>CM068543.1:52117281-52717281 GCA_035048495.1 Euptelea pleiosperma
TTCTGTATCAAAATTTTGATGCCGCAGTCCCTCAAATTGACATGTGGCACATTCTTTCGGGCTCACTGACCTCGTGAATCTTGACCAACACTTTGATGGATCTAATTGGACAAAAAATCAGCATGATTGGTGATTTCTATCCATTGGATTTGAGTACCTTTTCATATAGGCTTGGAACCAAACCTATAGGTCTGTAAATGAAGCCCATAATAATAAAAAAAAGTGCTCAATTTGAGTGGTTAGAAATCACTAATCATGCTGATTTTTGTTGCGTTAGGTCCACCATGAAGTGGGCCATGCATTTTTGAGGTCAGTGGGGTCCAAAAGAGTGTGACACGTGGCCATTTGAAGGACTTCGGCGTCAAAATATACAGATGTTGTATCATAGAACGGCTATGGGTAGGACCCATCATAACCTGCCCATAGGTTAAGAGAAATTATTCGCTGCCCACGGGGACTTCAAAATTTGAAGTCTCCCCCTCCCAAAAATGTCGTGGATTTTATGGCCCACTGACCTTATGGATGTTGGGTCCACCTCTTGGTGGACCTACATACCAAATATCAGCTTGATCAATGATTTCCAACAGTTAAATCTTAGCATCTAAAAAACGATGCTCAAATCCAACGGGTAAAAAATACGTTATTAAAATACTAAATCCAACAGATAGAAATCACCGATAAGACTGATGTTTGACGTGCAGATCCATCAAAACGTGAACCAAACATCCAAAAAGTCAGTGGGCCCTAAAGCATACTCGACTTGCCATTTTGGGAAGGGGACTTCAAACTTTGAACTCTCCGAGTAGCTGCAACTGCAAGTAAGCTGGTCCAAAAGAGTTTTATGGGATGCAGAGGTCTCTTTCTCTTACGAGTAAAATTTCCCTGACTGCCCACGATATGAGCCACGAGCCACGTGGTACATTTGGAAAGGACACTGACCATATGGAATGCAATTATCCTTTTTGAGCTGACGTAACAAACTACGCGAGCCTCCCGACGAAGCCAACAGAAATCCTATCCGAATACAAAAAATAAAAGGCAGTTTCGTTATGGTGGTATACCAGCTGTAATACCCCAGATTTCTGAGTGGACTTTTCGAGAGCCTAGGGAGACTTCGAGCCCATTTGATGATCCATGGGCTTCATATTAGGGCTTGGACCCAGTGCGGATCATTGGGCCCATCCCGATCAACGATATTGGCCTGAGATAGTGTGGTCTATAGGGACCAGAAGATCCATAGCTTTGATAGATGAATCCATCGATTTTGGACCAGCACGATCGGTTATAAAGTGTAGATTCACCTTTAGAGGAATTCAAACTCTTTAGTGATCTGTGGGGTCGCTTTGATATTGGCTTTAGATTATGCGGTCTACAACGACCCATGATCCGGGGCAGGAAATTATTGGCTTTAGATCTCGGGGTGTAAGCCACCATTGGTAACCCCACTTTCCCCTCGATTTTGTGGAATCATTCGAGGCGATCAAATTATTCTGGGGTGAACGAGGCCCACTGAGATCGACCAATTGGATGTGTGTTTACCACACATTTTAGGTCCATCTTCCTCTTGGGTAGCCCATTCTCTTCTAGGCTGGACTAGCCCATTTGATTAATCCAAAACTTCCACTTGGCCCATAGATCCAACCCCATTGGACCACACTCACTTATCCATGCCATTTGTTCATTTCCCTAATGTACCGAACAACTTCCAACCCATATTAGACCACGCAAATGGCTTTCATGCATGTGCACATTGTTGTGCAACACACCATGGCCTAAATCCCTCTCTTTCTTGATTGTCCAACCAGTAACGACAGCAACTTGTTGCACGATCTGCATGCAAACCGCCTTCACCCGTGCATGCAACAGGCACAAGATCGTATGACCAAGGTCATGGTCTATTCCACCATCTCATCCCACTCACACCC
Source organism: Euptelea pleiosperma (assembly GCA_035048495.1). Taxonomy (NCBI): domain Eukaryota; kingdom Viridiplantae; phylum Streptophyta; class Magnoliopsida; order Ranunculales; family Eupteleaceae; genus Euptelea; species Euptelea pleiosperma. The sequence goes on from CM068543.1 coordinate 52,119,207, forward strand.
GTCGATTTTAGCCTCATCCATCCACCCATATTCGCTGCATGCATGTAGCAACCAAAGGGGGTGCCACCAGCTGTACATGTCGGCCATGCCTTTGGCATTCCATGCATGCTCCATCACGTGGGAGACAACCATTGATCATCTCTGCAACTGTGTCCATTTCTCCCGCACATCAACTTCACTCCAAACCACGATACGAACCTCCAGCTGTCCAAGCACGTAGAAAACAAACCTCCCTTGCATGCGCTAGCCGTCTACATCTCTTCTTCAGCCTTAGCACTCCAGCAGTAGCCAATCGTACGTGGAACGACATCAAGAGAACCTCCACAGACCTTCTCTTTATCGAGTAAAACTTCTATCAGGACGTCCCATTGCCATCCCTGCCTCCTCTAGTTCCCCAATCAACAGTTAGAGCTAACCCTAATCCTTAGCTTTTCCCTTCTTCATACCATTTCCAACCCCTTGCCCATTGTCGAATGCCTTAAAGGTTCAACCCTCCATCTACAGTTTCCCCACCATCTCCATATCCGACCGGAAGGTTTCCCTGTAGTTCCAGCGCCATGCAACCTGCCAGCAACTTTCTCCCCTCAAACTCATCTTCCCATCCTAGCCTTAGCACTGTCAACAAATAGCTCCGGTAACCAGCTCAAGCTCCACCACCTGTGTTCAACCCCCTTCTCATCATCATCACCGGTTCATCCCTTTACCCTTAACCACCACCTAAACCAGTTGCTCGTACTCATGCAGCCTCGCCTCCATTGGACAAGCCACATCTCGACCTCATCTCCTCTGGTCCTCACATCAAACTCTCTCTGTTCAACAAGTAGCAGGTTTACCTGATCCAGACCGAAACCTCACTCCCACTACTCCTCTCATCACGTCACCCCCCACCCACCAGAAAATTTCAACCCCCACCATTCCACCGACTCAGTTCAAACAACCCAGCAAAATGATTCTAATCTAACATTTGAAGATCAACAACCATGTCGATTCGGTTTAGAGGTCCACCTGAAGTGAAACCAAACACCCAACGCATTGCAACTTCATCGGGAACCAGCCATTTGAGCTCCACCCAGGCAGGATTCATGCATCCAACGGTTGGTCTTCTCCCTTATTTGAGTTGTTTCTTTTGTCTCTGTTTTGAGTTCACGTTGAAGCCCAAAACAGAGCATCGTGAATTTCATTGTTTCAAATTTTAGATGGCATTTAACTTTAGTCTATCTGAGTTTTTCTCTAGTGTGTGACAGTATACTCTGGTGTGTGTTTTGTGCCTTCGGTTGGTGGGGTCACTAGGTAGCCTTGGGACCCACCATGTGGTGATCTTATGTAATGGGGCGGTGCCCCTGTTTTGATTCAAGTTGAATCATAACTTAAGGAAGTTTTAGAAATTAGTTCTTTCTATAAAAATATCTAATGCTAGAAATTTTTTTATGAATGGTAGTTGTTAATCTCATCAACTACGTGGCTCTTGTTATAGGTTTGGGTTGGATCCTACTCAGTAGGACCCACCATAGAGTATGGTTTTGGATCTAGGGTGCGATGCCCTGTTTTCGTATTGCTGCGTGGTTATATATGCGCGCGTGTGTCGTGTATCAGTGCGTGTCGAGTGTGTTCGGTTTTGGTGGGCCCATTTTGTAGTTGTGGGACCCACCATCACATGGAGAAATCGTCCCCATGATAATAACGTTAGTTAGTCTTAGGAAATAAATATTATTGTATGTTAGTTGTCTTATAAAAGAGTATTGTTAGTTGTTTTATAAAAGAGTAGTGTTAATTGTTTTATAAAAGATTAATGATGTTTTATAAAAATAAAAGTTAGTTGTTGTAAAAATAATAAAAGGTTAATTAATTTAAGGTTAGATTTTGGTCAACAATACTGTCCATTCTGACTGTTGAAATCAATCCATGAAAATGACAACGATCCAACGGCCAAAACATCATCACCTTGGCTGTTTTTTATGTGCAGTCCATCAAGTGGTGGACCATCCATCAAGTAGTGGACCACTTATAGATCACCATCGTAAATGATGTGTGGTCTATGGGTCTACGTCGATTGGCGAAATTAACCGTGGAACGTGTGGTCCACATAGACCATGCGATCCATTGGCTAGAAGTCCCGATATGCACATTTTGGCGTGCGGGCCCCACCACCTATGGGCTCCACTTTTTGGTGGCCCATCTGCCCACATGAAGATCACGACGCTCCCTTGGGTCGGTGGGACCCACCTGGGTCGCCTATCATGAGAATGCGCACCATGTATGATGAAGATTTGAGTCTGCCCAATTGACTCAGCGAGTTGACTCAGGTCCCTAGGTGTTTGACAAAATGCCTAAGACATGCCTAGACAATGCCTAGGCACATGCCAGGCCGTGCCTAGCCACGCCTAAGCCGTGCCCAGCCACGACCAGGCTTTGCCTATACCGACTAGCCCGATTCGGTCCAGACCCGACTCGACTCGAGAAAGATAATTGTTTAATAATTAGATAATTAAAACATATACTTAAATAATTAAAATAAATAATAAATTATGGGGAGCATAAGGATAAATAATAATAAGATAAAGAAGTTATTAAAAATATAATAATATTAAATTAATTAGGTATTTATTACCCATATTAGTTATGGGGAGCCTAAAATAATTATAAAGAAAATTATATAAAATGAAGAAAAATAATAATAATTTAATTAGAAATTATAAATATAAATTATGAGAATTGCCTAGATTTATAAATAAGTTAGAATATAGGGTCGTTTTTATTAAGGTTAGAATTTTACCAAAGCTTGTCTAATCAAACTATGAGTAACTTAGTCTTATATCAAGTCGAATTAATCGAACAATGATCAATTGTGTTTAAGCGTATGGAGTAAGGGTTTTCGTAGAGTTGTCCGTAGTGAAAGTCTGTCATTTGAGCGAGTTTGATTTATCGATTATGCTTCTATTACTTAGAATTCTCTCGAAATCTCTATCTTAAAGTATTTCTATTAAACTCTTTCATGGCGTCAGCATTCAATCTCGAAGAATATAGCAGCGAAAGAAGAAAGAGAATTTGAAGGCCCTTCTTCTTCGTGCCTTGTATTAGAACTTCTCAGAACCAAAAAATTGATTTATCAAGTTGCATTTGATATTAAAGAAAATATTTTTCTTTTGCTTTATCTGAAAATATGATCTTCAAATCAAATGTTTTAACTTGGATATTTGAATTGCATTTATTTACTTATCAATTATGTGTCTACAATTACTACATGGTTTACGATGTTCTAATGATTACATGGTTTGATGAGTGGATTCTAGAATTTAAACGGCAGTGCATTTTAAATAAGATATCATGCTTTAAATTGTGTGGTCACGCGGACCCTAGAGATACATGCTTGCCCGATGGCTATTTAGGCGCAAGTGTGGTTTTCTGCTTCACTGGATGAGCTTTGGATCCATGGTTTATATGTAGTCATCGACATATGACCAGCAGTAGAAATCGATCATGGGACAGACTCCAGCCAATGATCTTGGGAGTTATGTATTATAGTGGATATTGGAGATGGATTGGTTATGGATGATGGTTACTTGGTTACTTGGAGAGAGACCCTGACTGGGGGGATGAGAAAACCAATCGTATCTTCTAGTTGCGTCCAAAGAAACTTTTGGGACAGGGTCCGGTAATTAAGTGAAAAGATGGTAACGGATGAATAAAAATTGGATATTATATTGCATGTATGGCAGACTCATGAGTAACGCTTATTATGGGGTGAGAGGTTACAACTTGGGTCTATCACTATTATATTTAAAAATATGCATCTCGTACATGCATCTCATGATCATTCTGTATTACCGTGGTGTATGAATTTAACTACTTTATGAAATTGGTTTAACTGCTGCTGTACATATTTCTGTTTTACTATCGTTGATTATATCGTATCGTTGACTTTCAAACTGTGTAAAAGCATGAATTGCTTTTACTCATATTTTCATGAAATTAGCCTATTTTGTATTTATCAAATATTTTACCCCCTGACATGTTGTAGAAGTTGGATACTTACGAGCTTTTCCATAAAAGCTCACACACTCACAGTCATCTTGCAGAGAAGACTCGAAAGGCTGAGAAGAATTGAAGAGTCGTCCATATTGACAGTAGAGAGGGAATCACACGCAGTTGACTGGATTGTATGTGGTAGTATAGTTGGTAGGTTGTTATGATTAGAATGTTTGAAATTCTTATTCATATTTATACTATATCATTGAATCTTAAATATTTCTTTATTATGTAATATCATGATAGCACGCAGGATAGTCGTAGTGTATATATCTTGTATTATAATCGATTGGTTCTAATTTGGTAGTTCGAGCATAGTCGTAAGTCTAATAAGTTTGCACTTCCGTTGTTTTAAAAATGAAAAATTTACTCTGATTTTCACAACTCAGATTAAATGTGCGGACGAGTTTTGCCTTGTGCGTCTCGAATTCAAGCGTTGGATTCAGGACACGCGGCACACACCTCGGGATTTGTATAGTCGAAATCTGAGGCGTGGTCGCCTGTTCTGGAACTTCCAGTTTCAATCGGAGCATCAAAAACTATTAAACTGCCCCTCCTCAATGATTTCCAGCAATTATATCTTAACATCTAAAAAAACAAGGGTAGTTTACCCAGAAATTAACATTTGAAATATTTATTACCGACAAGTCAACGGATAACAAAAAAAACAATGATTATCGATTTTGCCATTAACTTTTGGGTATGACTTGAAAAAGTTGATTGAAACAAAGCTGACATGACTGTACGCCTATACCTTTTCTACACATATTCTCAATGATGGCTCTAAACATATTTTGGATCAACCGTCCGATTATCATCTAACAGTTGGGGATCACTCCAAAAAGCAATCAACCTTTTTTGACAATGACACTCTTTCATGTCTTTACACTCAAGCAACTGTTCGATTCTAATCAACGGCTAGGGATCACTCCATAAAAAAATAGCCACACTTTCTCTCAATAGTCGCATTTATGTTCTCCTTTTTTTTATATCTATTTTATCATCTATTTTCTCATATTCTGTCATCTATTTTCTCATTCTCTATCATTTGTTCTATTCGATAAAGGATCAACAATGGCCATGAAAAACTCACTATAACCACCAAAATTACTGACACCATACCGGTAATATAAAGTTGAATGAGTTCAACAAGTTTTAATGAGGACAGATCGTTTATGAGTCATTATATGATTGTGTTACAATTTTGATGATATGTTCCTACTCATCATTCAATGGGAGCTAAGAGAATAGGTAATCAATTTTCTAGATTACTTGGATGAAAGATCACATTCTCCCACTTTATCATTTATTTTCTCATCTGTTTTCTCTTTTTCTGTCATATGTTTTCTCTTACTCTATCATATGTTTTCTCCTACTTTGCTTCCTCTTTCATCCTTTTTTTGTACATTCTTTTGTGCAACACATGTTTTGAACATTCTTTTGTACATTCCTTTTGTATTATTAATAAAGTATATTATTGTTACTACGAAATATCGCTACAATTTGTATAGCGAAAATGAATAAGTACAACTCAAAGTGATGACGGGAAAGGTAGAGGTAAACCGTCCGGATCTAAACTTAAAGAAAATGACATAAAAGGAAAAAAGAGATGATTGTTAAATATGAAGAAAGACAACACAGTAGGAGAAAAGAGATAATATAACAAGAGAAAAAAGATAATAGAAGATGAGGAACACGACGACACGAAATGAAAAAATAAATGATTGTTAATTATCTAGAAAGACGATGGAATATGAGAAAAAGAGACGATAAGAAAGAAGAAAATAAATGATTTTCAAATGTGAAGAAAGACGACACATTAGCAATAGAGAAGAGATGATACAACAAGAGGACATAGAAAATAGAATAGGAAGAAAAAGACGATACAAATGAAGAAAATAGAGGGTTGTTAAATACGAAGAAAGACGGCATTGTATGAGCAAAGAGATAATATAACAAGAGAAAATAGGCGATAGAATATGAGAAAAAAGACGATACGAAAGAAAAAAATAGATGATTGTTAAATACGAAGAAAGACGGCACAGTAGGAGCAAAGAGATGATACGACAAAAAGAAATAGACGATAGAATAGGAGGAAAAAGACGATATGAAAGAAAAAAAGAGGTGATTGTTAAATACAAAGAAAAATGACACAGTTGGAGCAAATATATGATATCACAATAGGAAAGAGACGATAGAATAAGAGGAAAGAGACGATACGAAAAAAGAAAATAGATGATCGCATGTCAAATATGACGAAAGACGACACAGTAGTAGGAAATAGATGATAGTAAAAAAGGAAAAAAACGACAAGAAATGAGAAAAGAGATGATCGTTAAATATGAAGAAAGATGACACGAAAAATAAGCGAAAAAAATGAGAAGCTTCGATGAATACGAAGATAAAAAAGAAATAATTAAATGAAAAATGTTGAAGAAAAAGAAATAGATTTGTAGAGGAAGAAAGATGGATTGAATCCTACCTTAAAGAACGACTTCTTATTATGATCTCTGTGTATGAGAACTAAGAAGCTTTGGTGAACAGGAAAAGACAAAAAAAATAAATGATAAGAGAAACAAAGAAAAAAGGGTTGGGTTCGGGGGACACCTATTTTTTACCCCCATTTTTTCACCCATTTTGACGTACCTACATAGAAGATGAATCAATGGCTGGTTTTTGGTGAGGATGATCTCCATGGTGAGGAGATCATCCTCACAAAAATTCAAATCATTATGATATTCAGAGACTGGTTTAGAAGCTGAAGAATTATGGATCGTCGATTTTTACCGTGTAACTTGAAAACCACATTTGATCATAGAGATCATCCTCACAAAAATTCAAATCATTATGATATTCAGAGACTGGTTTAGAAGCTGAAGAATTACGGATCGTCAATTTTTACTGTGTAACTTGAAAACCACATTTGATGGGGTTAGAAATTTCAAAATGGGCTGATATTTTGTTTGGGTGATCTATATGGTGATGAGATCATCCCCACCAAAAATCAACCATTGATACATCTTCTATGTGGGTACGCCAAAATGGAGGTAAAAATGGGTGTCACACTAGCTCGACCCAAGAAAAATATTGGAGAAGAAGATGTGGAGTTGCAGAGGAAGAAAGCTTGCAAAAGAAAAAAAAATGAAAAAGAAAGCTTACAGGAGAAGCTTTTGTGAGAAGAAGAGAAGAATCAACCACTGATTCATCTTTTATGTGGGTACGCCAAAATGGGTGTAAAAATGAGTGCCCCCCTAGCCTGACCCAAGAAAAAATATTGGAGAAGAAGATGGTGAGTTGCAGAGGAAGAAAGCTTGCAAGAGAAAAAAAAATGAAGAAGAAAGCTTACAGGAGAAGCTTTTGTGAGAAGAAGAGAAAAGAGAGAAAGAGGAATGATTGTTGTCAGTTGAAGTTGACTTTTTTATTACTTTTTGAATGGAAAAGTTAAGTTTTCTATTGTTATGACAATAAGGGTAATAATATCCGAAAATATACATGTATTCTTAATCTTGTAAAAGGACAATGATCTAACACTCTAACCTCCCTCCTCTAAGGAAACTCCATAGTTTGTAGTCTTCCTCGAACCGTACACCAAGCTAGAAACCACACATTGGCCGGATGGAGTCCTATATCCCCAAACTCTAGCCGCAGAGAACTCTTCTATCTCTCTCCCTTCCAAGGCCTCGTAAAAAGAGTAACAAAAAATATTTACTATCAAAGTTCTACAAAAAAAAAAAAAAATTGTTCCTTCTCTCCACTTTGAACACATAACCCATATTCAAATTTTTGAATACCATTCATAATGTTCCTCCACACTTTATAAGCATACGCCCCTCTCGGTCTACCACTACTCCACCCCATAACACATTTCTCATACTTTTCCATGATGGCTCTATGCTGTAAACTATCCCTCTCAACTTCAAACCTCCACAACCATTTCCCTTTCAACGCCTCATTCATCCCATGTAAATCTCTCACCCCTTATCATCTCTCTCTCTCTCTCTCTCTCTTGTTACCACCCTCCACTTTACTAAATTAATCTTCCACCCATCCCCTTTACTGCTCCATAGAAATTTCTATATTAGTCTAATCATCTTCTCCACATGTACCGACATCGTATAAAGAGATGAATAATAAAGTGCTAAGCTAAAGAGTGTACTCTTGATGAGCACAAGTCTAACTACTTTCAATAAAAACCATTTAGCTAGTCGAATCTCCAAACGCTCATATAATCGTCCTTAAAGGCAAACCTAGGTACTTCGTGGGTAGAGTACCAATCTTACAACCTAAAACAGACACTGCATCATTAATGCCATTGACTTCACCTACTCCGAAAACCTCTGATCTGGATAAATTGATATGCAACCCAGATAAAACTTCCAAACAATATAAATCTCCCTTAAGAAATACGAAATCAGCCCTCCCACCTTTGAGAAAAAGAATGGTATCATCTTTGATGTTAAGCAATTATCCTAAATATATATACATTAAGACATTACGTTATATTTTTTAGTTCCCTTATTAACTTCTACTACTATAATCTAACCAAACCAAATACCCATGTTTCTCCCTCTAAAAATTCTTCTAAAAACCCACGTATCTGTACCCTAAAATCCCACTACCATTAATGAAATTATAATGATTTTTAGAAAATTTATAAATAAACCTTGGTCCACATTTTTGGATCTGAGTACCCCAAAACTAATACTCGAATTCGAAAGTTGACAATGAACCCATAAAAAGACACAAATCCAACTCGTAGAAACCATATGCTTTTCTCCCCTTTAATACAGTTTTATTAGTATCACATTAACAGACCTACTTCGTTTATATAAGGATCGACTAGTCAATAAGTACATTGTATTTTGAGTTTTAATTTCTTATTATTTTATGAACCACAAAGTACCCGTACTGAACATGGGCAAAAACACTAGTCAGCATTGATGATGGACCACATTATGAGCCACGTGGCAAACTTTTAGAGACCACTAACTGTATAGATGTTTGGCCTATCCCTAGGTGGAACTATATACCAAAAATCAGTCTGATTACCTTTGGATCTTGTACCCCAAATAATGCTTGAATTCCCTAGTTAAAAATCAACCCGTGGAAACGACACCAATCCAACGCTTATAAATCATTAATCGGGCTAACTTTTTTGTTTGTAGGTCCAGGTAGGGTTGGGCCAAACATCTATACGGTCAGCGATCTCTACGAGTGCCACATGGCTCATACTGTAGTCTGTCATCAACTTTCATTAGCAAAGTTCTACTCATCAAAGTTTGAAGTCCCCTTCCCAAAATGCCACATAGAGTACTCTTTAGGGCCCACTAACCTTATGGATGTTTGGACCACCTATAAAGGATGTCGGAGGGAGAGGAAAGGGAAAGGAGATCCATAATAGTAAGGTGGCATTTGGTAAATCACTATATAGAAACTCTTGCATTTAGCTGTAAATAGGTAATATAGATAGGGAACAAGAAAAATACAAGAAGATATTGCAATTTTTGTATATATTAATTACATGCAAAGAGAATGCTTACACAAGGAGGTGAAGTTCTCACAAGGCCTCATCAAAAGTAACTGCACAAAATGTATCACATAAATACAATATATACTAGCCCATAATCAAGACTCAGAAAAACTCAAACTGATTGGTGTCATTCGATACAAGTAACAAGCATAGGATTGAGGCTACTGTATGGCTCGCTCTCGAACAGCCTCTGGAAATATGATATCTTTAATCCATTCCCCCTAGCAATATCAGATCGCACCCAACCTGAACAGTTCCCAGAAGCACCAGTGACCACGACAGCTGTGTTGTCATCAGCTAGATTAGCAAGAACAACAGTAGTCTCTGGTTCAGTTGCCGAAGAAGCATCCACCAAAAAAATATGACTAAAATGGCCGGCACTTATTCCCTCACTGTGTAGTCGGAAGCTACTCACGAAGGTCGACAATATCACCTTAAAGTTCCGGAGCTCTAGGAGGGAAGGACAAGTGAAGCACTCTCCTTTGTACAAACATGAAGGAAGAATGTCATAAGGTACACCATCGAGCTCTCGAAAGGCAGCATTTGCTCGGAACATATCCGATTCAGGAATCTCCCCCTTCAAGCCTCTCATCAGCACGTCGCACGTGTTGTTTGTAGGTGCACTTACGAGAATCCTACAACCTGGAGAGTTCCTGCAAATTTGGACGGCTGCTGCTTGAACAACTAATCCAGTACTTGATATTCCTTTATTAGAAGCTACGGAGAGTGGACCCTCAACTAGATATGGTGGTGGGCCATTAAGCCTTGTTATATGAGATATTGCAGAGGCTTGTTTTTCATTGAGATGTAGGTGGGAAGAGATACGAGAAGATGGGGTGAGGAAACTAGTTCTAGACATTTGATTGGGAAAGAGGAAGCTTCGGAATGAAGGGTCCATTGCTGCTGCAATTGCTTGGTGAGACCGCTTTAAGCAGACTCTATTGAATGAGAAGCTGACATCATATTCGCGGTTTGGAGAATGTTGAGAATGGAAATCATCTCCGAATTCAACTAATACGAGTGTTCTCTTTACCACATGATAGAGAATCCCCTGTTTCATAAGATACAATAGTAGGTAAATAATCTGAATTTGAGGAAAATCTATTCATGTTCTAAGAAAAGATTGAATTTTTTTTGCAAGTATTGCACGAACTAAGAGCTTATATGAATTGATACTTGCACAAACAGCACATATGTCCATCAAAACCACTCATTGACACTAACCTTGAATGGTTCAATGTTCTTGCCTGAAGGCCGTGCAAGAACAAAGTCCCGCGATAAAAGGAATGGCCTCCTCTCAGGGATGGAATCAATCTGGAAGGATACAAATAATTTCTCAACCCCTTTATCCCTCTTGATCAACTTCTTGTCCTTGCTAGGCTTCTCATAGATTGCAGCTTCTTCCAGCTTTAAATTGACATTAGATAAACAGAAATTGCTCCATTTCTAATCCAAAGAAAGGCATAAATTACTCCAAATATGATGCAAGCAAAAAAATAAAGAAAAATGACAATGTGCCATCTCCATTATCCAAAAACTTAAGATTCTTTTTTTACTTTTACCATTTGTGTATATAATTACACCTCAAGTAGGCCAAACACACAAAAAAAAAAAAAAAACAATAAAGAAATAAAATTTAAAATGAAAGATACAGGAAAAGAAGATGATCTATAATCTGAGTATTATAGATTGTAGTTTCAGTATATAAATGACATAGGCATCTGCTGCAGATATGACATGAAATGTGCCACCCAAAGCTGGTTACCCCTAAGAGAAATAAAGGAATTCCAAAGATCTTGGGCAAATCCAAGGAAAGTTTTTTTGTATCCAAAGTCATGTATGTAGTTATGGATCATGTATAAGGCTAGGAAGCCTCCTTTTTTGTATTTTTGTTGTTATTAGAGCTTGGCTCTAGCTCCTATATATATAGTCATCAAGGAGCTATGGCTAGAGGATCAACCTCCGCTACATGTGGGCAACCACCATAAAAGGAAGGGCACACCATCATGGAGCGACTTGAAGAGCTGGAAACCCAAACATCCCAGATCAAGGGGATTGTGGATGCATGGGGTTAGCTCAAATCCATTAACACATTGAGATCGTGGAGCACAAGAATGGGGCCATCACTAAAAATATCAACATCCTCAACGAAGACATGAGAAGCAATATTCGAACCTACAAGTTGATGATCATAATAAAGGTCATTGGTTCAGTTGGCCCTAGCATAGGTGAAGTGTAATAACCAGATTTTTCTAAACCCTGATTGGTGTGAACTTTTAGTATAAACCTGTGCTTGTAGCACTCAATTGTTTTCCCTTCAAATGGTACATTTGGTAACTATATAACTTAGGGTTAACTTAGTAATTTTACTTTCAATATACATGAAACAAATGGTTAGGAGGTCAACCTAATAATCCTAGAAACCCTGTCTCCGAAGTTGGAGAGCTATTAGATAATTGCTTCTCACAAAGGTATTTTTGTAATTAAATTTTAGACTTTCTACACCTCTTATACGCTTGTTTTGTTGACTTTATTTGACCATCAGTATATTGTGGAATGTTATCCGCAACTTTTGGGAGATTTTTGAATTTTTTATTATTTTTGAGGGTATTTTTGTAATTTCCATGTGGGGATCCACAATGGGCCTTGATAAGGCCAATGAATGGGACTGTTTTGAGGCACATGTTTATGATATCTTTTTCTTATATTAATGTTGTATTTATTTGTTATAGATGTGCATTTTATAACCTATTGTTTGAATTAAATGTATGTACTTAATTCACATACACTGTGGCGTTTGGTAAATTATGTTATTAGATCTAAAAGCTGAAAGTGTTTAAGATCTGATAGCTTAATGACTTATGTCTGAATTAGATTATTTGGTAAAGGTCTTAAGTCTTAAAATGAAGTCAAGGGCATTGTGGCTATTTTAAAATGTTTATTAGGACACTTTCGAAGTTTTTAAAAGAGAAAGCTTTGAGAAAAAAATGCATTAACGGTTGGCATTAAAAAAGAATCTAAGAATCTTTTTTAAATTTTTATTTACTTACTGCAATAAATGAAGGGAGGGTCACTTTTTTTATTTTCACTAATTTTGGTGAAAGTGCTGAGAATAAGTTGTTTACAAAACACCACTTATTCACCAAAATCACGAATCTCAGCCCTTTCAGACTTAAGGTCTGAGAACAAGTTTTACCAAATGCCACCTTAGTGCAGACACCTAATCTAAACACATGTGCCAGTGCGTCTTCAGAGAGAGTAGATATGAGCAATTGCATACTACTCACAAGTTGATCCATGGTTTTCCAATGATGATATTCTGGCTTAGCTCAATGGTTCGTTCTTCAAAAGAAAATTGAACATATCATGTTCTTCTTGTTGTATGAATAAAATGGATGAGCATCATAAATTTTTTTTTTTGTACCTCGATGTAGTAGTCCTCCGCATAGAGCAAAGCAGCAAAGTAGTCTCTGTAGGTAGACGGAGATAATGGTTTCTTGAGAACTCCAGGTACAATGCCGTTCTTGACCAAATCTTTGATATCCTCAGGAATCGCATAAATAGGAGTTGTACCCTTGTCAACCCAAAGGTATTCTGTTTTATTGGGTGAAATTGGAGGATCCAAGGAAGATGGAGAAGGAAACAGAAGCTTAGAGGTTGACGATGGTGGCCCAGAGGAAGATGGTGAAGGCGACGGCTTAGAGAAAAACGGTGGTGGTCCAGAGGAAGATGGTGAAGACGACGGCGACGGCGACGGCTTAGAGAAAAACGGTGGTGGTCCAGAGGAAGAGGATGAAGACGACGGCTTAGAGAAAAACGGTGGTGGTCCGGAGGAAGATGGCGAAGGCGACGGCTTAGAAGAAAACGGTGGTGGTCCAGAGGAAGACGAGGGAAATGGTTGCTTAGAAGAAAATGGAGCGGGAACTGGGTTTGTCGATCTCCCATGTGAAAACGTTGAATGTGAAGGCTTAGGATCTCCTTGCTTCTCGGGAACTGGGGTGGTTGGAGATGGATTTTGATTTTGTTTAACTGAATTTCTCTCGTAAACAACTTCTTTGATCTTCGAATTTTCTACGAATTCCCGCCGAATATGAGGAGGAGGATACCCGCGATTAGTGATTGAATCTACATTATCACGATACCCCACATGATCTTCTTCATTGATGCCGATGGCACGTCGAAAAATTCCAATTAAGAAATCCATTTTTCTTTTGCGTTCTGTGATCAAAGCAGAATCATCACAGAGAGATCAACTAACTTCCAAAAAATCCTGAGAGAGAGAGAGAGATTAAAATACTAACCTCTGAAGAATTGAAAATAAGATTGCAGATGGCCGTTTCTCCTAGGGTTTCCAGCTCACGATCGATGACGAACATCAAATCTCGTCTAAGAAACTGGAATCCGATGCCGGGGAATCGCAAGAGTTCGAAGAGAACTTTTTCTTTCTCTCTCTCTCTCTCTCTCTCTCTCTCGTCTTGTGCAAAGCACAGACTAGCTACAACAACACTGGCCCTGACTGACTTTATATTCTGTGGCGCACATTACAGAAAGTAAAGCTTCGGAAAAAGATGTAACAAGGTATGCCTGAATCTATTCATTTGCGGAAGCGGCATTTTTGGTAGTCACCGCTGCCATCTGGGCCCACTGACCGCTTGGATGTTTATCCCACCCCTTGATGGATATACATACCAAAAATCACCTTGATTGGTAATTTGTAACCATTAGATTTTAACACTTTTTAGCACCATTTAAGGCGTTCTTATAGCCGTTGAATACAACCATTTTTGAGTACTAAAACCAACGGCTAAAAATCATTAAACAAACTGATTTTTTGTACGAATGTCTATTAAAGGGTGGGCTAAACATCCATGCGGTCAGTGGGACCAGATGGCAGTGGTGACTACCAAAAATTCCGCTTCCGCAATTGAAACGATCTCAGGTATACCTTGTTACATCACGACCCTAAAGCTTCCTTTTATTTCCAACGTACGAGATTCTGAGCGTAAATAACACGCGAAGTCGAGTGTAAAGACAACGTACGAGATTCTGAGCGTAAATACAACGCGAAGTCGAAGTCGAGTGTAAAGACAACGTACGAGATTCTGAGCGTAAATACAACGCCGAAGTCGAGTGTAAAGACTTGCCTGTTGCCTGACGAGTAAAACTTCTGTCACAATCGGATTGCAAATCACACAAACACAGCCAATGAGTTCTCGGCACGTACACCTAAAAGGCAAAAGTACTTATGTACGTGCCGAGAACTCATTGGCTTGTGATTGTGTGATTTACAATTTCGTGTGCTAGAAGTTTTACTCTTGCCTGACCACACACAATATAAGCCACGTGGAAATTTATTAGTAGACTCTGACCGTATAGATGTTTGACCAATCCGTAAGTGGACCTACAAACCAAAAATCAGCCTGATTAGTTATTTCAAACCTTTGGATCTTTATACGGAAAATAATGGTAAATAATGCTCAAATTCCAACGGTTAAAATCAACCATCGAAAATGACTTCAACTAAAGCTTAGAAATCATTGATCAGGTTGATTTTGGGTTTGTAAGTCCAGCTAGGGATTTGCCAAACATCTATACGGTCTCTGTCCTCTAATAAATTTCCACGTGGCTTGTATTGTGCCTGGTCAGGCAAGTCGAACTTTTCAACCTGGTTACTTCAAAAGAAAGAAAGAAAAACTCTCTCTCTCTCTCTCTCTAGAGTTGTCAGTCACCCACAACTTGTGACAGAAGTTTTACATGTTTTACTCCTCTCTCTCTCTCATCAATACTTCTGCAGGAAAAAAATGTAACGAGGTATACCTTGTTGAAAAAGATGTGAGTAGGTAGGTATACCGAAACATTTTAGTTTGACGGAAGCACGATAGTTTGCCGGAAGCACGATTTTTGTTATTCATCGCTGCCGTCTGGGATAAACCATATTTATTAACGGCCGATTAAACGGTAACGCCCCAAGCCCATTTCTGTTAAAACTGTTTAAACACGTTTTAACATGGCCGTTAAAAGCATTTAAACAGCCGTTAAATTTTGAAAAAATTGTGAAAAAAAATGGCCGTTAAATCTGTTAAATTTCTTTTTTTTCTTAATTTTCAAATTTCAAAATTTGAATTTCAGCTCCAATTAAAATCGTTAAATTCCGTTACATTCCATTTTTTTTTCATTTTTGCCCCTAGCCGTTTCAATCCGTTTTAACGGCCGTTTAAACAGTAACGCCCCCAGTCCGTTTAACATTTAAAACGGCCTCCTTTAAACCTTGGGATAAACATCCACGAGGTTGGTGGGCCCAGATGGTGGACTAAAAAGTTTCAGGTTTACCTTGCTACATCCGACCCAAAAATTAATCACTAAAAACCATTTTTTTTAGCATGGGTCAGATCGGGGGACAACCATTTTTGACAACCATTTTGGTGGACCCACGTAGAAGATGAATCAATGGTTCATTTTTGGTGAGATGATCTCCTCGCCATATTAGATCACCTCCTAACCCCATCAAATGTGGTTTTCAAGTTACACCGAAAAAAATAGAGGGTCCATAATTCTTCAATTTCTAAACTAGTCTACGACCCGAACGATTTGAATTTTTGTGAGGATGATCTCCTCGCCAACAATCAGCCATTGATTCATCTTCTACGTGGGGTCCACCAAATGGTTGTCCCCCGATCCCGACCCTTTGAGCATGCATTACCGCACTACCCAAAAAATAAAGTAGCTTTCCATCTCTCTCTCTCTCTCACGGTTCCCTCACAAGAAAATCTGAAAATCATATTTTTCACGAACGACCCTAGGCATTAGCATGCAGATACGAGCAATGGGAGGGGGGCGAACAAAAATTCACATGGGTGATCGTGTGGTGTAGGGTTGGTGTTACATACGCACATCACAGGTCAACAGGTTGGTCGGTCGGTTGAACCCGTCGACCCAGCCAGGCTCCTCTACCGGCTCGATGACCAGGTCAGGTTTATAAACATGGGTAGGGCTATCCCTTAAAACTTTACGGTACAGTGTACACTGTTAGAAGGCTTTGCTGGTTATCGAGAGCAAGCCCTTTAGTTCCATTCCTTGGACTAACCAGGGCTTGAATTGCTGGTTATAAGGTCAAATCATCAGTAAAGAAGAGAGTGAGAAAGAGGACGACTTGGTTGATTTTAGACAGACACGATATGAACCTAAACTTTGACCTTAACACCCACATTATGGTGAATAAAACTTTGATGACAGGGCACAATATGAGCCACGTGGAACACTCTTAGAGGATCTGACCGTATGGATGTTTAGCCAATCCTTAGGTGGACCTACAAACCAAAAATCAGCCTGATTAGTGATTTCTAGGCATTGGATTGAAATTGTTTTCATGGGTAGATTTTAACCGTGGGAAATTTGAGCATTATTGACCATTATTTGAGGTACAAAGATCCAAAGGTTTGTTCCATCCCTAGGTAGACTTATATACCAAATATCAGTCTCATTAGTGATTTCAAACCTTTGGATCTGAGTACCCCAAATAATGCTTGAAATCTATGGTTAAAAATCAACCCATGAAAACAATTCCAATCAAATCCTTAAAAAACCTACTGACCAGGCTGATTTTTTGCATATAAGTGCACTTAGGGGGCCAAACATCGATAACAGTCAGTGATCTCTACGAGTGTGCCACGTGTAAGGTGCTTCCATGTGTAAGGTGCACGTGGTGTTCCTACTAGTCAAATTAAAGGAGGTGGTAATATAGCTATTTGGCAGCAGTTCTTTGATGCAAAGTCCCTCAAATTGCCACGTAGTACACTATTTTGGGGAAAATTTATAGATGCATAGGACTTTGGATGCTGTCGATGTATACATAAACTCAATTTTTTGGGCCCACTAACCGCGTGGATGTTTATCCTACCCCTTGGTGAATATACATACCCAAAATCAGCTTGATTGATGTTTTCTAGCCATTGAATTAAATATTAAAAAAGTACGAAAAAATATGCTTAAACCAACGGCTAGAATCAATCCTAAAAAAATAGCTAAGAAAACCCAATAATCTAATTATTTGTATGTATATCCACCAAGAGGTGGCCTAAACAGCCGTGCGATTAGTGGGTCCAAAAAATGAGTTATGTAGGGCCACAACTCACGAGTTTTATCGAATGCATCCAAAGTCCTTTGCATCTAATTTTTTTCTCTCTTTCGGCCCTCTGCCCTGAATAATGTTTGACCCACACCATGATAGACTTACACACAAAAAATCAGCATGATTGGTGATTTTGAGTTGTAGCATTCGAGCACTTTTTCATCATGGGTTGGCCTATAGGTTGGTTCCAATCCCATGATGAAAAAAGTGCTCAAATCCAATGACTAGGAATCATTAATTATCATGATTTTTGGCTTGTTTCTCCACCAAGGTGTGGGCTCAATGAATTGGGTCAAACCTGGTCCCTTTTATAAAAGAAAACCAATACCAATCCGTCATGTGTGAGACTGATACCGAACTGACATATGGGTCAATTTAAAGATTAGAACTCCCTCATATTTTGAAAGGGTTAATCCTACTGAAATTCTACGATCTAGAGCAGTAAAGTCCCAAAAGGATTAAATGGTACTCATAGTTGCAATTTTGACGTCGAGGATTCTAACTTGTCTTTACCTATTTAAAAGAAAGCAGTGGCAACTAGTTTTCTAAATTAGGTCAAAGAGGTACTCAAAGTTACATGCCTTGTAGACCACTTACATACTTGTTCTCCTGATCAACAAGTCACCATTCCAACTCACCAAAAATCAGCCCTTACCGCATCTTCGTCTGCGTTCCACGAAGACATGTCACTTACGTGTGTTGGAAGAGAGAGAGAGAGAGAGAGAGAGAGAGAGAGAGAGAGAGAGCTTGGCGGTCACCTAAGGCCCCTTGGTGAGAGAAGGCCCCCAGCCTAGGTCCCACTAATCACATGGGTTTTTAGCCCCACCCCTTATTGGTTATACAAACCAAAAATCAACTTGATTGATTATATCTAGCCATAGCTTTTAGTACTTTTTAAGACATGATTCTAGCCATTGGATTCAAGCATGTTTTTTTTGGGTAGTAAGTCTAATGGCTAGAAATCCTCAATCAAGCTACTTTTTAGTGTGTTTATCTACCAATAAATGGGCTAAATACATGTACAGTCATTGTGCCCAAAAAATTATCTATATTGGGCCACGTGAGTCCTCTGCATCTCATTTTTTTCCATAGTTTTTCAAGAATAGTTTTTATATAAAGATTTCCAATAATATAAATTTTAATTTTTTAAATAATACCCCATATGTTGGTATATTAAATATAAAAAAATGCCTTACATAGAGTTTTCGCCTTAGGCCTCGACTTCTATGGTTATGATATTGTCAAATGTCTTTTTCATTCCGTCAAAAATCAATTTTATTGTATAGACGCTTATGACCTCTTCCTCTATGCCTTGCGATAATGATTCCTCTAGCATTACAAATTTACAACCTTTACCGTACGATGTATACAGGTCTACCAAGGAGGGCTAAATATTCATGTTTCAATGGTTGGAAAAAGACTTTCCACTGGCCTTTTGGGAGGAAAATTTTGCCTTACGCATTTGTTGACCCAAAGAATGGAAATCAAGGGCCATCTATAAATACACGAGTAGGTGGATTCCACATAGAATATTTCAAAAAATTTTATGAGCCACCCATGTATTGATTGGCAACCCTTGATTTGCGTGACTCCTTTTGTGTCAAGGATTGTGTGAGGCAAAATTTCCCTTTTAGTAAGGGTAACTAAAGTTTTTACCAAGGTTTAAAGGGGATCGTTATAACGTGAAAAGTTTCGATTGTCAAATCCCATGAATACTTAGTTCTTCTGTAATATATATATATATATATCGTTGTGTCTCGAATCTCCTGAAGACTGAAGTGTCAAAGATCAAGTGGACTTCGACAAAATAAATCAAAGAAGGATCAAAGCTGAAGAAAAATCAACCCAAGTGTTCAAGATCAACTGAAGACAAAGTCAAGATTATCAAACTCAACTGAAGACAAAGTCAAGCGATCAAGCTCAACTGAAGACAAAGTCAAAAGCTCAAAATACGTTCTTACTCAACGAACGTTCAATAATGATGAAACTCGTGTTACGGTTACTTTTGCAAATCTGATGATAAAACCGCACGTTGTTAGCGAATATTGATTTACCATAAATGGTTTAGTGTTAGTTAGGGATCGTGTGTGTGACGAGAAGAAAAATTCGAAAAACTTTGGTAATATTCGATTATAGACAAAGTGGATCGGCCGACCAACCTTCATGATTGGGTGACTGAAAGTCCGATCGACCCTAACTCTCGGGTTCAAATTTTTGGTATGAATACCTGAGCGGGCGACCGACTAAAGGCTCGGTTGACCGGCCAATAGTGCGGTCGACCCCGCCCGTTTCGAATCTCGTTTGACAAAATCTCTTATGCGATTAGAAGCGCATTTTGACTTTTCAAAGGGCTATATTTGGTACGGTTCTAGTGATGGGAGGCCTACTTATAAATTAGAGCCCTCTCCTTTCATTAGAATTAACCCAATCAAGAGATCGCTACTTTACTTTACTCGATTATCATTCTTTAAGTCAAAAGATCTGAATTTGTGAGAGCTTAACTAGAGCAAAGCTGAGTATTCGTTGTGAATGTTCTAAGTGTTTGGAATAGACTATTTGATATTATTATTCTGCAAGCATCTTCTTCCAAGAAGAAGATTACTTTTGGCAGAGTGTTTCTTGGGTGAATTATTCTTTAAAGAATTTTTCATTCAATCATATTTATCGAGAGGTAAATGTTTCTATGAACCAATACATTTTTTATAGAATTCGAAATTTATGAATACTGTGTATTTTGTGATTGATGGATGAGTGATGACTCATCTAACTGAGTTGTGAATTGTAGATCCAAGAGAAAAGAATTTATCTAAATAGACTACTAGCCTAGACTGACTCTCTAGTTGAGCGAGAAGCGATTCTCGTTAGATTAATACTAAGTGTAATCTTATTTGGTTAATTTTTTATTTCGATTGGAAAAGTTGTAATACATGATTGGAATAATATAATACTACTCGTAGTGAGTATTGGACAATGGACGTAGGTGTGGAGTCACCGAACCACTATAAATATGAGTCTCGTGTGATTGTGAACGTTTACATATTTGTTTATCAGTTTTTCTCATATCTATGCTCTGTGGATGATTCATATTTTAATTGCTTGATCCTTTTCCGTATTGTGTGATCAATAATTTTTTAATCCATAAAGAATTCGTAGAGAAATTAAAAATTACCCTATTCACCCCCCCTCTAGGACTTAACTTGGTAATTAAAAGGGAATTTCATAACGGTATGACGGACTAGGGCGTTACCGTTTTTTCCGTTATAACGAAAAAAACGCTTAGGGGCAAAAACGAAAAAAAGGAAAAATAACGAAAAAAATGGCGCTGAAATTTTGAATTTCAAAAATGGAAAATAACGGAAAAAAAGGAATATAACGGAAAATAATGAAAAAATAACGAAAAAAAATGAAAATAAAGGTCATTTTTTTTTCACAAAATTTTTCAAAAAATAACGGTTGTTATTTTCGTTATAACGGAAAATAACAACCATTATTATTGTTATAACTGCCGTTATTTTTTGGGCATTTTAACAGCCATATTTTAAACCTTGGTTTTTACCACAACAATTGACGATGATAATGAGTAGATGAGATCTCCTGGATGCCTTCCCATTATCGTTTCTAGTGCCACAACTCCTAAGTTATAAACATCACACTTTTCAATCACGACCGTGATAGAGGCAAGCTCTACAAAATAAATATATCAACCATGGTCTAGTGCCACAACCCCATAAGTTTTCAGTCACAACCACTTACTTTTAGAAGCCCATGGTCACCCCTACAATAGTTTCATGGGTCAGGTTCCGTTGACAAATCTAAAATGACAGGGACACAATATAAGCCAGGTGGCACACTGTTACAGGACTCTGACCGTACGGATGTTTGTCCTATCCCATGGTGGACCTACAAACCAAAAATCAGCATGATTAGTGATTTATAGGTGTTGAATCTTTGTACCTCAAATACTGCTCAAATTCCCACAGTTGAGATCAGCCCATGAAAACAAGTCCAATCCAAAGCCTATAAATCACTAATCAGGCTGATTTTTGGTCTGTAGGTCCACCATGGGATAGGACAAACATCCATACGGTCAGAATCCTGTAATAGTGTGACACGTGGCTTATATTGTGTCCCTATCATTTTATCTGTCATTTTAGATCTGTCAAGGGAGCCCGACCCTAGTTTCATATATAAAATCCCTCAAGATGACCCACGACACACTCTTTCTAGCCTATTGACCTCATGAATGTTTGGCCCACACCTTGGTGGATCTACACACCAAAAATTTGCGTCATTGGTGATTTCTAGCCATTAGATATGAACGATTTTCCTCTTGGTCTTGGAACCAACGTTCATGAAGCCCATGATGAAAAAGTGCTCAAATCCAAATGGTTACTGAAATCACACAACCATGCTGATTATTGGTGTGTAGCCGTAGGTCTACCAAGGTGTGGGCCAAACATTCGTGGTTCAGTGGGGCGGCCCATTGGCCCATTGAGTATGCTACATTGTACTTCGAGAGAATTTTTGTATCATAGAACACACCCCTACTTACTCGAGCTCGAATTTGGTACAAATGTATGTTTCGAAACATTGACACAAAGGGCCCACCAATTGCCATTTGTCACATTCTTTTGGGCCCACTAACCCATGAATTGGCCCACCCCTACAGTGGACTTACAACATCGAAGATCTGCTTGATAGGTGATTTCTAGCATTTTTATGCGCCACGTGGCATTTTGGATGTCTTTCATCTGTATGATGACCACAATTTGAGCCACATGGCGCAGTCTTAGAGATCTCAGACCGTATGAATATTTGGCACAACCCTATGTGGACCTACAGACCAAAAAACATAGCCTGACTAGTGATTTCTAAGCGTTGGATTGGAGTCGTTTTCATGGGTTGATTGTAACCGTGGAATTCGAGTATCATTTGGGGTACAAAGATCCAAAGGTTTGAAATAGCTAATCAGGCTGATTTTGGGTACGTAGGATGTAGGTCCAGCTAGGGATGGGCCAAACATCCATACGGTCGGTGGTTTCTAAAAAGTAGGCCACGTGGCTCATATGTGATCCGTCAATCAGTCATCAACGTTCGTCAGAGAACGTTCTACTTTCCTCGTCATAACGCGCGAATCACAAGGGTTACAAGGCGAAGGGCTCCCGTGTCCTTCTCTCGCTCAATCAGTACTTTTCCCTTGGCGCTCTCAAAAGCTGAGAAAAGCTAAAAACTCTCGGTCGTCCTCTCTTTTCGAAACCTGAAACCTCATATTCAAAAACATCGAAGAAAATCGAGAGAAAGCAAAAAAGCTTCTTGAAATCGTTTTTTCTTTCTCTCCCTCTCCGTGTCTCGACTTCGAATCGCATTTGTAGAAGGAGCTGGAGTTATGAAACATCATAGAAGCTTTTCTACTCTCAGTCTTTGAAGTGTGGGGGGAAGATTGATTCTTTAGGGTTTTATACAGTTGAGAAATAAAGAGCGAGCTTTTATGGCTGCGAGGGCGGCGAGGAATTCTCTCAGAGAGGTTTTTTATCGGCAAGTCAGATTCGGTTCTCTTGGAGGTTCGAGACTTTCGAGTTCAGTGGCGGGAACTGGTCCGAAGATCCCACAGTCTTCAAAGAAAGTATGATTTGTTTATTTTGTATTATCTATTTCCCCTCTTTCTGTCGAATTCTGTATATAAGTTTTGAGAGGTTCGCGGTTTTGAAAGTTAAAGGAACATTTTTGAATTTTTTGTTTTGTTTTCTACATTGTTTCTTTTTTCGCTTTGAGGAGAATGACTATTTAGCAGAATACGCTTATTTTTTAAAAAGCATCCCTTTTTTTAGGGTAATGCAGGTTCCATGGTGTGTTTATCTCTATTATTCATCAAAGACAAACAGCAGTTAACTTTTATGTTGGAATTGTTCTATCTAGTACAGAGCTATCCCTGCACCCAAACGCCTAACTATGTCTCCATCCATTGTCTACTTTTGAAAATTTGCCTCTCCTAATCAGTACTAAAGGGGGTTTCCGAGATTTTACTATCAATTATGGAATTTGAGAGTTCTAGATTTTGCACATGGGAATGAATATGGTGGACAAATTTTTTATCGATTTTAAGAGTATATTTGTTTTGACGTCTGCCTGCGGGCGTTCGTCTGTTTTTATGTGGTTTCTGCATTTCTGAACCCTCAGTTTGGTTTGAGTAATCTTCTGTTTTTTTTCCTCTAAAATTTGAACTCTATAGTTCATTACTGGATTTTAAGAAAATGAAAAAGGAAGAAGGAACGTTCACGAGGAAGTTAAATTGTGAAATGCCAGGGACATGGGGCTGCTAGACACATTTGAGTAACTATGGTTGTTTTTCGTGAGTTTGTTGCATATTCTTAGTACTTTAGTTGAATTTCTCTTTCACCCCTATTGCACTACATGGGAATTTTTTTGATGAGGCAAAATCTCGATGAGGTGATGAGTTCTAAAATGCCACGCAGCACACTTTTGGGCCAACTGACCGCGTGGATGTTTGTCTGACCCCTTGGTGGATACACACACCAAAAATCAGCTTGATTAATGATTTCTAGCCATTGGATTTAGTACCCAAAAAATGCTTTTGGTTTAGAATCACTCCTTAGAAGGTTCTAAAATCTGATGAGGCAAAATCTCAATGAGTAACCAAGGGGTGGGCTAAACATCCATGCGGTAAGTGGACCCAAAAAAATGTGCTACGTGGCATTTTTAGTGGGTCACTCACCTCATTGAGATTTTGCCTCATCACAAATTTTCCCACTACATTTAGTATGAGGTGGCATGGTATATGCATACACCTGTAGTCATGAACAAGGTTCACTTGGTAACTTGGAAGTCTGTTTGCAAGTCCAAGGCTAAAGGAGGGTTGGTTATGGGGTGGAACTTCGGTTGTAGGCGGAATCTCAACGATTGGGAGATCGAGCCCCTATCTAGATTGCTCTCTCGATTGCACGGTTTCCATCTTCAACTCTTGGTTTAGGACAAGTGGATATGGATCTGGACCAAAGGAGGTTTGTTCTCCGTCCGCTCGTTCTATGAGGGTACGGACAAAACTCCAGATATTTACTTTCTCATTTCTTTGCTTTGGAGTTCGAAAGTTCCGATCAAGACCGTTTTCTTTGTTTGGTTGGCATCCTTGGAGAAAATACTGACAGTGGATCACTTGATTTCTAGAGGGTTTCATTATTATTGACTACTGTTTGATGTGCATGCGTCACGGGAAATATGTTAATCACCTTATGTTACACTGTGCAGTAGCTAGGGAAGTATGGTCTTCTTTTCTTTTGGGGTTTGGAATGTCTTGGGTGATGCTGGGCTCTTTTATGGAGATCCTTGTTAGTTGGCACTTTAAAGCATTTTCTTCTAGATGTCATAAAGTATTCTCTTCTAGAGGTCATATTCTTTGGAGGACGCTTCCCTTTGCGATAGCTTGGGGTCTCTGGAGTGAGAGAAATCAGAGAACTTTCGAAAATCAAAGTGGAGACTTGGCATCGGTCATTCTCAGCATCAAGGGGATGTTTTTCCTTTGGTCCAAGGTGCTCGCAGAGTGTAGAGGGATATTTTTTGAAGACTTTGTATTCCGTTGGGACATCCTTTTCTCTAAGGATGCTTGAATTTAAACTTTTTTTTTCTCTTTGTTTCTTTTTGTTGTTTGCCTTGATTCTGTCTATTGTAGGTCACCTCGACCTCTTTAGCTGAATTGCTTGTTTTGCTTTACTTTTCCTCTTTAATGAAGATTATACTTATCAAAAAAAAAAAAAAATGCATACTCCCGTACACTCACTGTCTTATCTTGTAGGCATGGCTGTGGTTAGTTGCTGCCACATTATATAGAGTTTATTTACCATTACACGACTTAGGTTCATGCTGGTACCCTTGAACCTATATGGGTACCCTGGATACTATGACTTAGCTGGGTTTGCCTCGAAACTATTTGGGTATCCCTTGAAACTCACGGTACATTATTAGAGGGCTTTGCCGCATTCAATTTCTTTTAGATTATCTCTTTCATTTCTAGCTGGTTATGTTTCATGAATTCTTCTAAATGGGCGAAGTACCCAAGCCCGACATGTGGTAGAATCCGATACAACACAGATTCTGGTGTGACACTTCTAAATTTGTTTTGTGTTTTCTCTCGTTACTTGCAAGATACCAATTAACAACATAGGTTATAAATTCTAGCTTTTACAATTGAAGTTTCTATGCAACAAACATAACATTACATATATCTATACTCTTGTCTATAAGTATATGATACAAATCATTAGATATCCTATCTTTGTATTCACTATTATTCGTATTATTATGTAAAAAAGAATTCTTTGTTTCACATTATTAAAGTCTATTGCCAAGTCCACGAATCTTTGTTTTTCAAGGTTCACTGAATTGGACCCTTTGCACTTGTGTCCAACTATGACACTTGTACCCGTATCAATGCAACACAGTTAGTTGGTTATTGAGATCAAGTTCGTTAGTTCCATTCAATGGACCAATCAGGGCCGGCATTCCTTTTAGGAGTTTGATCATTGACTAACAAGATACTTATCAAAAAAAAAAAAAAAATCATTGACTAACAAGATCATTTTCATACAATGTGGAATTCCCCTAAGGGGTTTACTCTTTGACTAGTGTGGTTCTTTCTAGTGTTTGTTCTTGGGATATGGTTCAGCATTAAAAGTTGCTCATCCATTTTTGGATTTCTGACCTTTTTTTGAGGCACTTTACATGCTCATTTGAACCAACTTTATGCTCTAGCTGTTATTCCATATCTTTTTTTGTACTGTAACTTTTGGCAAGAATAGAAATCAGGCTCTTATACTCCTTTTGCTACAAGAAAATAGAAGTGGGATATGTTTAAGTGTGACTGCATCTGTTTTTTGTCTATCTTACCAGCTTCTTGGTACAAAACTTGTGGTTTACTTTTATTGGCTGAGGTGAGGCCAAAATACAGTGGGTTTTGTTGGAAAGTTTAGTTGACACATTGCAGGTCAAATCATCAGTAAACTTACATGAAACAAAACAAAAAGTTAGGTTTTTGCTGTTTCATTTATATCCAATCTATCTACAGTGGATCCAATACAAGATCTTTCCTCTATTGTATATGCTCACTTTCTTGCTCATAAGATAATTTGCTAATGCTTTAAAGGATTTTGGTGGTTCCTACTTGTTATAATTTATTGTTGACTAACTTCGTTCCATTTTATTATTATTTTTGGATAAATATCCATTTTCTTATTTTAAGCTGTAAGACATACTTGTCGTGATGCTAAGTGTGCTATTTCCAATTATCTTTGAATTGTAGGGGAGATTATTGACAGGAGCCACCATAGGCCTAGTTATAGCTGGGGGAGCTTATGTGAGTACTGTGGATGAGGCAACTTTCTGGTACATTAATTTGTTTCTTCAAATAATATATACACTTCTTTTCCACAGATCTTTGTTTTCTTGCGGCATTGCCATTGACATATGGCTTCTTGATTTACAATTCTCCAGATATAGCTACCTGTCATCTGTAAATTCTAATGCTACTAAATATTTAAAGAAAGCCCCGATGGTTTTTTTTTACCAAGTAAAACATGAAGTTGATTCCCGATGGGGTTTCTTAATCCAGTACTAATGTTAACCTTGAATGTTTTGCATTTGATGTGAGAATTTAGCTATCTAGGGTTTTTCTTTCTTTGTGTTTTTTACTGCACACTTTGAGAAAATAAACTTCTTTCTATGTTGTATTTTAATCAAGTATAGAGGGCAACGTAGATATAGAATTCCATAATACAATTCATTGCACTAGCTTTCTAACAATCAGATACAACATCTATTAGTCCTTTTCTCCCCTTGTGAACGAATGACAAACTTTTGTAAGTTTTGTCTCCCATATTCTTAGGTGAGGATATTTTGAAGCTGCTAATCCACTAATGTAGGAGTATCTAGCAACTTTTTAGTTCTCTAGTTGTTCGGGACCATTTAACAATTTTGTAGTTTCCCTTGAAGGGCCTTTGATTGATGATTCTTAGAGGGCTTATGATATTCACAATGGGACCTTCAGAACTCCTAGAAAATGGTGGAGGTGGATGAGTTATCAATTTGTCATTTCTTTTTTGATAATTATAAAGTTTTGTTCAAGAGTAACGGCCAAAAAAAAAAAAAACACCAGCCTAGCAGGTCGAGATGACCTACAAAGAGCTGAAGAAACAAAGGGACCCCTACAAAACAGCCACCTCCCCACGGGACGCCAAGAAAAGAAGAACACGCTGAAAACAAAGAAACAACCTAGCCTAACAGCCATTTCTAGAACAAAGGGTTAGCATTTCTTCGTGAGGTGTTTAGCATTAACCCCTTGGACTAGTGTCAATGGGAACCTTAAAAGCAGCAGTCAAAAGCTCTATTGATGTACGAATTTCCTCAGACTTTGACAAATAGAATGTCATGGGGCGGTTGACAATCATTGATTCGAGGAACACAAAGTGGAAGTGGACTTTTAAGATTAATGGGGATCAAGTGGCAACTTTAATTGAATATGGATTATCTTCATACTTGTCCACTTCACTGATGGGTAGTCCAGGGATAAAGTCAGATATTAGCATAAATGGAAAGGGTAATTCAGATGTTTCCAAGAGGATGGGAAAACACCATAAAAGAAATTTAACAAGATTCTTGGTTTGTCAATCATTGTAAAGGAGGAGATGATATAGCTATTTGAAGCTGTTGAAAAGAGGGAACTCAAGAAGTTATTAGTAAAGAAGTCGTAAACATCCACCCATGAAACTGTCAAAGCAGGGAATTGTGGAAGCTGGAATGTTGAATTAATTATGGGGTGAGAAGTGAAGGGAAGCAAGGCTAGAGGAAGTGTGATGAAGGGTGGGGATCAAGACTGTTCAAAGAAATCTTGATGAAGATCCTATCATGGAATATAAGAGCTTTGGGAATCCAAACTGGTGGGATAAAGGAAGGGATCGTCTAGGGTAGGAAAGCAGAGGTAACCAGCATTCAATCCTTGAAACTTAACAGTGTTGATCAATCAGTTGTTGCTTTGATCCAGACAACTTGTGATACCTGGGCCCTTCATGTTGCCCCACCATAGCCATGGTACAGGATCCGTTTTGGATCCTAAAAATCAATGTTCAAATTTTCTGTGTTGGGTCTGCACCCAATGAGTCGGACAAGCACCTGTGTGCAAGTCCTACAAATCCATGTTCAATTTTTGTGTTGGGTATGCAACCAATGCGTCGGATATGCACCCGTGTAAGTACGACACTTGGCCACTTGGACATGGCACCACACCCATGTGTAATATTTGTTATAATTTTAAAATATTAACTATGTAGCTGTGTCCGAGTACCCAAAAAGTTGGGGGTTGAGCTAGTCTGACACTTGGACACATGCTCATATCTGACACCCTGTACCCATGCCTGGGTAACATAGCGGACAACCAACACTTTCTTTGTATTCCTCTATTTTTTATAGGTAGAGTAATGGATTTAAAACCTAGAGAGGACAGGTCTACAATTAGGGTTTTAGAGGTTCTGAAGAAGGCTTAATAGGCCTGAATTGATCGAGGGAAACAATGTACAGGTTGGGCAATCAAATCAGGCTGATAATAGTGAGCTGTTGGCTGGAGCTTGGGATGGTCAGGTAAAACATGCTTAAAGGTTTTTGGTTCGAATGGGTAAACAAGAGCAGTAACAGAGGGCTTGATTAGGACAGAGATGGTGTAGAAAGTGTGCTAGATTGTCAGCATAGCAGGTCTGTACAAGGGTTTGGATATGATTGAGTTAGGGTTTCAAGAGGGCTGGAAAAAGGGTAGTCCATAGTCGAATGGATTGAACATGGGCTTGATGTGAGCAAGGTTTAATATCTCGGTCTCATTCAAAATCTCACTAAGCTGACGGAAGGAGATGTCGCGACTGAGGCAGAATGAGACATTGGGAAAAAATACGTCTTGATATGCAAAGATACAAAGATACATTATGCCAAACTATTTTTAATGTATAATAAAGTTAAAGATATGTTATCTTTTATAAACATGTAGAAACACGGTTTTAATTACTTTAACTTTTTGGTATAAGATGATACATACCCCTATATATTGTGTTGATACTTTACTGTGACCAGCTATCTCAGCCCAGATCGTGTGATACTTCAAACCATGGATGTGAGGGGAACCTAGGCCAGGTTATTGGGCTATGGTTAGGGTTTATGGGTTTAAAAAGGGATTAAGTGAGGTAAAACAAAGCCTATATGTGGAAGATATGAAGTAACTCTCAACAAATCCTCAGTGCCCAATTTATTATTAAGTTAGATTCTAATGAATTATATGTATTGGAACATCTAGATCCTTCTTTCTCTCTAATCTCAATTCTCAACAACGAGGCAAGAAAGTCTCCAAGCTCCTTGACTCTTTTTGGAGGCCCAACTAATAGCTCTGAGGGAGCTACTTCCATGATTAGAGTGCCCCAGTATAGTTGCAGAAAGTCCAACTCTTTCAACAACTTAGCTTCTTCTGTGCTTGATGCTTTGATCCCAATCAGTTGTGAATATCCCATTTTTTACTGTTTCTCAGCTTGAAAAGCACCATTACTGAAGCTCCTTTCTAACAGTTTGGATTTCTCTCTATTTTGCTTTTGTAGTACCAATACCATCATTTGTACTTCATTCTATTTTTAATGTTTATAGTAACAATATCGCCACCTTTTTGTACTACTTGAACTTTGTCTGTATGAATAGGTGAGTCTTTCTATTTCTAGTTTAAACGGTTTTGTGCAGTGGGTCTTGAAATACATTACTATCTCACAAGATAATGAAAGAGCAAACTGGTTATCCTTTCTTTCACCAATTTGTCTGCAATGTGCATTAATGGTAAATAAATTGCTTAGAAATTGGTCACCTGCCTTTTATAGTAGGGCCGATTCATTTGATGCATACCTTCTCTAAGGGACATTATTGACATGATACACCTGACTTGTTTCAAGAGAACATCTAGTGGTCAGAATGTCTTAATACTTATCTTTCCTGAAAAATGATCATCTCAGTGAATATCTCAAAGGTGTATACGCTTTAAAAGTGCAACAGCTTGGACTCTATTGTTCTGAAACATTTTATGAGTTGTCATTGATGATGTTGACAGATAGGAAAGATTCAATTGCTGTTGCAATGTAGTATTATTTCCTACATTCATGCCCATGACTCATTAATTTTGTTCTGATAATGTTCTGTATTTACGTGTTTTGTTTATTCATGTTGATATACTTGTCTTGCATGTAATTTGTGCAGTGGATGGCTGTTTTCAGCAACAAAATTAGTGAATCCGTTCTTTGCGTTTCTGGATCCAGAGGTTGCCCACCGGCTAGCTGTCTCAGCTGCAGCCCGTGGTTGGGTTCCAAGGGAGAAGAGGCCAGACCCATCAACATTGGGGCTGGAAGTATGGGGTCGTAAGTTTTCAAACCCAATAGGTCTTGCTGCTGGTTTTGATAAAAATGCTGAGGCCGTTGAAGGCTTACTAGGGTTAGGCTTTGGCTTTGTTGAGGTTGGCTCAGTAACTCCTGTTCCACAGGAGGGTAATCCAAAGCCTCGTATCTTCAGATTGCCGCAGGAGGGGTAAGCATGTATATTGCATCTTATTTTCTCTAGTTTGAATTATGGCTCAGCATGTTCCACACTTCAATTACCAGAAGTTGAAACTGCTCAATCTTGTGGAGCTCAAGTTCCCCAAGCACGTCATAGGAATCGGGAAAGGTGCTTGGACTTGTGCAGGTTCATATTTCCAGTCTATAAGCTGTCAAAATGCTTGGTTTTGTTGGCAGTGCTATCATCAATCGGTGTGGCTTTAATAGTGAAGGTATCGTGGTTGTTGCAAAACGGTTGGGTGCGCAGCATGGTAAGAGGAAACTGGACGAAACTTCAAGCACTTCACCATCCTCCAGTGACGAAGTCAAACATGGAGGAAAAGCAGGCCCTGGCATACTTGGAGTAAATCTTGGCAAGAATAAGACAAGTGAAGATGCCACTGCTGACTATGTTCAAGGAGTTCATACTTTATCCCAGTATGCCGATTACTTAGTACGTACTCTTTTCTGTTCTGAATTTGCATTTATGTTTTTAATTTGCTTGGTTTTGGTCTTATGCATGTAGATAGTTGTTTATTGTCAAGACTTTCGTCTCTGTGACAAATACCTGTCAGTGTCAGACATGGACTGTGGGTATTAGACTCTGATCTGGAAAATTCAATTGGCCTACACATTCTTACCAGTAAATTGTATTGAACATTTACTTACATCAAAATTATATTATATAAAATATAAGCAAATTGAAAATACTAAAAGAAAAGATGAACTTATATTTGTCCTTGACTACTAACATGGAATTTCGTTCTTTCTTTGATAATATAGTGCCTTTATTACGTAGATATCTCTACAGTCATTGGTTGGAAAAAGACTAGAGAAGATGGAGATGTGAGTAGAATGGGTATTATAAGGTTGAGAGCAGCGAATCACACTTTTCTGTGGAAATGGCGATGGAAATTTTAAGCCATTCCTGATAAATTTGTGGAGGAAGGTTATTCATTGTAAATATGCTCACACATGCTCCAATAGGAAAATAGTAAATAAAAAAATTGTGAGGTACAAGTACCCTTGCAGTATCAAACAAGGTTTAAAAGAGGCCGTTGTAACGGTATAACGGACTGGGGGTGTTACCGTTAAAACGAATTGTAGCAGATGGGCAAAAATGGAAAAAAATGAATTTTAATTGGAAAAACAGAAAAAAATGGTGCTGAAATTTCAAAAAGAAAATAACGGAATTTAAAGGAAAATAACGGAAATAGTGGCCTTTTTTCCACAATTTTTTTTCAGAAAATAACGGCCATTATTTTCTAAGCGCCAAAACGGTTCGTAACGTAACGGGCTTGGGGCGTTACCGTTGCCGTTAAAACGGTAAAAACGGCGTTATTTTAAACCATGGTATCAAATACCAGTGTCGGTATGGTATCCTGTGGATACGGGTGTGATGGGCATGTTGAAGTATCGGGGTATCATTCGTCAGATCTTTGTATGGGCTTTGATCTTAGTGGTTAATCATCCTATCCATAAGACTAGAGACAGCTCGCTCCTTAAATGTGTGCTTGATATGCCAGGAAAAGGAGGAAGGACTAGATCATCTATTAATCCATTGCTGGATTGTCAAGGAAGTAGGATTTTGAATCTTAGCATTTTGTGGAATCAAATGGGTCATTCTCAAAAAAGTCACCAACTTGATTGCTGTTGGTCATCAAGTGCATTTGGTAAGAGGTGGACTATTTGAAGAGTTCTTCTGTTTGCCCTTTGTAGGGTCATGTCTTTGACGTCAATAGGCTGTTTTTAAGGGCCATACTTGGGAGCTTTTGAAGCTCCTCGATTTGGTGATTGTCTATCACCAAGGACTTGAGAAGTTTTCGGTATGATGACTTCATATGGATCAGTGGTGGAGATTAGAAAGCGAATGTGGCTATACATTAAGCTCTAGGTGTTCAGAAGTTAATTTTGCTAGTAGATAGTTGGGGAATTACAGGTTGATTGGTATTACTATCAACATAGTGCTTTGTGATACTTTCGTTCTCCACCTTCTGTAGCCACATTCACTATATTTTGAATGAAGCAATTTGAAGACTTTTTTGTCTGTTTGGGCCTAAAGACTTGAATGATGGGGAGATGAAGTTCTCTTGTAGGATCAGAAGTTCACCATTCGTATTTCTCTGGTTCCTTGGTGACAGAATTAAGTTCTTCCAACATGATAGATTGGGCTTCCAAGTTTCCAACTGGATCATTGGTCCTTGACGTCTTGTCAACATAGTGGTACACATTTGCGAGTTGTGGTCCTTCTTAATATTTTGTCCCTCATCAATTAGGGAGTGCTAATGAGCTGGCCATTCCTTGGCCATGCATGGAGACAACTGGTTATCATTGTAAATATGAAAGTTGTCCGTAATGTACGTTCTGTAGTCCCTTTTACTCTCTGGAGATCTGGTCAAATGCAAACCGCTAGAGCTTGTGAATGTAAGATAAATGCCATATCAAGGATATCTCCAGAAGTTCTATTTTCTATTTGGATTACATTTCGACATGCTAATAGTGTGCAGTAGTAGCATGGCCCTATTTACCTGGAATGTACAAACTACTAGGCTTGATTCCATAGGTTGAGGGAAAGTAAAGGATAGAAATTGAATGAATTTGAGTGCACCATTGGTGAAGAGACCGCAAGAAGCATATACATTTACGAGATACAATGGGTACCTAGTGGCACCATACAACATCTAGCTTGTCTGAAGAGAAGAAAAGTACCATAACCAAAACCAATAATGATGTTGGTTCCTAGTCATATTTTTTCATGAATAATTTTTCAGCTGATGACTAGAATGACATATGAATATATTGACACCAGCTTCTCCTGAATGAATTGTTAATCAACTGGCCTGTTCGCAGCCAGTGAAAATGCAATCTGAAGAGCATTTTTTTTTGTGTAACTGCCAAAAATTAAAATCTTTTTATCAAAGAAAACCTGAGAAAGGCAAAACATTTTTTGTAATCCTCCTAGAAATGTCCAAGAACAAGATTTGTGACTGCTTATTATACACATGGAAGTTATGCTTTCTACCATTTGCTGTTCTTTAGATGCTCAAAACTAAATGTTCTGTGGTATGGTACCATTGGTTCTGATTTTTAACAGTAAAATATCTTGCATCCTTTACTTTTGAAAATTCTTGCCAACAAGGTTTGCCAGTATGCTTATGATTTGCATCTTTTAGGATTTGTGGTTCTTTAGATGCCTCAAATCGAAACGCTTGTGCAGGCTACAATGATGTTAGTCTTTGATGGAAAAATAGTTACAGTGTTTGCTTGGTACTTCTCTGCAGGTTATAAATATTTCATCACCAAACACTCCAGGTTTGCGTAAGCTTCAGGGGAGAAAACAACTGAAGGATCTTGTTAAGAAGGTCTGGAGCTCCAATCACGAGTTTACTATTTCTTCTATCTAATTGCTCACACTGTCCAACATAGAACTAGTATTTGTTCCTTCTAACTGTTCTGCTTGCCATTAAGGTACAAGCTGCTCGCGATGAAATGCAATGGGGTGAGGAGGGCCCTCCTCCATTGCTCGTTAAAATTGCACCTGATTTGTCCAAACAGGACCTTGAAGATATTGCAGCGGTATGCATATGCTATTAGTCTCAGCTGTTTTTTCCACATCTCCTTTTGAAGTGTTCTTATGATTTCCTTTATGTTGTTGTAGGTTGCTCTTGCCCTTCGCTTGGAAGGATTGGTAACATGTTCCCCATCATAAACTTTGACTCTTTAGCCTCTTTAGTTACTGGATGCTATTAGTAGTGCCTATTCTTACTTTCTTAGTGCTTTGTGATTATTATTTATAACTTAACGGCATGTGAATCAGTATTACTATGGTCTATTTGGTATGCGAGATATCTATGCGCCAACTTGAGGCCCTGAGGGGGAGTGTTATCATATACGTATTTTACATGTAAATGGTAGTTTTTGTAAATACTTCATTGTGAGGGGTATTTTAGTCCTTGTGATGTCCTTCATATAAATAATAGTTTTTGGGAGTCATGTGAGACACACATGACACCTCTTTTCTCTCTTCTCTCTCTCCTCTCTTCTTCTTGGATCCTTGAAACCCTAACTCTAGGAAACTATTTCAACTCTCATGTTGTTTGAGTTCTTCCTGGAGATATTGAGGTTCTATTCTCTATTTGGCCGGCTAGACCCTTTAATTTAAGGCAAGATTCTTTGGAAGATTCTTCTTTACGCCTATTGTTTTGCTGTATGGGAAGAACGTAATAGGAGGATTTTTAAAGATTGGAGTACGTCATTTTCGAATGTTTGCAGTGCTATTTGTAGGCTTTTCATTGAGTGGGTGAGCATCTTGGAGGTTTCCAAGATGTCAAGATGGAGGATTATATTGTAATTGGAATAGCCTTATTGATGAAGGCAATTTCAAACCCTTGTCCTGATGTATCTTGTTGTACATAGCTCCATTTGTTTTTGGTGAATGCTTTTCCCCAATGTTGTAATTTTCTCTTTCATATTGATATCTTTGTTACCTGTCAAAAAAAAAATTATTAAGGCCAGTTAGAGGCTTCACCCAAATGCAAGACAAAAACTAAGAACTGCTTTTCCTAACTGTTTTATGTATGGAGATCCATTCACAGATCTTTTTTCTTTTCCTTTTAGTTCTGTGAAATTTTCAGTTTCTTGGACGATAAAAACTTAGAACATCCTTTCGTACTAATTTTCAGTTTCTTGGACGATAAAAACTTAGAACATCCTTTCGTACTAAAAACAAGATGTGTCTCATAAAAAATTCCTCACGTATTGGCTTGATGAGCTGTATAACTGTTTTTTTTCCATTACTTATGCTTTACTTTTTAAATTATTGCAGAGAGATCATTATATCAGCATCTAATTTAATGTTGGGTTCTTTTAATGATCTGCCTCCACAGATCATAACAAATACAACCATTTCAAGACCAGATCCATTAAGTAGGTGCCCAGTTGCTCAAGAATCTGGTGGTTTAAGTGGGAAGCCTCTCTTTGATCTTTCCACCAATGTTCTCAAGGAGATGTATATTCTGACAAGGGTATGTTGATTATACTTGCACTTCTTAAACTGAAATAGAGGAGATCTAAGGTGTTGATTATAGAATCTGTTCTTCATCAAGCTGCCCCATAACTGCAAAAAAAAGCTCCAGAAACTGTCAGTATTCAATACCTCGTTGGATGTAGGGCTGTCAACGGCTATGATTCGAATCGAATATCAGAATTTCCGAATCCAAATCCGATATCTGAATTCAATTCGAAACCTGACAGATATTTTGAATCAATATTCGAATTCGAATCCAATTTCCAATTCGCTCAATAAGTAAATCGGATATATATATATATATAAAATAAATTATATAATAATAAATATAATTATTATATTTATATAATATATCAGATCGGATAGTATCGAAGCAGATATATTAATATCCAACTCCATATCCGAAAAGTATTCAAATATAAAAATTATCTGAATCTGATAACTGAAATTTTTGGATAATATCCGATTATTCCAAATATGGATTCAAATTTCCGACTATCCATTCACACCCCTATTTGGATGTTGCTTATCAAAACACAAAAAAAAAAACCACTTTGGATGTTTGAAATAAAGGAGATCTAAGTTGCCTGCTGGGAACTGGGGAGTGCATTGTAGCGTTTTGCATACACGCTTTCGTGTGTGTATGTGATGGTGGTGGGGGAAATTTCATGAAGATTCATCAAATTGTCCCATTAGTGTTTTCTCATAGATGTTACTTATCAAACAAAAGAGAAAAAAACCTCTTTGTATGGTTACATTTTGAACTATAAGAGATCTAAGTTACCTGTTGGGGAGTGCATAGTTGTATGTTGGATACATGATTTGGTGTGTGTGTGTTGTCATTTTATTGGAAATTGGGGTTTCATTCGGTTTGACAGTCGAACCACGAACTCCAAAAGACCGTCTCTTCTCAGAAAAAAAAAGCAGCTCAAATGAACCAGATCTGAAAATTCTGGCTGAACTCAGTTTGATTGTCAGTACAGTCCGCTTTTTAAAACACTGATTGGGTGGCTAGGGTCATCAATTGGGTTAATTCATGGCCTGGAATATTTCCTAGGTGTGCTTTATCATCTAATGATGGGTCCTACCACACTTCTGTGCCACATGTGCTTCTATGCCATTAGTAAGCATCCATAGGGTCTACTGGGATGTGATTCTGTTATCTTTTCTTCAAATTTTCAACATTTAGTTTCCCTTTCCAGTTACTTTGTTTTGTTCTTCACGCAAATAGGAGTTTGATGGTTCATTTTACTCATCTTTGTCAGGGAAAGATCCCTCTTATTGGCTGTGGGGGCATTAATAGGTAAGTATTAGTAGATCACAACCTCATCTTCCGTTGATCACAAACATGGTGCCTGCTATTTTAACCCCTTAACTGAAGGATGTTGGTAATGCATCTGATCCAGCGGCGAGGATGCATACAAGAAGATACGGGCCGGAGCAACCCTTGTTCAGCTTTACACAGCCTTCGCCTATGGGGGACCTGCACTTATTCCCCAGATGAAGGTATTGTCATAAACTGCTTTAAGTTTCCAGTGCTTGAAGTGCAACTGAAAGGCCTTAACCTTATTTTTATCTTGCATTTCTAGGAAGTAAACGGAAAATTTCTTCATAATTTTTTTTATAAGTAAAAGTATATTGAAACTATAAATAGGGCAAAGCCCAACTATAAAAGGAAAAGAGGCAGAATAAAGACCAAATTCGTGAGGAAAGTCTCGCTAGCTGAGCCTAACAGCAGCCGAAAAACAAGATCATCCCATTTAAAGACATAGTTGTCAAATCTCCGATTTATCCTCAAAGGTGCGCTTAGGATGTTCTTTCCATACTGCCCAACATACTGCAGAATAGTAGGAGTTTCCAAAGGATTCTTCCTCTAGGACTGAATGCATTGGAGGACCACCTAGAAGAAGTTTTGACGGCCTCTCTGGCATAGTCCAAGATATACCAAAAGATTGGAAGAACGCCCGCCAAACCACTCCAGAAAACTATAATGGAGAAAATGATGATCCACAGATTCTCCACTGGCTTTGCACATTGCACACCTGTTGGGCATCACCTTCTTCCTATTAATAAGGTGTCCACCATGAGAATTTTCTCAAGAGCCACAGTCCACAAGAAGAAAGCCACTTTTGAGGGAATAGGAGAACCCCACAGTTAAGAGACTTGAAATGAACAATGAGCTGGAAATAGCAATCACGGCATAAAAGGATTTGATTGAAAAAACGCCCTTCGAATCCCATTTCCAAACTATTATGTCTTCCAAATCTTGATTCATCCTCACATTGTCCAGACACCTCAAGAGGTTGACCATATCCCCCATCTCCCAATCTTTAATGTTCCTTTTCAAACCAAAATTCGATGAAGTTGCTCCTCCCCCACTCTCCAAACATTCCTTAATAAGTGCTTCCTTAGAACCAGACGAGGTATAGAAAGACCGGAAAACTGAGTGAAAAGGATTTTCTCCACACCATATGTCCTTCCCAAATCGAACTGTCGCCCCTACCAACCTTGAAGCAAATTCCTGACTTAAACTCCTCTTGGAGTATAGAAATATACCATTCCAAAAACCACTACAATACGATAATCAAACTTGGTTGCTATCCTAACCAAAATTCCTACTACCATACTTGCTTTATACCACCCTCTTCCACAAAGCATTAGGCTTCTCCCCATATTTCCATTATCAGTTCCCCAAAAGAATTTTGTTCATATCCTGAATTTTCTTAGACCAAAGTCCTCCCCCAGCTTTAGGAATGCAAAGGGCCTTCCAATCCACCAAATGCTATTTAAACACGTCCTTTTTATCTCTCTAACCAACCTTTATAACCAGTTTGCTACATTTCCTGTGATTCTTTTTGTCAAATGTGCGTGAATGCATTAACTGAATTGATGTCATTTGATTAAGAAGATAACCAAGGTTCTTAACTTCGGCTTCAAGGCAAATTTTAATCAATAAAAAATTGGAATTAATTCATGGAAGTTTATGGAAGCCTATGAAACTATTGAAAAAAAAACCTCCAAAATTATGGATGTCTATGGAATGTTGAAAAAATGTAAGAAAATCAAGTATGAAAATACACTAGTAACTCTTTGTAACACAACAAAAAACATTTGAAGTGATGACTGCTGGATCAATAACATTCTGCACGTATCGAAATAAGTATTTGAAATGCCAAGACTTTGTCAGGATTATACACTTAATTGCTCAAAATCATGATTAAATTTGATGCAAACAAACATATGATCAAATTGGAGTTTTAAAGTGTTTTCTACATTTTATTTAAAAAAGAATAGTTATTTTTGGTAATAATTTAGATCATGACACGTCTATGTAACTGTTAATAAGCCTACGATATCATTGATGCATGCATTTGTTGCCCTTCATGTTTCCAAATTGTTTCTAATTAATTTCCATTTTTAATAATAAATAATTTTTTAATTACGAAAATAAGATCATAATTAGTTAATTAACCATTAGATTTCATTTTCATTTAATACTAACAATTATATGTAGTGGATTGTCAATTACATGTTCTATTGATTTTTTTGATAGATAAAGAATTTATTGAATATGCAAAAGCCCAAAAAGCATACAACATCCTAGGAGTTCGAGATGACTTGCAAAGAGCAAAGCAACAAACACAAAAAGCAAAGGAAACAACGCCATACTAACAACCTTCCCTAGAACATAACATTTCCCAACGAAATACAAAATCTTCAAAGAAGAGATCTCTGCATTCTAAAAAAGATTTAGTCTACAGGTAAGTCAGCCCCTTAATGTTCATAATGACTAAAGCCGCCTCATCGACCTTGCCCTAAAAAACTCTCTGGTTTCCCTCCTTCCAAATACCCTAGCAAATATATATGCTAACTAATCCTTTGTCTTCATATGCAGAATCAAAATGTCACTACACCATTTTGTTTCGAACAAAGTGAATTTATGTAGATGTGCTTTGTCCATTAATGAAACATTGAATTCGAGGCTATATGAATAGCCGTTTGGTTGTCGTAGTACAACTTCATAGGAATCTCTACTCTAACACCCAATTGAAGAAGATGCTTCAACTAGGTCAACTCACAACTCATATGAGCCATAGTTCTATACTCAGCTTCCGCACTGGATTTAACAACCACATATTGTTTCTTACTCCTCCATGGCACTAGATTTTTACTAAAGAACATATAGTAACCGTGGTAGACCTTCTATCAAAAGGTGAACCAGCTCAGTTAGCATCTGTATAACCCACCACTCTGAGATCCGTGAGATCTATACAACAAACCATAGCCAGGAGCACCTTTTAAGTATTTGACTACACAGATAACTGCATCCAAATACAGAACACGAGGTGATTGTATAAACTGACTAATCACACCGCAATGGAGATGTTAGGTCTGGTAATAGTCAAATAGTTCAATTTGCCAACTAGTCTCCGATATCGATGTGGATCATCAAACAAATCACCCTAATCACATACAAGCTTTGTATAGTGGTCCATTGGTGTATCAACCGGTTTTGATCCCAAGAAATCTGTCTCCTCAAGAATATCAACATATTTCCGTTGAGACAAATTGATCCCATGGTTTGATATGGCAATCTCAATGCTTAGAAAATATGGAAGCTTTCTCAGGTTTTTAGTATGGAGTTATCTCTGTAAAAATTGCTTTAAGTACTGAATACCTTCAATGTCATCTCTTGTAACCACTATATCATCAACTTACACAACCAACACAATGGCTAATCACCTGCTTTCTTCACAAAGACCGAAGGATTGGATTGACACTGTGTCAATCCAAATTGAACTACCTCACTAAATTTGCCAAACCATGCGCGTGGTGACTGCTTCAGCCCATAGATTGCCTTTTTCAAGCGGCAAACACTTCTAAATTCCCCCTGAGCAACTAACTCAGGAGGTTGCTCCATATCAACCTCATGTAGATCGTTATGCAAGAACGCATTCTTTACATCAAGCTGATACAATGGCCAATGCAAAGAAGCAGCTAAGGAAATAATCATATGCACAGAGGCAAGCATGGTAACCGGTGAGAAGGTCTCATTATAACTAATACCATACAACTGTGTATACCCCTTGGCAACAAGGCGAGTCTTCAATCTCTCGACAGATCCATCTGGGAGGAACTTCACAGTGTACACCCAACGACAACTAACAATGTGCTTCCCCAAGGGTAAAGTAACCAGATCCATGCACCATTAGAATGTAAAGTATCCATCTCAACAACCATAGCCTCACGTCACCTAGGAGAAAAGAGCTTCCTGGAGATTGTTAGGAACAAAAACAGACGGCACAGAAGCAGCGAAAGACGATAGGCAGGAGAAAGAATCAAAATGACAAACTGAGAAATATAATGTTTAGTGCACGAATGTGTACCTTTTCGTATTGCAATGAGAGGGTCAGAAGAAGACGCATACAAGATGGGATATGTTGGCGAAGAATTAGGTGGAAGACATGAGTTCGATGTAGGCACTGGAAGATGCTGACGACGTACATAGGTGCGAAGCAGCAGTGCTGGCACATCGGAATCCTGCAAACTAGAAGAAGGGACAATCTCAACGTGAAGAGGAAGGGGGTGAGACTCAAAGTCAATTGAAGAACTCAGTGGAAAAGAACAATACATGATAAAAAAAGTAATGTCAAGACACAAAGAACCAATGAGAGACAAGGTCAAAACAACGCTAATCCTTTTGAGTATGAAAATATCTTAGAAAAACACACTTAATGGCATGTGGGTCTAGTTTATCACTAC
The DNA here is from genome assembly GCA_035048495.1 of Euptelea pleiosperma. Lineage (NCBI taxonomy): Eukaryota > Viridiplantae > Streptophyta > Magnoliopsida > Ranunculales > Eupteleaceae > Euptelea > Euptelea pleiosperma. The sequence continues at coordinate 52,161,290 of CM068543.1, forward strand.
CCATGCCAAGACGCTGAACAAAACAGACAACTCAAAACACGTGGAGGAAGAAGAAACGGAGGACTACCTGGAAATAGGACAAATAATGGAGATTGACCATCAAAGACAGACATGGGCATGCGGTTGATGAGATAGCATGTTGTAAGTATTGCATTACTCCAAAACGATTTAGGAACAGTCATTTCAAACAAGAGAACATGAACCACCTCAAGTAAATGACGGTTCTTCTGTTCAACAACCCCATTTTGTTGAGCAATATGTGAACAAGAAGTTTGATGTATAATACCATGAGATTCTAAAAATGAAAGGAATGGTGATGAGTCATTCTTTAGCATTATCAAAACGAAAAATTTGAATGTGCACACCAAATTGGGTCTAAATTTCCACATTAAACAATTTAAAAATAGAGACCAACTTAGTACGATCTTTCATTAAATATAACTGTAATTCTTGAAAAATCATCTACAAAGGTAACAATATCTATACCCATTATGAGAGGAAACTCGGATGGGTAACACATCTGAATGAGCTAAAGCAAAAGGTCTAACAACTTGAGGAACAACTCTAGAAGGGAAAGAAACTCCCTGATATGATGTTTACCTAATTGATAAGATTCACACTCTAAACTAGACACCTCACTCATGACTCAACTAAGGAACCACGATCTTCAAGGAATGCAATGACGACGGATGACCAAGCCGACAATGCCATTGATGCGATGTAAAGGAAGTTGTCTGAAACGTAGTTGTCTCCTCTCCATCGAAATAATAGGGGCCACCAGACTCATGCCCTCCACCAATCCTCTTCTTCGTCTTGAGATCTTGAAAAACACAATAAGAAGGATAAAACGCAATCCAACAACTTAGTAAGTTTATTAACAGACATAAGACTGAATGAAAATTTAGAAACATACAAAGTAAAGGTAAAGACTGACAAAGAGAGGCTTAACTTATATTGGACACCTTTGAAGTTGTGCCATCGGCTAAGGTAAGACATTGAGAAGAAAAAATATCCTGGATGAAGGAAAGCACACCTGTAATCTCAGTCATTTGATCTGTGGCTCTAGAATTAATGACCCAAGGAGAGGAAGACCTAGAAACTTGGGAAGCAAGGCATGCAATACTTGAGTGAGCAAGTGTAGCGATATTGAAGGAGGAAGCACCAGACTGTTGTGGCTGAGTGAATTTGACATATTCGTCATGAGAAATAGTCACAACCTCCGAGTTAGCCGCTGACTACTGAACATGCGCTCCAGATGTAGAACCAGGAGTAGTGCTCCCATTGTCACTATACAAAACATAATTCGCCCAGTTGGCTGGTTTACCATATAAATCCCAACAATAATCTACTGGATGGCCATCCATATTATGGTGTGTACAAGGACGAGGTCTACGGCCTTGTCCCCAACTACCGTTGGAGTCGCGATCTCCTCTACCACCTCTGCCACTACCACATCTTCTACATGACCACCACGGTCACTAGAAACCAACGCTGATCTGTCAACTGAATCACCACCAACCTCTGATACTAAGGCGCTCTGAAGTTTGGCAAAAACTTCAGTCATACTAGGGAGTTGAGCACAAACTGGCTTATATTCCGGTCGAAGGTCGGAGAGAAAATGTGCAATATCAAAGTCCTCACGTTGTTTACTTTGATCAGTCCGAGTGATGTTATCCTATGCAAGATTGATATGGAGAAAGCATTTGACCATGCGAGTTGGAACTTTTTAGACCATTTGTTGTGGAGGATGGGATTTGGGATGAAATGGAGGGAGTGGATCAAGACTTGCATTGCTTCTACCCCTTTCTCCATTCTAGTGAATGGTTCTCCTCCAGGTTTCTTCACTAATTTGAGGGGCTTGAGGCAAGGAGACCCTCTATCCCCTTTTTTGTTCGTGGTGGTTGTTGAAGTTCTTGGCAAAATGACTTGCAGAGCTATTGAAGGAGGTTTTGTGGAAGGATTTCAGGCTCTCAACAATGGTCATATGATCTCTCATCTTTAATTTGCGGATGATATGATGTTCTTTTTGGATGCTTCTCATAGTTAGCTTAGATGTATCAGATCCATCGTGAAGTGTTTTGAGGCTATTTTGGGGCTTCAGGGTAATCTCTCCAAGAACAAGGTCCTAAGCGTGGGAGATCCATATCTTGAGAGAGTTGGCGACTAGTTTGGGTTGTAAGGTCGGACGACTTCCTTCTACTTACCTTGGGTTTCCCTTAGGGGCTAAGTATAAGGACAAATCTATCGGGGATCTTGTGGTGAAGAGATCTGGGAAGAGGCTTCCCAAATGGAAGAAGAGGTACTTGTTGAAAGGAAGGAGGATTACTCTCATCAAGAGTAGCCTTTCTAGTCTTCATATCCGCTTTCTTTCTCTTTTTAGTATCCCGACTAGTATTGCTCTTAGTTTGGAAAAGCTTGAGAGTTATTCTAAATAAGGAAAGGAGGTGCTCACAAGTTTCTTGTAAAGTGGGGGAATATCTGTATGCCCAAAGAGTCGGGAGATTTGGGCTTTAGGCATCTTTGTGATATGAATGTTGCGCTTCTCAGGAAGTGGTTGTGGAGATTTAGGGAAGACAACGAGTCTTTGTGGCAAATGGTCATTGGCGGCAAATTCGGGGTTAATCAAGATGGTTGGAGCAATATCCCTGTTCTTTCATCCTATGGTGTTAGCATGTGGCGCATCATTATCAATACGCATGTGAAATTCGGTAAGGGTCTTCTCGTGATGGTGGAAAGGGGAGACAAGGTTCGCTTAAGGGAGGACACTTGGTGTGGGGATGATCCCTTCCATGTTTCTTTCCCAAACTTGTACTCTTTGTTGGATCCCCAAAGAGCTTTGGTGCAGGATTGTATTGACAAGGAAGAAGGTCTTGTCTCTTGAAACTTTGGCTTTAGAAGAAACATGAATGATCGGGAAATGGAAAGTTTGGCTTCCCTCTTGGTTCGGGTAGATAATGCCCCTTCATCATCCATGGAGTCGGATAAGAGGGTTTGGAGGGGGGAACCTAAGGGTGTTCATTTTCAGTTAGATCCTTCTTGCATTTCTCTCCAGTGGGCCTAGAGAATTTTCCTGTCTCTTCTGTATGGGGGGGCCCATGTCCCATCGACAACGAAGTTCTTTGTTTGGATTGCCATCCTAGATAAGATAATGACAGTGGACCACCTGATCAGTAGGGGGATGATGTTGCCAAACATGTGTTTTTTGCAAGTCAAATGCAGAGTCTGTGGATCATGTCTTTACTCATTGCAGATATACCTATGAGGTGTGGCGAGTATTCTTCAGTTTGCCTTTGTGGTCCCTGAGCATGTGAGTGGTTTTTTCCAAGAGGGATCGTCGGACACCTTTGTAGGAAAAAGGAGATTCCATGGTGTGTTCTTCCTTTTTCCATCTTGTGGGCCATTTGGAAGGAAAGAAACTCGGATTTTTGAAGAGTAGGAAGACTTTGTCCCCAAGCTGGTTTTAAGAGTCAAAGCTCTCCTTTACCTCTGGTCCTCCCTATCCTCAAATTTTAGAGGATGCTTTTTTGAAACTTTTGTTTTTAGATGCGATGATTTATTAGGCGACCCTTTGCCTCCTTGATTGAGGAGCTGGTTGAGCCTTTGTTTTTTGTTCTTCTGGGGTTTCCCCCTTTTTAATACATATTTACTGATAAAAAGAGTCTGAATGATATTATTCTCACCAGAATACATCCTACCAACATGCTTCTAGATCTTCTTTGCACTATTCATTTAATATCAGATTGATACTAATTTTAGGATCCATATTATTCCACAACTAAGTCATAATTTGGGCATTCTCCTATACCCTCTTCGAATAATTACTGGCGTCAAATTTGGGCTGATTCACGCAAGTATTTCAACTTCCTTTGGCTGTAAGAAATACCTCACAGACTTGGCCCAAGGAACATAATTACCTCCATTGAGCTTGATGAAAGTCATCTGGACATTAGTAATATGACCATACATCACGATACTAGATTTGTTCTCCATTATTACCACAAAAAATCACCACTGACCTGTAGGATCTCACAAATACCCACATAAGTCACCAACGGATGCTTGAAGAATACCCAAGAACGATTTTTGACAGGTGGGATTTACCTAGAGAGTTCTCTAACTCTCTGGAGTCTGTGATCCACTCACGGGAGGTCCTAGACAAGTGCGGTTTTCTAGAAGGGATCCCGGACAGGTGCAGTTTTGCACTAGGAGGTGTGTTCCCTCTATATAACCCTTGCGATTTGCCTAGAAAGGTTTTTGGGGAGATGGGGTTGGTTCTAGAAGATAATCTTCCACCTCCTAGGGCTGCAAAATAAACGAAGAAGTTACAGAGAACAAATCTCACCTTTTTACACCTTGCAATTTACTCTGGGAGCACTTCTCTCAACTTCAATCTTCACTGGGGGTGACACTTGTGCACACCACACAGAGACCGTGTTCTTCATTAATCTTGCATAATGTCTCTTGACATCACAAACCCCACCGAATTTCACACACGAACCTTAAAAACCAAATCTAGGGTTTCACAGACAAACCCTAGATTTTAATAATCCACGAAGAAAGAATAAAGAAAAGATAGAACAAGGATGAGGATGAAGCCCTAAATCAAATCAGAATTTGGCTTTGATCCCATGTTAGATAGTTAGGGTTTCATATAGGAGAGAAGAATTGGGGAAGAAGAGGAGGTGACGACTTAGGCTTAGAATAGCCTAGACGTACAACCTATATATATATAACGACTTAGGCTTAGAATAGCCTAGCCGTACAACCTATATATATATATATATATAAGTCAAACATATATATGTGTGTGCGTGTGTCTTAGTGGGTTGGGTTCTCTGTATGGGATGTATGGCGGGTAATATGGTCCAATAATTCGTTAATATTTTGTGATATGTCAAGGTCTATGGTCACGGTAGAGTTATGCTGGTATCATAACAAAATGTGAAGTACAAGCATAAAACCCTACAACTCAGCTGAAATAAAATAGTACTAGTCTAGTCATACTGAGGTCAAGTCAAGTTTATTCCAGCTTGAGTTGGTTGTGGTCCCATAACTTCTAGAGCAAAATAAATTATGACTAGGCCGAGTTGTGTTGTGCTGGTCAGATTGTACTGGACTCATACTAGATCATCTAGATTGCTTGACTTTTTCCCAAGAGATTGGTAGGTCCCAAGCATGCCATGTGCACAGCCCAGACATGGAGGGTAGCTTCTTCCTGTTTTTCCATGCTGTTGCATGAATATTCTTGTTGGCAGAGATGTTTTAGAGAGAATTTTTGATCCTGGCACATTTTGATCCATGGTGTTCTGGCACTTATAGTTATGCGCCACCTGTCCTGGAGTTGAGGTGGCCCTGAACTATAGCTGCTTTTTCTCTACTGTTAAGGGTAACTGGGGTTAAGGGCCACCTTAACTCAGGACAGGTGGCACATAACTATAAGCGCCATGGATCAAAATGTGCTAGGATAAAAAAAAAATCCCGATGTTTAGCAAGCTTTTTCTTTTTTTCTTCTGACAAAGCAACTTGTTTTGTTATTTGTATTTTTTTCTCAGGCCGAATTGGTAGAGTGCTTAGAAAGGGATGGTTTGAAGTCGATATATGAAGCAGTTGGTGCAGATTGCAGATAGCTCTATCCCATTCATTCATCATCACGAGCAAGAGAACCCATTCTTCCCCTCTTACAATCAAGAGCCATTACATACAAAGAGATTATCAGAGCTGTGGTTATTTTTTTTAACTTATTTCTTGTTGAGTAACTTTCGGCCCTTGACTTTAAGGGTTATGTCATTCTCTGTTGTTTCCTATTCTTGGATTAGACGTACCGACGAGGGTATATTGAAGAAAATTTTGAAGTATTTAAAGTAATTTGGAATTTGGGGTGTCTAAAAAAGGTGGTTGTGGAAACTTAGATGGTGAATGGTATCCAGCAAATATATGCCTTGGGTTGTTTTGAGGGAGTTGCTAGTACAGAGTACACTTTATTCTTCCAGAGCACCAATGTTTTTCAACTGTAGTGAATGAAGCAAAATTTGCTCTAATGAAGCAAAATGGGAGTAAAAAAACATTTGTGCTATAGAAGAAATAAAGTGTGTGCTTTGGACATAGTAATTCCTTCGTTATTTGAAAAGGGGGAGACTGTTTTTATCATTTGCAAGATCGATATGAAAAAGGCTTATGATCTTGGACTACATGCTTGGCAGGTTGGGTTTTGGACAGAGAGAAGAGATGGATGATAAGTACCTCAACCAATACTCCTCAAAAGATTAGCCTGTCAAGGAGCGGGAAATCTAATTACTTAACCAAGGCATGTAACAAGCCACCACATTTTTGAGCCGACTCCCACGATGGCTTTTTCACTTTGAAGAGGGTCCCACTCGGGTCCCATATCCCTTCCATTGTAGGTCCATCTATGGATTGGGCAAACATCCATTTGGTTTGCATCCTCTTAAGAGTGTGCCACATGGCTCATATTGTGGTCAGTCTGGCAAAGTTTTACTCAGATGAGATCTTTAGACCAAGGTTTAAAAGGGGCTGTTATAACGGAGGGGGGCGTTACTGTTTTTCCGTTATAATGGCCGTTCAGGGACAAAAAAAAATGGCACTAAAATTCAAATTCTGAACACAAAAAATAACAGAATACAACGGAAAAATAATGGGCTTTTTTTTTTTCACAATATAGCGGTCGTTATTTTTGTTATAATAGAAAAATAACAGACGTTATAACGAAAATAACAACCGTCATTTTCTGAGCGTTAAAACAGTACATAACATAACAGAGGAGGTTCGAATCCAATATAGCGACCATTATTTTCGTTATAACGGCACATCTGTTGGCGGGATCTAACATTCTAATCCGGGTCAACCACGTGGAAACGGGGGAGACTGTTTTTATCTTAGTGGGTGTTTGGTTACCGTGACAAATCTGTTCGTTTGGACTAAACTTTCACTTGGTGCAAAAGAATTCCGCATTAAGCCTTTTCTAGACATTTTTGAGGTGCGGAAAAGTTATAGTCCCGAATAATACTAAAACCTGCTTATCTGCAGGCCAAATCCACAACTTCTTAGGGGAGTCTATTTTAAAATTAAGCTTGTCCGATTAGCCAAACAACTTCTCAGTGTATCCCGCCTTGTGATCTTTCAAACCAAATGAATTTTTGCTTCTTCTTGCCATGAGAACGTCACAGCTTTCTCAAACTCTCAAGCTCAAATCATTTTTCACACATTTTCCAAACAAACCTTCAAACTTTCATTTGATCTCCACCACACATCAACTCCACACCTCACTATCTAACCACCTTTTACAAAGGAAAGACCCAACTGCCTTTGCAACTGCTCTCACCCTCTCTTCAAACCTAAAATCACCTGTTCTTGGATATCAAGTCCATGCCCAAATCATCAAAATGGGATTCTCTAAAGACATATTTTCACAGAATAATTTGATTGTCATGTACACAAAATGTGGAGTTTTGAATTGTGGACTTAAAGTGTTTGACGAAATGACCGAAAGAAATCTTGTTTCCTGGACTTCGATGATCTCGGGTGTTATTGGAAATGGAGAATTTGAAATGGGTCTTGAGATTTATTTAGAAATGATGAGATCTGGGTTCCGACCAAATGAATTTTCTCTTGGCAGTGTTCTGAAAGGCTGTGCTAGTCTTGGGGATATTAAATTCGGCTTATCTGTTCATTGTTATGCTTTGAAGATTGGAATTGTGGGTAATTATTTTGTTGGTAGCTCGATTCTGTACATGTATGCGAAATGCAGAGATATTGAAGCAGCCGAGCAGGCTTTCCAGTGTATGGACGATCATGATGTTGGTTGTTGGAATGCCATGATTGAAGGGTATGCACTTAATGGTTGTAGCTTTCAAGCGCTGGAACTTGTATCTTTAATGCGCATGAAAGGTGTAACAATGGATCAATTCACCTTTATGAGTGCTATTAAGGGCTGCTCGATTTCAGGTGACTCAGATTTCGGAAGACAGATTCATGGGATGATCATTCGCGGTGAATTGGCATCCAGTTTGTCAGTGACGAATTCTCTTATTGATATGTACTTCAAAACTGGTAGAAAGGACTCTGGTTTGAATCTTTTCAATAAGATGCAAGAGAAAGATGTTATTTCTTGGAATACTGCATTTGCTGACTTGGGTCAAGATGGAAATGCCGGAGAAGTCGTGAGCTTGTTTTCTAAAATGTTATCAACAGGATTGAGGCCAAACCATATCACATTTTCAATCTTATTCAGGCTATGTGGGGTGTTACTTAATCTTTCTCTTGGGCTTCAGTTCTATTGTCTTGCTTACTGTCTTGGATTCCTCAGTGAACCACTTGTTGCAAACTCGCTCATCGATATGTTCTCTAGATGTGGGATGTTTGAGACTGCGCATTCTGTGTTTGACAGTATCCCTGCCAAAAACATAACCACCTGGAATGAGATGATCTCAGGGTTTAATTTGAATGGTTGTACCACGGAAGCTGTAAAGTTTTTCTTTAACTTATGGGAGTTGGGAGTTGAAGCGAATGAGTTTACGTTCTCCAGCATTTTGGGGGCTTTCTCTGGAACTAAGCACCTAGAAATAGGTAGACAAATCCATGGAATTATAATTAAGTCTGGTTTTGGTTTTCATGGCTTTGTATGTAGTTCACTAATTAATGCTTATGCGAGATTTGGGCTGCTTGAAGATTCTTTTAATATTTTTAGTGGGATTGAGAGATTAGATTTGGCATCTTGGGGGGCTATGATATCGGCATTCGTGCATGGAGGCCACAACTATGAAGCTCTATGGATTCTGAACTGCCTGATAGAAGCTGGCTGGAAACCAGACGAGTTTATTTTGAGCAGTGTTTTAAACGGGTGTGCCAATATCGCAGCTTATCACCAAACCAAATGCATCCATTTGCTTGTAATCAAAACCGGATTCGAGAAGCATGTGTGCACTGCAAGTGCAGCTATAGATGCTTACGCTAAGTGCGGGGACATTGAAAGCTCAAGGATGGCTTTCAATTGGTTGTCCAGAGACGATGATGCAGTCCTTTTCAATACGATGATCATGGCATATGCACTACATGGTCTAGTACTGGAAGCAACTGAAATCTTTGAGAAAATGAAGTGGGCTAATCTACAGCCCAGTCATGCCACTTTTGTGTCAGTTATTTCATTGTGTAGTCATATGGGACTTGTTGAGCAAGGTTGCAGGTTCTTTGATTCGATTAGCTCAGTTTATGGGATGGACCCATCTGCGGAGAATTTTGGTTGCTTAGTTGATTTGTTTTCACGAAATGGGTTCCTTGAGGAAGCTAAACGTGTGATTGAAGTGATGCCCTTTGTGCCTTGGCCTGCTGTTTGGAGATCCGTCCTGAGTGGCTGTAGGATTCATGGGAATAGAGAGTTGGGAGAATGGGCTTCCAAGCGGTTGCTTCAGTTGGTTCCCGAAAATGATGTAGCCTATGTTTTGCTGTCAAAGGTTTATTCAGAACAAGGTAGTTGGGATGATGCTGCAAAGGTGAGGAGGAGGATGAAAGAAAGAGGAGTTCAAAAAGAGCCAGGGTATAGTTGGATTGAAATCTAGGGAATGTTCATGCATTCCTTAGCAAGTAGCGAAAAATGAACAAGCTTGCACCAGACGAAGTTGCAAAAGAGGAAGTTCTCAGATGTTGATGGTTCTGATTTTTAAGTTTTCTTTCTTGGATACCAAATAATTGCAACCCTCCAAAGGCTCTGCATCACAATTGGCTAAGATCTGTCGCATCTCCAATGCTGTCAACCCGGTCATATTTACTGATGACTTCCCCTGCCTTTGGTGACTCCAGCCGACATCTCTATGGCATTGTGCCGTGCTCCTCTATTGCAGTAAGTCTCTCTCAGGTGATGCAGCAACTCTGGCCACAGGTGATGGACCTCTCTCTCTCTCGATCTGGTGAACAGAGATCTGGTCATCAATCTAGACTGAGATCCGTTTCCTCCCTCCCTCACCATGTCTAGATCATCCCCAAAGTTTCAGTTCCAACTTACAAACAACTGCAGAAAGAGAACTGATTTCACAAGCTCAAGCTGTAAGGAAGATGATGGGGCTGCCTGAGTACACTAGTTGTGGTTATTGGCACATTTTATAGAGAAGTAGGAACCACAACTCAGGCCATTGTTGAATAGGAGCTGTGCTCGATGCTGTTGTGTTCACACCATAGTCTTGGCTGTTGAGGTTGCTGTGTCCACAAGCTCCACTTGCATAGAGAAAAACAGAGAGATTTTGATGGAAAATGCAACAAATTTACTTGGCTTGCTGATATCTCTACCGGTAATGGAGGAATTAAGCGGGTTAATGGTTTTGTGGGTCAAAAAAGCTGATTCATTTGGGTTTTTCATGGTTGGCCAGCATGTAGAGGGATTTGGTTGTGCCATGCATGACTGTAAAATGCAAACTTACAAATGGGAATTTCTATGTTGCACCATAAAATTTAGATTCTTGAGGTGGGCTTCGCATGCTTGGTAAGAAGGAAATACAAAGGTAGATGTTTTCTGACTGTGCTTGGCCAGAAAATGCAGACTTAGAGGAGGGTTTTGTGAGCTTGGCTGGGAAATAGGGAAAGCTAAGAAGATGGGAGGAGGAGGGTGATAGCTTGCTTATGGTTCACTTTATGGATTCACAAAGGTGTAGAGTAGTGTTAGGGTTATTAATTTTTTTTGATAAGTCAGGGTTATAAATTTTTACTTTCAAATAGAATCATTTATGACATCATCTGACAACATGGGTCAACCTAGTGGTCGAATCGGGTTGACCGAGCCCAGCCACTACAGTAGTTGTCTGGGTTTCAGAACATTGGTTGAGGGAATTTGGGGTAAGCTGGTTCCCCTAGAGTGGAGGCTTTTATTTGGACAATGATGATGGATAAAATTTAACTATCAATCACCATATTCATTGTAGGATGGCGATCCTGAATAGATGTATTGTGTGCAAGGAACAAGAGGAGAATGTAATCATCGACCTATTCACTGTGATTTGTTAGGGAGGTTTGGAGCTTCTTCTTTTCGTTATTCAACATTGAGTTTGTATCTCATAGAGATATTGAGGACTTTTTCTTTTCGTGGTCCAATGAGCCATTCAGTTGTTGTGGGAAGATCCTTTGAATGATTCTTCCTTGCGGCCTTTGTTGGTGCATTTGGAAAGTAAGGTTCTAAACTTTGACTTCGCCCTAAACTTCAATCAATTAAAATTCAGAATTAATTCGGGGAAGTTCAATTCGTTTTGTCATAGTCTGCTTGTCCATGATATGCCCTGAAACATTAATCTCGTTTTGTTTGTCATCTTCATCTTTCAGGGACATCGTGCTGGTATTTACAGGTTTTGTTTTCAGCTCTTAGGTTGATGACTGAGACTTTGAAACTGCACGCACGAGGTGGAGTGTCAAGGGGTCTTTTAAATCTTCAGTTCCATATGAAACTGATTTGGGCGGACGGTGGAACTGTTTCGTTGCTTCCAGAAAGGGTTTGATCCAAGCCAAAGCAATGCCAGCGTCATCCCTCCAGATGGTAGAGATGTGGATTCCCTAACTTGCAAGTGAGGTGACAATGGCTGCATCACTCCGTTTCTTTTCCTTATAATTAAAGGCGCCACCAACAAATAAGTGGTGTACAGTAAGCAGAAAACCGATTATTGATTATGATTGCTGGAAGAGTTTGTTCTGGTCTTATGGCCTCAATCTGTACTTCTTAGTTTGCCGCCTTCTTTCATTTTCGTGTAATGAAGCCTTCACTGATCAGGAAAGAACACAAGCAAAAAAAAAAGGCAGTAAGTTCATTGTGATTTATCATTGTATGAAGATTTGAAGTGCCGTTTTACACACTATGAGTTTAACAAGTTGTATCCCAAACTTTTACTAATTGAACTTAAGAGATGCAATCTGTGTTAAGCATCGCTGACATTTTCAAATTATCAAGTTGCCCAATATTATCAGCAAGTGATTTCAACATCTTAAATATTTTCAAAAAGAAGAGCTTCATGATATTGCTCAAGAGGATGGATGTTGTAGACTGCCTTCTTAAATGGTATCGCAGGTTCCGAGTCTTCCAAAGCTGTCGATCCTTCAATCCATGAGTTTAAACAATACTGAAGTAATCAATACACTTTTTGGTTTCATTCATATACAGTCCAAACTCTGTAATTTGTGGGATCCATGGTAGACTTCTTTAAGTAATTTGCAAGTTCTTTGATGTTTCCCCATCATTTAACCGACGACTTAGTAGCTCCAGTGCCATGGTAAGTAAAAATAAGATAAGAATCCAAGCCATTAAATGGTTTTATCCACTGCTGTCAACTCCCAATTTATTGAAAAGTGTTGTAACTGTAACAGCTGTAACCGATGGCTGACCGCCGCTCTTCTTGTGTCGTTTACAATATTGATGACAATATTGTAACGTCCCGATCAAGGGCTATATATATGTATGCGTTGATCAATGACAGTAATGAGAAATGCATCCCATTCACAACACATTATCAGCACGATTTTGAGCTAGGAGAGCAGTGCTCTCAAGATGTACATGTTAATTTTTATTTGCCGGGTTAATTGAAATCCAACGTATTGCTTATTGCTTATTGCTTATTGCTTATAGCTTATGCGCCTAGCACTTTTAAAATGCACAAGCTCAAATTCAAACTTTAATGAAACTCTTTACAAACTTAAAATGCTCTTCTATTCCTCCAATACAAATTATAATCATCCTTTGCTTAATCCATAGCTATAAGCTCGGATTAAGCTTACCCAAACGCAGTATACTAAAATTTAACAGAGCTAGCGGAAAGCAAGAACTCATTGACTAAAAGCCACTTTGCTGTAGCTAACTGCACACCATAACATATCTACAAGAGATCAAAATCCACACAAGCTGAGGAAATCATGCTTTCTAAGATCTTGCAGGTTAACATCATAGCTGGGAATTTCAGATTTTCATGGAGTTGATGAGATGTCAGCGTTTCGAATACCACCAGGAAGTATCTTAAGAACTGCAGGTTGCTCTGCAAATCATACAAGACCCAGTTAGCAAATGGTCTGAAAAGTAAATTAGCTTATCTGAATTGTAAAAAATAGTAAGAACACATTTGCAAACTATAGAAAACAATCAGAACATCTCGGTCTCTGTCTTTGCATTAGAACCATACTTAGAAGAGCGTTAATCTGGTTGGTGGTGAGCTTTGCTGCAAACCCATTTAGAGTTCTTGTGTATTCATAAATGATGGCTTTCTGTGCTGCAGCTTTGCTGCACCGATTAAACCTGTATCAGTTACTTCCCTATGTATGTATGTATGTATGTATGTATGCATGTAATAGTTGAGCGTCAACCTTCCGAGAACCGATGCAAGTGTCTCCACGTGGCTGGCTGCTGAATCCTTCGATTTCGCCATGAAAACGATTTGAACAGAGACTTGATCCTCTTCACTCTGGAAAAGAGAGAGGTAATACACCATTGCTGAGTTAGAGTTTATTATGATTTGCGTAATCACCACCGTCCATTGGTCGAATACACAGTTTTGAGGTGTACGGACGGTGATATAGGCACGGCAGTACTAGAAGGATTTAAAGTAGTGTACCTTGGCAGTAAGGACTAGGAAGGAGAACACCATGAGGATGACAAAATATTGACAAAGACGAGCCATGATTTTGGACTTCCACCTAACCCAAGCTGTAGAATATTGGGTGGTGTGGGGTATTTATAAGGAATATCATTTTATGGAGTTATCACTTTAATGATTTGTGGGCACTGCTAAAGGTGCACTCCTTAGAACCAAGCTCATCATGGAGCAATGTCATAAGGGACCTACTTAGTGTTTGCCACATGGCGGTCTCCCGCTTTACGCACACAGAGTATCTCGTGCTAGCACGCCTATTGGTGACAGTCGTGATAACAGCTGACACGCTTGATGATATGAAAAATTGTGATGGCGACACGGTGTCGATATCTTTAGCTAGTGATGGCATGTCTTTGATCTTGCAATACATAAGCTTAGTGATTTCTACACTTTAGATTCGGCGACCATATCTTTATTGCTTCCAAGTCATGCTAGCGACGACATGGGCCACATGGCACATATGTTTGCGATGGTCTCAGTGGGTAAGATCCCACTTCCCCTTCTGTAAAAAGGCTAGGAAGCCCTTTTCCTAGGACTCGAGACACGGAGGAAAGAGAAGCCACTCCTCCAGCCCTGCTGCTGCCTTCTTTTGTCAAGACCTCGGGTCCTAACCCAGGTCCAGTGACAGTGGATGACACAGTCACACATGCATCCACCACCCCCTTTAGACCTTTTTGAAGAAGCTTCTGTTACTAACATGTTTACTTCCATTGTGGGTAATGTATTTGGGTTCAAAGCGCTGCGCGCTCTACACTAGGCATAGCCTGGTCGCGCAGTCCATTTGTTACTCGAACGGTGATTAGGTTAATGAAATGTGAATCTTTAATGCACTGTAAGTCCTGGTTAGTGAAGATGTATCTGAAATTTGAGTTGCCAATGACAATGGTGCAGAACCTCCACTAGAAGTGATACAAGCTCGATTCATCGACAGCTTATCCACCGTTAATTTCATCATTCTTCGAGATCCGTGGTTGACGAGATCGATGGTGAGGAAGTGTCAGATGAACTGAGTCTCTTCCTGTAAAATGGTTTCTGCTGATGACATAGAAATCAAGGTTTTTCTGACTCGGATCACATTCAACTCTAGTGCTAACATGTTGGGGATAGGGGATGATGGTATGTTCCCATAATGGGAGTGTAATTGTCTCTTGCACTAGTTATCCTTACTAATAATGTATGTGCATTTTGTATTGGATGATGAGATATATTCCATGAAACGACCCCATCATTACCATAAACCTAAATGGGTTCTTTCTATTCTTAGTGATTTATTATCTCCATGTCTTGTACCTCATCATGAGATCATTGAATATATTGGACCAATGAGGCTTTGCCAAACTAGAAATCAAAGTGCCCCGCGGACAAAATGGACGGTCATGATCATCGGATGCGGATGCGGATGTGGTTAACATCACAAAGATCGAGTTGCTCTGTACTTGGTTTAAGGCAGCCAAGTCAGTCCTGGATTCCAAGGGCTTTCTCAATATAATATATAAATAGTGGATGTGGCAAATTCTATCAATTGCATATACTTGTTCAATTGCTTTCTTGTTCCTTGTGAGCATCTCCAACCCAACCCACTTCAAAAGTCTTTCAAACTCTCCCATCATAGCCTTCCAATAGACAAGTTTAAGCTTTCAAATGAGGGTGGTCAAAAAGTAAAGTTACCCTCTTCTCTCATAGCCATATCAAGAAAAAGATCTCATTTAGGTGATTAAACCTTTGTATTAGTGATAGACTCTGATACCAATTGAAGTTCCCTTGATATTTATATGAGAAGACTTAGATAGGAGGGTGAATAGGTCTAATTTTAATATTATTCTAGGTTGTTTACTAATATGCTCGCATGTAATAGAACAATCAATAGAAGACAATAATATAAGAGACAACAATCCACAACACTAGACTTTATAGTGGCTCGGTAAACCTCTTTAAGAAGTAATCAATCGAGATTTGTAGGGTTCCATATCATTTGTTTTTCTCTCCTTGACCTTAATTATCTTTAGTTTGTTGTTTTGTGTTTCTGAAAATTTGGGTTCCCGATAGGTATCAATAGGGTTTTGGGGATCATTGGGGTTTTAATTAAACTAATCTTTAAGGACTAATCACTCTATTGCCATTTAATTGTTTAATTGGGCTTGCATATTGTTGTTTGGGGTTTTCCTATTTTACTTATGAAGTAGGATCAAACCCACGACTCATGGTGCGGCACCTTTCTGACCTAATTGGTTCTTTAATCTGTAGATGCATTGGTTGGAAGGGTGCTTTGTAATTGAGGTTGTGCTGTTGAGCTTCTTTACTTGACAAAAAAAGGTACTCCAAAACGGGATTCAATTCATCCTCACAATCAATCTGCGAATAAAAAAATCTATAATGGATTGGTCTTTTTTATAATGGAATAGAATGACTAATGTAATTCTTACTAATATTCTTACTAATGGACATGGGGCCCACATGCGGATGAGTTAAGGGATGATTTTTGGTGATAATATTCTTCTCAATGTGGATATAAACCACACAAAAAATCAGCCCATTCCAACATTTGTAGCCTTGTGAAAAGTAGATTGCAAATTGAAAAATTTTGGACCATCCATTTTTACCGTTAAATTGAGGTCCGTATTTGATAGGGTTAGAAGTTTTAAAAATTACTGATTTTCGGTGAGGGTGATCTCCGATGAGATCACCCTCACCAAAAGTCATCCCTTAACTCATCCGCATGTGGGCCTCATGTCCATTAGTAAGAATATTAGTAAGAATTCCATTAGTCATTCTATCCCAGCCCATATATATAAGGGGTTAAATTGATAAGAAATAACTCGGTTTTCACTTGCATGAGTTACACACAGTTTGTCTTTAGCAAGCAACTTAAAATTTGGCTTCCAAAGAGCACGGACATGGTAGACCCAAATAGTCAAGCTATCTTATTATAATAAAAATGGACAGTGTTACCATCATCCCTAGGTCTAGACCGCTAATGGTCCTCAGATTTCACAGTATGCAAATCTCGAAGACCATCCAACAGTTTAGACCTAGGTACTACAATACAACACTAACATCCTCAGGACGATACTCATTTTCTGGGAAAAAATGAAGAGTAGATTCTAAAGGAAAAAAAAGAAAGAAACATCTGACGACTCACGAGCTACCAAAGCCAAATGATCTTGCAAGTGTCTAGTGTTGTTGATCCAACAATGGACGGTAAATATTTACCATTGTTGTCATCTAAAGTCTAAGCATCGACCGCCACGAATTGTGAGGGCACCCCGACCTGGTAAATGCACCCCACGAATTGTGCTTCAATTTGCTTAATTTAGACACGAGGTCACCGCGTGCAACTTCATGCAAGCGTCCAGGGACTTGAACCCATGTGGCACACTCTTAGAGGTGATTGGCCAATCCCTAGGTGGATCTACAAAACAAAAATCAGCCTGGTTAGTGATTTCTAGGCGTTGGATTTGAGTAATTTTCATGGGTTGATTTTAACCGTAGAAATTTGAGCATTTATAATTGTTATTTGAGGTATAAACCAGTGTTTTAAAACTCGTCAAGTCAACTCGAAACTCGACTAAGTTGACTCGACTCGGCTGATTTTCGAGTTGACTCGATGCAAAACTCGATTTTCAAAAACTCGATCAAGTTTTGAGTCAACTTGTCAAGGTTCACGACTTGGTCGAGACTTCATTTGAAGAGAGAGAGAGAGAGAGAGAGAGAGAGAGAGAGAGAGAGAGAGAGAGAGAGAGAGAGAGAGAGAGAGAGAGAGATGCACAATGGTTCTCCTTCATCATTTCTCTCCAAAAAAAAATATATAAAGAGGCAAATGGGTGAAAGTTGAACAAGAAAATGTTAGTAGAGAGAGAACAAAGTGTCTGTGTGTTTTTCAACTCTACTTTAAGCACCATGCTCTACAACTGAATCGAGATTCAGTTTGATCATTTTTTCTTTCCAAGAGAAGCCCTATTGTCTTTTCCAAAAGAGATGTTTAAATATAGTGAATTTTTGACATACCCTCCCATGTTATGTTTAAAATTTGACATACCCCCGCACAATTTGAAAAAGCTGACATACCCCCCTATGACTCGGTCCATTGTCATTTGACCAGTGTTGACCCGAGTTGACTACCAAATTTTTATTAAAGGACGAAAGTGCCCTTGTCTTCAACTTTAGAACAAGGGTTTGGATTTGGGCCAAAACCCAAACCCCAAATCAAACATGAAAAGAGGAGATTGAAAATAAAAATTAAAACCCATGTTGGTTAACTTGAGTTTTTTTTTTTTTTAATTTTTTGAAGAATTAAGAAAATATTGAGAGGAAAAAACAACAAAAAATAGATAAAACTCATGAAGGAATATTTTAAAATTGAGAGAACCCATCTTTCTAAAATCAACATCTCAAAAGCTTAAAATGTAAATTGCTTTGTCTTGTTTTTCATTTATGTTAATGAAAATTTTAAAACTAAAATTTTATGCAGTTTTTTTTTTTTTTTTTACCTTGGGTTTTAAATTATTGCCGGAGTGGTGGCCGGCTGGCCATGAGACTCCGGTTGGTTTGTCGTCGGTGATGGGCGGCACACCAATTGGAATCTCTTGGCTGGCCATCCATCACAGCCGTTTGATTACGGGTTTGGGTTTTTGCCCAAACCCTTGTTTAGGTTGAAGGCAAGGGTATGTTTGTCATTTAATAAAAAATTTAGTAGTCAACTTGGGTCAACACTGGTCAAATGACAGTGGACCAAGTCATAGGGCAGTATGTCAGCTTTTTCAAATTGTGGGGAGGGGGGGGGGGGAGGGGGGGGGGGGGGGACTTAAATATATTTGACAAGCTCTTCAAGTCTATAGGTGAATTTAATAAGCCCTCAAGTCCATTGCTGAATTTAATAAGCACTTGAGGTCCATTACTAAAAATGTTCATATATACCTCTTTTTGCCTTTTTAAGAGAAACCCTCCACAAATATTTGGTACACAAAGTTTATAATACTACTAATATATAAAATTTAAAAGGTGGCATGTTAGTGATATGGGTTGTCTAATTAGTGGGTCAACTTAAGAGAAATCTTACCTAAAAAAGAGAAAGAAAATACTAATACATAAATACTAGTATTGGGACTAATCAATTGTGGTACATGTACATATACAATATATACGTATTTTAATGATTACAAAAAAATGTATATTTTAATTAGTATAAAATCGAGTCAAGTTATTTTGAATTTTTGAACACTGGTATAAAGATCCAAAGCCGTCAATATGGTTAGAGTTCATAGATAAAACTCTATTTTTTGGGTTTCTTTTGATTTTTTTGTCTATAGGTTTCAAGGGTTCATAAAATCCCGTGTTTTCTTTGTTTAGGGTAAAGTTCATTGAACCCTTTTTTTTTTTTTTTTCATAAAACCCTTTTTAATTTATTTTGGTTCGTTTCTAGGGATAATAAGACATTTTTTTTTTTGGAAAATTTTAGTCGCACCCCTTGAATTGTGAGCGCACCCAAACTAATCATTCATCCGAGAATTTTTTTTTTTTTTCATTTGATAATTACATTGACAAATAGGGTCGGGTTCCAGTTACCGCCCTAAAATGACAGGCTCCAGTTACATGACACAATATGAGCCATGTGGCACACTCTTAGAGGACGATGACCGTATGTATGTTTGACCAATCCCTAGGTGGACCTACAAACAAAAAATCAGCCTCATTAGTGATTTCTAGACGTTGGATCTTTATACCTCAAATACTGTTCAAATTCCCACAGTTGAGATCAACCCATGAAAATAAGTCCAATACAACGCCTATAAATCACTAGGTGTTGTGAATTTGATGATATTTCCATTGATCAACACACACATATATAGCCATTGATCGGGACGTTACAAAGTAAATGCCGAACCGTTACAAAGTAAATGTCGATAGTGTCACTGACGCCACATAAGCGGCGGTCAGCCATTGGTTACAACTGTTACGTTTACAACGCTCCCCCTTGGATGTCCACCACTTTATGGAAACTGTCTCGTTAAAACCTTGTCAGAAAATCCCTGTGTGATAAAACCTGATCGAAGGAAAAAGAGTACAGGGTATCGGCGAATCAAGATGGTGGTAATAGACGCGCTTAATACTGCCTCATTAAAACCTTGCTTAGAAAAACCCTGTGAAAAAAACCTAGGCGAAGGAAAAAGAGTACAGTGCGCAAATGTCCTTGAGAATTATAGCCCCCTTATGAGAATGCTCCCCTTGATGTGGATTGTTATGAGCAAACGAACATGTCAACAAAGAAGTTGCCACAGACGATGCCAGAGTCGACGCATACCGATGCAGTATACCAATTTCTTGAACATTTGAAGTAGGTAGCGCCTTGGTGAATAGATCTACAAGATTGTCATTTGATCATATCTACTTAACGTCAATACTGTGGACCCGAGAATTGCTTCTTCGTTTTCTTGAGGACGAAATGGATCTGTCTTGGTGTCAAGTGATCGGACAACAGTTGGATAACTCAGTGGGTAAGCTTTATCCATATCGAAGTGCTTCGGGACTTTTTTCATTATATGTTGATTGATGGACAAGAATCCCACTCGGGAGATGTTCGATCTACAGGTCGAAACAAAATTTTGTTTTCTTAAGATATTTTATCTCAAATTATTTCTTAAGGTATACGGAGATTTCTGTGAGCTCTTCAAGAGTCTCAACAAGATTTAGATCATCCACATACATGTGATATTGACAAGTTCGGTTTATACTCTCTTAATAAAAAATGCACGAGTAGATTGGATTCGTTAATATATCATTAAGCACTCGCTGAAGTGATAATACTTCATGCATCCGAATTGCTTTTATCTATATAGGGATTGTCATAGTTTGATTGCCTACATGCATGCTATGTGGCTTCATGCCATTTGCTTAAGGCAGTTTGAGTCATTTTTAGGATCTTCAAATAGATACCAGTGTCTAACATTTCATATAAATACAATCATGTCCATAAAACACATGTTAAGTCCTTTTGAGACAGTCACTTATTAAAAACTCAAATGTAATTGCATTCATCATAGGGGAATGCATTTCTTTATAATCAATACCATGTCTCTGCGATAAACTTTATGCTATGAGTCATGTATTATATATGATAATTTCTTCTTATTTCAATTTTAAATGAACGTCTCACTTATGTTCTACAAGTTTTACAACTTCAGGTGTTAGGACTACAGGTCCCTTTACAGCTTCGGGTGTTAGGACTACAAATCATTTTTCAACTTCCGATTTTAAGACTACAGGTCCCTTTACAGCTTTAGGTGTTGGGACTACAGGTCCCTTTTACAGCTTCAGGTGTTAGGATTACAGGTCATTTTTCAACTTCGGGTTTTTACCAGCGAATCTAGCTTTATCTAGATTGCTTCTTTCCACTTTGGCCAATTATTTCTACGACATTTTTGGTGGTGTGATTTAGGATCCTCATAATTATTTATGATGTTCAAAGCTACTGGCAAATACATTGTTGATAATAATTTTATCACGATCTCACTTTTCTCCCGCATAGACATAATTTGTTGAGATCTCTTTATTTACAAGTACTTGTGCCTCTTCGGGGAGCTGCTTGTTCAGAGATGGTGGATCAAATTGTTACATTTTTCTTTTCTCATATTTTATAGATGTGGTCACTTCAAAAGCATTGACTTCTATTGGAGTCATATTTCTTCTATTCTGTAGGTATGGCCTCTTTAGGAACGTTGACTTCTGCTGGAGTCACGTGGCTTTGTTCATGTGTCCTCAGCATCCCGAGAATCACATCTTTTGCACTCTCCGCCTTTTGGGAGTTACATCATTTTCATTATCCGCTTCCTAGGAGTTCTTTTGCACCAACGGGTCGACCACGTTTGAAATATACTGTTGATGATTCATTCGCCACTATATTAACGGATTGTCTTATAGTGACATTAATCCTTCTTGATTGTCCTACAGGGACGTTTATTTTCTTTCTTTTGTTGATTGTCGTACATGGACGTCAATCTTTATTGGAGCATTTCTAACTAAGTTGCCTAATTGTCCTGCAAGGACGTTTAACCTTATTAGAGCATTCCATGTAAGTTCACGCCGTTCTATCAACGGCTTTCCTCCCCCGAATGGCGGGAAGGACTACTATATGCTTTTGGTGGTCGTACCTTTCCTTAAAAGTTTTTCTAAAGGATAAACGGGTCTTTAGTGCCTGAGGCTACTATATGCTTTGTGTTTGGTCTTGGTCGGGTATTTTGTACTTGGGCTTGGTCAGGTCTTATGTGCCTGAGGCTTTATGCCTGGGCTTCGTGCATGTGGATTTGTACTCATGTGTGTACAAGTGGAGCACAGCAAAAAAGAAAATAGGGGTGTGTACACCAAGTATGGTGTATGTACCTTACATTTTGTCAAGGGCCTTATGTGGCTTCTTTCTACGACATCTTCTTTGCTTCTTGGTCATCACCTGTCAGAAGGCCGATTGAATTTGGTGCTTGTCGGAATTATCCATTGGAGACCACCTCTGTTGTTCTATTTTTGATCTAGTCATCTCCGAGATCGCCTTCTTATTATCTCGGATAATTGGAGCTTGAGTTTGGGATTTTTATCCTTTGTTAAACATGTGTTTTCCTGGTGTGCTCGAGGAGCTTTGGGTCCACCACTTCTGGTGGATCTAACAAGCTGATCCCAAGTCTGAGGATTGGGTTTAGCTCAATTTTGTTAGTATCATGCAATTTCTCAGATGGACCAATCGGATTCGATGCAAGTTGGGCAGTCCAAGATCTCTAAGATCGGGCCCAAGGGTACCTCCAACATGGGCTGATCTGGGCCTTAAATATTTATCGGGCCTCTTTCTACTTCGTTGCTATGCTGTGTCGCGGTGTTGTCGAAAGTCGGTGGAGTTGCAATTTACCTTTATTGGTTGATGAGCATTCCACAATCTCCATCTCTTACGCTGTTAATCGCATCTCAACTCCCTTCATGTGGAGCTTTGGTCGGCATGTGCATAGTGTGGCATGTGCATTATTTTTTTTTTTGTTCTTTGTTTTTCTAATATCTTTTTCCTTTAGTCGTATAAATCAAAGATCCGGGCCGAGCTTCGCTTCCCCTTTCTTCCTCTTCGTTGGGCGATGAGGGAGTGGTACACAGCTGTGGACGGTGGAGCTTTGGTGGTAAGCTTTTTTTTTTCGTTATAGATTTTTCTAGATTTGTGGTTTTGTGGCCAATGATTCCCACGGTTCCAGAAATCGAATCATCGCTATTTCAAAAAGCAATCCTGCAAAACCAACAAAGATGACAAAAAAAAATGCAGAAAAGTAAAGAAATAAAATTAATTCATCGTAGGATTTTTTTATTTGCATCGAGATCCTTGTGGATAGATGCTGTAGATGTTGTTGATCACTGTTGATCCACACCAACTGCCCAATTCTTGATGGAAATTGATAAAAATAGAGCGTGCTAATAATGTGTTGTGAATCCGATGATATTTCCATTGATCAACACACATATATATAGCCTTTGATGATATTTCCATTGATCAACACACATATATATAGCCTTTGGTCGGGACGTTACAAAGTAAATATCAATAGTGTAACTGACGCTACATAAGCGGCGGTCAGCCATCGGTTACAACTGTTACGTTTACAACACTAGGTTGATTTTTGGTTTGTAGGTCAACTTAGGGATTGGCCAAACATCAATATGGTCAGAGTCCTCTAAGACTGTGCCATGTGGCTCATATTATGCGTTGTCATCAAAGTTCTACTCTAAAAAAATCACATACATTATTTGTCGGCTTAGGCTCAGTTATCGTCCCAATATGAGCCAGATGGCACACTCTTAGAGGACTCTGATCATATGGATGTTTGGCCAATCCCTAAGTGGACCCACAAACCAAAAATCAGCCGGATTAGTGATTTATAGGCGTTGGATTGGACTTATTTTCATGGGTTGATCTCAATTGTGGGAATTTGAACAATATTTGAGGTACAAAGGTCCAACGTCTAGAAATTGCTAATGAGGCTGATTTTTTGTTTGTAGGTCCACCTAAGGATTGGTCAAACATC
Source organism: Euptelea pleiosperma (assembly GCA_035048495.1). NCBI lineage: Eukaryota > Viridiplantae > Streptophyta > Magnoliopsida > Ranunculales > Eupteleaceae > Euptelea > Euptelea pleiosperma. The sequence goes on from CM068543.1 coordinate 52,184,958, forward strand.
CATACGATCAAAGTCCTCTAAGAGTATGCCATGTAGCTCATATTGTGTCCTGTAAATGGAGCATGTCATTTTAGGGCGGTAACTGGAACTTGACCCTTATTTGTCAATGTAACTATCCAAGGGAAAACAAAATTGTCGGATGACTATTTAGTTTGGGTGCCCTCACAATTCAAGGGGTGCGACTAAAATCCCCCCCCTCCCGATACGAACCAAAATAAATTAAAAAGGGTTTTATGAAAAAAAAAACCAAAAAGGTTAGATGAGCTTTATAAACCCTAAACGAAGAAAACACAGGATTTTATGAGCCCTTGAAACCTATAGACGAAAAAATCAAAAGAAACTCAAAAAAATTAGGATCTTATTGAAGAAAAAAAAACCCAATTTAGTCTTTGGGAATGATGTACATTTTGAAAGGAAATGGATGAATCCATAAAAAAAAAATTAATTAGTTTTATATTAAATTTTTAAATGGAGATTGACAAATCCGAGAACCTTTCATTTCTTTTGTTCTCTACCAATCTTCTCCAAGTGATCAAAATCCATATTTTTTGTAACAAAATCCCTGACTCGCGTTTTAGAGAGAGAGAGAGAGAGTTAGGGTTTCATAAGAGGGCTATACATACCTATATTTAAATGGCCGATAGCTCTAGCGGCTCTTATATCGGCGTTAGCATCAAGTCGGCGGGAAGCTCGGTCGAACGGAAAAGATCGAGTGCGAGACGGGGAACAGAGAGGGGCGAAGGGGAACAGAGAAATAAAGGAAAATCGAGAAAAAATTCGCTGGCTCTGGTGACTTCAAACTTTGAAGTACACCTCCCAAATGTCTGACAAGTACCCCTTGTTAACCACTAACCAAGGGGTTAACGCGGGTTGGGTTAAGGGATTGGGGTGGGTGTCAACATTTTGGCTGGCGAATGTTTTCTCAAATCCTCTGCGTCTAAAATTTCTCCCTGAAAGTCAGCCCTTGAAGAAAGCCTATCGCTCTTTCTCAATCTCCCCCTTTTGATCCGATCCATCGATCGGCAACGGTGAATCCGGCAACCTGGTACGCCTCAAACCCCAATCTACAGAACCCAGAACCGAATTTCCTTTTTGTTTTTCGTAGTTTTTGGTTTCTGGATAAATGGGAGGAGCTGATGAGAGTAGGAGACTGAAGAAAACAGTTTTCGTGACCGTTGGCACCACTTGTTTTGATGCTCTTGTTAAAGCAGTCGACACTCATGGAGTTAAAGAAGAGTTGTTAAGGAAAGGGTATACCCATCTTCTTATTCAAATGGGTCGGGGATCCTATTTCCCCACGAAGGTATCTATTCCATCTTTACTTCTGTAGCTTCAATGCTTCTTTTAATGCGATTCACGTTTCATTGCCTTGTTCTGTCAAGTTTGAACTAACATTCAAGATTTAAAATATTGGTGGAAATTCTAGTTTTATTTCATCAAAATTTCGACGAATTTTGGTCAAGTTTTATAGGAAATTACAGTATCTTGACCGTGAAAGCAGCAAATTTTGATATTTCGGCATTTCGCCAGTTCCAAAACTGATGTGAAAACTGAAGATATGATCAATATAAAAGAACAATCAAAGAAAAATCACACTGACAAAGAACACGATGTTTTAATGTGAAAAACTTAAATGGGGAAGAACCACGGCACATAGCGACAAGAGAATCAATCAGAGAAAAATTAGAGTACAAGGCTTTAGAGTGCTCTTAAGTAGATGCTCTACTGTTCTGTTAACCTCACATTATCTAGGGTTACAAACTCTCAAAAAAGCCACCTACATTTTTTCACACCTTTTAGGATTGTTAACAATACATATAAAGGTTAAGCAATCACCATCCCACTATGGAAAGAAGCCTATTTGAAATAAAAAGGTAATGAGGCTAGAGTAAGAGTCCTATTCAATAAAAGAAACTTGTCATCACTGAGATATGGTGAAATTTTCTTTTAACAATCTCCACCTTGGCCAATTTTTTGTGGTGTAGTACGCTCCATATTGTGATGAAGCATGCCCTCATCCATGCAATACTAATCACCCCCAGTCAAAGTATACTCTCTAGTCTCTACTGTAATCTGTCATCGAAACTTTCAATTTTCGACCCCTTTTCTTTTCTACCGTTCTCCATTTCTTAAACTTAACAAACATCTCATACTTATGTTTTAGAATATTATCCACACCTTTCTAGAGAACAAGAAACCAAATGTGATGATCCCCTTAGTGAAGGAACAAGCATCGGATCCTATACATCAAATGAGCATAATCAAGCAATTCCATACTAACATGTTTCCCCGTCTTGAATTTTAATCAAAATTGGTTGTTACAACACAATGCTTGCATATATCCAAATCATAGCATTTAAGACAAAGAATGAAGAAAAGAACTTTCATACCTCCCTCCCTCAAGTGACCCAAGTATGCATGCTATAAGCGTGCCAAAGTGGGATCGATTTTAGTCAACTCAATCCCAACTCGCAGGTGATTTACCACCGGTCCAAACCTGGAAAAAATAAAGCCAGTCACGACGGGTTGGATCAAGGATTGCTCTCCCTACTTGAGGGATTTCCTGCATCTTTAGGAGTCTTGTGCCTCCAAGATAACTCCGAGCTCTGCTTTATGAGCTGTGGGACTTCTTGCCTTTATAGGGCTATATGCTTTGATGAAGCTTCTTGCTAAGCAAACCTAACACCATGAGAGAAATCCAAAAAAGGTTCCTAGCCAAGGTGATCCTTTGTAGCATGAATGTTATACCCACGGTGATGTCAGTCCCACTGCCCAATGTCTTTTTACTCCTATCATGAATTACTGCTGCATTTATCTCCTTCGATCCAATCAACAGTGCAATTTTGTAGTTAGATATTCAGAATTTCTTTTTATAAGGATAGATGCAGAAGATAGGTTCATTTTGTACATCTATAATCATAGTAATAATTTTATCCAGACTTTCCTTCTGCTTCATGAATTTCTTGAAACCACAACTTTCTTGCTCCCACGCCACAATACCCTCCAAGTCCCGTTTGTGCAAGTAAGGTTAAGGACCTTGCTTGGTTAGTCATGGATTCACGGGTAATCGAAGCTAATACCACAGACTCATAAATTTTGCTTTTCAACCTCTCTAGCAGGCTGGCCACTACTCTTTCTCCATCCACTGCCCCTTTGTGGTGGAGCAATACCCCCTCAACAACATCTTATAGTTCTATTTTTGCAATGCAGTCTGCAGGAGAAGATGGGTGCCTCGTTGTGGACTACTTCACCTTTTCATCAAGCATTGCCGACAACCTGAAATCAGCATCTCTTGTAATCAGTCACGCAGGTAAGCTATTGATTCAGATGCAAGTTGTACTTGTTTATGGGGGTAATGACAGGGTACTACTGTAGCAGTAGTACTATCATATCATACACTATATAGGTATTCTTTGTTTAAGGGGGTAATGATAGGGTACTACTGTAGTACTATTTTATCATATGCTAGTACCACCAGGTCTCTAATTTACATCGCTGCACGTGCCATCAATCTGTACCATCTATTCAATGGGTCTTACCTAGGAGACCTAGCCCAGAAATTAGTATAAGATGATTCAATCCATCTCTTCAATTGAATTCTTTGGCATGGTTGGAAAAGACTATAGGTGGCAAGGATGTATAAAATAAGTCCATTGGTCAGATTGTTAGGAACACCTGGTCAGGTTGATCTTTGGACTAGGAGATCTATGTGAGTCCTCCGATCGGATAATCTAAATGCTCCTTCCTACATGTGTCCACATATGCAGTAAAGATATCCCCCATAGTATTATGATTTCAAGACTATGAAGTATCTCACCATTTCCTTATAATTTCTACTCAGCATCCCATTTGTTCAATCTTCATTACTGAATTATCTATATGTAATTTGTATTTATTTGATCTTTCGAAGAGGCATTTATGAATTGTGAAGGCTACTAACTAGCTTTCATGGATTATCATAAGGCCTAGAACCAGAATTTATAAGACACAGGTAAGACTTTACCTAAAAATTTGGAAACAAACCAAAATCTGAAAAACTTGTATGTGCCAACTCAGCACTCACCGGGAAGACTTGTCCTAGAAGGAAGACTTAGGTTGAGTAATGGGGGTAACTCAGTTTTTATAGAACCTGATAAAAAGTTCACAAGTGCTCAATAAAATAGGCGAAAGCTTGGACTGCAACATAAACTTTATGAACTCTTAAGAAACTCCCAGGTACTCTACCGGAGTTTCATGCTTGGTCAAAATCAGGTCCTTACCATTTTGAGTTGGAGCTTTGAGTTTCTATGCCTTCATCTTAATTTGATACTGGTGACAATAATTGTGAAAAGAAAGGAATATTTGACATCAATGTGTCCTTGATTTGATAAATAATGTTCTTGACCTAAAAAAAAAAGGCATATCACTCAATAACAGGTTTTAAATGCGGTGCAGGCTCAGGAAGCATATTCGAGACATTGCGGCTGGGTAAACCTCTAATTGTAGTAGTGAATGAGGATTTGATGGATAATCATCAAAGCGAGTTAGCGGAAGAACTAGCAGAGAGGAAGCATTTACTTTGCGCTCACCCTCAAGCCCTCTACCAGACTATTACCGGCATGAATTTGGAATCCCTCCTCCCTTACCCACCTGCAGATGCCATGCCAGTTGCCAAGCTCATAAACAGGTTTCTTGGATTCCCAGATGATTAATCTAACAGTAAGATTTTATTTTTTAATTCAAGCAAAAATATCTACTTGGGAAAGTTTTTGATGTGGTGCATTGGTGTATTAGCGCCTTGTGTTGAAGGGGTGCAAATGTTGGTTGTAAGCATTGATGCTACCATTGATGGCATTGGGCTCGAAATAAAGGGTGTGCCCAGAATGCTGTCGTAACCCAAGAGCTGGCCCGTTGATTGGGTGGTCCAAATCAATGGGCATGTACATCTTATCTAAGATAAGAAGAGACGTCTACACACATCTTGTTTAGCTTGCATTGGAGTTTTTTCTGCAATAACAAAAAAAAAGGTGTAACCTATCAGAATTTATTCAAAAAAATTTCTATTTTGGTTTCCCATTAAGTAGCTTAGCTCACAAAGTACATGGAACAATAAAGGCTCTGAGAGCATCTCCAACCGGTCTCTATATCCAACATGAAATTTAGTATTTCACTATTGTTGATGTCAAATTTGGTGATTTCTATTCTTGACATCAAATATAGTGATTTCTACTTTTCACTATTTGAATTTGAATTTTTGTCATTTTCCTTCCATTCAACTTTTTTTAAATACCGTTATTATCCTTACAAATTTGAAACTCACCTTTTTTTAAATACTACGTAAGTCTTTGTCCTTCCACCTTTTGAAGAAGTTGCTTGTTTGAAGAGGGCTGATAGGAGTTCCAGCACTTTTTACCAACATCAAATTTGATGAAGATGCTTTTTTGAAGAATCTGGTTGGAGATGCTCTAAAGAGATTGGGCTTTTCTATGCTCTTGCTTTTCTTGCATAAGCCCTCGAAAATGATGGTTGAGTTGAACCCAACTGCCAAACCTGTCAGTCAAGGAGGATGCTGAAGTCCTTGTAATGGGTTGTTTGACTGACCAGACATTTATGTTTTTATATTTAAAATTTATGTTAAATAAGATAGGATATGATTTATAAACATCTATATTATGTATTAAACGAAAGGCTATAATAAGGATTTTTTTTCTCAAAATTACCCATATCACATTAATTGTGTCATTAAAAGAATAATGTTAAAAGAGACCTTTATTTATCCGGGATCGATCATGACAGTCTTCGCGTGCTAGTGCGTTCAATATGTAATGATTTTTCAAACTCTCGGAGCAAGCAATCCTACTTGCTCATGGAACCATGAACTCTCATTCAGAAGATATATATCATAAAGTAGTGAGTCCTTTTGTGATGAAGGTAATTAATTTCTTCTTTCATTGTTATTTTCTATCCTACTCCCATCTATGTATCTATACTATAGCAGACGCATGAGAATGTCTTTCTCTCTCATCCACGTGGCTCTATCTACTTTTTTGACTTTTCAAAAAAAAAAAAATCCTTCACAACTAACCAAAGTTTCCAAAACCTAAGGGTAGTTTAGAATTTGTTAGAAACTCAATCTTTTATTTTAATTCTCATTAATCTACTCATTAATTCTCTATTCTCTTTCTAAATTTTCTCCTAAGCAAAACGTCTCATTCACACCTTTTTTTTTTATTTCAACCGAAACGTCTTTCCTTTAAGGTTTTCTCTCCATTTGAAAAGATGAAAAAGGCAATGAATCTCAAAAATGCATTTAATCCTAATACTTCTTTTCTTTAAAGTTTTCACTCCATTTTAGAAGATGAAAAAGAAATTAATTTCAAATACGTATTTAATCCCAAATCGTATTTCCTTTAAGGTTTTCACTCCATTTAAAAAGATGAAAATGTAATTAGTTTCAAAAACATATTTAATTAATCATAACACGTCTCTTCCTTTTCCCAAAAGGTTTCTTCTTTCTTCAACTCTTTCTCTTCTCAACTTGCACTATATAGTTGCTAAAATAGATCCGATCATCCATCTCCAAACCACAATTGCGTCAACTAATATTGGATTCTTTGTTGCAAGAAACCTTGAAGGTTTCATGAACCGAAATCCTTCAAAAAATTATTTGAGTGTTGACGTATTAGAGAATCGTCAAATATTGTTGGTGTATAAGGTGGGGAAAGACAGCGGGTACAACTCTTTTTTGCCTATGTAAGGTTCTTTTTGTAGTACCAATTTCTACTTAGGATTTTTCTACTATCTCCATTATAGCCAAAATTTTCTCTATACGCTTGATGAGATTTATTATTATATATTGTTGTTAGTTGTTATCGAGGTGGATAAAATCTTCATGGAGGTACATAATCAGAACATTCTATAATTGATATTCATAATGTCGATTCATCAACACGTGCTTATTTTTGCTTGGTTGGGTTAAGGATCCAAATATATATGAGAGTAAAAAATGAAGTTCCAGGCAACTTCATGCCCGATTTATTAGGACTTTATTTAACAACCGAAAAAAATAAAGAGCACTAGAAAATAAATTGTCTGTAAAAGGAATGGAGCTTTACAATTTTGTGAATCAATTCAAAACTTTATCAACTTGACTTAGTTTGGCAGCCAACAAGTAGTCAAATTTTTATTTATTATGAATTAAAAATTTGTCGTAGTTGAATCCAAATTTTGAACCATTGTAACAAATCTATCGGAATCATTGTGGACTTTGCAAGTCACTATGGTATTTCACAACCAAAAATAGGATAAAAACACAATAGAATATATAGAAGTAGATGAAGCCGAGCATGGTTATAAATGAGATCACGAATCTTAGCCATTCGATCAAGATTTAACATCTTGAGTACTGATGTATTTTTAAAAGAATTTTTTTTAGAAAATCGAATGGCTAAGATTTATGATCTCATTTTATAACCATGTCCTGCTTCATCTACTTCTATATATTTTATTGTATTTTTATCCCCTATTTGGTTGTGAAACAACATGGTGACTTGTAAGGTCTACAATGATTTTGATAAATGTGCTGCAATGGTTCAAAATTTTGATTCAACTATAACACAAATTTTTAATTCATAATAAATAAAAATTTGACTACTTGGTGGTTGCCCTAGTAAGTCAAGTTGATATAGTTTTAAGCAAGGTTTAAAGGAGGCCGTTTTAACGGTTAAACGGATTGGGGGCATTACCGTTTAAATGGCCGTTAAAACGGATTGAAACGGTCAGGGGCAAAAATGGGAAAAAATGAAATTAAACGGATTTTAACGGAAAAAAATTGAAAAAGTGACGCTGAAATTCAAAAAAAAAAAAAAAAAAGGAATTTAACGGAAATTAAACGTATTTTAACGGAATTAAACGGTTTTAACGGCCGTTTTTTTTACAAATTTTTTTGAAATTAAACAGTTGTTTAAACGATTTTAATGGCCGTTAAAACAAAAAAACGGCCGTTTTTTTCAAAACCGATAAAACGGGTTTAAACGGAATTGGGCTTGGGGCGTTACCGTTTAAACAGCCGTTTTTAAAACCATGGTTTTAAGTCTATTCACAAAATTGTAAAGCTCCATCCTTTTTAGTAGAGCTAATGTCATTTTATAGGTTGCATCATATTTTTTTACAAACAATTTATTTTCTAGTGCTCTTTATTCTTTTTGTTTGTTAAATAAAGTCTCAATAAATCAGGCATGGAGTTGCATGGAACTTCACTTTTACTCCTATATATACTTGGATCTTTAACTCAACCAAGCAAAAAGAAGCACGTGTCGATGAACCGATATTATGACTATCAATTATAGAAGGTTCTGATTATATACATCCATCAAGATTTCATCCACCCTGACAGCAACTAACAATAATATAATAGTAAATCTCATCAATCGTATAGAGAAAATTTTGGCTACAATGGAGATAGTAGAAAAATCTCAAGGAGAAATTGGTACCACAAAAAATAAATCTTACATGGGCAAAAAAGAGTTATACCCATTGTCTTTCTCTACCTTATACACCGATAATATTTAATTATTCTTTAATACGTTGACGCTCGAACTATTTTTTGAAGGATTCCGATTCATGAAATCTTTAAGGTTTTCTGCAGCAGAGAATCTAATATTGGTGGACGTGATTGTGGGGTGGAGATGGAGGATCAGATTTATTTTGGCAGCTATATAGTGCAACTTGAGGAAAGAAGAGACCTTTTGGCAAAAGGGAAGAGATGTGTTGTAATTAATTAAATATATTTTTTAAATTAATTTCTTTTTCATCTTCTCAAATAGAGTGAAAACCTTAAAGGAAAGACGTTTTGGGATTAAATGTATTTTTGAAATTAATTTCTTTTTCATCTTCTCAAATGGAGTTAAAACTTTAAAAGAAAGACGTTTTGGAATTAAAAGTGTTTTTGAAATTAATTACCTTTTCATTTTCTCAAATGGAGAGAAAACCTTAAAAGAAAGCGTTCCTGTTGGAAAAAAAAAAAAAAGGTGTGAATGTAACGTTTTGATTAGGAGAAAATTTAAGAAGGGAAGAGAGAATTAATTAATAGATTAATGAGAATTAAAAAATAAAAAGATTGAGTTACTAACAAAGTCTAAACTACCCTTAGATTTTAGAAACTTTAGTTATTCATGAATGATTTTTTTACGAGTTGAGGAGAGAGCCACGTGGATGAGAGAGAAAGACATTCTCGTATGCATAGATTTATAAAAGGTTAACAAAGTATGTTGTCCCAGGACCCTTCCCAAAATGTCGTGTGGCACAGTATTTCAGGCCGCTGACCCATGGATGCTTGGCACATGTCTTGGTGGACATAACACACCAAAAATCAGCTTAATTGGTGATTCCTAACCATTGGATTTGAGCATTTTAATAGAGTGATTTCTGTCCTTTGGATTTGAGAATTTTTTGATACTCAAAACTAACCTCTAGAAATTATCAATGAAGTTCAAATTTTTGTGTGTAGATCTACCAAGATGGAGCCAAAAATCCATATTGTCAGTGAGCCAGAAAAGAGTTCCACCTGGCATTTTGGGAGTGGGGAGACATCAACCTTTAAAGTCCATGGTAGGGCATGAAAAGGGGTGGATTTTGACTTGAGATCTGTCCTGATTGGAAACCCGTATTTAACCGGTTTAGATCGTTGAGATGTGATCCAAATAAAAAGCGAGTCGAATAAGGACGCTGATAAGCAAGGTATACCTATAACACTATGCTGGGGCCGGCTCAGCCTATAATAAAGCAAGTTTGGGCTGGCATTTTTGGTCCTGCAAGGGCTTGGGCTTTGCAATGGCGTAGAAACGCAGCCCGTTACTAGAGTTAAATAGCGTTAAACTATTAAGGTACGAAGTAACGCTGGGCAAATCCTTGCACGTTTTACACTTTTAATTCAGCCTAGGAGTAAATGGTTCAAAGTCTGGGATCCTGGTCTGGATCGGGATTGGAGCCCACCGATCAGATCCAGACCAGGCTCTGTCTCGCCCCAAGATCACTGGTTTACAAAGGAGTCTCACTTTGTCTCTGGCGAGATGGGCCGATCGTGTTCTGGATTGGACTAATCCAGATCGGGATCAGAGCCCACCGATCCAGCCTCCGATCCCGAGACTTTCATCCTTGCCTAGGACCCCACTATGGCCCGAGTCGAGACAGATTTATGTCTAAGGGGCCTCAGTCCGGCTTCTATAGTAACGGGTCTCATAAAAAGTTTGATAGGATCCCTCCCAAAAATGCTACAGGCACTCTTTTCGGGCACACATTCAATGTTTGACCCACCTCTACACACCAAAAATCAGCCCGATTAGTGATTTCTAGCCATTGCATTTGAGATTCTTTTCTAATGGGCTTCATGAACCGGCCTATGAATGAGTTCCAAGACCTGGACAAAAAATCTCAAATCCAACAACTAGAAATCACCAATCAGGCTGATTTTTGTTTTGTGGGTCCACCAGGGTTTTGGGCCAAGCATTCATGGGATCAGTGTGCCGGTCATGTGGAGGTTCCATCAAATTTTGTATGAGATCCGATCCTATACAAACCGGACTCGGGCCTGCTGGGCAGGCTTAGACTTGAAGTACAACAAGTCATAGGCCTGGATTGTGCCGGCCCAAGTGGACTTTGTCCTGTCCTAGTCCGGTCCATTGACAATCCAAAATAAAAACCGTTAAACCACCATGTCACCATCCGTACTTGCAGTCGGTTTCTACCGCCAAAATAAAACCAGTCAAATCTGTAGAAGAGAAAGAGGAGGGGTGCGTACTACGCTCATTAATCCATTTGTCCCTACGAGAGAGAGTGTAGGATTCTTAACCGTCTCCCTTCTCTGCGTTGCGCCGTAAAAGAATGGCCTAGCACACGAAACACAATTTTTTGGTTTGTCCTTTCTTCTCTTATTCGAAACCAAACCCCTCTCTCTCTCTCTCTCTCTCTCTGCCTTCTTCGCTTTTTCATGTTTCCTGTAATACCTCGGCGAAATCCGAAAACATGAACGAGAAGGCATCCGTTACCAAGGAGATCGACGCCAAGAACACAAAAGTAAGATCGAATCGCACAAAAACAACAAACAATTCTGAATTTCACGATGTTTTCTTAATTTGGTTATCGCTCATGTTTGGTATTCGAAACGACACTTTCGATGGAATTTACAGAATTCGATCTAATGTTAGATTTTGGCTAGTTGATTGGTTGTAAGGTCGTGTTCTCGTGGATCGCTTTATTTCTGTTTGGCATTTGAAACCCTACTCTTTCATTTTCTTCTTGTACTCTTTTTCTTTGGTTATGATGGATATTTTTGGTATTTGTATTCTTAATGATTGGTCCAGTTTGGTTGGTGTTTGAAACCTTAAATTGTGTGTAACTGTTAATGTACATAGTATGATAAAAAAGAATTTGCTTTAACCCCTTAAGCAATTCCCTTGGGCTAGGTGTTCCACCATTGCTTCGGTTAGGTGTAGCGAGGGGACACAACATAGGCCACACATTTTTTTTACTTATGTGATCACCAAGATTTATATATTTGTGGGTTTACAACTGTTAGAATTTAATGTGAGGAAATTCCAATTTTCCTGAAAATTTTAGTTAGCAAATTTCTTAAAATTAAGGTTTACCGATTTTAGGCTTGAGGTGAGATATCTGTATCTTGAAGATAGTTGGAGCCTTCTTCATGTTCAACAGGGATTTCCCCAGCAACACAACCTCCAGGTTACAATAAGTCCAGAATCAATCTGAGTAATCTGAGTCTCAAAATAATACATTCCTCAAGTGAGACAATGTATGTACCTCTATTTGATTACCCAATTTGAGGATAAAATCCAAGTTTTTTTTTTCTTTTAGAAAACAAATCAACTTTTCTATGTAGAAAACAATTTTGACAGAATTTTGCTCAAGAAAAATTGTTTTTGCCAATTAAAAAATGAGTCTAAGACCGACTTAAAAAATCATACACAGTCTTATGATCACATAAATGGTTCTGTCCAAGGAGAAAACAAGAAAGAAAGTGACAAGATAATGATTGAAACAATGGAGTTTTCAGCAAAACTCTAAACTGACATGTTCTTGGAATTGCTCTTCTGAATACAGTTTTCTTTCCCTTCACTTAGGGAGCTTTCCATTTTTGAACACAATAGTTTCTAGGTTATCTTATGTACCTAGGTTCTTATAGACCCAAGTAGGTTGTTGGACATCTTTTCATCCAGCAACGGGTCTAGGTACACTACCAGGCACGATGTATGAGTAGTCACACTATTCCAATTAGTTTTGTACACAGTTTGGCATGGTAAATGAACCGCCACGTATGATACATAAATAGACACCTTCTTCCATCCCTTGAGCCACCTCAAGATTGGATGGCCTATCCCAATTGCAACCGCAACGAGGCACGCATTCGAAGTGTAAAGTGCTCCTTCCGCATACACATGCGCACATGCGTTATGTGATTGAGGGGGTTTGAACCCAACAACTCACCAAAATAATCTCTAGAGAGGTGAAATAACCACTATGCCAACTTACTTTTGTGTTAGAAAAGTACCAACTATCTAATATCTATAATCTATCTAGCTTTTCAAAAGTTACTTTATAAAATTTATTTGAAAAACTTAATTAATTTGAAACACACCTAACAATCCCCCACTTGTTTTGAATTCTTGATTGAAAACAATTTTCAAAAACTGGTTAATGAGAATAATCATGTGCACAAGTAAATGTGTCTTTTGGATTTGAAACTCTACATAGTGTAAACACTTCAAGATTTATCTAGGTGCTTAGTGAAGCAAGTCTTGAACTGATAACCTAATATGACGAGTTGGAAAGGTCAGAGATTATATGTATAATTAAAGCTTCAACACCTTTCGACCATGTGCGTAGATCTCAATATTCTAAGAGTTCTAAGAATTAAAGCCCAAATCCTATAGGAAATGTGATGCGGGACGAATGTGATGGCTTCCACTAAAGGCTGAGATTAACAAAAAATTATTAAAAGAACAATAAAATAATAAATTTTCATCTTAATCACATGTAAATAATCAGAGTCAAGCAAATAAATTTATTAAGGTGGAACTTCCAACAAGCTTAGAGAATCAGTTAAAGGCTGAAACAAATCTGAAATGGTTTCCTTTTTCAAGAGATTATAAGTTATTTGAAGTTTATGGCCTGTTTGGTAACGCACTGCGGCGGACAAATAAAATATTTAGCCGCACTAATATTCGCCTGGCTGCGTTTGGCAGCTACTCGCCCTCGGAAAATATTTAGCCGGGCCCGCATATTTGCCCTCCGCGGCGCGAAAACATTTGATCACCCCCCCCCCTGTTTTAAATATTTTCACGCCGATTATGCCTTGGTGAGAAAATTTTATTTTCTCGCCGGCAAATCACTATTTTTAATAAAAATTAATTTTTTAATATATAAAAAAGATAAAAATGAATTTTTTAATATATGTGGTTCCCGCACTCGCCCAACCTATTTTTGACTTACTTTGATATGTGGGACCCACTCAAATTGAAAGAAAATGAAGTAAGCTGAAGTGAGCTAGCTCATACACGTACCAAACATTGTTAAATATTGATATGAGCAAATATTTAGCCAAGATAATATTCGCCTGGCTAAATATTCGCCGTCGGAACTCTTTTTCTCACGTACCAAACAGACCCTTAGAAAGGTTTCTTACAAGTTTCAAGACTTTTTGACAAGTATTAGATTTTAGCCAGATTTCGGAAGAAAAAGGAGAACTATGGAAAATTAGGGTTTATAAAGGGATTAGGGGTTTCTATAGTTACCGCAAGGATTTGGGAGTGTCTGGGGGTTGTGGTAAGGGTTTTGGGTGTCGTAAGGCGAACTGGTGTAAAGAGGTTACTATTCATGCTACACTATTCACATGGCACTATTCATGTAGCACTATTCACGGTGTTGTTCAATGGTTAGGGTTTAAAGATGGAAGAGATATGGTTGGGTTTTCTAGGTCAAACTTGATCAAAGAGAAAATAAAGATGGAGAAAGAGAAGAGATAGAGATAAAGATAATGTAGAAGCTTAAGTTTATTGAATAGCTTTGATAATTACATAGACTTACTCAAAGCTATTATATAGAGCATTACAAGAGTCCAATAGGGTTGGGCTCTTGTAATCTCTCAATCAAATCTAATCCTAATCGATAGAGCATTACAAGAGTCCAATAGGAAGGAAATCCTATAATATCTCAATCAAATCTATCTTAATATATTATCCTAATCTTGTGATAAGATACACCAACTTATTATGATATATAATGATATGGTGTATCTCACACAACTTATTATGATATATATTCTCTAACATTCCCCCTCAAACTCATGGGGATCGGAGATCGACGATCATTGTGAGTTTGCCGAAATCCAGTGCCTTGAAGAGTGAGTACCGTTGAAGGATGCTATCGCCATTTTAAGTTGCCTTGATGATTGAATCGTCTTGATCAAGCCTTGAAGTCCGTGCTTGCCAGTAATGAAGATGGTTGTCAGCCAGAGTAGTGATCCATGATTGGTCACGCGGGATCTTGTCCCAGAGAAATCTTCGGTTTAGGCTAGACCGGAACCTGTCGGATTTTAATCCGAAAAAAGGGCCTCATTGGGCCAAAAATGTGTGGGCATCTATTTGCCTCACAAGCTTGGGCTCTATGAGTCTACAAGCAATGAAGGGTGTGGGCCTCTCCTGGACTTCACACAAGCTTGGGCTGTAAAAGTCCACAAGCAAATCTTTTTTTTTTCCAAAATTTGTTATTCATCCGAACCAACACGGAAATAGGGTTTGCAGGGTTTCCAAAACCCATGAAGGAAATGGTCGGAGATGGAGGCTCATGGCGATAGAGACATCATTAGAAGCGGCACTCGATGTTTTGGTTTTCAAAAACCAAGAACAAGATGCCGGAGATGGCTTACGGTTGTGACGATGTTGACGGCGATGGTGTTAAAAGCATTAACGGAGGGTGTCGACAACGGTAGTGTTCCAAGCCCTCCGATCTGAGGTAGGCCACCAGAGCTACAACGTTGATTGAGCGCGGGTGTTGATTACTTGATTAATCTTGGCACAGATAGGAAGATAGGGGACGTACGCCATTGGATCTTGTGAGGGAGCTTCTGATGGTGACACCAAAAGCGAACCCGATGCAATTCGCAAGGAAATCAGGGCTCGATATTGTGATACCTTGATGAAGTAATGAGGAATGGTTGCTCGCGGTTTAGGCAACGACGACAGCAGTGAGTGGAACTTAAAAAAAAATCAGGCCCGACGGGTAGTAAAGATGTCGCTCGTCGGAAGAGTGATAGGCCAGAAAGAAATCAGTAGAGCACAAGTCGGATGACTCGCTCTGATACCATGTAGAAGCTTAAGTTTATTGTATAGCTTTTGATAATTATATAGACTTACTCAAAGCTCTTATATAGAGCGTTACAAGAGTCCAATAGGATTGGACTCTTATATCGCCATTTTAAGTTGTATTGATGATTGAATCGCCTTGATCAAGCCTTGAAGTCTGTGCTTGCCAGTAATGAAGATGGTTGTCAGCCAGAGTGGTGATCTATGATTGGTCACACGAGATCTTGTCCCAGAGGAATCTTCGGTTTAGGCTAGACCGGGACCTGTCAGATTTTAATCCGAATAAAGGGCCTCGTTGGGTCAAAAATATGTGGGCATCTATTTGCCTCACAAGCTTGGCTCTATGAGTCCACAAGCAAAGAAGGGTGTGGGCCTCTCCTGGACTTCACACAAGCTTGGGCTGTAAAAGTGTACAAGCAAATCTTTTTTTTTTTCAAAATTTATTATTCATCCGAACCAACATGAAAAGAGCGTTTCCAAAACCCATGAAGGAGGTGGTCGGAGATGGAGGTTCATGGTGACGGAGATATCATTGGAAGCGGCACTCGATGTTTTGGTTTTCAAAAACCAAGAACGGGATGCCGAAGATGGCGTTAAAAATATTAACGGAGCAGGCGTCGACAACAGTAGTGCTCCAAGCCCTCCAATCTGAGTTGGGCCATCAAAGCTACAACGTTGATTGAGCGTGGGTGTTGATTACTTGATTAATCTTGGCACAGATCTGGAGGTCAAGGATGATAGGGGACGTACGCCATTGGATCTTGCGAGGGAGCTTCTGATGGTGACACCAAAAGAGAACCCGATGCAATTCGTAAGGAAATTAGGACTCAAGATTGTAATACCTTGATGAAGTAATGAGGAATGGTTGCTCGCGGTTCAAGCAATGACGGCAACAGTGAGTGAAACTTAAAAAAAAAAATATCAGGTCCGACAGGCAACAAAGATGCCGCCCATCGGAAGAGTGATGGGCCAAAAGGAAATCAGTAGAGCACAAGTCGGATGACCTGCTTTGATACCATGTAGAAGCTTAAATTTATTGAATAGCTTTTGATAATTACGTAGACTTACTCAAAGCTCTTATATAAAGCGTTACAAGAGTCCAATAGGTTTGGACTCTTATATTCTGTCAATCAAATCTAATCCTAATTGATAGAGCATTACAAGAGTCCAATAGGAAGGGAATCCTATAATCTCTCAATCAAATCTAATCCTAATATATTATCCTAATCTTGTGATAAGATACACCAATAATGATATGGTGTATCTCACATAACTTATTATGATATATATTCTCTAACAGATAATGCCTTTCGGATTCGCACTAAGTAACTTGGATTCGCACCAAAGAAGGAGAGAACAATCCACTAGAGATTTCTCAAGAGCAAAAGCCAATATAATTCATCATCAATGAAAGATTACAACTAAAAGAGTTTATATAATAACTCAAAATAACCTAATCTAATCTTAGCCATCCATCTAATCTAATGGCTATAAAAAAATAATGAACTAAAATAACAATGAGCCTCCTAACTTTAGGCTAATTGCAAAGACACCTAAATTTCGACTGAGATAATGCGTTTTAACGTTGAGTTTGGGTCGAAAATCATTGCTCACTCAAAATATTTCGAAGTTAACTATTTCGATAATGTCTTTTAGGGAGTGTTTTTTTATGCCTTTGTGTTGTGATGCGAGGAAGGGTCCTCTCCCAGTTGAGTTAAGGGCCGTCTCAATACAAGTTGAGGCCTAAGGAAAAAACTATATATATTTATATTTAATATATTAATATATTAATATATATGGTATTAATTAAAAAAATTAACTCTCTATATAATAAAAAATCTTTATTTAACAACTACTCTTGATAATAAAAAATTTAGATGCAGAGGACTCCTGTTGCAGTCCATGCAGAGGACGCTCGTGGCCCTACATCATTTTTTGGGCCCAATGACCGCGTGGATGTTCAGCCCACCTATTGGTGGATAAACAAACTTAAAAACAACTTTTTTGATGGTTTCTAGCCATCGAATTTACTACCCAAAAAACATGCTTGAATCCAATGGGTAGAATCAATCCTAAGAAGTACTAAAATCTATGGCTAGAGATAACCCATCGGATTGATTTTTGGTTTGTATATTCAACAAGGGGTGGGCTAAACATCCATGTGGTTAGTGGGCCTGAAAAAAAATGTGCTATGTAGGGCTTGGGCTTGTACTGGGACCTGGGCTGGGGGCCTTCTCTCTCCAAGAGGCTTAAGGCAATGCCTTAGTGACCTTATGTTAGAGATGACCCTGGTTGAGTTGTATGTAGTTTATGGCATCGCACCGATATGCAAGGATTATTTAAATTAAAGTGTATGTAATTTATATTCTATTGTGCTTAAGTCATTCTACTTCGCATAAAATAGGAAATTCGTAGGACAAGGAACAAAGCTGCAGTACTTGCAAAACTCATGCCTTTACATGGAACGTTTATTTATTTAGATTGATTGTTTGGCTCTCTGTTTCTCATTTTATCTCTTACAAATCAGGTCCCTACTTTTTTTTTATCTATTTTGAGTAATATATATATATATATATATTTATTTAAATATGTTGCCTGCTCAAATCATGTCTCATAGTTTTGGAACATGTCCTGTGCAGATATTGGAGAGTCTTCTTAAGCTACCAGAGAATAGGGAGTGTGCAGATTGTAGGAGCAAGTATGTATTTTTTACCATTGTTATTTGGATTGTAAGGCGTCCCATTGGTACATGTTACTAATTCTTGAAAACTTATTTTCAAGGAGTCATGGATTTTAAAAGGTCAAATCATGCTCTAATCATCTCCAATCTACAAATAAATGTAACTAGCAACCTGTTGTCCATTGATGGCAGGACACACGATTAGAATCCTTTTGAGTTAAATGTAATTTGTTTTAGAAACTACTCAAAATTTCTCCAATCCAGTTTGCCGGGACATAATATGAATTTTGATAATAGCTATATTTGGTAGTCTGATAGGAATAGATCAACATCTTGTAGCAAGATTTTGTTCTAGGCTTTTGAAAGCAAATGTACTTGATTTTCACTTCAGTTCCAGTTTACATCTAAATTTGGTTTCATCCTCACTTGAAAAGCACAACCTTTTAGTCATAATGAAGATAATGGAGAAAGAAGACGACAAGGAAGGAAAACTGAACAATTCTATTTGTTATTTTCTTACAAACTATTGAAATCATTTTAGAGGGATATAAAAAGTTTTAAAAAGTCGAAGTTTGTTATTTACAACCCAAGTTAGAGGTTATCAATTGATTTATTGGAAGTTAGCTAAGAAGTTAGAAGTCAAAGGAAGTTCCGTAGGGATGCCGTTAGGTTTTTTCAAATTGATGCTTAGGATTAATTCATGGTCAGACACACATATGTGGAAGGTAACCTAATTGTGACAATTGAACTTGCAACCTATGCGAGTCTGTCATAGTGCTTGATCTTGCAACTTTTAAACCTTGACCTTTTTTTTTGGGTTTAGGCGAACCCCTACTCGATCTTAAAAGAAGAGAAAGGATTTGAGTTTTAGCTCTCTATTGATTGTGATCTAAGTTTCTAAAAACAAAAAACTAATTTTCTATTTCATTTTATAAATTGGGGAAAACTGTTTTCTTAAGGTTTGAAACATGGTAATCCAGTTTAATTTCACTGCTCCGCGCTACTTGAAAAAGGTAAAAAAGTATAGAAAGATGTATACAGTTATGAACAGAAATCATCTTTCCTTCTAGTCAAAGATGAATACATCGGTTGGATGTCCAAACATCTGAATTCCATCCAACCTACCGATGACTTACATGTGCTTCATGCAAGGGGTTGAGGCACCATTCAATGGTCTTTCCTACTCCAAGCCACAAATCAGCCCAATGTGTAGACTTCTCTCTGGATTGTTTGCTATTATCCTATACCTTCTGTGATAACCTAAAGATGCAATAGTCTAATCATTGATATGATTGGGGAATTTGTTTTTCTAGGAGACCTCTTAGGTAGGGCCCCTAAATTTTGGGTCTTGATCCCTCTACTTGTGCGCCGTGTATATATCATTGGTAGGTCGGATAGGCAGGTGTCCTAACTGAAATATTCCTTTTTATTTAAACTTAATGTATTTTTCATCATTTTGTTACTGGAACCAACCTTTTCCTGTTTGATTGCATAATTACCTCTTAGGTAGGGCATCAAATGTAGTTTTCAAGAACGGTAGAAATTTCAGAACGGGCTGATTTTTTGTAGGGGTGATCTATATGGTGAGGTGATCATCCTCACAAAAATCAGCCATTGATTCATCTTCCATGTGGGTACTCCAAAATTGTTGTCAAATTTTTTGTCAAAATTTCTGTCCCCTTATCCTGATCATATCTATATATATATATATATATTTCTTTTCCCTTTTACAACTGGTGTTTGTGCATTTTGTTCAATATTGTTTCAGGGCCCCACGATGGGCAAGTGTGAACCTAGGAATCTTTATTTGCATACAATGTTCAGGAATACATCGGAGTCTGGGAGTTCACATATCGAAGGTCTACATTGTTTATCCCTCATCTACTCATTGTTTGAGTTCCTTCTGTATTATCAATGAAGTCTGTAGTTACTCTTAGTAACTGTTTTCCTTATTATTTGTGAGAAACTCAGGATTTTTGGTCAGTTGCTTTCATATATTATTTTATAATTGAATTTATAGATCTGTAAGATTAACTTTAGCATCTGTTATGTTTGTCTAAATGTCAGCTACTTTGTTTTGTTATATTTAATGATGAACTAGCCTTTTGATTTTTCACCATAGGTACGGTCTGCTACTTTGGATACATGGCTACCTGAACAAGTTTCTTTTATGCAAGGTAAGAATATGTATATTTCTATGAGTAGGAAATCAAGGTACTTGTTGTGTAGACTGTATGGATGGTCCACATGAACAGCATACCAGTCCATGTGGTGCACATGTGGGGGAGGGTGGTCCCACCTAGGAGATCTCCTGCACTGAAAATTGGCTCGATTGGAGGATTGTAACCATCTCATCTATCCATTTTCTTGCATAGTCAGAAAAAATAAGGTGATCGGTGTAGAGAAATTTTGTTGAGCAAATCATTACCCGATTTTGGTGTGAGGGGTTTCCTATGATGGGGGGATCCATCAGATGATGTGCGTGCCATGTGTAGGGTATCCGTTGAAGGACTTTTCTGTCATACACTTCTCTTTTTCATTGAATTTTAGCCTTGTAAAAATGGCATTTACTGCGTTTGCAAAGCTGCTTCCTAGCTAAACAGTAGTGAGTCTTGATGTTGTCTACCCATTGTGTAGCCATGGGTAATGAGAAGTCCAACAGTTATTGGGAATCAGAATTGCCTCCAACATTCGACAGGAGTGGAATTGAAAAATTCATTCGTTCAAAGTATGCTTTCCCCCAAATTTATTCAGAACCTTCATCATAGGTTGAAGATAAGACTGCACATTTGAAATTATATGTAATCTTGCCTGGCTCATCAGGTATGAGGAGAAAAGATGGGTTCTAAAGAAAGCAGCACAATCAACCCCAAAACTGGAGGAAAAGAGCTCTAGTTTCAACCAGGGACTACAAGGTAGAGACAGTAGTCGTGATTGTAACAACTCAAAGAAACCCTCCCACAATGTAGAGATTCCTATCAAGCACATGCTACAAGTAACTCCACCAACAAGACCGTATCAGGTAAAGATGATTTTTATAATGCTTAATCATTGGTGCTTGATCAAGAATTAATTTTATTGTTTCTTATTTTGCACATGAGAAAATATATGAATGATGCTTGCTATTCCCCTTACCCTACATTGACATCATCAATCTTATCACTTAGTGGGAGACATCTTTCTCTTTCTCTTTTTCTTTCTTTCTTTCTTTCATTTTTTTTTTAATCTTTGGGGGTGGGGTGGGGCGGTCATGCTCCAAAAATTGCCAACTTGACACATCTAACCTCCTGATATATGGATCTTTTCCTGATGGCAACCTTATGTTGTTTTGGCTTTCCAATTTCTAGCTCTCAATCCAACAGTCAAGCTTCTCCATGCAGTCACTGGTTGGTATGCTTTTGGGTTATTTCCAGCCCAAGATTGGCCATTGAATATTTGGGATCTATTAGTTGATGGCCTACATGAGCACTATAGGTTATAAAGAGCATTATATATTTTCTTTATTTAATTCTATTTTTTGCACTTTTAAGTCAGGCTAGAGATTTTAATGAGGAAAAAAGAAAAGGAAATTAGGGAATGGCATTCCATTTAAATGTTGACTGTTTATAGTCTTTAGCTAATGAATCTACACATAATTGATATTACATAAGAAGTATCAAAATCACAACCTAAGTCTATGTTGTTGTTTAATAATCTTAGTAAAGTTTCCATAGACCTCTTCCTAGAAAGTATCTTCAACAGTCCCCTTCCACCTAGAGGATCTGAAAGTGAAAGCGAAAGATCTTTAGCTCTTCCAAAAGCCCACATTCGCATGCCTCCTTGTCATTTCAATCTCTCAAACTGGGTCGAACCAAAACAAGTTTTGAAATAGTTCTCTAGTCATCTGTAAATATAACACTATCTTTTAGTGTTCTGAAACCCGGTCCAACCCGGCCGGTTGAACCAGAAAACCAGTTTAGAACAGTCTGGGTCAGCATTGATCCGAAACTTCTATATTCTTTAGAAAAGGGAAAACCCCGGCTGCAGTGTCATAAAAATCCTACGATTTACTATTTGAATCCTATGATTCGAATCAAATCTTGATCAAAATGATTTGAATCTTATATCTAAATCCTTTTAGATGAAAATCCTAAATTTTTTATATAAATCTTGTGATTCTAGTACGATTCATGAGTTGAATCTTACGATTTAAATGAAATCATGGGTCACATTTTCAGGTGAAAACAATGACTAAACTATGAGTTTGGAACAATGTTTCTATATTGCATATCAAGATTGACGCATGACATCTAACCGATACTCCTAAAAGTCGCAACTAACAGGGGGAGTGAGATTAAATCCCTATATCTCATAGCCCAGATCCAGGATCTCGCTCGAACCCTCCTCGAGGGGCCCATTTCGCATAGTCTACCCCACCCTGAGTGTGCCCCCGCAGGCCGCCCCACTCGAGCCCGATGTGAAATTGCCCCTGCATTAATCATCCCCGGTGAGGAGTTTCAAACATAAGACCTCCCGCTCTAATACCACTTTGACGCAGTACATCTAACCAATACTCCCAAAAGTCGCGACTGATGGGGGCGTGAGATTAAATCCCTTTATATCATAGCCAAGATCCAGGCTCTCGGTCGAACCCTCCTCGTGGGCCCATTATATTTGCAAGTTGAAGAAATCATTGTATGGCCTAAAACAATCTCTTGGGCAGTGGTGTAAGCGATTAGACACGTTTATGATAGGGCAAGGCTACACAAGAATTGAGTACAATAATTGAGTTTATTTTAGAAGGCTTAGTGATGATCTCTTGTCTATTTGTTGCTATATGTTGATGACATGCTTATTGTTGTTGTATATATTTGAAATCAAAACGTTGAAGGCTGAACTTAGTAGAGAGTTTGAGATGAAAGATTTGGGTGTTGTGAAGAAGATTTTTGGTATGGAGATATGCAAGGAAAGAGAGATGGGCAAGTTATGTTTATTGCAAAGGAGGAACATTGAAAAGGTTTTTGCACAATTCAGGATGAAGAACTCTAAAGCAATGAAGTACTCAATTAGCTGCTCACTTTAAGTTTCAACTAAGTTATCTCCTAGTACAGAGGATAAGCGAAATTATATGTCTCAGTTTCCATATGCGAGTGTAATTGGAAGTATGATGTATGCTATGGTTTGCTCTCGTCCAGACATTTTACTTGCAGTCGGTGTGGTTAGCAGGTACATCGCAAATCCAGGGAAAGAACATTGGTAGGTAGTGAAGTGGATACTTAAATACCTACGTGATACTTTGAATGTAGGACTTGTTTTTCAAAGGGACGGTGGTTCGCATGACAGTGCATTGGGTATGTGGATGCCGATTATGCATGTGACCTTGATGACAAAAGGTCCACGATAGGCTATGTTTTTTACTAGCACGTGGTCTTGTGAGTTGGAAGTTGATCTTACACCTGACACTTGCTTTTTCTACGACAGAGGTGTAGTACATGGTAGTGACTAGGGCTATGAAGGATGCCATATGGCTTCAAGGATTGGTTGGTGTTGAGATGCACTGTGAGTCAGTGATAGTAAAAGTGCAATCTACTTGGTGAAGAATCAAGTTCATCACACAAGAACCAGTCACTTTGATGTACAGTACCATTACATATGTGGGATTATTTTAGGTGGTGAGATTTATTTAAAGAAGGTCAACACAAAAGATACCAAGAAATATGTTAAGGAAACCAGTTCAAGCATCGCTTGGACTTGATTAATGTTTAACAGGGTTGATTCGGCACCTTGCAAAGTGCAATGGAGATGGCAGTTCGATGAATGTTCTTTGGCAAGGCTTGATAGAATTCAAGCCCAAGTGGAGATTGTTGTATGCGAATTCGGTGTCTCGAATTCTATCATTATCATCGGTGGGGCTCCATTAGGTTAAGACCCAATGGGGGGCGACCCCAGTTCATTGGGACCTTAGATCCTAGCAGAGTCAGAAGGGGCCCTCCCCCTTGATATTAGGGGGTTTAGGGGCAACTCCACTGGCCTAAACTTTTGGGTAAGATCCTTTTGGGGATATTGTATAGTTTCCTATTTTGGATAGGTTTCCTTGTTGGTTTGGGACTCATATATAAGCCATTGTTTTAAGATTATTTTGTATCTTTCAATTCCCACATAATGGAAGCTCTCGATCATTGCTGCCCATGGACGTAGCCTTAGAGGTGAACCACATAAATTTGTGTGTTCTTGTACGTGTGATTTTTCTCTTGTTTGTAGTTGCCTCCATTTTTATGATCAATCCTCAATTTTCATAACAGATAACGTGTGCGAGGTGTTAAATGTGTCCCAAGTGCCCATGCACTCGCTCTCAATCTCGCTCATGCCTAAGCCCACACTCATGCATGCATGCGTGCGTATGCACTCTATGCTACTACATAGTACCTCGCTGCCGGGTAGTGTGTGTGTTACTCATTACAACCTATAGTAAAAGACTACCTTATGAGGTACTTACCTCTTCTTTCTCTAGGCAATGTTGTTGGAGTTTATGTAACACCCACGTGGGTGTCTCAAGTGGGCTGCTTCCCACTTCCCACGTGGGGCCTCTTTTGTTCACTATTCACGTGAATAGTGTCGCGTGAATAATACCACATGAATAGTGTCACGTGAATAGTATTCTCTTTTGTAGGGTTTCTCCCCATCATATATATATATACAGTGTGTGAGAGAGAATGAATTAACAATTCATTCTCTCCTCTTCCCACAACTTCTCTCTCTAACCTTAATCTCCTTCTCCACCTTCCGCCTCCATTACACTTTTTCCCTCTTCTATCTACAACCTTTATCTACTGATTACAACCTTATTTACAACATGGTAGCTCTAGGGCATGTGTCTTTATCCCCTAGAGACTCCATTCCGATCTAAGACGGTTATGTGAGCATCCGGAGCCAAGGAGAACTTTTGAGGAAATCGCAGAGATCATTCCTGCGCTATCCGGAGATTAATCCTGAGGTGAAACACCAGAGACACTTATTTCTTGGTTAGTTTTTTCCCTCAGCCGCATCAGAGATCCAGTTTGTCTTCTTCTCAAGCTTCTCCAATGTTTTTTCCGGCCAACACGTTTTTCGAGGATTTTTGGGTTTTTTACTTTCTTGAGATCCGCACCACAGTAGGGTTTTCCACCCTAGCCGCCCCCTCTAGTATTCACCCAGGGACTGTCAGAAAGTCGCATCGCATTTTTCGGCCTATCGGATCAGCAGTTTCCAAAAATTGGCCCGATTTTTAGATATTTGGGTTTTGGATTTTTGTGATATTCGCGCAACAGCAGGCCCCTCTGACCTTGCCGCCCTCTTCAGCACTGCTCGTGGAACAGTTCGAAACTTGATTCGACAAATTCTGACCGTCGGAACCCTAGTTTCCAATAATCACCCGGATCCCCCGGCTACTTTTTGGGTTTTGATTTTCTTTCAAAATCAGACCTCTCTAGGCTCTCCTGTCCTAGGCGCACCACTCATTGGGCCTTTAGGGATCCTCTAGACCTCACTTCGGTTTTCTGGGAGCCTCCGGTACACTACCTGCTATTTTTGGTGGTCTTGCTCCGATGAGTTCCCCCGAGGCCACATCTGTGATTTATGGCTCTTCCTCTGAGGATCGTCCTGTGACTCATGGCTCTCATGGAGATCACAACCCTTAGCTCTGCATTACCACTGTGAAGCTCGATGGCACCAACTTCCTAGAATAGAAGACTTCCGCTCTCATGTACATTGGGGGCCGTGGCTACAATGAGTATCTGACAGGTGCTACTAAAGAACCAGATCCGAAGGACAAATCTCATCGGATTTGGGTTATGGAGAACCTGACTGTCATGTCTTGGCTTCTTCACTCGATGCAAACCCAAATCAACAAAGGGTTTATGTTCCTACCAACGGCTAAATATGTTTGGGATGCCGTATCTCAGACATACTCCCAGGTAGGCAATTTCGCCAAGCTCTATGAACTAGAACAAGAGATATCTTGTCTTCGTCAGGGGGAGATGAAGCTTGGTACATATTATGTTTCCCTTCAAAGCAAATGGGAGGAGATCGATCACTATCAAAGTTACTCCCCCAAGTGCGCAGATGACGTCAAGTCCTTCAAGGCGATGGTTGAACGTTCCCGGATCTTCCAGTTTCTCTCCGGCCTTCATCCGAGCTTTGAGGGAGCTCGTGTTCAGATCCTTGGTAGGGATCCTGCTCCTACCTCTCTAGAACAGGTCTATGGTTACATTCAGGGGGAGGACAGCCGCCGCTCTGCCATGCAACTCCGCAGTGGGAGTGATACTCAGGACCACTCTGCCTTGGCGGCTACCAATCAGAAGGGCCAGACATCCAATCCGAAGGAGTCTGGGGACCGACCCAGACCCAAATGTGATCATTGCAGTCGCATGGGCCATATCCAGGCCACTTGCTGGAAGCTCCATGGACGTCTCGCAGGACAAGCCCCGACTTCCCGTTAGCGTCAATAAGCAAAACGAGGACCTCACTCAGCGCACTCAGTCACACAGGACACCGCACCACCAGTGTCTACCTCCTCTGGGGACACAGACTCGTTCTCTTCTACAGATCGTGAGCGACTTCGCCGCATGATGGCCCAACTCAATGGCCAGGCCTCCACTTCCACAACTGCATTTGCTCACACAGGTACTAGGACTGCTTTTTCCGCCTCTACTGTACCTTCCAGCCCTTCTTGGATCATTGATTCAGGGGCATCTGATCACATGACTGGTATGTCCTCCGTTTTCTCTAGTTATGGTATTTGCTCTGGTCGTGACAAAGTTCGGATAGCCGATGGCACATATTCCTCTATCTTTGAAAAGGGGATGTTCATGCCACACCAACTCTCTCTTTGTCTTCTGTTTTGCATGTTCCGCAATTCACCGCTAATTTACTATCTAGTCTTACCAAGAGTCTTAACTGCAGTGTAACGTTTTTTCCTTCTCACTGCGTGTTTCAGGATCTTGAGTTGAGGCGGACAATTAGCAGTGGACGTGAGGACGGTGGCTTATACATCCTAGATTCTTTGGTTTCTGCATCTGCACACCAGTCTAGTATCAGTAGTAGTAGTAGAGTTAATAAAGACCAGTTAATGCTTTGGCATAACTGGCTAGGTCATGTACCTGTGTCAGTCTTAAAACGTGTCTTTCCTGCTTTCTCTTCTAGTTCTGCAGTTCTCTTTCATTGTGAAACATGTGAACTGGCCAAACATTGTCATTCTGTTTTTCCCATTAGTGAGAATAAAAGTACTATTCTTTTTTCTATTGTGCATTCTGATGTGTGGGGCCCTGTACCCGTGACTTATTTGTTTGGATATCGGTACTTTGTTACCTTTGTAGATGACTTTAGTGGTTGTACCTGGGTGTACCTTATGCGAACCGAAGATGTTGTATTCTCCATTTTCCAAGAGTTCCATAAGATGGTTACCACTCAGTTCCATACCACTCTTAAGATTCTTCGCTTTGACAATGGGGGGAGAATACCTATATGGGGGTCTGAAATCCTACTTTGCTTCACATCGCATTGTTCATCAGACCTCGTGCCCTTCAACACCTCAACAGAATGGGACTGCTGAGAAAAAAAATCGTCACCTTCTTGAAGTTGAGCGTGCTCTCCGGTTAGGCATGCAGGTTCCTAAACACTATTGGTCCAAGTCTGTCTTACTTGCTGCTTACCTCATCAATCGTATGCCCTCTCGGGTTCTCGGATTTCAGACTCTCCTATCTCTCCTAGTTCCTGACCGCCCAGCTTTTGTTGTTCCTCCAAAGGTCTTTGGGTGTGTTTGTTATGTCCATATTCATCGTTCTTTGAGGGACAAATTAGATCCGCGGGCCGTGAAGTGCGTCTTCTTGGGGTACCCCTCTAATAAAAAAGGGTACAAATGTTATCATCCTGCTACCCGTCGTCGCCTCATCTCTATGGATGTCACCTTCGCTGAGTCCATCCCCTTCTTTGGTGAGCAGACCTCTCTTCAGGGAGAGCATGATGTTGTAGAAGAGTGTCCCCAACCCTCTGCCTGTCTCTATTCCTATGTCGGGACCTCAGTCTAGTGACAAGGACACTTCCACTACTGCAGCTGATGTGCGTGTATATGTCAGAACCAAGAAGAAAGGACAAGCCACTGTCCCTGCGCCTACATCTGCAAGTCTCCCCTTGGATCCAGTTCCAGGTATTGCTTCTGATCCTGCCTCAGTTCTTATTTCTGTTCTTGAGCCACATGCATCTTCTACTTCTGATGATCATATGAGCACTGATATTGACCTCCCTATTGCACTTCGGAAGGGTGTACATACTTGTACAGAACACCTTATCTCACATTTTGTCTCGTATCAGTCTTTGTCTCCGTCATATCAGAATTTTGTCAGTATTTCCTCCTCTGTTTCTTTGCCTTCCAGTGTTGTAGGCTCTTGAGAAGAACAAAACATGGGAACTTGTTCAACTACCTAGAGGAAAGAAACTTGTGGGGTGCAAATGGGTCTTTACAGTGAAACATAAAGCTGACGGGTCAGTCGAACGATACAGTGCATGACTCGTAGCCAAGGGATTCACTCAGACATATGGGATAGACTATCAAGAAACTTTTGCACCTGTGGCCAAGATGAACTCAGTCAGAGTTCTTCTATCCTTAGCTGCCAACCTTATCCTGGCCATTGCATGAACTAGATGTAAAGAATGCCTTTCTGCATAGAGATCTGACAGAAGAGGTGTACATGAAACTACCACCTGGGTTGACACTTGCTGGAAGTGACGACAAGGTGTGCAAGTTAAAGAAAGCCCTGTATGGGCTAAATCAATCTCCAAGTGGTTTGAGCGATTTAGCAGTGCGGTCAGACGAGTGGGCTACAAGCAGAGTCAGGCCGATCACACGTTGTTTGTGAAGCACCAGCAGACTAGTACCACGGCACTGATCGTCTATGTTGATGACATTGTCATCACCGGGAATGATCTTAAGGAGATAAAGCAGTTGAAGACCTTCTTGTCCTCGAAGTTTGAGACAAAGGATTTGGGGCCACTGAAATACTTCTTGGGAATTGAAGTTGCTCAGTCTCAGAAGGGTATCTTCATCTCTCAACGGAAATATATATTGGACCTTCTGGATGAGGCTGGGTATTTGGGAGCTCGACCAGCGGAGACTCCAATTGATCAGAACCATCGGCTGAATTCTGAGGAGAGTGACACCCTTGAGGATGTCGCTATGTTTCAACGATTGGTTGGCAAGCCGATCTACTTGGCACACACCCGTCTAGATATTGCTTACGCTGTTAGTGTTATCAGTCAGTTTATACATGCACCACGGTCCTCACATCTTAAGGCAGTTCACCGAGTTCTTCGGTACCTCAAGGGCTCTCCAGGTTGTGGAATACTGTTCGGGCGACATGAACACTTTAGAGTGGAAGCATATACTGACGCAGATTGGGCAAGTTCAGTTACTGATCGTCGGTCTACGTCAGGATACTGTACCCTAGTTGGAGGAAATCTTGTTTCTTGGCAAAGCAAGAAGCAACCAGTTGTAGGTCGATCCAATGCAGAGGCAGAATTTCGCTCTATGGCACATGGTGTGTGCGAACTCCTTTGGTTGAGGACCATGCTTGAGGAACTGGGACTCCAGGTGACAGAGCCGATGAGCCTCTACTGTGACAACAAAGCTGCCATCAGTATTGCTCACAACCCAGTCCAACATGATAGGACCAAGCATATTGAAGTTGATCGTCACTTCATCAAAGAGAAACTTCAACAAGGATTAATTTGTACTCCGTATGTGAGAACACAGGAACAGGTTGCCGACATACTCACAAAGGGGGTGAACAAGTCTATTCTTCATACCTTGACTGGCAAGCTGGGCATGATGGATATCTTCGCACCAACTTGAGGGGGAGTGTTGGAGTTTATGTAAACACCCACGTGGGTGTCTCAAGTGGGCTGCGTCCCACTTCCCATGTGAGGCCTCTTTTGGGTTTTTCACTATTCACGTGAATAGTGTCACATGAATAGTGTCACGTGAATAGTGTTCTCTTTTGTAGGGTTTCTCCCCACCATATATATATATATATATACAGTGTGTGAGAGAGAATGAATTGTTAATTCATTCTCTCCTCTTCCCACAACTTCTCTCTCTAACCCTAATCTCCTTCTCCACCTTCCGCCTCCATTACACTTTTTCCCTATTCTATCTACAACCTTTATCTACTGGTTACAACCTTATTTACAACAATGTGTACTATTCCCACGTGCTTATTGTAGAAGCTTAAAATGGAAGAGAAAGAGAAAGAGATGAAGAAGAGAATGGGAGAAGATTAGGTTTTTTCACATTGCTCACACACACACACCCTCTCTTATATATACTTCGAGTGGAACGTACACATGTGCCCTTAATGAAGGGCAAAAAGGAAAATAGAAAAAGATACAAGTAATCCCTACTACATCCTCCTACATACAAGTAATTCATACTAAAAAAAATCCCAAAGAATGAGATTTCTGATTGTGCAAGTGGGTACATCTTATGTGAAGCGAATTTTGTTCATGGTTTGTAGGCCAGAGAGGATGTCATAGGGAAGGGATTCACTAGCTCTTGAGTAGCCATCCTCTTATTTCGTCTTCTTTTTTCTTTTTTTTTTCTAATTATTATTTTCATTTTCTCTTGTTCTCAATAAAATTAATCATTTATTAAAAAATAAATTCGAAAGATTTTTAGTGCTTGCCTATAAAGGTTAATCATGCCTATCCAGGGTTCTTCAGATATGAAGACAAGGGTAATTCTCTCGCCTCCCCCCAAGGGTACACCAAAAATGGCTGAACACAAACATGGACCACATATCCAGAAGGCCGATTTTGCTACTGATCTCTTCAATGGGCTCTCTGTGGAAGGTGCAAAAGAAAACATTTCCATCACATCTCATTTGGGCGACAATTCTTGGGCAACATTTGAATGTAAGCATGCAATATTTTTATCAAACAGGCTTGGGGTACTTGACCCCAGCAAATCATAGGAGTTGAGTTAAGCAAGTCGATGAAATACGTCTAGATTATCCAAGTTTTTCATCAGCTTGGTCAGCCGAGGAAAATTTGATAAGTTGATGCTTAACTTGGTAAGTTTTGAAAATATCAATATACTCACTCAGTATTTGAAAAGTTGTGCCTAGGTTGGCCAATCCCAGTTGATGTGACTGAGTCCCAAGTTAACTCATTGATTTATTCCGCACTGTTCTGAACTACCACTACTTCACTATTCTGAACTCTAGAACTGCAACCTGTAGGTACAGGAGTACATTCATCCCAGAAGGCTGAGCCAGAAAAGTTGATCCCAAGTAGTTTGGCATCGGGAGCAGAAGTTGCAGTTGGAGAGTCAACAAATTCGACAGCCCCACCAAATCACAGTGGAGAAATGATGGAGATCGACAATATGAACCTCTTAAAAAAGGTCAATGTTACTTCACATTTGATATTTGCATGCTCTTTCACATTTGATATTTGATATTTGCATGCAACATTTGCATGCTCTACATTTGATATTTTTCAAAATTATGGAAATATTATGAAAATCTTGCAGTAAGTTCACACTAGTCAAAATATATTTCCACAAAATACCATTTCTGAGCTAACCTAATTATACACTGAATCGAAACAAAAAACTCCATCATGAAAGTCTGGGTCGGCATGGCCATTTGATCTAATGTGGATCTTTCTACAATTTATACCTATAATTTAAGAGTAGCGATGTAGCTGATCGATCAATCATAAAGTTCATTATTCAAAACAAGCTTGTGTCCAGCTTACCTATTGTTACCTGGTCATTGCTTCTTCTTTATTCTGCAGTCTTACATTTTTCATGTACCTTTCACCAGCATCAATCACTAGTGACTGCTGCAGTGAGTGGAGAGGTATTGTCATTTACAAAAAAGAAACATGAGCTGAATGCTAATGGTTCATCGATTGCTTTTGGGAGGATTACATGCAGTAATAACTTTCAGGATCTTGGAGGGGAGAAACTGATGACCGGTCAGAATGGTTTCAAGACATGTAATCAGGTGCTTCCTTTTGTTCCCTAGAAAACTTTTCAACACTTACAGATACATTTGGCTTACATCTCGAGCTTAGGTGGAAGGTATTCCGCCTATAGTTTCAAGAACAGTCTATAATGCCCCTTACATTATATGCACTGAATAACAGCCTAAATATAAATGCGATTGTTATTTTAAGACCACTATAATTTTTCAATGCTTCTATATAATATTTTATGATTTTCTAATATAAATTATTTTATACATTATTTTCACTTAATATATTCAAAAATAAATAAGGAAAATTTGTTTGTATAACAACTGTTACAACCACTATAACAGCAACAACAGTCAATCTCAGTGGCCATTACCCCATTATTTTCATTGTTTAAAACCTCAATTCCACCTCAAGGCTTAAAAGAAGTTTAATGAAAGATGGGTACAAAATTATATTTCATAACTTCAGAATTTTGAAGGTGTTTTAAACTTTTCAAGGGTTTTTTTAGTTTAGCTCTTTTACAGGATATTATGTTTCCTTTATCCTTTCATTGCTATAAGTAATGGATGATCACATGATGAACGCTAGTCATTTAGCATGCCTCTTTGTTTTATTTTTGTTCTTTGTACTTGGTAATTACACTATATCTCCTCCAAATCTTTGCTTATGTTTCTATTTATTACAGCAATAATTTTTTTCTATCTTTGATTATTGTAGCTTCTTCTTTGGCTTTTTATCTAAAACATAGGCTACCACACACCAACAATTATTGACATAACAGTTTGTCTCGAAAATGTAGTATAATATTATGCATTTGCATTTTACATTTTCTTTTAATTTTAAGTAAAGACGATGACAAAATACAAGAGAGCTTGAAACCCAGTAGGACTAGTTGAGTGGAGAAAGAGCAAAAGTACAAAGGAGGCATGGTGATGGAAATAGAATTATATTCCCTTGGGAGTTCTAGTTGCTTAAGATTTATATCTTAGTGGCAAGAACCTTCTACTCATGGTTCAAAGTAACTGGTTTCAGTGGTTTCGGTCCGAAACTGACTGAAACCAAGTGACATTTTATGAATAAAAAATCGGTTTTTATCAGTTTCGGTTTCCAACCGAAACCAAAGTAGTTTTGGCCGAAACTTGAAACCATGCTTCTACCAAAGGTGCCCCTACCGCTGCGACGAAATATTTTTACCGTTCCTGCTCTGAGACCTTGGGACCTGCCACCCCAGCCACCACTACCATCCAACATATTTACAGCTTTAGTTGTTTTTGTATTCTAGTCATTTTTAAGCATTTTAACTTGGAAGAATGCAATTAGTGAATAGGTATGATTTAATGTAATACTAAATCACTATACATATTCTGAAGCTGTTTAGATTATAAAATACAGGGTTTTCTTATCTAATCTCAATACACCTTGATTGCTCAGAACTAGGCGCCAATGCTCTACCCCACTCCTGAATCTGCACTTGTCTCCGCTCTGATGATGCGAAGTGTTTAATGTCATATAAATATTTCCAGATAGATCAGGGAACATCCAAGGTCAAGGGGAAGGTCTAGCAAATGTCTAAAGAAAATCGACCATAGGATCAAAGAAATCAAAGGAAGAAGAAATGGACAGACTAGATCGCACACAATTATTCCTAGTGTCCCATATTAATACAAATATTCCTCGTGTTTATAATCCTCTCTACTGGCTCTGTCTAAAGCTTCAACACCTTCTGCACCTTACTAGCAAATGTGATTTCCCATCCTTACCTGAAGGAGAAAAAAATGTATTTTTTGTAGTTCTAGTTTTTTTGGTAAATGGTTACAACAAGCAGAGTTCTTAATTGGCACTGAGAGTGATCAGGTTGTTTGTTATTCACCCCGCATGTATTTGATTCTGAACAGTAACACTGAGTTCGATTTCTCGAGCTCTACTTATTTAATTGTTATTGATTTATTTATTTTTCACGATTACGTACAAATCGTTTAGCTTTATTCTTCTGCACTAGCTGTTGATCAGCTATTGCTGAGTTCTTTCTAATCTGATTTGAGCTTGTCAGGGTTATTGATCTGGAGATGTTCCATAGCAAAAATGGACCTGATAACCATGAGTAAAACTTCGATGACAGGGCCCTGTCTTCGAAGGAGATGACAGGGCAGCAGATCACGGCACGTGGATTTTGACCGGCGGACCACCTCGGCATAACCACCCACGTACACAGGTGAGTGTTTGGGCAAAAAGCACTCGAGTACTCACCTGGGTATGTGTGTGGTGAGGCCAAGGTGGTCAGCCCGTACAAATTCCACGTGCCGAGATCTGCTGCCCTGTCATCTCCTTCGATGGCAGGGCCCGGTCATCAAAGTTTTATCTGATAACCATCCAATTTACAGCGTCCTTCTTGGCAATCTGACAATACGAGAACGTGTCAGAAAAAAATAATGGTCACATGATTAGGATCATCAGGTTGCATCAGTTTTTGATAAAAGATCTTGATTAGGGCCCATCAAATGGAGTATTCTCATCCTCATGCGCGAATGACTTCATCCCGTGCTAATGCAATTATTATATAGAGCATTCTTATCTGTGGAAACTAACGAAATACTTGGGAATTAGATAGCTGCATTAAGCTTGTTAGGCCCTGTTCGAGATTGCTTCTGCAAAAGCACTACGGAAAAGCGCTTCTACAGAAGTTCTAGAAATAGCTGCTGAGAAATGTTTTTTTCCATAAATAGCATTTGAGAAACTATGCTGGAGAAGTGATGTTTTGTGTAAAAGCTGGTATTGCTGTTTGGCAAAACTAACTCTGAGTTTCTAGATTCTGTCAAAATATCAAGAATACTCTTAAATTTTGTAATCTGGAAGAAAGAGTGGGGACAAAAATGTCAAAACATGAGACCCGTTTTGGATAGTGATACACTTCCCGCAAAAGCGCTGAATCCATTTTTTAAGAAACACAATCCGGGACTTTTCTCAAAAAAAAAAACACTTTTAGCTTTTTTAAGACACTAGAAGTCGAAGTGCTTTTGCAAATCAAACAGAGATTTATGCTAAGGAAACGGAGAAATTTTTTGAAGCAGTGCCAATCATATGGTCCCACAATCCAGAAATGCTTTTTGAACATCAGATTGTGGCGCCATGTCATTGGCCACTACTTCACTGCTTCAAAAATTTTCTCAAGGAAACGGTTTCTTGGCGCTAAAAGCTAGAGAAGCGCTTCCCAAAAAACGTTCCCAAACACCACCTTAGTGATCGATAAACTGGCTATAGCTCATGCGATTCTTGATAATTGATCATCATGTCTGACTGGTGTCAAAAAGCACGTCTCCTATCCTTATACGGCGGATCTATATATATATATATATATATTCTAGTTTTCACGTGCTTTAATAGAGTTGGTTAGAAGAAACAGACAAGATCTAGCTACAAGACGATTCCTATGCATTTTTATTTAGGTGTTGCTGCAAGTTTATTATGTGACCACAATGTCATTTACAAATTAAACTAACTATTTTTAGACAAATCATTTTATTGTCCTAAGCTTACACTGATTGGATGATCAATGATTTACATCTCGTACATGCATTGTACCGACTACTGACGGTCTAGATTACCCAGATTTTTTTATTACAAAATCAAAAAGCACTTGGGTACGTGGCAGAAATTACTCGGGGGTATGTTGCCGAGAACTCATTGGTAGTCAACGGCTTCGCTGACAACCCATCGTCATCAAAGTCTTAACTCTTTTTATAGGATTCTTTATCATTTTTTATTAATTTTAATCTAGGATATACACTGGTGGGTGGTGGGTGGGGGGACCAATCAAATAGCGCACCCCGCCTCGAGCGTAAGCGACACGTGTAGGACTATATCATTCATGGATCATTCTCATAATCTGCAGGAGTAAATCCTTAAAGATTCAACTTAAGCTGATATAACATTTTAAATGCTTAGGGTTTTGACTATGGTTTTTTTCCCCTATATAGGCTTTTTTTTTTTTTTTGCTTTCTCTAGGCCTTATGTTACATGGTTTTCAGAATCAGACCTCTTTCTTTTGTCTCTAGTCTTTCTGTTGGGACTTTTTAGCTTATTTTAAGCTTAAAATAATCCAAGTGACAACAGCTTATCTGCTATAATGCATCGAATCGCTTTATATTATATATCGAAGCCGTTTAAAGGATAATTTATCGTGCATTTACTACATAACAAAGTTTTTTTAAACTTCGTTATTTGGACCTAAGCGATCGAAAAATCCGTACTTTTAGGTCCTTGTCAAATGTTGTTGGATGGTCTCAATTGCATTTTTGTTAGGCATCGAGATTTGATTCGAATAGGATTTTAAAAATTGCAGCTTTCGGCTTATGATCGAGCCATGTATGCGTACGGTAAGAACGTTAAGGATCATAACGTTGAGGTTGTGTTCCGAAACAAACCTTAGCTAGATATATCTGTATAGGTCAGTGAGATCCCGTAATCGCAACTGTTAATGTTACATACTCGCTAATCCACGCTAACCATTCATTTGGCTTAGGCGTGATTATCGGACAATCTTACCCCTTTAATCAACATTTAAGATTTTGATGACTAAGAAAATGTGAATGATGCTTAGATGGTAAGGAAATGTCCATCCGTTCCTCTCTATTTTTTGGGGGTTGATCATGTAAGCAATAGCACACACATACATACATACATACATGCATGCATGCATGCATGCATGTGTTGCACACATCAGGGCTGAGGGTACTAGAATATTAATGCAGCACCAATCAAAATGTGCCAGCAGTTGAGCACCACATGGACCCCAGACCATATGATCACCACTATTAGATTAAATTGAAAAAGTAGTAGGTACAAACTACAAACATCCCTCAAATGGAACCAGATTCCTTTATCACAAGAAGATTTAAATTACATGAAATAATAATAATCTCTCTCTCTCTGGGACTAGGCTTATCTTTTTCTTTTGACTCTTTCATAGAAGGCAATTTTCTATTGAAAAAGCTGGAGAAACATAAAGGATACAAAGCCAAGAGACCACTAAAGCCAACATTAGCTGGCTTTCTTTAATGGTACCCTACAAGAACAAAAACTAAAAATTTATCAATTTATATTTGTTATTTTTAGCTTCTTTTTTTTTTTTTTTTTTAAATTGTGGGGGTTTGACCCATTTGCCTCATCTTGTTATATCAATTTCAATGAGATGACATCTCACCAATTTTCTTCCTCTCAAGAATAATACATGATGTTCCCTAGGAGCATTGATCACGGTGCTCCTTAGATGTGATCGCGTACACTTGGCTTGCAAATTTGCTGCTTCTTACTTTTAAATTGGTGGGCCACCTCTAGGATGAAGCATATATCTAAAATTCACATCGATCGCTTGAGAATATCGTCCAAAAGTCGAGTAGAGGTCTCAAACTTGGAGAAAACAAGTGAAAAGTATCTCAAAGTTTTGCCGTGTGAATTTCGCGAGAGTTTTCGTCGCTTTGATACAAGAAGTTTAACAATATCGCACAAATTCCGCGTGATTTTTCTCTAAAAACTCGAATGGTTCCACTTCCATATATGGATCTGGTTGGTTTGATATCTTTGGACAGTGCCCCCATAAAAATAAAAAAAAGAAGGCCCACCAATTAGATGGTTCAATGGGTTTATGGGCCCCATATAAGGTATTAGGGTG
This sequence comes from Euptelea pleiosperma, assembly GCA_035048495.1. Classification (NCBI taxonomy): domain Eukaryota; kingdom Viridiplantae; phylum Streptophyta; class Magnoliopsida; order Ranunculales; family Eupteleaceae; genus Euptelea; species Euptelea pleiosperma. Next base: position 52,222,651 of record CM068543.1, read on the forward strand.
TTTGGAGCATCATCCTCAATATTGTAGGGAATCATAAATTCTTTTCTAAACTAATTTTCTAAAATTGGGTATTTCTATACAAATCTCTTTCTCTCTCCAGCATGACACGTGCATAATAATTTAGCTGAAATGCATTCTAAATATACATCTCTATCTCATGATTTATTGAGATGGGATGGTTTGTTTAGGTTCCTACATTCAGAGTGACCAACCTATAAGGACTCATCAAAGAGACAGGAGTGACCTACTATAAGGTGCACCTAGCTTATCCAAAAAAATTAAAAAAAGAAGGTGCACCTAACCCTCTATTTGGAATTGTGGATCACTTTTTAGCTGGTCTTTTGGCTCCACTAGTCTCCCTTGCTAATCCCCACCCAACACCATGGGATCACAAAAAGAACTTTAAAATATTTCAGATCAAGGTTTCATCTTATTCCATATTTCATGGGGTTGAAATGAAAATGCAAATATATTTTTTAAAATTTTAATTATAGATACTTTGGCTATACATATTTCATCAAAAAGTCAAAACTTTATCTATTCTACTAATTACAGATTGAAGCCCGTTCTTGCGTTATAAACAGATGAAATCTTGAAAATACTTCTATTTTGTCAAAATTGCTCTTACTTTTCTTCTTTGTATTCTTTAGATTATTCAGTTAGTAGGGGTGCTTTTGTCTTTTGGTGCATACGTCACTTGCAAATTGCAGGTCTACAAAAAATAAAAATAAAAAACTTTCTCTTTTGAAAATACCCACGTTTTGTTTCATTTATTCTTTTTAAATTATTCATTTGATAGGGGTATTTTAGTCTTTTAGTGTCAAAAAGTTTACATCACCTGCAGCTCATTCAATACTCTTCTCTTATTAAAAAAAATAATTATTCTTAATATGACCCTTAAATTCCTTAAATTTATAAACATTGCTTCTTTTATTTTTTTTTTACTTTATAGAGGTAATTTGGTCATTCAACATTTTCAATTTTCAATTCAACTCTAAAAGCATTTATTGAATCCGGACGTGGCACTTGAATTTTATCCCTAGAAAAAACTTGATGATAGTGTCCATCATAAAAGTTGATGAGGAACTCACAGTGTTAGTCATGTTGCGTACTTATAGACTACTGACCGTATGGATGTTTGGTGCCCCATCCCTAGATATAAGTAACAAAAATGGGACTGATTATTGATTTCTTACCTTTGAATCCGAGTACCCCAAATACTGCTAAACTCATCCACGGTTAAAAATAAACCATGAAAAATATTATAATCATTGATAAAAATTACTAATCATGATGAATTTTGGTATGTAAGTCCAACTAGGGATGGACCTAGCTTAATATGGTATAAGAGCCTTAAGGTCTGAGAGGTCGCGGGTTCAAGTCTCCAGTGGAGTATATTCCCACTGAAAGGGCGTGTTAGCAGAAGGAGTGTTCTCTCGCACGTGTTGTGTTGGCCCGACGACCCATTAGTACACATAGTTGTTTCGCATTTCTTCAACAGGTCGGTCTTTGTGGTAAATGGTTGTTTAACAGATGCATCTGGTTGGTTTGATCTTTTGGGCAATGCCCTCATAAAGAGAAGGCCCACCAAGCGAATGGTTCAATGGATTTGTGGGACGGGTATAAGGTATCAGGGTGAGCTTAAAAAAATGAAAAAAAATTAAGGTATCAAGGTGTTTTTTGGAGCATCATCCTCAATATTGTAGGGAATCATCAAATCTTTTCTCTAGAAACAGAATTAATTTTATAAAATTGGGTATTTCTCTAGTTTCTCACTCTCTCTCTCTCTCTCTCTCTACAGCATGTCACGTGGATAATTTAGCTGAAATGCATTCTAAATATACATCTCTATCTCATGTTTTATTGAGATGGGATGGTTTGATTGGGTTCCTACGTTCAAAGTGACCAACCTATAAGGACTCATCAAAGAGAAGGAGGGACCAACCATAAGGTGCACCTAGCTTATCCAAAAATAAATAAAAAGAAGGTGCACCTAACCCTCTATTTGGAATTTACGTGGATCCCTTTTTTTGTTGGTCTTTTGGTGCCACTTGTCTTCTCCGCCAAACACCATTGTCACATGGAAATAATACAAATATAAGGGAAACGGTTAAAACGGTTCTTAACGTAACGGACTTGGGGCATTACCATTTTAACGACCGTTAAAACCTTTTAAACGGCGTTATTTTAAACCATGGTCTCCACATTATGCACAACGATATCTGCGGTTGGATTGTCCAACGTGATTTTTTTTGTGGTCCCACCATCTAGGGGGGGAGGTAGTGGAGGTACACTCCAGAATTCTTCGTAGGAATGCCATGCCCAATGGGCCAACACATTTCCTTACCTCAGCACCTCCCCAAGTAACACGTTTCAGCTCAATAGACAATCGGATTGCAAATCACACAAACACAGCCATTGAGTTCTCGGCACGTACACCTCAAAGCGAAAGCACAGGGGTACGTTGCAACAAGCACTTGTGTACGTGCCGAGAACTCATTGGCTTGTGATTGTCTGATTTACAATTTCTTGTGATAGAAGTTTTACTCCTCAATAGCAGTGCACCAAGCAACAACAAAAAAACAATGCATTTTTCTACTTTTTGAATTCGATTCTAGAGTCTAACCATGACGTGGACAAAGACATCACATGGTCAATCCAAATCAGTCGTCAATCAGATGGTAATTGACAGCCTAGATTGGCCACATCGATTCAAAGTCCAAACTACACACAATATGAGCCACGTGGCATACTCTTAGACGTTGGATCTTTGTACCTTGAATACTGCTCAAAGTCCCACAGTTGTGATTAACCCATGAACATAAGTCCAATTCAACGCCTATAAATCACTAATCAGGCTGATTGTTGGTTTGTAGGCCCTCTTAAGGATTTGGCCAACCATCCATGCGGTCAGAGAGTCCTCTATCAACCACCGAAGGATTCTCGGAATCCACGGTTGACAGCCCGACTCCAAAAGAGGGGTACAAAAATGGGGTCCTCGGAGCCCGAGCCTAATAATAAACAATCTCAAGTCCATTTCTGCAGTCACTTTTAATGGTTTATCAATATTTATAGTACCATATAAAATATATTAACATGAATTAGAGTTAATAAATAATAAATATCGCTATTTTAATACAAGCGCTTCCCTTTAAATGCGAGACGCTCTCCTACCGACGTATTTTTACATCCCGCAAAAGATCGAATCAGGAACTAATTCATTTATTTTGAGAGGTCATGGACTGACCCTACACCCATTAGGCGCCTCGAATAGACTCCTAATATTTTCAAATTTTCACTTTAAAATGTAGGGTACCCCAACCTCTACCCTAACCAAAAAGAACTAAAAAGAATAGAAAATAAAAGAAGAAAAACAAGTAAAAATAGCCCTTTTTAGGTAAACAAACAATTTTTTTAAGGGTACCCCAAAACCCTAGGATGCCTCAGCATAGAACCTTAGATTCTTGAGATTGAACAAACAAGTAGATTATGAAAGCACTTGAACCCTAATAATATTTTTCAAATTTCAGGAATCCTAAGTTTATTTTTTTTTCATTTTTATGGTGTATATTGCACCCCATCCACCATTTTTCTAAAGCTAAGAAAGAGCATGGAAGGGATAAAGCAATGCCACTAGTGAGTGTTTTGTGGTGAATGGGGTCATGGATATGATGATATGGGCCACACCCCCCCTTGTGACCAAATGGCTCAAGCGTGCGGGTTAAGCATACCCCGCATCGTCTTTTTCAATAATGCAATACCCTAATCGTCCAACCGAAGCATGGTCCGGTTGGTATGCGGTGGTGAGGTCATTCGATACGCTTCCAAGCTCTCTATGGGGCCCTATAGATATCGCTAGTTGCGCAAAACAACGACTTTTCAATAAAGAAAGAAATAAAAAATTAAAATTAAAAATATATGGCGCCGTCGAGCGACGACGCCCCACTACCGCTCTGTTACTTATTGGCCGGTATGTCACAATCACTAGGGTATGAAGATAATCCCCATGGTAGAAAGTAACCGCCGACCTAAGTATAGCTAGCTCTAAATAAAATTGAAATGTGAAATATGATTCATGTTGCTGACCCCAAATATTTTGGATAAGGCGTAGATGATTATTGATTAAGGATGATATCTAGAATTTCGTAAATACAATTTATCACGAGAAAATTTTTGAAGCGGCGATCATGTGCCCAATGACCGTGCGCTACATATACCTGGGGTTAAAAGTAACCCTAGGTATATGTGGCGTGCAATCCTTGGGGCTTGATCGTCAATCGAAAAAATTTCTCATTTACCATCGACGTGGCCCAGACATCGATTCGATGGGGTCCCACTTGTCGATCGATCTTATCGGCCGACCGACACGATCAGTTGACTGTAATTATCTGATTTGTAGACTTTATACCCTTGGAACCATTTGCAGTATTTGTTCCGGACCGTTTAAAAGAATGTGGTTGATGAGATGGTTTATGGTGGGGCTCCAATCAGTGATGGGTCCCCCTCTCTTCTTTCCATCTACACAAACGACACTTGTACCACTGTGTAAACTCAGATTTTTGTAAGTGTAAGATTAAATTATCTCCCAAAAATGCCCTTACATTTGTTAATCCTCTGAGGGTAATTTTGTCATTTTACTCTGCCAAATGGACAGGAGGAGGAGAGACTGAGAGAGAGAGGACAAGAAGAGCGTGTAAGCTGTAAGCATGTACAGGAGTGGCTGCTCCCCAAAAGTGAACCAGAGTCCCATGCCAGCATGCAATTATAATGACCGTTGCGGGAAAATTTGTATTCAAAAACTCCAACCCGATTACCCGACACGTCACTTTCTCTACCCGGATATTCTCCCCAGGTTTTGGACGACATACCATGGGCGTATATCCTTCGTATAAAATACGAAAACCATGCCTCTACGAAAAAAATTATTTATACGGGTGGCCGTTTCAAAAGTTTGATACATTCTTCCTAAAAATGCCACGTGGCAGACTCCTTTGGTCCCACTGAACCCATGAACGCTTGGCCCACCTTTAGATGGACTTACACACCATTGGATTTGAGAATTTTTCATTGTCACCTTGTAATTCATCCGTAGACATGTCATGAATCCCATTTTGAGAAAAATGCTTAAATCAACGGCTAGAAATCGCTAATCAGGCTTATTTTTAGTGTGACACGTGGCATTTTGAAGGAAAGATGTATCAAACTCTGGTGTCCAATCAGATTAGTTCCATACGTACACATTATCAGAGTGTAAATTTTACGAAAAATTGCAGAAAAGAAAATAAACTTTAATTTATTTACAAAAAAGAAAACAACTTTTCGCAAATCCCAAAAAAGAAAACGAAACGCCCTTTCAAAGGGCGTTTCGTCTGCTGTCAGTCCAATCAGTCGCCGATGGCTAACACGTCTGACAAACGCCCTTTTAAAGGGCGTTTATTCCTGAGAAATTTTAAAAAACGTCACATAATTCCTCAACTTCTAAACCACTCTACGAATATCGGAATGATCTGAATTTTTGTGAGGATGATCTCCTCACCGTAGAGATCATCCTCACCAAAAATCAGCCATTGATTCATCTTCTGGGTACGCCAAAATGGGCGTAAAAATTGGGATCAAAAAACGCCCTTTAAAAGGGCGTTTGTTAGTAAAAAAAAATGCCATTTAAAAGGCGTTTTCTACTGACACACGCCCTTTAAAATAACGTCTGTCGGTTGTCAGAGATCTGACAGACGTTTTTTAAAAATGCGTCTATTACTGAAAAACACCCTTTAAAATGACATTTTTTATTGACAAACGCCCTTTTAAAGGGCATTTTTTGATAAACATGTGCCATGTAATGAAAGGGCGCTTCGTTTTCTTTTTTGAGATTTGCGAAAAGTTGTATTCTTTTTTGTAAATTGATTAAAGTTTGTTTTCTTGATATAAGCCACTTGTCAATTTCTTAGAGGACACTGACCCGATGTTTGGTCAATCCCTAGGTGGACCTATAAACCCAAAATCAACCTGATCAGTGATTTCTAAACGTTAGTTGATTTTAACAGTAGGAATTAATACAAAGACACAAAGGTTTGAAATCACTAATTAGGCTAATTTTTGGCTTGTAGGTCCACTTAGGGAGTGGCTAAGCATCAATACGGTCAGCGTCCTCTAGGAGTTTACCACGTGGCTCATATTATGGGTGGTCAGGGATTCCCAGATCGTCGGTGGTCAGGTAAGTTTTACTCATTATCAGAAATACGACAAGTAGCGAATAAAGTTTACAAAAAAAAAAAAACAAGTAGCGAATAAAGTCCATAGATTGGATGGTGGTCATCAACCAATCAGGTGACCTTTCCATGGGTGGGTCCCCCGCTCAAGCAAGTACGAAAGATGTTCAACCACAACAGTAATAGATGGTACGGTCACAGGATAAAAAAAGCTTTGATGCCTTGATCCTGGAGAACCATCTATAATTTTTGTGGGTCCTACTTATATAAAGATCCTATGGTTATAATCATTCCATCAGATATGTGGCCCTTAATCATGAAAAGCAGGGGAGTAAACCTTCGCTCACACCATGCTGTGAGCGAAGGCCGATCACAGTCCACAATACGAGCCACGTGGCACACTTTTAGTGGACGACCGTATGGATATTTGGTCAATCACTAGGTGGACCTACAAACAAAAAGTAAAACAGAACAGTGATTTATAAGCATTGGATTCAAGTTATTTTCTTGGGTTAATTTTAACCGTAGGAATTTGACCATTATTGAGCGTTATTTGAGTGCAAAGATCCAAAGGTTGTAAATCACTAATCAGGCCGAGTTTGGTTTGCAGGTCCACGGAGGGACTGGCCAAACATCCATACGGTCAGTGTCCTCTAAGAGTGTGCCACGTGGCTCGTATTGTGGGCTGTGATCGGCTTCGCTCACAGCATGGTGTGAGCGAAGGTTTACTCAAAGCAGGGGCATTATTGTAAGCCTCCTCGATTCCCTCCCCCCACAACGCGCCGTGGCTACAGTATGGTTTTACAACGTTGTAATTATCATTTGGTTATCTATCGGACAACTCTGAAGCAACGGACGGTTGAGATTTAATGAGCGAGGTAGAAACCTGCAAGGGGTTTAAGAGTGTCTCCTACAAAAGGCCCTGGGTTTTGATCCGTCTCTGTTGTGCCGGTTCTGCAACCAACAAGAATAGCTTCAAAGGAGCTCCGACCCTCCGACAGTGGCGTCTCTGCAAATCTGTCTTTTTTCTGGAGCGTCAGAGAATCTGAAATCTCTTGTTCTCCGTCTCTCTCATCTTTGCTGTCCTTGAAAGCGATCTCTGATGTACTCTTATGTGATATTTTTAAAAAATTAAAGCTTGAAACTCTCTCTTTCTCTCTCTCTGTGTGCTTTAAAATTTTAAATCTCGCACTGGAGCGATTTTTTTTATCAATGTTCCAGTGATTTTGCAAGGTTAGACATTTAAGTGGAAGCTACTGAGAGAAACAATCTCTGATGTTTTTATTTCTTTGTTTTGTTTCTTGAATAGTTCAGGTTTAAGTTCCTTTAATGGCGGTTTTAAATGCTATTTCAGATCTGTGATCTGTCTTCGATTTTCTTTCTTGGTTAGTGATCTTAGAGTTACAGCGTTTTTTTATCGCTCTCTGGAAACTCTATTTAGCTAGAATATTTAGTTTCTGAACTTTTGGACCGCGGTTCTGTAATTCTAGGGTTTCGTTAGTTAAGAGTCCAGGAAATCTTGAACAAAATGCATGTCTGGAAACATTTTTAGCCAGAATCTTTAGTAGTTTACGTGCTGTTGAGCTCCGTAATCCAGACGTTCTCCAGCAAAAACCATGGCCGACTTCTTTGAAAACTCTTTCTTGTCGAAACAAGGATTTCAGACGGCGATCTGGACCATCAAGCTCGCATTCCTTTCTATCGGAATAATCTCCACCGTTCATTTGTTCAAGCTCGCGATTCCTTACTCTTTCAATCTCCTCCTCTCCACTCTGCCTCGTCTTTGGATGTCGCTTCGAAGCTGGTTATCCCCTCCTTATCTATACATAATCGTAAATTTCATCATCATTGGCATTGCAGCTTCGTCAAGCTTCCAACACAAGTTCTCAGAGAAGAAGAAAAAGAGCGAAGAAGAAGAGAGTGAAGTGGAGAATCGCACACGACGGCAAAAACAACGCGATTTCGATGCATCAGATTCTTTTTCTCAGAAGAAATCGCTGGAGATTTGGCTGGAGAACGACGAGATTGTGTCAGACTCCGTCGAGAAATCTGTGATTGTTTTTGAAAAAACAGTCGATTCGTCGCCGGGAACCTGGTCAGACGTTTCATGCTTGACGGACTTTGACAACACTCCGGAATCGAAACCATCGGTTTCCACTCGTTTTGCCGTCAAAAAATCAGCGGAAACGTACCGGAGAGCCGGCAGACAAACGGCGCCGTCAGAGAAACCCAATAAACCCCTTGGTGTCGCAAAGCCAAAGAAGCACAACGAAACATTGGACGCCACGTGGAAGGCGATTACTGAAGGAAGAGGAAAGCCGCTGACGCGGCACCTAAAGAAGAGCGATACGTGGGACGTGCCACCTCGTGTGATTTTGCCCGAGCCAGAGCCGGAGCCGGAGCTAGTGTCGGTTCGGCGCGAGCTGAGAAAATCTGAGACGTTTAATGATGCGGCATCATCTGCTTCGTCTGGGTCAGGTTCGTCCCGGGGTGGAGGAGGAGGAGGAGGCGGGTTGAGAAGGGAGAAATCGCTGAGTCAAGACGAATTGAATCGGCGAGTCGAAGCGTTTATAAAGAAAGTCAATAACGATATTAGGCTTCAGAGGCAAGAGTCTTACAAGCGTTACGTGGAGATGGTTAATCGAGGAGTCTATTAAAGGAAAACAGTAGAGAGAGAAATTAAAGGGGAGAAATCCGACTTTTTTTTACTTTTTTCTCCTCTGTTTTTTACAGTCCCCCCTCTCTCTCTCTCGTGTGGAGAAGACGAAACCCCATTTGCAGGTAATTGTTCCATCAATCTGGACCGTCAAATCAAAATATCACGCAACCCAGATCAATGGGATTGTCTCGAATTTTATTTAATTTATCGTTATTTTTTAATTGCAGGTCCTGTTTTTTTACGAGTGCTGAATGATGGGTGAAGAAAGTGGAAATGACGCATTTCCGGTACTTTTTACGGTTTATTACAGATTTACTGCTGGTGTTTTCACTCATGGTTTTGTGTTTTTCTTCTGAACTGACTGTTTTCTCTGTAAGAAAAAATTATGAATATTTAGGTAGTTTATTTGGACTGATTTTTAGGAATTCTTGGTGTTTTTTTTCGAATTTCTATAAAGTGTGTCCAGATTTGGTAGTTGTCAAGCTACCATATTAAACGGTGTGTGGGTTAGAAGAGTGTTCATCCCTTTAATCCCCACCGCATTTGAACAGTTTGATCAATTTATGCAAGTAATGTATATGGTGGTGATCTATCTTGTGGAGTTTTCCCTTTGTAGGATTCATGTTGCTGTTCCCAAATATTTGGGGTTTCGATTTTGTTTGTAGATTTGTAACTTGAGGTTCATGTGGATCACAGCATGGTTCGAAACCTCGGGATTGGAGACCGGATCGGTGGGCTCTGATCTTGATCCGGATCGGCCCATCTCGCTTATGACAAAGTGCTCCTTCGGGTAACAGTGATCTCGGGCCAAACAATCCCGTTTTGGATCGGATCGGTGGGCTCATTACGATCCGGATCGTCTGATCCAGACTGGGATTCGCCGAGACTTCGAAGCATGGATCACAGGGTTCCTTTTGAACGCCTGAAAAAAAGAGCGATGATCATGGACGTGATGGTGCATAGTGGTGTCATTTTTTCATTGGTTAACAAACTTAAAGAGCCCGTCTAGAGGGATAAAACTTTGATGACCGGGCCCTGTCATCGAAGGAGATGACAGGGCAGCAGATCACGGCACGTGTATTTTGTACGACTGGTCACCTCGGCCTCACCACACGTACTCAGGTGATTAATTGAGTGCTTTTTGCTAAAACACTCACCCGTGTACGTGTGCGGTGAGGCCGAGGTGGTCCAACCGTACAAGATCCAGGTGCCGGAATCTGCTGCCCTGTCATCGAAGTTTTACTCCGTCTGGAGTTGCAACCATGTCTTATGTCGAGTAAAACTTCTATCACAAAAAAATTGTAAATCACTCGATCACAAGCCAATGAGTTCTGGGCACGTACACAAGTGCTTTGCAACGTACCCATGTTCTTTTGCTTTGAGGTGTACGTGCCGAGAACTCATTGGCTGTGATTGTGTGAATTGCAACTTTGTTGTGACACCTGATGTCTTTTCTTACACCTGATGGTAGGGACCACAGTAAATCATGTTGGACAATCCAACCATACATGAGTAAAACTTCTGTCACAATCGGATTGCAAATCACACAATTACAGCCAATGAATTCTCGGCACGTACACGTAAAAGCAAAAGCACTTGTGTACGTGCCGAGAACTCATTGGCTTGTGATTGTGTGATTTACAATTTCGTGTGATAGAAGTTTTTGTCCTTGTCATGATGATCATCATCACCGAAAATAAGTCAATTCTCGAAATTGACGCCTTTTTGGCGCGAGGACGCACTTCCGGGCCCACTGACCACATGGATATTTAGTCCACCCTGGCCTAGGATTTGGTACAACGGGTTGGCCAATCGATTGGAAGGAGCGTAACCCAAGCCGAGCTCAGCCCGTTAATGGCATCATGTATTTCATTCATGGTTTAAAAAAAACGTCGGTTATAACGGAATCGGACCTCCCCCGTTCCATTATATATTGTTTTAATGCTCATAAAATAACGTCCGGTATTTTCTGAATAATTTTGTGAAAAAAAAAACCCCTTATTTCCGATATTTTTCCGTTATTTTTATTGGAAATTTGGAATTTAAATTTTAGTGCCGTTTTTGCTCCCGAGTGTTACAATTTGTTATAACGGAAAAAATGGTAACACCCCGAGTACGTTATAACGGCCCCTCTTAAACCTTGATTTCATTCATAAAATAGTAGTGGATATTAATATCAATAATTGGGATGGTAGAAAGAAAAAGTTTTAATAGAAAATGTTGTTTTGCATTTGGTTTATCTATTAACTATCTTTATCTCATTTTCTCTCAACTTCTGTAGGTCCCACATTATCAAATAATTCAAATATTGATTAGGTGGGTGTGGGTCCCACTTTCAATTTGAAAACAAATTTCCCGCCAGAAAAACTTTCCCATCAAAGCTTAAAAATGGACGGGGTGGTTGTGGTTCCAACATAGCTCATTTTTTGGGCCTACCAACCACATCGATGTTTAGCCCACCCCTTGGTGGGATATATATACCATGGTTTTAAAAACTGCCGTTTAAACGGTAACGCCACAAGCCCGTTTCCGTTAAAACTGTTTAAACACATTTTAACGCTTTTGAATTTAACGGCCATTTTTTTATTTTAACGGCCATTAAAATCATTTAAACAGCCATTAAATTCTGAAAAAAATTGTGGAAAAAATGGCCGTTAAATCAGTCAAATTCTATTTTTATATTTTCAAATTTCAAATTTGAATTTCAGTGCCATTTTTCCGTTGAATTCCTCTTCTTTTTTCATTTTTACCCCTGGCCGTTTAAACGGTAACAACCCCAGTCTGTTTAACCGTTAAAACAGCCTCCTTTAAACCTTGATATATACCACAAATCTGTCTGATTGGTTTCTCTAACCACAGATTTTAGCACTTCTTTAGGATTCATTCTAGCTGTTGGATTTCGATTACTTTTTTTAATATTTTTTGGGTGCTTAATCAAACGGCCAGAAATTATCAACAAAACTGATTCTTTGGTATGCATATCCACCAAGCTTTGAGTCATTTTATTCGATGATTAATAACGCTCAGAAAATAACGGAACCGTTATGTTCTGAAAAAAATGTTTATAAAATGTCCGTTATTTTCCTTATTGAAATTTTGCAATTTAAATTTTAGCACCGTTATTTTCCCATTTTGCATGTGCGTTAAAATCCGTTATAACAGCTGCTATAATGGAAAAACGGTAACGTCCCCAGTCAGTTAAACCGTAATCTCCTTATAAACCTTGGGCTAAACATCCATGCAGTTAGTGGGCCCAAAACATGAGCTTTGTAGGTCCACGAGAGTCCTCTGCATCAAATCCATCCTAAGTCCTCTGCTTCTAAAAATTTTCCATTTAGGTGGGGCTCACCAAAGTTTATATTAACAGACCGATGACCCTCGCAAACTTGAGTCTGCCTCCAGACCGGCCATTGAGAAGGGTTGCTCCAAACCTCCTCTTTACAATACATGTACAAATAAAACTGCCCAAGCCCACCAAGGAATTTCCCGCAAACAGAGACTGTTATTGATGTTGGATTGGACGTTGGCTTTTAATGGACCCAAAATGAATCAAGCCCATTTCCAAAATCACCGTTCATAGACTCAAACCCCCCTCTCAAAATTGGTGTCTCCGAGTCAATCTGGTGGTCTCATATCGTCGAATCTCCCATAACGCGATAATTGTTAAAGGGGGGCCATTATAACGGTATAACGGATTGGAGGCGTTACCGTTTTTTCGGTTATAATGGCCGTTGTAACGGATTGTTAAGCACATGACCAAAAATGAGAAAAAATGGAAATAACAAGAAAAAAACAGATCTAAAATAAAGATCGTTATTTTTAAAAAAAATGGCCGTTATAACGAAAATAACAGAACGTGAAAACAGCATGTAACGTAACAGGGGAGGTCTGTTTCCGTTATAACGTCATGATGATATTTTCTCTATGCAAAATGGCCTACAACACTATGGGCCCAAGCTTGGGCTTCATTTAGAGGCCTGGGCAAAATTTAAGGCCTAAATTGATGGAACCATTTGTTACGAATGAAATATTCTTGTTGTTAGGTGTCGCCTTCTGGCAACATTTGCATACTCGATTTTTCCTGATGTCGAGCTGCCTGCAAACCTTAGAACACATTTTCCTCAGGAAATGTATAGAACCGGAATCGCCGGTTCTCTCTCTCTCTCTCTCTCTCTCTCTCTAAATGTGTCGGTCCCACTTTTCTCATTTTTGTCCTCATAACCAATCAGAGACTTTAAAAGGTTCTTGGGTTAAGTGCCACGTGTCCTCAAAAAAATATATAAAATTTTGATACAAAATTCTGTATCAAAATTTTGAAAAGGAAATCCCTCAAACATGCCACGTGGAAATCTCTAATAGGACCACTGACCCATGATTGTTTGCCAAACCATCCTTGGTGGACCTACAGACCAAAAATCAATATCAGCCTGATTGCTGATGTATTTAATCATTGGATTTGAGCATTTTTTTTTAACATGGGCTTGGGACCTTTCATGGGCCTGTTAATGAAGCCCGGGATAAAATAAAATGCTCAAATCAATGGATGGGAATCACCATTTCAGCGTGGTTAAATAAATTGTATCTGTGATTCGGTGTGGTCGTCTCATTCAAACTATAGTTTTGACTGTTTCGGTACACAATTGGGTAACATCTGGACCATTCAATCAAGCAGCACGTCAACTGATGAGTGGTCTACATAGCGCATTTTTTTGGGCCCACTAACCAAATGGATGTTTAGCCCACCCTTGGTGTATACATACCAAAAATAAGCCTGATTGGTTCTCACTAGCCATAGATCTTAGCACTTTTTTAGGATTGATTCTAGCCGTTGGGTACTAAATCCAATGCCTAGAAATCAACAATCAAGTTGATTTTTAGTATATCTATCCACCAATGGGTGGCCTCAACATCCATTTAGTCAGTGGGCAAAAAAAAAAAAAACGAACTATGTAGGGCCACGAGAGTCCTCTGCATCAGGAGACCTTTGCATCTAAATTTTTTCCCATCCTTGGGGCAGTGGGCCTGATAGAGTTTGCCACTTGGCATTTTGCGAGGCTGGTTGATCAAACGTTAGTCCTCCATGGGAGGAGCAAACCTTTTAAATCAATGAAAACGTTAGTCACCATATGCTTTAACCCCATTCTAAATGCACTATGTAGGGGGTGCAACGTACCTGTTACAGACTAAGCATGAGATATCACACAATTGGGTGTATATCTTTGTAAGGATATTTTGGTTTTTTTACTTGGTACAGCACTAAACTGCCCTTATTAATGTACTAAATGTCGAAAAATCTGATTTGAAAAGTCAGAATAATGTGACTAATGGGGTCACTTTGAGCATAAATAAAAGTGGGACCCACTTATCTTTTGAAGTGGGTCCATATTGATTTTTCATCTCCTTGGTATAGAGAATAATGTAGTTAAATTATTTAACCAAGACCCTTTATTGGTGAATAGAAAATCGACTCCAAACTACCCTACTTATAATGTACAAATAAGTAAAGTTTGTGAAAAACTTTAGCCTTACATTGGAAAACAATAAGATTGGAATGTAACTTATATATAGAAGTTGTTCTATACAAACTTGTAAGCACAAAGAGAATAATAGGTGGGCTCGCGCACACATGGGGGCCATGAGGAATCCAAGGCTTTCTATTTAGATTTGGATCCATGGCCCGAAATACCTTAGTATGCGCTCGCTGACGTCCTGCACGTGTCACGTGCGTAGGTGGTACAAATCGCAGCTTTTAAGCCTCACTTGGGCGAATTCATTGTATCATCTGGTTCATTGAATATGGGAATCAGTTATTCTGATTCATCGAACATGGGTATAACCGTCAAACGGTTACGAACCACCTTCTCTATTTAATCCTTCTTCTATTCCCTCTTTCAAAACACAGAATTTCATGCTTTGACCATTTTTAATTGAATTTAATAAATTTTAAGTTTGTGAGAGTATGAATACAGTTCGGTTCGCCAGATGTATAGTTTGAGTATTACTTCTACATGTAGATAAGGGTGGTAATTTGGCCCGCAGGCTACTTGGGCTGGGCCTCGATCTAAAACTCAAACCCAAGTCCAGTCCATGGCCCAATCCATAGTCAGGCCGACGGGCTTCGTAACAGGCCGGGCCGCGGGCTTGGTAATGGGTTATGGGCTGGCCACATGAAAATGACCCTAATCCAATGCTTAGAAATCACAACCACTTGGCGGACCCACATAGAAGATGAATCAATGGCTGATTTTTGGTAAGGATGATCTCTATGGTGACGAAATCATCCTCACAAAAATTCAAATCATTCTAATATTTGTAGACTGGTTTAGAAGTTGAAGAATTATGGACTATCTATTTTTTCCGTGTAACTTGAAAACCACATTTAATGGGGTTAGAAATTTCAGAATGGGCTGATTTTTTGTTGGGGTTGATCTACATGGTGAGGAGATCGTCCTCACCAAAAAACAGCCATTGATTCATCTTCTATGTGGTTCCACCCATATGGTTGTCAAAAGTAGTCAAAAGAAGTTGTCTTAAGGCCATTGTGTACAACACAAACATCGATCTATATTAATTGCCAAGTAACAATGAGTTTTTATTTAGATTAATTCTGTTGATATTCTCCTTCTCTTCCTATCTCCTATTTTATGTGATTATCATTCAGATAACACTAAACTATCCTTATTATTGCGATTAAAAGATCAAAGATCACTTCTATTACTTGAGAAAAGAGATTACAAATGTGTGAAGTGACTCCAATTGAGACTCCCTCCACTTTATATAGGCAACTAGGGGTCTAACCATTGGTTAAGATTAATCCAAATGTCACATATCCAAAGGTCCAGGAACTATCTATAAGCTACGTCAAAAGCTCCCTAGCTCTTTTAGGATCTCTCTAGAAATGTTCTAAGAAATGTGTTTTAAGTAAGGGTCAGGCTCAAGGGACCCCCATTTCTGACCCCCATCTTGGCGTACCCACGTAGAAGATGAATCAATGGCTGATTTTTGGTGGGGATGATAACCTTACCATATAGATCACCCCAACAAAAAATCAGCTCATTCTGAAATTTCTAACCCCATCAAATTTGGTTTCAAAGTTACACGGTAAAATCGACGGTCCATAATGCTTCAGCTTCTAAACCAGTCTATGAATATCGGAATGATTTGAATTTTTGTGAGCATGATCTCCTCACCATAGAAATCATCCTCACCAAAAATCAGCCATTGATTCATCTCTACGTGGGTACGCCAAGATGGGGTCAGAAATGGGGGACCCTTGATCCCGACCCTTTAAGTAATGTTATATAACTTTTTAAGTTTTAGTTCTTAATTTTAAACATTTTTCACCCCTTGGCTTCTTTGATGATTTCTAGTCGTTGGATTTAGTACCCAAAAATGGTTGAATCCAAAGCCTAGAATTACGCCTCCATTAAAAGTGCTAAAATTTAATGGCTATAGATTACCAATCAGGGTGATTTTTGGTGTGTACATCAACCAAGGGGTGAGCAAATCATCATGCCGTTAGTAAGCCTCTGAGTGACAAAAATTATTAGACCTCAGGCTATTAAGGCATTCACTACCATTATGAGCCACATGTAGCACACTTTTAGAGGACGCTGACTATATGGATGTTTGGTCAATCCCTAGATGGGCCTACAAACCAAAAATCAGCATGATTATTGATTTCTAACCTTTGGATCCTTGTACCCAAATAATGGTTAATAATGCTCAAATTCACACGGTTAAAATCAACCCATGAAGATGACTCGAATCCAAAGCCTAGAAATTACTAATTAGCTTAATTTTTTATTTGTAGGTCCACTTAGGGATTGGCCAAACATCCATATGATCAGCGTCCTCTGATACTGGATCTGGTTAGATTGAGCAAAGCCCAATAAAAAAATCAAGTAAGGTTTTAATGGGGCAGATTCAGGTTGGGCAACAGGTCTGTCAGGCCCAGCCCTTGACCAATTGGCCATAGCCTTCCCCAAGTCAAACATGGGCCTATAGATATTTTTGAAAGCCCGGAGAACAAGTCCAACATGGATCTCTCTAGCTCTCATTGGGCTCGGGCTTGGAAATCAAAAACCTACCCTAGGTCGGGTTGGAGTCGTTGGCCTTGGGTTGAGGCCTCGGGCCACCCAAACTCGACAATTGGAAACTTGTGGATTATGGGATATTACAACTATGGTTTAAAAAACGGCCGTTATTATGGATTCGGACCTCCCCCCTTAAGTTATGTACCGTTTTAACGCTCAGAATAAAGTAACTTAAATTTTGCGTATAAGTTAGGTGTTTTTGGATGTCGAGTTTCTTTTCTTACATTAGAAATAATTAATGAAGGTCAGGATCTTATAAGCTTAGGTGGTATTTGGTAAAACTTAATTTCAGAACTTAAGTTCGAAACTGGGATAGTCAGACCTTTTGGTAACCACCTGAAATTCAGTGATTTTTTAAGGGTCGGGCTCCTAGGACAGGCCTTCTGGGGGCGGCGCGGATTCCAAGAATCCAATGGTGGTTATAGCATTGAGCTGGCATCACTTTTTGCCAAAGCAAAACCACCATTTGATTCTCAAAATCCACGCCCGAGAAGACAAGTCTTGAGAGTCTATCAAAAAAGACATGTCCCAGGAGCATGTTCCTTTTTTTTTAATTATTCTTCATTTAATGTGGCAAGACATTTTAACTGAATGAGATAAGTGATTGAATCTTTAAAAAGATTCTAAGGTTATCTAAAATAATACCCAATATACCCTTGTATCAAAGTTTTCTCTATAAAAAAAACTTATAAAAATATCCTAATAAACACTTTAAGATATTAAAATGCCACTATAATAGTCTCTTTAAACCTTGCTTGAAACCTAAAACATGCAGGTATATGGTAAACCTTTTTTTTTTGGTGGTTGGTTCAGGCAGCTCTTAATCGCTGGACAGTCATATCGTAGACAGGGCTAAGCCCACACGGAGACAGGGACACTGCACAGCAGGGGACACCACCCTACCAAGAAGGGGTCATGTGGGTTAGTTAGACCAATTAAATAGACCCCTCATCGAGCCAGTTGTGACTGGTTCTCTCTCAAGAAATGGAAAGGGCACTCTCAAAGCCCAAACATTATTGCCTCGTGAAATTGGGACCCTACAAGGAAAGGGTATTGAAGGAGTTTGGTCGCTCACTTCTCTTTTTCCTGCCTTTTGCCTTCAATTACACACTCTTTTTCTTCAATAATGAAACAAACACATGGGTGGTGTGTTGTTGCTATCCTTGTACAAAGCATTACCACATATTATCTAAAGTCACCTTTTTTGTGCTTCACATGTTAGGTAAGATGTGAGGCAAAAACTAGGACACCCCCTCCTATGTAAAATGACCAAAATGCCCTTTCGATTGCCGCCGCCTCACTTGCACGTACGGCTATAAGCGCATTCAATCAAATTATCAATGTATTAACGATAGAATACAGCTACAATAGGTGAGCTGAACAACCACGCAATCAGTGGGCCCAAGAAATGATCTATTTAGGGCTACGAGAATCATCTGCATCTAAATTTTTTCCGTAGTTTTTTATTATCAAGAATAATTTTTATATAAAGATTTTCAATAATATAGAGAGTTTAATTTCTTTAATTAATACTATATATATTAATATATTAAATATAAGAAAAAAAAAAAAAAAAAAGCTTTATATGGAGTTTTCGCCTTAGGCCTCAGTTTGTATCGAGACGGCCCTGATGTCATCTTAAGTTATGTGCCGGTCAAC
The DNA here is from genome assembly GCA_035048495.1 of Euptelea pleiosperma. NCBI lineage: Eukaryota > Viridiplantae > Streptophyta > Magnoliopsida > Ranunculales > Eupteleaceae > Euptelea > Euptelea pleiosperma. Next base: position 52,241,271 of record CM068543.1, read on the forward strand.
AAGAACCACATTAAACTGATTGATTTACTTAACCATGTAAGAATTTGATCCTTAAACTTGGATTTACACCACACGAATCACAAAGTCCATCCGACGGTATGGATTCTAGGGAGGATTCCATGCTCAGGATGACAAGAACATTTTTCTCATCCAAAAAATATCCAAATGGTATAGATAGCTATGGTTGCTTGATTGGATCACTTTTGGGGCATGGAAGTTTCTCATTTGTGGGACAATGTGTTGGGATTGTCAAAGCCTTGCAAGTGCACTAGGTGTGCAAAGTTGAGGGCAGTGGACCGTCCATAGGGGACCCTATGTCTTTTGCAATTTACATGTGTTGTCAGCTTTCTGAGTCGGTATGGCTTGTGAGTGTTGATCTCACGACCTGGCTTCGAAACCCGCCTTCAACCTCTCACCACTAACCTACTTGCCTACTTAAAAAAAAGATATTTTAGTAACATCCCCCTGACATTTGAAAGAAATTAGTAATACCCCTTTATACTTTCAAACTTTAAGAACACCACCCACTTGACCTAGTTTAAACCATGGTTTAAAAAACAGCAACGGATTTGGACCTCTCCCGTTACGTTATGTACCATTTTAATGCTCAGAAAATAGCGGCCGTTATTTTCTGGGCATTTTAACGGTGCGTAATGCAACGGGTAGGTCCGAATCCGTTATAACGGCTGATTTTTAAACCTTTATATCCATGGCTTAGCTATCTTGATCATGACATTTGATTTGCAGGAGCAAAACTCACTTAATAGTCAAACCAAATTTGGTCAAACATATATTTTAAAATGTCCTGCAAGCAAGCTTAGGCAAATGTTTGTTTTCATTGTTTGTCTGTCTCTCTGTCTCTCTGTTTCTATCAAGGGTCAGGCTCCAGAGCCCTCCTTTTTGTGCCCCATCATGGGGAGTCGTGTTCTCGGCCGTGGATTTTCGAGAATCCAACGATGGTTGTTAGCACCGACCAAAGTGAAAAAAGTAATGCCAGCTCAGCGCTAACAACCACTGTTGGATTCTCAGGATCCATGGCCGAGAACACGACTCCCAGGAGGGGGCGTAAAAAGAGGGAGCTCCTGAGCCCGACCCTTCTATCAATGGTTGTCTCATTATTTTTTTGTAGAAGTAGATTTGTGGTGGATTTGAACATAAAAAAAAAATCAAATAAAATATTCTAAATATGATTATCCCAACCAAAAATCGCGATGAACACCAACTTAAAAAAAACCATTTTTAAATTATTAAAGAGTGCAGGAATGAGAATATCCGTAATCTCAACGATTGCGATGACAATCGACACATAACACTAGCTTTGACGGGGAACGTATATGCTAACTAATTGGTTTAGTTTGCTAATATGATTTGTGACATGTGCAAGAGGCGCCTCGTGTGTGCTGTATTACAGGCTCGGTGTTGCGCAAGAAGGTGGCGGCTCAAGTTGGTTGTGATGGATTTGTAGTCTGGTCCGCATGCCCTTTCGAACATATTAATTATCGTTAAACCAACAAGTATTGGCTAAAAATTAGGTTACCAAACGATATGCTCTCGACCAACTAACTTCAAGAAATTTGCTTACAAAAACAAAATATAAGCATGTTTGATTGCACAGATTTTCCTTTCTCTTGAAAAATTTTCTTCGAAAGTACACCTGACAAGGATTGAGTGCAGATGGCCAGGACTGCTCCAAAAACCAAGAAGTTCTGAGTTCAACTCTCCTTGGGGACACCCCTGGAAGAGTAACAAAAAGTGGCTCAGTCCACATCAAACTCTCCGAGAACACTTGACACGGAGGTGTGATCAGCGTGTTCTTGGGAACTAGTCGGGTGCTCTAAGAGGCCTGGATACCCTTGGTTTCAAAAATAAGGGTAGATTTTCATGGAAATGAATTTTCACCTATGTGGAATGGAAATGAATTCCAAGCTCAGATGGAAAAATCTCATTTTCTCAAAAAAAAAAATTTATTTAAAATGACTATCAAACAAAGGAAAATTATATTTTCCCAAGAAAGGGGAAAATTGGCGATCAAACACGGCTTTAAGAATTTGGTAGAAAAGGTTAACACAGGGAACCATTGGTTGGTACATTGACAATGGTAGGTTTGAGCAAGTGGCCAACCTCTTTAACAAGCACAATACCTGGTTAAATCAATGTTGGCTTCCTCAAATTGTCGTTTAGGACAACAAATAGAGCAAGATATGTGTACCTTTTAGTCGCCATAATTTAGCTTTTGCAACCATAGGTTTCAAGTCCACACTTTTAGTGGATCACTTTGTTGTGTGGACCGTGCGGAACCAATCGGGGGCCGCCATCCGTACATGGCAGAGTGATGCCCACATGGTTCGAAAGGGGAGTATTCTAAAAAAAAATATATACTCTCACTTGCCATATGAAAGGCCTAATTGTTATGGCCAACTAAAGCCCGAATAATTTTGATGGTTGGCGCCAATGATAGAACGATGCCACAATGCACCATGATAACGTTCATAGCCCTTGACCATGTGATCATTATTATTTCTCTAGGAAGGAGTTCGGGCACTAATATTGTGAACACATTAACTGAGAGAGAGAAATTACATAAAGGTTAAAGTACCCCTAAAAGTGAAAAAAAAAAAAAAATTAAATAATTAAAGAAACATAACAGGGTCATTTTTAGAATATTGGAGATTTTGGGTGTAATGCAAGAAGGGCCTTCACTCTTTAATAAGTAGAATAGATTAGACCCAAAAGTGTATGATCATCATCCTCAATGGTATTGGTTCAGTTGCACGAATCCTGTTTCTCTATTCAATCATGTATAAAGCCATCTCTTTCATTAAGACAAGTTTTTTAAAATTTTCTCTCAGAACCTCACTCCACGTCTATTTTGGCCTTCTCATCATCTTTTTAGATCTTTCGACTTGCACATTCTTCTTCATTGATGCTATTATTGGCATTCATTGTACATGATCAAATCATCTTATTAGACTTTCCATCATTTTGTCAGTGAGTCTATTTTCCTAATTATTTTAGAAAGTGTTTCCTAATTGGACTTAGACTAAGAGTTTGGAGATTTTTAATGGTTTCTAGTTGAGGATGCTTGCTTATTTAAGCATTGTTTTGGGCATCTTTAGATGTGGACGAGATTGGGAATGTAAGAAATTTGTGTACGAGAGGTGTAAGGAATAAGGGGCTTAGAGAGAGGTTTTGAGAGAGTGTTGGATGTCATGGGAGAAAATCCGTTACTCTCGCACTCTTGTACTCTATTCTATTATCATAGTATAGAAGCTCTTAATCATCGTTGCCCATAGATGTAGCCCTTAGTGGTAAACCACATAAAAATTTGTGGATCCTTGTGTGTTCATTGGTTTCAATATTTTTCTTTATTCTACACTGCCATTGCATCGTTAGATCCTTGGGGTTTTCATGTCAAAGAGCATAAAACATCTCAACAATTGGTATCAAAGCAAGGTTCAAGGTTCGAGATGGCTGTAAAGTTTTTTGAACACAAGGTTCAATGTGAAGAAGATTGGCGAGAGGAGCACCTTCGATAGGATTTGCACAAGACATTGAAAAGAGAAAAGAGGAAGCTTATTCCCACGGCGACATTCAATATTTTCTTGGATTGATGTCCTACATGGATGTTCGCACCCGTAGGGTATGTTGGGGATTGTGGTTGATGGGTGTCTTCGTTAAAACTTGACAGAATTCAATCAAGGGTAGAGATTATTGCATTTGAGAGTTTCGTCTTGATTCTCTTTCCTTAATTGTATTAGACACAAAAGTGTTTCTTTCCTTAATTATATTGAAAAGTATTTTTTAGCGGGGCTTAGGCTAAGAGTTTGGGTTCTTTAGTGTTTCCTAGTTGGGCTCAAACAAGAACCTTGAGGATGCTTGCTTATTTAAGTACTAGTGGGTGACCCTGCGGGCACTCTCTGACAGTGTTTGCCAAAATTGGGTGTGAGTAGTTGAGATCTACCGTCCAGTTGGGGGATAAGATCTCGGCCCTTCTTTATTGAAGCCTATAAGAGGGGGAGACAACTGACTGAGCTCCCTTATTATATAGATTTTTTTAGGGTTTCTTTGGGTATGGAGGTAGAAAAATAAATTATACAGGAGGTATAGAAAATAGAGGATAGAGAGAGATTTTGGGAGAGTGCTGGATGCCACAGGAGAAAGTTCTTTACTCTCGCATTTTTGTACTCCATTCTATTCTAATAATGGAAGTTCCCGATCACGGTTGCCCATGGATGTAGCCCTTAGTGATGAACCACGTAAAAATCTGTAAGTTCTTGTGCGTTTGTTGGTTCTCTATTTCTCTTTATTTTTTTATTACCATCGCACCATTAAATCCTTGGGGTTTTGACATCAACGGTTGGGGGAGCACAAAGCAAAAGCTTCGTCCGTCTCTCCCTCTCAACAATGTGCCCAAACAACATTTTTAACAACTCATAACCTTTTTTTTTTGTAATGATCCAATAAGGAGTTATATTATGTGGAGCCTAATGGTGCTAGATAATTGTACATGAAGGCACGACACCATGACCCAGCTTAGATCATCTAATAAGTTGTTTTCGAGAGGTTCTTTTTCCTTATGGGCGTTTTCGTACTATTACATAGAAATACGGAAACTCTAATTTCGTCTTGGGGTTATATATATCTCGGTTGATCAGATACTATTATTCATTGTATTGTGAGTGTTTCTTTTGCCTCTGAACATAGTAGAATCTGTGTGAATCCGTAGACATACCACGATCTTGAGGAAATTACGTAAATCTCCGTGTCATGTGTTTTGAGCGGGAACCACAAGCATTGAACGAAATATTCGCAAGGGCTTGTTTGACAGTTTTTTTTTTTTTTTTTTCTAAACACCTTTTTGCATTTTATTTTTTTTTTGTACATTTTAATAAGCCACCGTTTTGCACCTTTGAGATGCTGAACTCGTTAAAAACCATTTAACTCTCCTCTTTTATGCCTCATGGTAGACGCATATTGGGTGAATCTTGTCACATGGCATTCACACGGTGAAACTTGCCACGTGGAAAAAGGTGGCATAACATGTGAGCCGCTTTGGGGATTTTTTTTTCTGCATTTCCCTTTTGTTATTGTGATACAGGTCTCTCAAAAATGTGCCACGTGGCACACTCTTTTGGGTCCACTGGCCCTTGAATGTTTGGCCCACCCCTTGGTGGACCTACTCATAAAAAATCACCCTGATTGGTGATCTCTAGCCATTCGATCTGAGTATGTAATAAAAAATAAATTCATGAAATCCAAGAGCCGGATATCTCATGAAAATTGATCCAATCCAATGTCTCGAGATCATCAATCAGGCTGATTATGATGTGTAGGTTCATCAAGATGGGGCCAATTTTTTTAAGATTAGTGGGCCCAAATGAGTATGCCACGTGGCATTTTTTAAGCGACCCACAACGCGGCAACTTATAAGAGGGAACTGCAGCAAAAAAAATTTTGAAAAATACGTAACAAGGTATGCCTGAACTTTTTCAAATGCGGATGCACGATTTTTGTTAGTCACCACTGTCATCTGGGCCCACTTACCGCATTGATGTTTATCTCACCCCTTGATGCATATACACACCAAAAATCACCCTGATTAGTAATTTATAACCATTACATTTTAGCTCTTTCTAAGGCGTTCTTATAGCCGTTGAATGAAACCATTTTTTTTGGTACTAAAACCAACGGCTAAAAATCATCAAACAAGCTGATTTTTGGTATGAATGTCTACTAAGGTTGGAATAAACATCCATGCGGTCAGTGGGCCCAGATTACAGCGGTGACTACCAAAAATGCCACTTCCGCATTTGAAAAGATCTCGGTATACGTTGTTACATCACGACCCCAAAAAAAAATCCCCATCAAGCCACAGTTAAATTGCACAAACATGGGCCTCCATGGTAAGCAAATGTGGGCCTCCATTTTTAATGTGCAAGCTGTTAGGAACTTGGGGTATCTTTTGTTATTAAGATGTTGAAGTGGGACCCACAAAATTTCGGTACCGTGACGATCACGTGCATCTCTTGGTCTCCGTCTCAATTGTTGGAGAAATTTATATTATTTAATGTGCTGTGGGGCCCACCAACGTTCATCTTCTTTTAACTCCCATGTTGCTTGAATAAAAGAAAGAAAATGGAAGTAGTTTCCATCACAATTGGGCCCTGCTTTATAAATTCAAAATTAGGTATCCTTACAAATGATGGTGACAAGCATTTTTATTCACAGTTTTCTCCACATGCAGTGGTGGGGTCCCGCCAACTATGATCTATTTGGTCAATAATCAATGTGATTGATGATGACAGCCATCCAATCTCTTACTCTCTTTTCCATTATTGAATATAGGTGATAAAGAAAAAAAAAGTCCATGAATCAAAAGGTTGTAATCATCTGGTTAGATTGACTTTTTGAGAGGAAGATTTGTCTGATGGACCCACTGAATGGTGTGTACACATGTCGTGTTTTAATTTGACGCTCATCATGATTATTCTAGCTATTTTTGGTTGTTTTGTGTTATCTTATTGTTGTTTATTATTTTTCTTGTCCTTTATATCCTTCTCGTGTAGATCATCTCGACCTCTTTGATTAGTCGGTTGTATCGGTTTTTCTACTTAATAAAGTCTATACTTATCAAAAAAATAAAAATACATGTGATGCTCAAATTATAGTATTCTACTTATCTATATAATAAGGGAGGTCGGTTGTCTCCCCCTCTTATAAGCTTCAATAAAGGAGGGTTGAGATCTTATCCCCTAATCGGACGGTGGTTCTTAGCCTCTCACACCCGATTTTGGCAAATGCTTTGACGAGGAGTGTCCAAGGCAAGTGCCACCCACTAGTACTATACATGTAGTGTTAATTTAGGGGTGGGATCTAACATTTGGTTGGCTTTAAAGAAAATATATAATATTATAATGGAAAATTCTATTTGGATAAAAATGCCCTTAGACCAAAAACAAAGAAAGAAAGAAACCCAGCACCTCTCTCTCTCTCTCTCTCTCTCTCTCTCTCTCTCTCTCTCTCTATATATATATATATATATATATATATATATATATATCATAAGCCCCACGGTAGTTGGGGGGGGGGGGGGGGGGGGGGGGGGGGGGGGGGGGGGGGGGGGGGGGTTGGTTGTCAGGGTGAGAGAGGGAGAGAGTGTGGTGGAGAGGGATGGACGAAGAGGGGTGTTGGGTTTTTATTTTTTGGTATAAGGGCATTTTCGGCTAAAAGCACCCATATGGTGTGCTTTCGAATCAAAATGAATAAAAAAAGATGGAATAGTCGGTCAATCAATTAGATTGGTTTTGTTTATCAAATTCCTATTTTTTTTCAAGTCAGCTTTGGATTCAGAAATAAAAATATAGTCAGGGTTCAAGTCCTTGATATGGGTTTTCAAAGTCCGAACTGTCGTAGGTTTCTCACTCTCACAACAGTTTCAGACGAGGATCAACATCTATCCGTTGAGGGCGGATATGGGCCTGCCACCCGCATCTTTTTGTTGGGAACGGATGAGATAACTGGAACTAAAAAAGAAGAATCCACAAAAGGTATTTAAAATGGAACATACCTTGTGTAGCATAGTTAACGAGTGTTTTTGGGATGACTTGAATGGTGAGGAGATCATGTTTATTAAAAATCAACCCTTGAATCAATTCTATGTAGGCCCCACATTGGCCTATCAAAATAACCTAACCATGCTGTGTATTACATACTATTGTTAAATGGAGCAGGTTCTAAGGACTCGTCTATACTCATATATTGACTCGTGCTCTTGGTCGTGGATTTCAGGAATCCAGTGCTATTGACAATGGCGAGCTGGGATTCCCTTTACCAAAACTCAACTAGTATTGGATTTCATGAAATCCACGTTCGAGAGCACGAGCGAAAATATGAGTCAAATTTGTGTCCCTGGATCCCGACCCTTTTTTAAATATTTAATTTCAAATGTTCTCCTCTTTCTCTCAAACTAATCCTACCAATCAAATTTTTGTCAAGGTGAATTTTGGATACCCCATCAATTTCTCTTCTTATCCCCCACTTAAACTATAATTAAAATAACTTTTATATCCCCCCCTACCCACACACACACACAATATATATAAAATACCAACTTTACCCCCTTTTTTTTCTCTAATTAACCCTTTTCTATTTCTATTCATCCCCTCTAAAATTCAAAACCGTTAGAGCACGGGAGACTATTGAAAAAGCAAAAGGAGAATATCTAAAAGATTCTAGGGTTATATTTTACATCTTCTATAACTTTCATTAGGAACTTTTGAGTAAAACAATCAATGGAAGAATCAATGGGTGTATGTATTTGAATTCGATTTTTTTTAATTGACAAAATCATTCTAACTTCATTTTCGAAACCATTCTAACAAGAATTTCTAGTAATCTCGTCGGAATGATACATTGGTTTTTTTTTTTTCTCGTGTAGTCTCGGTCATGGTCTTTGAATTGATTGTTCAGACTGCTAAGTCCGAACAATCATTTACTGTTCGGAGCAGTCCAAACAACGACGAGTACCTGCAGAACAAGAGGTGCCTCCACTCTCCAGCGACCAACAACGAACGAAAAATAGGGTGACCGGCAACACTGGAGAGAAAATGAGGTTGGCGGTGTAGTGAGGGTGGATGGGGAGAGGAAGAGCGACGTAAGACGATTTCACTGAAATTGCAAAACCCTTCCAAATTACCCTTTCGTATTTATCATTCTTTTTTGTGGGGGGATAAGAGATTTCGATGGGCCCACGGGCCAATTAGAAATTTTCAGAAATTGTGGAGGGGAAATAAGAGAGAGGGGGGAGAGAAGAGAAATTGACAGTGTATCGAAAATTCCCCTTTTATCAAAGAGCTCTCCTATGCTAATCGGAAAATCCAAGTTCATAAGATTGCACCATTTGTAAGATATAGAATAGGTATTGCTAGGATTTATTTATTTATTTATTATTACGCTCACTAAGAAATCAAACTTGATCTCCTAGGCCTGAGAGAAACCTGAGTCAACTCTTTTAGACCCATTGATCCATGTTTGTCTGGCCTACCCTTTGATGGTTCTAAGCATAAAAAATAAGCCTAATTGGTGATTTCTAGGCATTTGATTCAGCCGTGGACTACTACATCTCAGGGTCGTTTATGAATCGATGGGGGTGCCAACCTAAGGTCCCCCAAAATGCCACATGGAGCCCTCTTTCTGTCCCACTAACCTTATGAATGTTTAGCTCACTTCTTGGTGGACGCTCACACCTAAAATCAACTCGTTAGATTTTAGCAACCACTCAAAATCCAACAGCCTTAATGACCTTATTAAAATTCTCAAATCCAATGGCTAAAAATTATCAATTAAAATGATTTTTGGTGTATCGGTCCACCAATATGTGAACTAAACATTCATGGAATGTGGGCCAAAAAGAATTGCCATGTGACATTTTTGGAGGGTCACTTCAAAGTTTGATGTCTTCAAGGGACAGCAAACCCGGGCTCTCGTCCTGAATCTTAGTTAATAAATTCTCGAATTAATTATTTTAAAAATCTTATTAAAATGTTTGGAAAAATTGGCCCATTTTTTTTAACACGATGACATTATTCCCGAATATAGCCCTGCTTGGTATCGCCGCAAATATTTGTTTGCAAACATTTGCAACATGTTTTTTGCATTTCTAGGTGCTTGGTTGCACCCCACAATTATTTACGTAGGTAAATATTTTCCGTGAGTCCATATTTTTTACGATTTGAGCTGTTAATGTTTACAGCCGAAAATGACTGCAAACATTCACTTTTTGGCTTGAACTTCCTTGAAATATATATAATATTTGGCCCGTACATGAAGAGTAAAATTCACTTACTGCCGTGATGACTGCCCACAATATGTGCCAGGTGGTATACGTTTAGAAGACACTGAATATATGGATGTTTGGTCCAAGTTTTAAAGGGGGCCGCCGTTATAATGGTATAACGGACTGGGGGCGTTACCGTTTTTCCGTTATAAAGAATTGTAATGCTCAGGAATAAAAACGAAAAATAATGAGAAAATAACATAAATAACTAAAAAAATGGCGCTGAAATTCAAAATTTGAAATTTCAATTTTAATTTTTAAAAAACAAAAAAATTACAGAAATTAACAAAAAATAACATGGACTTTTTTTCACAAAAAACAATCAGAAAATAACGGTCGTTATTTTCGTTAAAATGGAAAGATAACGGAAAATAATGGCCGTTATTTTTAAAATGTTTTAACGGTTCATAACGGAACGGGGGAGGTCTGAATCCGTTATAACGGCCGTTTTTTAAACCATGGTTTGGTCAATCCTTAGATGGGCCAACAAACCAAAAATCAGCCTAATTAGTGATTTTAAATCTTTGGAGGGTCGGGCTCGGGGAACCCCCATTTTAGCGTACCCACATAGAAGATGAATCAATGGCTGATTTTTGGTGTGGAAGATCTCCTCACCATATAGATCACCCCAACAAAAAAATCAGCCCATTCTGAATTTGTAATCCCATCAAATGTGGGTTTTCAAGTTACATGGTAAGAATCGATGGTCCATAATTCTTCAGCTTCTCTATGAATATCAGCCATTGATTCATCTTCTATGGGGGTACGCCCAAATGGGTGTCCCTCAAGCCCGACCCATCTTTGGATACAAGTACCCAAATAATGGCAAATAATGGTCAACAATACTTAAATTCAACGATTAAAATCATTCCATGAAAATGACTCCAATCCAACACTTAGCTGCTCAAATTCAACGGTTAAAATCAATCCATGAAATTCGTTAATCAGGTTGATTTTTTATTTGTTAACCCACTTAGGGACTGGCCAAACATCCATACAATCAGCATCCTCCACAAATGTGCCACTAGGCTCATATTGTGGGCGGTTATAGGGGGCAGTCATTGTAAGGGTCAGCGAAGTTATACTCATACATCTAGACCAAAAAAATAACATGATTAGTGATTTTTAAAAGTTGTATTGGAGTCATTTTCATTGGTTGATTTTTAACCGTGGAATTTGCAATTATTTGGGGTACAAAGATCCAAAGGTTTGAAATCACTAATTAGGCTGATTTTTAGTTGTAGGTCCACTTAGGGATTGGCCAAACATCCATACGGTCAGTGTCCCTCTAAAGTATTCCCCGTACTCAAATTGTAGGCGGTCAACAAAGTTTTACTCGAACCAACCGATCATTGGGTTCCCGCGCAAAATCAACTTGCCTGGACCATCTCATGATTCTCATCCATTTGTACCATTATTTGATTGGTTGTGATCATCCAATTCATTGACATTGTTCGTAGGTGATCTCCATCTCCTATTTTGGATTCATCAAATACTCGGAAAATATTTGCATTGCACCCTCCACCCAAATAGTGGAAAGTATTTGCAACTGATTTTACAAGTTAATACCAAGCAACAGAAAAATGTTTGAAGCTGTAAACATTCACAAAGTAAATATTTGCATCCTACAAATATTTGCTGAATACCAAGCACAGCCTAAATCACGAACTTTTTTGAATTATTCCCGGATTATTTAGTTTTGAACATGAAAAATCATTTTGTAAGAACAAATTGTCGTTAAATTTTTTTTTTTTTTTTTGTAAATTATTTTTGCCAAAATTTTAAAAGACAAATCCTAATTATACTAAAAAGTATCCTATTTTCACCATTGAATTGCTAACTATGGTCCGAATCATAGTTTAAAAAACGGCAGTTATAACGTAATCCGACCTCCCCAGTTACGTTATGTAGCATTAAAATGCTCAAAAAATAATGGCCATTATTTTCGTCATAACTGCCCCAGTCCGTTATACCGTTATAATGGAAAAGACAGTAACGCCCCCAGTCCATAATACCGTTATAACGGTCCCTTTTAAACCTTGGTCCGTGAGTAAAACTTTGATGAAATGGCATTGTCATCAAGGTCGATGACAGGGTGCGATATGAACCACGTGGCACACTCTTAGAGTGTTAGGCCCGTATGGATGTTTTTTTCCAATCCCTAGCTGGACCTACAAACCAAAAATCAGCATGATTAGTGATTTCAAACCTTTCGATCTTTGTACCTCAAATAATGGTCAATAATGCTCAAATTCCCACGGTTTAAAATTAACCAGATGAAAATAATTCCAATGCAATGCCTAGAAATCACTAATCGGGTTGATTTTTGGTTTGTGGGTCCATCTAGGGATTGGCCAAACATCCATTCGGTCAGAGTCGTCTGAGAAGGTACCACGTGGCTCGTATTGCGCCTTGTCATCGGTCCCCTGTCATCAAAGTTGAACTCGAATCTCACCAAACAACTCATCCATTTCTCTCTCTCTCTTGAATTTTTTACGACAAATCGAGCCACCGAGTCAGCGTCGGTTTTATCGCCTATTGCCAGGACCAATTCACCAAACGGCAAACTAGAATCTCTGATTGGCTGAACCGAGAATAGCCGAGCTGAGTCAGGATAAGCCGATCCAGAACGGCTACATACGACAGTACCAAAAGGAGACAGGCGAAAGCAGGACCTTTTTGCCGGCTTTCCACAAAGCGTGTAGAGTGGCGTAATGGCGTCAGACCGTTTCTCGTGTCAATCATCTGCAAATTGTACGAAACAGATCCAACGGTTCACGTTTGAAGCGGGTCCCGCCAGTTAGCCACCCTTGACTCCCTCCCGTTTTTATGTTCTTTCCTTTCACTCCAACCTAACCATTTATATCCGTTGCTTTCATAAAATGACGAAAAGGTCCCTAGGATTTTTCTTTTTATAACATCTTTTATTAAATTGACATCTATGTCCCTTGACTTATTACCAAATCCAAAGCCACCAAACACTTCAAAATTATCTTAAATTTCATTTTTGTATTATTTATTATCTTTCTAATTTTGCATTTTAATTACATTTTACAGCCATAGCAATATCTCACATTTTTTTTTCAAAAGAAAATCAATTTTGAGCCTTATATTTACATATAAGGAGAAATTTAAATTACAAAATTAATATATTTTAATCTATTAACCTCATACGACAAGTGTCGACCCATGTAGGATATTTGGTGATCGTAAGTTTGTAACCATTTGATCTATCACATTTTTCGTTAAAATGTGAAAATATGGGAAATCATCTGGACAAATTGCTGTAACTACAAATAACAAGATCAACGACCTTCACTTGCCGTGCATTTTCGACTGTTGAGGTTATATTGTCCATTCAATAGAGAAACTTGATACCCCCAAATGCCACGTGACGTGCTCCTTTTGGTCCATTGACCTAATGAATGTTTGACCCACCCCTCGCTGGACCTACAGAACAAAAAATAGCTTGATTAGTGATTTTATAGCTGTTCGATTTGAGCAGTTCTCATCACGCGATGACAACATATTCATGGGCATGTTCACGAAGCAGATAATAAAAATGCTAAAATCCAAAGGCTAGAAAACCACTAATCAAGTTTGAGTTTTGGTGCATAGGTCCAAGTGAGGAGGTCAATGTATCAATTTATCCATTAAAGCCTTGATGTTCCAATGGTCTAAAATTTTCAAGCAATGCAGTAACATTTTCTTTGAAGATTTAGGTGGAAAGCTTTGTTGGTCAAGGAGATTTAATTCAGTGCTTGTTGTCTCTTTGATTTAGTCTTTTTTCTCGCTTTCCTCCCTCGTAATCCTCTCAACCACCTTAGACTTTTTTTTTGGGGTTTCGTGTTTGTTTTGTTTGTCACAAAATTATTTTTTATTTTTTTGCAAGAAAAAAAAAATAATAATGAGGGTCATGGATGCCCAAGCAATTTGAAGGAAAGATGGGGGTATTGTAGTCTTTTTGATGGAATTTGGGAATTTTGTTTAAATCTTTTTGAATTGGTTGGTTCGTAAAACCCTTATTAAAACCCAAGGCTTTGATGACGAAAAATGCTTTTATCTGAGACGGAAAAAAGAAAGAAGAAAAAATAATAAAGCAAAAGCTGCTTCGTCTCTACACGCTTTGGATTTTCTCTGATTTTATTCTCAGAAAGAGCGAGGATCGAGTCGAGTTGCAGAAAGAATTGATTCTTTACTATTCTCTGCAAATTTCTAGGATGTTAATGATCGATTTGGACGCTTTCCATCCTCAGAACTTCTGAAGAATTTTCGTGAAATTTTCATAGATTTTTCTGTATTAGTTTTGAAGAACGAGAAGTTTCTGTGGAGTTCTGAGGGTTTTTTTCTAGCGTTTTCAGATCAAGTTGCAGAAACAGATCGATCGGAGCTCTGTGAGAAGTTTTACTAAAGGTTTTTATAAGATTTGAATCGAGTTGTATAAGTAGATCGGTGGAGGCTTATCGGATTGAGTGTTTTCCTTTTGAGGTTAAAGGTCAGTTAGTGGAAGAACAATTCCAAAGATCTTGAAGATATTTCAGCTTAGATTTGGATCGTGCTCAGCTGGAGTTTCAAAGGAGATCGGAGAAGCATTGTGCATCTACTTTGTGAAGATCAGTTTCAGATCCTATAAGTGAAGTACGGATCGTTTTTAGTAGTACTTTGGAGCTGTTAAGTGGTTGTAGAAGGTAGATATCGGAATAGAGAAGGCGAAAGGACGAAGCTTTGAACAATTTCCGAGTCTTGAACTCTGAAATTTTAGAGTTTTAGGTCACTTTTCTGTTTTTTATTCACAATCCAGTGGAGGTAAATTGATTTTGAAGCACTTTTAGGTTTTATTATTTGAATCGGTAAGGTTTTTGTCTCCAACTCGTTATCAGTGATTGAGGAATGAAGAGATGCTCTGTTTGTCAAATTATGGTCCCCTCCATTGAGTCCAACAGATAAGTAGTGGGGACTGTTAAAAAGCTCGATAGCCCCTTTTGAGAAAAAAAGGACGCCTTTTTTTGCTCTTAATCTTTATCTCATGGCATCCGCTGAAACACATTCGACGGGATCACACCCCTCTTCTGAGAAAATGCCGCGGAAGCCAACCTTGAATGCCAGGGTTCCACCTTCCCTACAGTCAATACGATCGTTGCCTGTTGATTTTAGGTTTACTGGATCACCTTCTTCTCATTCCACTGAATTGTCCGATGCTATTAATACAGACAATAATCATACAAATTCATGTAGTATCATTCCTGAAAGTGATGATTTAGTCGGTGAGGTTTTCGAGGGCCTTGAGGATACTGTTAGCAACATGGAGCCAACTAATGATGACTCACCGTATAGTAAGAAAACCATCTCTGTTGAAGAGAGGCCTTCTGAAGGGGATGAATACTTGGATTTGATGACTTCTCCTCTGCCTGTGCTCTCGCCATCCCGTACTGAATTCAGGTGGAGTGACACTAGCTCCTTTGCCGCTAAAAAGGTACTTCTATTTTTATCGTGTTCTAGTTTTACCTTTGCCGTCAAATACGGATTACTTTTGAAGTTGTATTCTGTTCTATCTCCTGGATTTAATTCTTGGAAAGATCATATGGTTGATGTGCTTGTCCAAGCGAAGCTGAGGACTCACTTCTTGAAAGAATTGCAAATATCATCTGCAATATTCACTCATAATATTTATACTTTTCTTAGTTTAGACATCTGTTTCTATAGCTTTGACACCATATACAGATTGAGTTTGCAGCAAGTTCATCTCCATTATTCATATTGTTCAAATTTGGGTCGAACGCATGTATTGTGAAACTCATATTTCCTTGAACTGAGTCTTTTGTGAATCCTCTACTTGATTCAGTAATCAGGGTTGAAAGATGCATATTATGGCAGTATAAGATATACAATAAATTGTCACTTAGTGTGTTTTCTCCTTCTACTTGTACATGCAGTTTAAGTCTCAGGAAGTTTGGTGCACTAACTTCATTTTGTCTTAGCTTGGGACTTAAAAATATATGCAAAATTTACGAAGATACGTGTAGGTGTTGCTCTGTTGAGACGTGAAATGGAAGTTGAGAGAAGGAAAGATCAATTCCGGTTCATTTCATTTCGAACACAATAAAGAAAATAAAAAAACAAAAGCTACAAGAAGATATTCTTATGAGTAGAGATGCGAAGCATCAAGATACTGTTGCTTGTGATTTCTCTTGGATGAAGTTATTGTCCACCTCAATGCATTTTGTTGTCTCACGAGTCATGCACGAGACGCATGGTTTAGGCAATCTTAACGAAACTCAAGTAATCAGAAGAGAGGGGTGGGGTGCCAGCAATGATTGATGTAAGTCATCTTGTAAGCAACCAACAACCATATGATGTTACTGCATATCGGTAACATTCTGCTTCTCTGTTGGAATGAAAACAAATTCTTTTTACTTGCTTTTCCATGAAAGCATAGGAACCATGAAGTTCACAATAGTGTGTAGCGGATTGTCTTGCATGAATACCTCTACCTCAATTAGAAAATGAGTAGGCAGACAAGCAAAAGAGAAGTTGCTGATGCCATGAGAAGAGAAATTGCTGTGGATATTAAACAGCTGATATTTGAATGCACAATGATTTCTATAACTTTGGAACAATACAGATGAAGAAAGACAAATCTCCCAATTGATCCATTTCAGCTCTTCAAAAGTAATATACCAACCCATAAAAGATCCATGGAGAATTTGCAAGTCACTCCTAATACTTGCTCAACACCAAATAATCTATATCAGTTATCGAATACATAAATTAGTTATCTCGACTCAGATTCATAGCTGTTAACTTGAAAGAGCATCCAACGCCAAACATTTGATGCTATTCCTTTGAGGACCTAATATTGGAAAACTTACAGAGATTTTTCTTTTCTATTCGTTTCATTTTCATTTTTGGGTGTGTGACGGGAAGGGTATAGGGCCTTAGCATCATGTTTGGATGCAGGGGGATTGAACCCGCTCTTGTGCAGTTTTTGTAGGTTTGCTTCAATTCCTGTGAAGAACATCTTCCCCTCAACGCGGTTTAGGGTTTACTGTTGCGATGGGTACGACACAAAAAAACCCTGCACCCGAACACACCCTAGAGGGAAAAGAAAGAAAGATCAAGAGCAGAAACACCATATATAGAATGTGACCTATAAGTGCAAAAAGGGGCCTTAAAACACAAATGACATGATTTTGCAAAATACTACTGCAAAAGGAACCCTAAAACTTGCCTAATATCTTGTAATGTCGAGCATGTTGAAAGTTCAGGTTCAAAATGCAAATGAGTAGGTTGGAATTAAAGAACATTAATGAATGGTGATGTTAAACTTAAATAACAATAGCTGGGCAATCCATATAGATCTCAAGATTTTGAGATTTATGATATAAAAGCAATACAAGTAGTAGCTCTTGGGATCGAGGTGTTTTATTATCATGTCAGGACATGGAACTATGAATCATGGGAATGAATAATTAATTTTCATTCAAATGAATTAGGATAAGAAGCGCCCTTTATGCTAAAACTACATAAAAGAAGGCCCACATCACACTTAAATGGAGATGGGCAATATACATAACGGACAAAGTGACACCAACTACTCAAATGTATGCTACACAATGGTCAACTGTTCAAAGAAATCTTCTCATCTTATCTCTTTTGAGGCTCACTTCAATAAAGGTACTCATCTGGCTTGTTACATGAAGATTTCATTCTATTATTCACATTCATGGGTGGCAAAGTGTCATGAATATTTTACTGATGGTCTATACAGATTTTCTAGCATTCCTATTAATGTTTTGGGATATTCGCTTTTCTTGCCCTTACAAAGGTCATAATATTTTCTCCTATTTATTTCTGTTATTTTATGCACTTAACAAGAGAATCCCATCAGATGGAGATGTAAGCTGTTTTTCCTCATAACTATGTTGTAGATTATGCTTTGTGCCCGGCTGGACATCTTATATATGTTTTGATTATTCTGTTCAGAAGTGTCATATTGCTCCTGTGCTTCTTGACTACAGTTTAGTCAGAATTCATAAAGAGAAAGTTAATTACGAAGTTTAATACAAGAGCTGAACCTCTTAAGATACCATCTATACCTGTCTGTTCTCATTTAGGGGGGCAACATGGGCTGGTTCCACCTGAAACTGACTGACCCAACCCGATTTTAAGGCAGGTTGGTTTAGATTTTTTAAATGGTGAATTGGGTTCAGGTTGAGGGGTGTATATATATATCGGGTTATTTTGACATGCCCTTGTGGGGCTTGGTGAGGATGATTTCCTCTCACAAACAATAGCTCATTCCGACATTTCTGGGTTATAAATTGAAACCTTCTTGACCGTGCATTTACTGTTAACTTGAACACAACTTTTGATAAGGTTAGAAGTTTCTGAAGGGCTATTTTTTGAGAGAGGATCTCTATTGTGAAGAGATCATCCTCGCCAAAATCAGCCTTTAACTCATCTCCATGCGAGCCCCACGAGTGTGTAGAAATAATCTGACCCTATATATATATATATATATATATATATATATATGTGTGTGAACATTTGTTACTTAGTTAATATTTATTATAATTTATAATCATAAATAATGAAAACAATGGGTTTTGAATGCCCGAAGCATTTTATCATGGTAGCTCTCGAAATGCCCAACCCAACAAAAGCCGACAAGAATTTAGAAATCCCGTTTGGGATATGGTTCAGTGACTTAGACTTGGGTTGAGCATCTGGGGTTCAATCAGACGGATTTGAAGCTTCAGTTCTTTGGGTTGGGCTATGGTTCACCTCAACTTGACCCGCAGCACACCCCTATTCTCATTTATGACATACATTTGTTTGAATTGAGCTTAATATTCTTTAGTTGCAATGACCTTTTCTTGTTAGTCAATCGAGTTAACCATTTATTAGCTTGAAACGGAACTTTACTAAAGCTGGCATCTCACGAACGGTCCTCGTACGACATCCTTCTAATGCCAGTTTCTTATCATTACTGTCATGAAAGATGTAAAGAGTTCTTCGTTAAGACTCTTAATGACACCACATATAGGATGTTTTCAAATTATGCTCAAGCAATGATAGTTTGAGTTGACATAATCAGCATGCTGTTCATTGATTGCAATACCTACATGTTGAAGTTTATTGTTTCAGAAACTTCAGTCTTGGTGTCAACTTCCAAATGGCAACTGGGCTTTGGGGAAGATAATGTCAACTTCAGGGAATGAGTCAGATATTTCACTTGCAGAAGGGAAAGTAAGTTGTTTTGTGTTGCTACATATTTTGAATTCCTACCTATTATTTCTGTCTAGCTTACTTTCTAATTTCATTTCAGGTTTTAACGGTGAATACTGAATGTCTATTACCTGCGAACCCTGATATCCTTGATGGTGTAGATGATCTCATGCAGCTTAGTTATTTAAATGAACCATCAGTAGTGTACAATCTTCAATATCGATACAATCAAGATATGATCTATGTGAGTGTGTCTTTTGGTTTTAGACTTCCTCTTAAACTTGCTCCTAAAAGATTTGACCCTGTCTAATGTTTGTGAATCATACTGTGTGCATTGTAGACTAAAGCCGGACCAGTGTTGGTTGCCATCAATCCCTTTAAGGAAGTCCCTTTGTATAGAAATGATTACATTGAAGCATATAGGCGTAAATCTATGGAGAGCCCACATGTGTATGCCATCACAGATACAGCCATCAGGGAGATGATACGAGGTGGTTTAACTTTATATAATGTCATGAGATTGATTTTTTGATGCCTAGATCCGCTAGAATTTGTTTTGTCGCCTTTAAAAGTCTGTTTTCCTTAGACCTCTCTTACTTTGCTTTTTGTAACTCTTTTGCAGATGAAGTCAACCAATCTATCATTATAAGGTTGGTAATAGATCACCAAAAGCTCACTTCTTTGTATCAGTATTCACATTTTCCATGATGTAAGCAGCTGTAATAACAATGTGTGATAGTGATATCCATATTTACTAGTGAATCTCATGAGCAATAAGCTGAAAATAAACTTGCAGCATTTTGAGCATAATACAAAGCATCAAATGTGTTCGTAGCACAGTTCTAATATTTCCATGGCATTGTGCTTGCTGTCATTCCTATTCTCTCACTGTGCATGCTTCCAGTTTGTTGTGAAGCTAAACTCGAGCCTATTTTTTGTCTCATTCTTATTCTCTCTGTGTAAGTTTAACTATTTTATGGTCTTCCCATCTTTTAGACTATTCCCTGATCCTCTTTAATAGACTGGTACTGATTCTATTTTGTGCTTGTTTTGATCCATTTTGGACTTGGCACTTTTGTTTAATCGTTTTGCATGCCTTCTTCTTTGTTATTGGAGCTAGGACAGATGCCCTTGAATTTTGATTTTATGATTGCCTATTTATTCTTTGACCTGTGCATTTGAAGGTGGTAAGGTCTTGGAAGATTAAAGAAGGGAATGCTAATTAGGATTTTGATACATGTTTTTATTTGAGTACATCCCTTTATTGTGCGCAAGCATGTTTCATTATTTGTTGATAATTTGGTGTCTTATGGTTGGATATAATTGGAGGATTGTTCTGTATTTTAATATGTACTGGTTATTAATGAATTACATAAATGATATAGGACAGAGTTTCAAAGAAGCTATGAAATTTAAGTTTTGAAAACAGACTAGCAGGTTTTTATCGCTTTTGTGCGAATTGTAGGACTTCTATGATTAGAGTTTTGGGGTAGGTGGCAATTGAGGGTTGGTCTCTAGCAAATGGGCAGGTTTTAAGTGGGTTTGGGGATTGATGATGGAACCAAACCTCAAATAAGGTGCTTCTTGAAATTCTGGGATGCAGGTTTACTGGGTTCAATTAGAGAGTTCTGTTTTCAGTAGGGCTGAAATAGGGAGAGATCATGCAAGTAGTGTAACTACAGATTAAGACAGAATCAAGGATTAGATTTAGGAGGAATAAAACTGGAAAGATGAAATTAGTGTTAGAGTTCACTGGGTGGTCCAGTGGACTAAAAATCATAATGGTAACTCAAGAAATTATAGGCAACAACAAAAATAACAAACTAAGGGAGAAAAAACTAGTGACAATTGAGAGATAATGGGAAGCAGCATCCCATCACTTTGTAAGATATGCAGGAAGCAACCTTGTTACCATAAAAAGAAAAGAAAATAACTTCTTCAGTTCTCATTCACAAAAGTGTGGAGTACATAGTTATAGATGGCTGAACAATGAGCTTAGAGGAATCCTAGTTCTACTAGAACAACTACAATATAAATAGAAACTAACTCAAAACTTTCTAGAACCTTGATCAAAGACTTTCTAATTTCTTTTTTTTTTTTATAAGTGAAAATAAGACTTTCTTATTTCTAAATCCTAATTACATTACTTTCCAAGTAGGAGCTCTACTAAAATCAACTATGACATATAAATCAGATATAGATTCTATTAGACCCAAATTAGTATTTATTATAGAAAAACTTGGTTGACACTAAATGAAACTTGCTGGAAACTTCTCAGAAGGACGCACAATGGTCTCTTCTGCGGTCTGTTGGACCTATTCATGGGCCTCAAATGGGGCTGCTATTGGGCTGTAACCAGATCTGGATTTTCTCAGCTGAGCTCATGCGGTCAATAAAGTTGTTTAGTTATTCCATTATTTTAAAATCAGATCTGATGCCACTTGAACCCTTAATTTTCTCTCTTGAAAATTAGAGATCTGATTGTGGTATGTTTTAATTTAAAAGAGTTGTAAATGATTTTAAAATTAAATTAATAAAACTCAACTTGCTGTTGTGGTGTGGAACCCTCTACCAAAGTATATTTTATAAGTAAATAACTAACGGAATACACTTTATACTCGTGTGTGGGAATAGTCCCACATCGACCAAGTAAAAGAATGGAGAGTAGTTTATAAACTATTCTTAGTAGTATATAGTAAACTAAAAAGCTCCCTCTCCCGATATGGTGTAGTGATAGCATCATGTGCACGCCCACACTCGCGCATGTGTAAACGTGGGCACGGACCTGCGTGCGATCGTGTACATGTGGGGTACAAAGGTGCTCAATGGGTTGTCGTGATTTGTGCACTAGGATGAGATCTTGAGCATTTAATCTAAAGTGTTCTAGAAGGAACTAACTCTTGGGTTTCCTAGGTTGGTCGCGGGTCGATCCATTTGGTTTTTTTGCAACCCCATTGGGAATGGGAAGAGTCCCACATGGGGACTGTACCCTCATGGGTCTATGTGACCCCCTTGGGAGCACACTCAAGTAATTCTCTACTCTCTGAGAATTCATCCACAAGCCCGTAGAGGCAATTAGTTATCTAAGGGACTCTGTATGCCATATTTATTATGTAAGGGATTTCGTGTACCCATATCTTGATTGATTTCAATCCTGTTGAGGGTGAAAATCTAGGGTCGAAAGACCTATTACAAAAAATTCCGTAGGGGATAGATACCTAGTTACTGGATTTTCCCTTTTAAGTTTTAACCGGTTCATCTTAAGTTGTATAGAGGATGATTTGTGAGCTAATATTTGATTAGTACATACTCCACTGAGTCAGTAAATTGAAATCTTGAGTCAGTTATTTGGACTTTACTGAGTCGTATTAAATCCCTTTTTGAGATTCTAATTAAGTTCTTTAGAATTTGAACTAATTATTTTAACAGATTTTGGCATTCTGGAAAAGAGGTTAAGTACCTCATCTCGTGGGCACAAAGTTTAAAATCTCGTAATGTTTCGTACGAAACATTTCGGATTTTAAGGGAACCGAAACAAAACATCCATTATTTCGTTTGTTTCGGTTTCATAGATTGAACATCTTAAAAGAAGAAAGAAAAGCCCTAAATTCCAGATTTTCAGCAAAAAAATCTTCTTCATTTAAAAAACCCCCATCCCCAAACGATATCTGCAGAGCCTAAGAGAGATTGAGAGAGGAGAGACCAGTGTGCATGAAAGAGGAGAGAGAGAAGAACAACGTTACCTTTTCCTTTCCAGCAAGCGGCGACGTGATCTCCCCAGCAAGTGGCGTCTTCCTCCCCTCTCTCCTTCATCTTCTCCATTTTTCTCTTTTCTCTATTGTTACTTGTTAAAGAACGAAGGTAACCCCTTTTTTTCAGTTTAAGAAACAAAAAGAACTATACGGTAGTAATCAAACTACCATTTTATATTATATATGCTATTATATAAGCCACGTGGCATAATCTTAGAGACTACTGACCGTATAGATGTTTGGTCCATTCCTAGATGAATCGGTGGACAAACGTCAGCCTGATTAGTTATTCTAACTGTTGGATTGTAATCCTTTTCATGGCTTTATTTTTAACCGTGAGATTCAAATTTTATTTGGGATACTCAAATCCAAAGGCTAGAAATCACTAATCAGGCTGATTTTCAATAAGTAGGTCTAACTAGGGATGATACCAACATCCATACGGTTACTGGTCTCTAAGATGCTGCCACATGGCCCTTGGATGTGAGCTTTTTCATGGATTGATTTTTAACCGCATGATTTGAGTATTATTTGGGTATTTAGATCCAACCGTTAGAAATAACAAATCAAGCATATTTTTGGTCTAGAGTTCCATCTAGGGATGGGACAAACATCCATACGGTCAATGGTCTCTAAGAGTGTGCCACATGGCCGTTGGATTTGAGCTTTTTCATGGATTGATTTTTAACCGCGGGATTTGAGTATTATTTGGGTGCTTAGATCCAACGGTTAGAAATAACTAATCAAGCTTATTTTTGGCCTAGAGGGTCCATCTAGGGATGGGACAAACATCCATATGGTCAATGGTGTCTAAGATTGTGCCACGCAGCTCATATAGACGTGCGAGCAAAAAAGGACTCCATGGGACCGAATGTTTCGGAATGTTTCTAACTGTGGGATTTGACTAGCCCAAATAATACTCGAATTTCACAGTTAAAAATTGACCCATAAAAAAATCCAACGGTCAGAAATCACCAATCAAGTTGATTTTTAGTGTGTGGGTCCACCCCTAATTAGCAATTCTGCGTACTATACACGTCCTATACCCGAATAGTAAGTTTTTTTAGAAAACGTTTTAAACAACGTATATATTGAATTGTACGGATTATACTCCGTTTTTTCTCTAAAACTGATTAAAACACGTATTTCCATTTTTTTCCAATAATACTTCAAATTCAGCATGTGCGGGGAAAAGTCCATTAGCACATTCTTAGAGATCAATGTCCTGACTCTTTTGTTATAGGGACGATCTCCAATCTTAGTTGAAAATCAATCTGATTAGTGATTATTTGCCATTGGATCTTTGTACCCACCCCCAAACATGTATTAGATTTGTTTAACGCAAAATGCCACTAAATAAAAAAGAAACTACACAAGGTGCTCTATTACATTTTCTTGAAAGTTGGAATATTTGAATATTATTTTATCACAACGAATAATAATAAATAACATGAACAGGTTCAAGAGTTCTTGAACACTCTTAATCCATTCTGCCTCGCTTAATCATCTCATATGAACAACACTAGCACTGGAAGCTATATATAGTAGCAGTAACAATCATTTTTCTTTTCTCCAAACTACATGAAAGTTGGGTGACTTGGGCATATTCAATTCGTCCATGTACATCATCTCTTTGACCTTGATCTGCATTTCAAGTTTAGACAAATTACAAAAAATCAATAGTTCGAATAATTGAATCATTAATTAAAAGAAAATAGAGAAAAATCAATTTATCGATGCATATCGGTAAAGAAAAATATGATTTCTTTATAATATATGATTTTAAGAATCATTTAACTACTTTAAACATCATTTTTAAGTTTATTTATACCTTAAATGCATGATTTTGCGGATGTTTCGGAATGTTTCGCAATGTTTCGTGAATGTTTCGTAAATTTCGTCCGTTTCGCCATTTTTTCAATTTTTCGTGAATGTTTCGTTTCGTTTCGTGAATGTTTCAGTTTTTCACTTGACCGAAACATTCCTATGAAACGAAATTTTAAACCTTGCTTGGGCACAGTGCATGTGCTATTAGAGTTAGGGTAGCCACATCCCTTTCACATTTTGGGAGGCTTCGACTATCTTCAAGAAGCATATAACATGCCTCTAAGCCAGATTCATTTTTAAACAAATTTATTAAATTATTTACCATTTTTGTACGTGCAATAAATTCACAAATTTCCAACACTACTTTCACTCGGGAGTTGGGACGCATTGCACTACAGGATGACACGTTCTAGTTTCATTTCAGTACTGCTTTTCTATTAAAAAATGAACCATTGCACTATATGATAAAACATAGGAAGCCCATCCAATTATTCGAAAGTTACTGGGTGAAGTCCTTGATTGCTATCCATTTCATAACTATTTACATTATTCAGAACATTGTGCATTTGTTTTTTCAGCGGTGAAAGTGGAGCAGGAAAAACTGAAACAGCAAAGATAGCAATGCAATATTTAGCTGCACTTGGAGGGGGTAGTGGAATAGAATATGAAATATTGAAGACTAATCCGATTTTGGAAGCATTTGGTAATGCGAAAACATCAAGAAATGACAACTCAAGTCGTTTTGTAAGCTCCCTGTTCCTTTGCACGAAATCTTCAAAAATCTGCTTAATATTGACCAGTTTATGTTGAAGGTTAAATATGTTAATTGTTCTTTGGAATTATTTCAAGTTTGGGGCTCTTGGTCTATAAATCTTTTGATTAGCAAAATGTGTTGCAGGGGAAGCTGATCGAAATTCACTTTAGCGAAGCTGGAAAAATTTCTGGTGCAAAGATTCAAACTTGTAAGATCACTTGTTTCTGCCATGTATTCAGAAATAACTTTTCTTTTTCTTTAAGGTGAAAATTGAAACTGACTTTATTAGCTGGCATCTGTGCTTTGATTGTGTCAACTTCGTTCTTCATTTCTGTGCAGTTCTACTTGAAAAGGTATTTCTATTTCCCTTGGTCTAGGCTTGTCGTGTTGAAATTTTCTTTACTAACAATTAATTGAATTATATGTCTTATGTGCAGTCAAGAGTGGTCCAATGTGCAGAGGGAGAAAGATCATACCATATATTTTATCAGCTCTGTGTTGGGGCTCCTCCAGCTCTTAGAGGTATACTATAATTTCTCAATGCTTGTTAGTTTTTATGAATTTATAATGGCATATCATAGCCATCACTAACATTAGTACTGAATCAGGACATATTTGCGTGTCTTTGTGCTGCATTATTTTCTTGAGCATTGATAGAAAGGCTTGACTATCCTTTAAAATCGAGCAAACGTGATATTAAGCTTGAAAAATATGCTACATTTCATATGATGTTATAAGGTGTACACACATAAATACACAATCTTGGGTTTGTAAACATCTAATAAAAAAATATAATAATCAAATAAGCGCTATAAGATCTTAATCAAATAAGATATTGATGAATTGCAATTTACCTCCCTCTTTTGCATCTTGAGCAATGGTTGTATGGTTTGCATAACCTGTTGGATTTGTTAGGTGTTCTCAATATTCTAGCCCAGTTTAAATCTTTTTCAATGTTCATGTCCAATATATTATCAATGACATTAATTTTTATATCTTTAAGTTATTGATTTTTTTTTTCTGTGAACCACAGAGAAATTGAATTTGAAGAATGCAAATGAATATAAATATTTGAAACAGAGCAATTGCTATTCTATTGCTGGGGTTGATGATGCTGAACGGTTCCGCCTTGTTATGGTACTCTAACTAATGGCTTGTTTCTTCCTACGGATCGAATTTCCAACATCAGAAGTTTATTTTCTTACCATTCTCTGTGACATAAATTGTTGGCGTGCTCATGAACTTCGCTGTGGCTTTTTCCAGGAAGCTCTGGATATTGTTCATGTTAGCAAAGAGGATCAAGATAGTGTGTTTGCAATGCTTGCTGCAGTTTTGTGGTTGGGTAACATCTCCTTTACTGTGATTGATAATGAAAACCATGTTGAAGCTGTGTCAGATGAAGGTAAAAATCCTCCTGAAGCTACTATGAGCAAGTTTCAATACCAGAAGATAATCTTAGACATTTTTCTCCAAATTCTTTTTTCGGAATAGAATGGTGGAACAGGACTCTTGTTTCTGACCCAATAGTTGGTATTAGGCACTGTTAATGATGATTGTTAGACGTTCACACACACACTGAAAATTGACTAAAAGAAGAAAATGAAATTACCAACTATCCCTACTAGATTAAGTATGAAAATGGCCTGCTGATAATAGTCAAAACAGCCCCAGCTTGTTGAGTCTCTCAATCTACTGCAGACTGCACCCTAGTGCTTTCCTAATAATTTTAGCAGGCTAATCCCGTGAATGCTTGGCCATATTATTTCCCGCTGCCCAGAAAATTATGATAAATTGAAATTCTAGGATAATCCGTAGGGTCAATTTTCGGTCCAGGATACCAATGTAAGAACCATTGCATTTTTATTTCCAACAGTGCTGAAAGTGTACTATGTGTATAGCACAGTCAGAAAGGACAGCCTCTTTCCGCCCTCCGATCCGTACTTTAGTATACTATTGGCTTATCGCCATTAACTCATGTTTATGTTTTCAACATGCATCACATATTGAGTATTTAATTTCATGATGATCTTATCATTCCTAACTTCTCGAACATTGTATGACATCACATTTTATTTTCAGGTCTAAAAAACGTTGCTAAATTGATTGGATGTGATGTTGGGGAGCTGAAGCTAGCTTTGTCAACTCGCAAAATGAGAGTTGGCAATGATAATATTGTCCAGAAGCTTACATTATCACAGGTAGTAAGAATTCTACTGAAAATCTATGATACCTCTCCTGTAGACTGTAAGGACAGTGTATCCATGGCATAACAATATACATGGATAATATGCAAGGGAATTGAAGCTTCCATTTGATAGATCTTTTGGTCGGGTCTATCCTAAAGAGATCCTCTCTTGTTGCACTAGATTAGGGTTCATGCAGCCTTGAGCAACTTTTGAGTTGCGGGGGACCTCGCATCATGTTCTTTTCTGAACATCCAAAGAATGTGATAGAATGGATGACACCATTCCATCTCACAAATTGGACGTGTGATCATCTAGGTGCCCCCCCCCCCCCCCCCCCCCCCCCCCCCCGGATATGAACCATATGTTCCGATGTATTGAGATGGTAGACTGGCCATATGACTTCTTGACATAGAATTTAGATTTACTCTTTCCTAAAACTAGCAGTTGTATTAATATTAATCTTGTATGGGAATCATAAAATTTTCTAACTTGATTCCTTGTTTTAGGCTATTGACACAAGGGATGCTTTGGCCAAATCACTCTATGCTTGTTTGTTTGAGTGGCTGGTGGAACAAATCAACAAGTCACTGGAAGTAGGCAAGCGGCGTACAGGCAGATCCATTGGCATTCTGGATATCTATGGCTTCGAATCTTTTGATGTAGGTATCTGTTATATTTTTATTTTTGGTTTATCTTGAGTAAATAAATATTCATGTTAACTAACTTTTTTTGCAGAGGAATAGTTTTGAGCAGTTCTGCATAAATTATGCAAACGAGAGATTGCAGCAACACTTTAATCGCCATTTATTCAAGCTAGAGCAGGAGGTAGTTATCTTGCCTTTTTTTCATATATCAATCCAAATAGATATCAACATGTAGTCACTAAGTTGAAGGATTCTGAAAATGTTTATTTCCTAAAGATTTCCAGAAATTTGATAAGTTGGAACTTTTTAATTCGAGTGGTTTATACGTTTATTGAAGTCATGATGCTTTTACTATATTGGTGCTTTTTTTATCGAAGTGGTTTATACGTTTACTGAAGTCATGATGCTTTCACTATATTGCTCCTTTGGCAAAACTTCAATCTTATTTTCCCAAGTTAATCGTGATTTATCAAATGTATCTTTACATGGACTATAGGGACCCATGATCCTGTACCAGTTTTTTCTTGAATCTATGCATTTTTATTGGAGAAATCTAAAGAAAGATATCTAGCATCATGTAAAAGTAAAATATGGTTCCCCATTCCTAAAATTCAAATACCGCTTTGGAAGAGAAACCATTTCTTCTAGCATTTGTGCTTTGCAGTTTTTCATGCTACATAATTATGTTGTGGGGTAGAACACAGATGTTCTCTCACTTAAAAGTATGAATACCAGCATAGATTTTCTTTTTCAGGAATATATCCAAGATGGAATAGACTGGGCAAAAGTTGATTTTGAAGACAACCAAGATTGTCTGAATCTTTTTGAGAAGGTATGCATCTAATTAATGCTTCACTATAATACATTGTTTTATTTATTCACAGTCTGGATAGTAATCTGTTACTTGAATCTCAAATTTGTCATTGCTGGGCCTGACCATTAGATGTTATCCCATGCTTATGACAATGACATTATGGTACTCTTGTCTACATGAGATTATAACAGCTTTAAGGACCACATGATTCTCTTTTTATATTAGTTTGAATGGCTTTACACTTTATGTGATGTCAAAGAACTTGCAGAGAGGCTCTGCAGCTTATATTTTAGTATTTCAGATATCGAAAGTTGGAACAGATTTGAATTTGTTGAGGGCCCTTAATAGAGAATAGATGAACAATTTGTAAGATGATCTACTTATCAAAAAAAAAAAAAATTTGTAAGATGATTCTGTAACAAGGACACCGACAGTGTAAGTGTCCGACACGGATACGAGGTGTCCGACACGACAACCTAAAAAAAATCTGATACGGAGACACGTCCGTACATATATTTATTAAAATATAGGAATGCTTAAAATTATTAATAAAATAACAAAAATTGAAAATAAAGCAGAAAATATTTATTAGTTTATTGTTGTATGGAGGATGGAACATACCAACCTGCATTTAGAAATCAATTTTATATTAAAATTTATTAAAAGAAGGGGTGACATGGCCACAAGTGTCCAGATGTGTGTCGGGAAGTGTCGACACGCGTGTCCGGGTGCTGAGGTGTCTGACAAGGCATAAAACCCTAAAAGTGCAGTGTCCTTGTTACATAGTATTAGATCTTTTCTAATCATTTATTTAGAGTCTGCAATGCCAATTTATAGAAGCAATTCTTTATCCTATTCTTTCACTTTTCTTTGTTTACTCATAAATGACGAAATTTCATTGAAGTAGAAAGCAAAGATAAGACAATGATAATCTCAGTCACAACTTCAAATGTTTTTCTTTAGAGCATGTCTCCAATGCCTTTTAGAGTTTTCCTATTGAATAATATAAGGCCACGTCTACTTTTAATTTTATAATTCATTGCTTTGCACTTTCCTGCTGATCTTTCCTGCAGAAACCATTGGGGCTACTGTCTCTGTTGGATGAGGAGTCCACTTTCCCAAATGGCACTGACTTGACATTTGCCAACAAGCTAAAGCAGCACTTGAATTCTAATTCTTCTTTCAGAGGAGAACGGGGCAAAGCTTTCAGTGTCTGCCATTATGCAGGGGAGGTTGCCACTTGATCATTACCAAACCGTCTTTGATTTTTGAAGAAATTTAAAATATTCATTGGATAGACTGTAAGAATTGTCTACAAATGGCATCAAACATGCATGGGGTGGGGACAAATGTGGCACCATCTGATCTACAGATTCCTTTTGACATAGTAGATTTCCTATACCAAATTTCAACCTGCTCAAAACATTGCAATCATCCGATAGATGGATTCTTCTTCTATCGGATGAAGATGATGATTTTTATACTTTGACAAGTAAGGATGAATATATAAATAAAAGGAAGCAGTTTTGCTGGGCTCCCTCAGCCCTCCTTTAATATATTTCCTTTTACCGATCAAAAAAAATAAAAATAAATAAAAGGAAGAGGGTCAAGAAAACCCAATACAAGAGAATACAAAATGCTCTTGTGACAAAATTTAAGAACTGAAAGAAAATACAACCCTGGCCCTAATGCCTTTAACATTCTCATCCCATTTAAAGTAAAGCTCCAAGGCCGAAACTCCATGGAAATCTTTTAGAATAGTCGACCATAGGGCCACCATGTTGTTCGTAGACAATCTTATTTGCTACCTTACAGATACCTTAGATTTTCCCCTTTACTTTTATTTGTTTCTGGCTGTTTGAAGGTTTGATAATTTACTTGCTTCTCTACTCAGGTTACATATGACACTACCGGTTTTTTGGAGAAGAACAGGGATCTATTGCACTTAGATTCTATTCAACTTCTGTCTTCTTGCACATGCCAACTTCCTCAGATATTTGCATCCAATATGCTTGCTCAATCTGAGAAGCCAGTAGTGGGCCCTTCATATAGATCAGGTGGAGCAGATTCCCAAAAGCTAAGTGTTGCAACAAAGTTTAAGGTAAAGTGCGCTTCCATGTTTTTTGTTCTGCCGAAACTTGACTGTGACATTAATGTCCAAGGTTTTAAATTTTGATTTCAGTGAATATTTCGATCAGCTTGAAATTGAAAATATTTCATGGTAATATTTCCATCAATGTGGAATATATACTTTTTTGAAAGTATGGAAATCATAGAAAAACATAAGACACACACTGACGTAGGTATCTAAGTGTCAGACTAATCGCCAGACTTAAATATTTGAATGTTCATAATCATATCATTTAAGTACATTAAAGCATGAAACCTTCCTTATGTCCATTAAAAGTCATAACCTCATGGACCTACGACCTACAATCTCCTTTTCTTTTCTAATATTTAAAATGTTTCAATTATTTATAAATATGATTATACATGTAATTAAACCATTGGATTTTGGAAGTTCGCATATTAATTGTTGAAAATTATATGAATGGGTTCCCCATTAGATGTCTTATGTATTACCTTATTATTTTTCGTACATAATGAATATTTATATATTGTGTACATAAAGTTAAAGAATATATTTTGTTAAAACGGAAATACTGCAGCAATTTTCTAATGGAAATGTAGGTATATTTCATTTGGATATGTTGATATTTATAACCATGCATTAGTTTGTACTCATTCGAATAAACATACATCAATATCGTGAATGTGGTTTTGATTTTCTCTAGTGCATTCTACAAATAGACATACGATGCTCCAATATTGGCATTGAGTATGATGCTCATGCCATACAGGTGGCCATACTAACTTTGTTGAGGCATGGCCCAAGAATCAGACCAACTGGACACATCAAACCACTCTAGCATGTGGATCTTGTTGACTCATAACCTTTTTAGTTGTCAAAGTTTTAGATCTAGTTCAGCTGGTTAAGAATCCATAGTCCGTCTCCAGTTGATTTGATTCTTGGATTATGGCCTATCCAAGTAAAATTGGTAAATTCATAAATAAGAACTAGAAGAATACAAGGACAAATCAGTGTGGGTCCCGGTGATCGAGAGATTTCGCTCGAGACTTGCTAGATGGAAAATTAGACACTTATCTAAAGGAGGTAGGCTCACCCTCGTCAAAAACACTTTATCTAGCATGCCCATTCACTTCTTGTCCGTGTTTACCATCCCTACGGCCATGGCCTCCAACCTGGAGAAAGTTATGAGGGACTTCCTTTGGTAAGGTAAGGGAGATAAACATAAGTTCCATTTAGTGGACTGGGATAAGATTTGCACACCAAAAGAGGAAGGGGGCCTCGGTTTTCGTCACTTTCGTGATATGAACACAGCTTTGCTTGGCAAGTGGCTGTGGAGATTTGGGGAAGAGGAGAATAGCATGTGGAGAGGGGTGATTGGGAGCAAGTATGGTGTACTACCTAATGGGTGGGGTAGTCTCCCTGTTAAGGCTACTCACGGGGTTAGCATGTGGAGAGGGATTATGGGGTCCAGTGCTAAGTTTGAAAAAGGTATTTCCAACAAGGAGGGTAGAGGCGACAAAATCAGATTCTGGGAAGATAAGTGGTGTGGGGAGAATCCGCTGAAGCAAGACTACCCCAATCTTTTCTCTATATCGGAGGCTCAAGGGGCGACGATCAGGGACTGCACTGTCACTAGGGAAGGGGATTGCTTGTGGAACTTGGGCCTAAGAAGAAATCTAAACGAAGATGGTCTAGCATCCCTGATTGAAAGGGTGGGAGTCAACCCTCATCTCGGGGAGGATTCTGATGAGAGAATATGGAGGTGGGATCCTAAGGGAAAGTTCTCAGTCAGCTCTTTCTTTAGCCATTGCTTTTCGAGGAACGTGGAGTCCTTTCTAGTCTCGATAGTGTAGGGATACCCTTTACCTTCAAAGGTGAAATTCTTCGCGTGGACAGCCTTCCATGATAAGATTTTAACTGTGGATCATCTTATCAATAGGGGCATGGTGATCCCCAACAGGTGCACTTTGTGCAAAGAAGCAGGAGAGTCGGTTGACCACATCCTCATCCATTGTCTCTTCTCCTTTTCAGTGTGGCAGACTTTTTTCACCTTGTTCGAGCATCCTTATGTAGTCCCTCTCCATGTGAGTGATCTACTTCGAGGATGGACGGAGGAAGCAATGGTAGGGAAAGGCAAGCTTCTTTGGCTGCTGTTACCTTTTGCGGTTTTATGGGCGATCTGGAAGGAGAGGAACTGTAGGATCTTTGAAGATGAAGTTAAAGACTTGAAGGGGGTGATTATGGAAGTTAAATCCCTCTTGTTTTTGTGGGCTTTGTGCTCATCTTTTTAGAGGATGTTTTTTTGAATCCTTTGTTTTTCGATGGGAGGAGCTGCTTAGAGAGCATGTTCCCTTGAGTAGTTAGCTCCCGTCTCTTTGTTTATATGAGGGTTTCTCCCTGTTTATAATACAAAAACACACTTACCAAAAAAAAAAAAAAGAACTAGAGGAAAAATGAAAAATAGCAGTAGCTGAAGACAACATTAAGAAAATGACAGCAACTGATAATTAAAATATATATAAAGTACACTTTAGGCAAAGAAGAAGGAAAACAAACATAGCTAAAAATACCAACAAGAAGGAAACGACAAAGTGCCTGAGTAAATACAATGACAACGAAGCAAAAAAGATGACGTTTTCTCTGTTGGGTGATGAACCTGACATGACTCTCTATTGTGGAAAAAATTGACGTGACTCTAAAACATGGTTTAAAATTTCAGAATGTTTCGTAATGTTTCACCGAGATATTACGATACAATCCGATACTATAAAAAAAAACAGATAAAAAAATATGATTCCATGATTTTGGGAATGTTTCGGAATATTTCGTAATGTTTTGGAAATTTCGTTGTTTTACCATTTTTTCAATGTTTCGTGAATATTTCGTTTCGTTTCGGAGTTTGTCTCGGTTTTTCAACGAAATTTTAAACCTTGCTCTAAAATGAAAATTCTCGAACACATATCAAAATGAAAAAAAAGAAAAAAATGATTTAGAATAAACCTGGAAAACAAGAAGTTATGTGGGAAACTGGAAAAAGATCGGTTGATATTTGCTGGCACACATTGATTGGTGTCGACATGAATCTCTACCTATGTAACAAGGACACGACACTTTTAGAGTCTGTACATGAATGAGTCTGGACATCAATTAGTTGTCTTGGACATGAACAGGTCTCACGCGACTAGGAGAAAATGAATCACTTGAGGTGTTCTAACAATTGTGTAAAACTGTCAACTTTCAGAGAGATGTTTAATGTGTCAGATTACTACTCCAGAACATCATGCTTTTCAAAAACCATATTTTGAATGAAGCATTGATTAGAAAAATCTGAACCTCGTTTATGTATCTTGGTTTATATAAGAAAATGGCTTCTGCAGGCTCAGAGTGAAGCCATCTGTTTTGACATTTGGATGTGATTATTTCTTGTCATGACTGGTGTTTAGGGTCAACTGTTCCAATTAATGCAACGGCTGGAGAACACAACGCCACACTTCATACGTTGTATCAAGCCCAACAATTTGCAACGTCCAGGAACCTATGACCAACAACTTGTATTGCAGCAGCTAAGATGTTGTGGAGTGCTAGAGGTGGTCCGAATATCGAGGTCTGGCTATCCTACCAGGATGTCTCACCAAAAGTTCGCGAGAAGGTGAAATGATACAATTGGATATTTCTTTTTTGGTAGTTTGTAATGTTGGTTTCAAAATTTTTATCCGTTTCTTATTCCCTCGTCTTTTTTTGCTGTTTTGAATCTCACATTAGGTATGGTTTTCTTCTGGAGAGTGTTGCATCCCATGATCCACTTAGTGTTTCAGTTGCAATTCTTCACCAGTTCAACATTCTGCCAGAGATGTATCAAGTTGGCTACACAAAATTGTTTTTCCGAACTGGACAGGTAAGATCAATGCACAAGCTAACAGTTTGATGTACATGTAGTGCGCATTAAGAGGGGTCATACCTAGGGCAAAAAAGAGTAATATGTCATATTCTTTAGGACAGTCAAAATATGGTTGATAATATTTTAGGCCTAAGATATTCCTAGGTGGGAACCATCAAATATTCTCTCGTACGACTTGATTGTGTGATGTTATTTCTGGTTTTTTTTTTTTGCCATATAGGTTTTGTTAATTTGCTTTCGCTAGGCTTACCTCTTGTAGAACGGGATAGACCCTTACTGGTCATATTTGGTTACTCATTTCAACCTAACCATGCATTAAATCATTGAAAGTCTGAAAAGTGACGGTATTAAGAAGCCAATAGAATTTTGATTGGTGGATTTTTTTTTAACTCTTCTCGTGAATCTTCTGCTCAGGAGTAAATCATAAGTTTTCTTTTGGATCATAAAATAGCTCTTTTTTTTTTTACTTCTTGTTACTGCTGTACTTGCCACTTAAACTAATTATTGGGTAGGTTCACCTGTTAGCTCCAGCTCGGCTCGGTTCATCAAAGGCGAACCTGAGCCAGTTCATTGAGTTAAATCCCAACTCACAGAAGTGAATTAACTTAACATATAACTTTTGTTACATCATTTGAATGGCGTAAGATTCACATTCCCTTTTGCTTAGTTGAAAAGACCCCATGTTGTTGTCAAGCCAGAATAATGAGAGATGTTAAGAACAAGTATATTTCTTTGTTTGTTCCTAGTGTAGTTCTATGAATCATAAAGATATTCACTGTATGCCTTGTTTCTGACTGACCTTTGTGGAACTATTACAATCTATAGATTGGTGTGCTTGAGGATACGCGAAACCGTACCCTCCATGGCATTTTACGAGTGCAGAGCTGTTTCAGAGGTCACAAGGCTCGCTCTTATCTCAAAGAGCTTAGGAGAGGAATTGCCACACTACAGTCATGTACTGTTTTCTCATCTTTTCTTGAAACTCTCTTGATATTTTTAAGAGGAAATGTAAGGTTCACTTGGGTAGACCAAATGGATGGTGTACCAATGGCTAGTGGTACCTTTCATTTCTCTATTTCTAATTGGGGGATCAAATATCTTATCTATATTCTTGCAGTTGTTCGCGGTGAGAAAACCAGAAAGGAATATGCCGTCTTAGTACAGAGACATAGAGCTGCTGTGGTTATACAGAGGCAGATAAAAGGCATGGTTGCTAGGAAAACTTTTGTGAATGTTCGTGATGCATCAATACTAATACAGTCAGGTAAGATTTTTGTGTTCTGGGTTGACTTGGTGCTTCCTAATTTCCTTTGATGATGCTTAGTGTTGCAATCAAGATGTTGCAGGTCCTATTCCAGTAAAGTTCTTGTCCTTATTTGGATATTTGAAGAAATGTTTGTGCCTTGCAGGAAGCTTATTGAAAATCTACATTTCATGACGTTTTAAACTCATTTTGCAGTTATTCGTGGCTGGTTAGTCAGAAGGTGTTCCGGAGATGTAGGCTTACTGACCTCAACCAAAAAATTGGAAGGCGCAAAGGTATTTTACAACCACTGCTATTCTTATTCTCAGCAATATACTTCCCCTCTGATTCCCTGCACTCAGACTTGCTATTGCATCTTTCTTGTGTTTCCAAGTCAATTCCATATTTTAGAACACTCATTTGTGAGTGCTAGTCGGGTATGCCAAAAGCTGATATACAAGAAACTGTACCCTCCATGACACTTGTTGTGAACTCCCAAGTTTCTTTTGTCGTTTGTCAGCTTGGGAATTTGGGACTTCAGGTTGACTGGTTTGGCCAGGCTCTGAGTCTGAATCTAAACTGCATTACGAAAGAATATGCATTACCAAAAGTCGTCATCATCATATAAGCTTTATTTCAACTATTGACCCACAAGAGTACTTTTTCTCCATATGCATATGTACTCGTACCTATGTATGTCTACGTTTAGATGTATAGATGATGGAATGGTTCTCAATTTTGTAAGACAGAGGCCCCCCTCAGTCAAGATCAACCAATTAATGGATAGTAACCATCCTCTTCACTGTGCCATACACAAGGGACACATGCAAGGGATCAAGATCTACCTTTCAATGGACCACGACATTCAATGAAAATCTTGGACCACACAAACATAAGACCCTTGATATTAAGAATGATGCTTGCGACCTCCTCCTCCTTTCCTTCAAAGACTCTACGATTCCTTTCCTGCTAGACAGTGGCAGAACCAGGGGGACATTTGGCCAATCCCTAGGTGGACCTACAGACGAAAAATCAGCCTCATTAGTGATTTCAAACATTTGGATCTTTGTACCCCAAATAAGGGTCAATAATGCTCAAATTCCACGGTTAAAAATCAATCCATGAAAACGACACCAAGCCAACGCTTAGAAATCACTAATCAGGCTAATAATTGGTCTGTATGTCCATCCATACGGTCAGAAATCTAAGAATATCCCACGTGGCTCATATTGTGGGCGGTTCTACTCATTTGATTGTGCCCCCCTTGAACAAAATCTTGGCTGCGCCACTGCTTCCAGAGACCCCAGCAAATCGCAAAGGGGAGCATGCACCATAACACCCACCTTCTAGACGAGTATGCCAACTGGAAACAAGATTTGACATAGTTCACTCACAGTCTTCGAAGACCCAAATGGATGATCCTACCATGCTATCTAATGAAGACTACAATTCATTAGATAGCATGGTAGGATCATCCAATTGGGTTGAACATTGTCCTACGCTTTAGGACAAAGGATGAGGTGTGGTGGGGTACAGCTTGGTGGAATCAACCTTGCATTGTACCACATGCACAGTGAGGACAGCTGCTTCTCATTTTAAAGATAGTATTTCTGTTACCTTACATAATATTTTCTGAAACAAGGTGACCAAGATAGACCAAACTACTCTTTCCCACAATTTGCAATGCCCTCTTGCATTCTCTCATTGCTCATTTTAGATACTAAAGTAGCTTAAATTTCGAAACAGGGTTCTGAGCCAGATCAAGTGCTGGTGAAGGCATCAGTCCTCGCAGAACTACAGCGCAGAGTCCTAAAAGCAGAGGCTGCTTTGAGAGAGAAAGAAGAGGAGAATGATATCCTCCACCAACGGATCCATCAATATGAGAGCCGGTGGTCCGAGTACGAGCTGAAGATGAAGTCCATGGAAGAAGTATGGCAGAAACAGATGAGATCCCTACAGTCTAGCCTCTCAGTAGCAAAGAAGAGCCTAGCCATTGATGATGCTGAGAGAAAGTCTGATGCCTCAGTAAATGTGACCGATGACAGAGACTACAGTTGGGATATTGGGAGTAATAATTACAAGGGCCGGGAAAACAATGGGGTAAGACCTGGGTCGCGAGTTATGGACAGAGAGATGAGTGCTGGCCTAAGTGTCATTAGTCGAATGGCTGAGGAGTTCGAACAACGGAGTCAGGTATTTGGTGATGATGCCAAGTTCTTGGTGGAGGTGAAGTCGGGGCAGGCTGAGGCAAGCTTGAACCCAGACCGGGAGCTAAGAAGGTTGAAGCAGATGTTTGAAGCTTGGAAGAAGGATTATGGGTCGAGACTGCGGGAGACCAAGGTGATCCTGCACAAACTTGGAAGCGAGGAAGGGAATTCTGACAAGGCAAGGAAGAAGTGGTGGGGAAGGTTGAACAGCTCGAGGATAAATTAATTAGCATACTTATATTACAATTATGATCTCAATTTCATTGTTCGTTTAGCCCCCCCGTTTATGTTCTAGAAATGGTTGAAGAGAAATTGTGTAGCCTTTGTTGCCGCTGAAAGTAGAAGGGTGTTTGGGTGCATTTCAGTGACTAGTAATTCAAATGTATATATTTTTTTTTACGTGTGCCACATTCTGTTTTGGAAAAACAAAAATTTGCATCACAAATAAGTTCAAGCAGGGGAGAACCCACGTTCATTGATCATCATCACCACCGAAAAATCAAACCATTCGGGAATATTTCGTGTAGGATGCATGTTTAATACGACCTATCATAAAATACATACATTACCAAATCTTTGAACAATATAACTGTATGATTTTAAACGGGAAATTGCCAAAGAAAACCTAGCTTTTTTGGGGTATTGGGCAGGACCCAGGTAAGGTTTCTTAAGCTTCAGCCGGGCTACCTGACTAAATTTTGGTCAGGCTCGACCAGCTCCAAACCCATGAAAAATCAAAAAATTGGGCCCAGGTTGAGTTGGGCTACCGATCATTAACTAAGATATGATCCAAATTAAAATTACCCTTTAAACTCCAACCTTACACTGCCCTTTAATCAATGTGAAGGCACCATTTTCCTGTCCCAGTTTGCTTTTGATTCTGATACGAAGATGATGCCAGGATATAACCCATAATGTGAATTTTTATAGAACAAACCCAGACCGATTTTTAGGCCTGGGAGACACGCTAATGAGCCAAACCAGACAAGTTCAGCAGAATCAACACCCTAATTCAAACTGCTTAATCTGCGAATCACATCATGAAGGACACATGGCCACAAGATGAAACCAAGGTTTAAAAGGGGTCATTATAACGGTATAACAGACTAGGGGAGTTGCTGTTTTTTTTTTTTTTTTTTTTTCCGTTATAACACAGATTGTAACACACAAGTAAAAAAGAAAAATAACGGGAAAAACTGGTGCTAAAATTCTAAATTTCAACGAAATTCATAATGGAAAATAACAGACGTAATTTTAACAATTTTTTTCAGAAAATAACGGTCGTTATTTTCGTTATAACGGCCGTGTATTAAACCATGGATGAAACCAATCAAACACATCTAATGATCTTTTGACTTACATATTTTACAACTGTAAAAGTATTAACACACGAACCGATGCAAATTCCATAGATAAATAGCAATTTAAATATTTAAATAGTCAGATAAATGTTTTTACAATACTAAACAGCACAAAAGCAACAAAAATAGAATCACATAATTGTTAATTCAACACCCTGGGGTCGAACTTTTTCAAGCTGATCAAGAACGCATTCCACATTCAACTCTTCTAAAAATCCAGAAGACATAAAGCCTTTACCAGTGAGATAATGTTTTACTTGGCGATGAATAGTCATTGTCTTGAGTACTATGGCATTAGTAAGCAAATACTTTGCAAGCTTGATTTCTTCCCTACTACCCCCAAACCCATTTAACTCAACCTCCTTGAGATGGAGATGGGTGCATTTAGAAGGCTTCCAGGTACTTCCTGCCTTTTTTGGTCTGGTGGAGCCTAACTGCAATAAACAAAGGGAGTTCCTTAATTTATGTCGAAAACGAAGAGTTAGAACGCATATTGAAATGGAATTGGTTATCTCATTTTAAGTATGAAATGAGATAACCATTTCCATTAACATCCAACATAGATTACGCATATTGTAAGCACTAACAATCAGCTGTGTGAATAATATAAAAATATTATAGACTGGCTCTACAAAAACGAGACTGTTAGACAGCAATATGCAGCCATATATGCAACAAATCCCACTATGTTGTTTGCAGTTGGTATAATAGGTTAAGAAGACTTACAAGAAGCTCAAATCTATGCAAGTATGGAGCTGCCTGGAGAATGGATATAAATCCAAGGAGACCTTGTTCCAACCAACATACTTCCAACACCAACTGCTTGAGATTGGTGAACAGAGGTAACCTCGCAGGTATCATACTTTCCTGAAAAACCTAGCCAAAAGTAAGTAATGAAACTTATCTACAACAAGCACCAAATCAAGATATGATTCCACATACCTCTATAGGAAAGCAAAATAGTAATAATGATTCAAGCTGGGGAAGATCACTTGCAAGTCCGCCAAGAGCATAAGTTACGCCATCCGATTGGTTCCCTTCTACAGTACGGATAACTGTGTTCACAAGCCGGGGAACATTCTGGAAAGAGAATTTTACCATGGCGCCACAATATTCGAATGTGGTGAGATGTATGTCAAAGATCTCTACCTTCTCCAAATACGTACAGAGAAATATGATTAGGAACTTCAGTCTGAGGGATGAGCCAGTGATTTTCAAATTAACCAATTTCGAGCAGTCCAACACGCTCAACCGTTCTAGGTTTGAACTGTTGGACAATAGATTAACAATATGTTCGTCATCTATATCAACGCATCCCAAAGTGAGGACTACAAGGGAGCTAAAACCATTGAAATCAAGAGGAGGGCTCAAGATGCAACCTCTCAAATTAAAATACTTTAGAGAGGACCCCATTTCTTGAGCAAAAAGCCAAGAAGGAAAATCATAGAGTTTGTCATCTTGGACAACACCACCACCATCAAAATGCAACAAATTGAGATCAAGCTTTTGAACTCTCTTAGCTATTGCAATACGAATCCATTGATCGATGTGATGAGCAAACTCTTCATCCAAATAAAAGCGCACCCTGAATGCGTCTATCTCTGGACCTTGGTGATGCTCCAAGATCTGATCAACCCATCTTACAAATTTACATCTTTCCTCCCGTAGCAACAAGTTCGTTTCTTTACTATATTTTCCAGTGATATCTTTTCTGAATTCTCTGTCAGGGTAGTTGCTTCCTCTCATATTTGCAACATCAAAGTTGAGACTAGAGATAAATGCCATAGATGTCCTAAAGAGGTATCTCCATCTGCGTGAAAGTTCGCTAGTTTTTGCTGTTTCTCTCATCGTCAACAACCATAAGATGGAGGAAAGAATTTCATCTGGCAAATCACTAATCCGATCCTTTATGATCTCATCAACCTAATAATTTCGAACACATTCAAAAGGATGTTAGCAATGCAAAATAAAGCGGCCATCTTACATATTCTAATAGAATTAAACATCATTCAGTTTCAATTAGATCTAGTAATTCGAATCTCTGATTCTTAGTGATGCAGGGGACATAAGATCCACATGAGAC
This sequence comes from Euptelea pleiosperma, assembly GCA_035048495.1. Lineage (NCBI taxonomy): Eukaryota > Viridiplantae > Streptophyta > Magnoliopsida > Ranunculales > Eupteleaceae > Euptelea > Euptelea pleiosperma. The sequence continues at coordinate 52,283,195 of CM068543.1, forward strand.
ATCACTATGGGGACATGTTACTATGTAAAAAAGAATAGAAACCAGAATTCTTGATCCCTGCAGAACGTGCACAATACTTGTGTGTGTGTGATGTCATCACTCTAATGGCATCATGATGACAACAACTGGACCATCTAGTTTGAATCTTCTTGCCCAGATTTGTTGCTGCTTACTAATAATTTGGGAGTTCTGTGGTGCCCAAATGAGATACATATCATGCCAAAATTGATTGTTATTTTAATGCAAGACTGATGTTACATTTATTTTAAAATACTTACGCAGCAATGTCTAACCAACAGCGATACAGGGCAACAGAGGAGCTGTAAATATAATAGGAAATTTTGGGGGTTTTTGCATTATCAATATAAGTATGAATATTTTTCAAATGAACTCAAATTTGTTATATTTCTTGCTAAAAATTGATGTTTAAGGTGTAAATGCATCATATATATTGATCTATGATAGTTACACCAGATTTGTGCACAGAATGAAGAATGTACAATGTAAAAAAATTCCATTGGTTTTCACCCTAAACATCCCTGGCTGGGCCTGAATTAATTATATTTTTTCGCACTGGTCAAAATATTTCCATTTCTAGGCTGGTCAAAATAAATCTTGAAATCGAAATTAACACCTTGGTAGTTGACGGCCTTGAAGTATTGCTCTACTTGATGGCTGCTATTTTAAAAAGCATTTTAGAATTTACCATGTCAAAAACTCGTTATAATAACTATTTTTTCCCAAAAAATAATGGCCATTATTTTTGTTAAAACGAAATAGATAATATAGAATTCTACAACATATAAAATCATTGTGTTAGCGGTAACCATTATAACGACGTTATAACCAAATTTTTTTTCTTTTTTGAATAATGGTTTCATTCAAGTTCACCAATCAAAACCAATTTTTAGTGGGTTGGGTTCGGTTTAAACCCAACCCATACAAGCCCGAGCTTTTGCCATTCCTCAAGTGAGAATGGTTCCAGTCAACCTGGTAACCAGACCCAACTTAAATTGTTTGTACCCATTTTGGGTTTAGATCATGTTGTTTTAGGTCAGGTTTGGAATTGATCCACTAAAATTTGAGTTTGTTTCCGGTCAAGTCCAGGTCAATTTCATCAAGTTCAATTTAGCACCAACCCTCGTGATCTGTTGTGACCTATAGTACTTGGGTTTCGGTACAGGTGTCGGGAGGGGGGCAGTTTTATATAGGCCCAATTGGGAAGTAGGGGGGTTGGAACAGAAAACACATTCCAAAGTGTCAAAAGGCGTGTTGCACACATGGGTGTTTGTCCAACTTCATGACTGCATAACCAACCCAGTAAAAAATGGTAGTAAATTGGACATGGACATGGACATGGACATGGTGGAATCGACAAGGATACCAACCATCTTCTTGTCCACTGCGAGTTTGGCAGACGAGTCTGGCTGTTCTTTCTCTCTCATATAGGCATTGATTGGGTTTGCCCGGGAAGCATTGGGGAAGTCTTGAAGAGTTGGCCCTTTACCCCGATGACGGCGAAAGGAAAGTTTCTTTGGAAGTTTATGCCTTTGGCAATCATCTGGGGGATATGGCTGGAGAGAAACAAGAGAACATTTGAAGACAAAGAAAGCTCATTTCACGATGTCATCTTGAACATTAAGGCTCTATTGTTCCGATGGGGTAGTATTAGTCGAGAGACTAAGGGTATTTTCTTTGGGGATATGGTTTTCAGGTTTAAGCAAATACTTTTCCGATTTTTTTGGTTTATGCTTCTTAATCCATTTTGTACATTGAGATCTCCTCGATCTCCCTTTCATCAAGGCATTTCTGGAATTATCAAAAAAAAAGGAATCGACAAGGATCCTGTAGCCATATATGTCGTATTGGGTCAACACTATGGTGGAGTAAATTTAAGGGTCCAGGTATCACAGGTTGCAACCCTATTTCATATTAGATTGGAGAACAGTCTCACCTCCACTTTAGCCATTTTGGAGTACGATGACTTCTTGCCCATTGATTTCAGTTTCTCTTGCACAACTCTATTTGAGGTTCAATCCCTTGAGCTGCAAATAGCAAGATATAGATTGAGCAATAAAAAAGTGTGTCAACCCACAAATGAAATCAAAGATAAATTTAACCACAAATAGCTATGAAATGACACAAACAGAAGGCAGTTATATGGAGGATCCAACAACATAAAGAATGCAACACTAACATCAACATAATTGATGTGACATGATGCAGAGTTCAAAACAACAAACCATGTGTTCCTATCAATGTGGACTCCTCTATCAATGTGGTAAGCCATGTGTACACATAGCAAACGACATTGCACTTCCTCTCCAACTTTAATAAAAGAAAATCAACCAGAGATGTTATTCTTTTACCGTCATTTCTCTACAATTCTAGGGAAATCTACATGGTAACCATCATGGATAATACCCATTGTTCTAAAGTAAAGATGGCCTTTCGCTCAAATTTTTTTTTTACAAAGGGAAGTCCACCATTAAAAACTTGTTTTCCGCTTAAGTGTTCCTCTTAAAACCATCATATATAGAAGCCTTGCTCAGAATGAAATTAGAATGTGAACAGAAAGAATTTTTTTTTTCTCTACAACACCATTGAAACTGTTATGTCTACAACTGTTCCATTGAAACGTTATGTCTACACCCGCACAATGGAAAACATTATGTCCAAAAAGCTTCAGATATAACTAGGATTCTTTCCAGATACCGTTATGGAAAACAAGGGAAAGAATCCTAGTTATATCTGAAGCTTTTTGGCGTGCGGGAGCACCATTTTGTTACTCAACATCTGATTTTATGGCCACCCCTTCGTGGATATACACATCCAAAAAAATTACCCTAATTGGTAATCTATGGCAATAGATTTTAGTACTTTCTATGGTATGATTCTAGCCGTTGAATTCAACCATTATTTGTGAGTGCTAAAATCAACGGCTAAAAATCATTAAACAAGTGGATTTTTTGATATGAATATCTACCAAGGGATGGGCTAAACATCCATGCGGTCAGTGGGCCCAGATGGCAATGGTGATAACAATAATCAAAACGTTTCAGGTATACCTCGTCACATTACATCATGACCCTTTCCTCAATAGCAATATATAATCTATAGTCTATACTATTATAGAGCCAAAGCCGGAGTTTGACGGTCGGCACGTGCACCTTACACATAGAAGCAACTTACACGTGGCACACTCGTAGAGATCATTGACCATATCGATGTTTGGCGTAGATGCAAGAAATCAGTCTGATTAGTGATTTTTTACCATAGATTCCAAGTATTATTTTGTGTACTTAGATCCAAAGGTTTGAAATCACTAATAAGGCCGATATTTGGTATACTAGTAAATGGCCCTTGCCCGTGGCACTCTCCGACAAAAGCGTTTGCAAAAATTGGGTGCCTTTGGCACTCAAACGGTATAACTGACTGGGGCGTTACCGTTTTTTCCATTATAACGGCTGTTATAACGGATTGCAACGCACAGAGGGAGAAATGGGAAAATAACAGAAATAACAAAAAATAACGGTGTTAAAATTCAAATTTTGAATAAATTGAGGTCAAATGAGGCGGATTGAGTGGCTGAACTGACTGGGGCGTTACCGTTTTTTCCATTATAACGGCTGTTATAACGGATTGCAACGCACAGAGGGAGAAATGGGAAAATAACAGAAATAACAAAAAATAACGGTGTTAAAATTCAAATTTTGAATAAATTGAGGTCAAATGAGGCGGATTGAGTGGCTGAAATCTAACCGTCCACATTAGATTGATGGATTTGATCTCAACCACTCTTTATCTTATTATATGCGTGGGTGGCCCGTGCCCGCGACACTGTCCAACAAAGTGTTTGTCAAAATCAGGTGGGAGTTAATCTCAGCCATCGATATGAAGCATAGTGGATCTCAGCCACTCATTATTAATGAAGCCATATAAGATAAGAGGGGGTATAAGAAAACCATAGTCACTTGTTATATTGATAGTGGGTGGCCTGGGCCCTCGGTACTCCCCGTCAAAGCATTTGTCAAAATTAGGTGTGAGTGGCTGAGATCCACCGTCCATTTGGGGGATAAGATCTCGGCCCTTCTTTGTTGAAACAGATAAGATGGGGTATAAGTGGGGAGACAACTTCCATGTTTTGTTATACTAGTAATGACCCGTGCCCACGGCACTCTCCGACAAAGGGTCTGCAAAATTGGGTGCCTTCGGCACTCAAATCCACTACCTAATCAGGCAACGTGCTTGAGTACCAATTGACAACTCTAATTGGTTGTCATGAATCATGATCACTAATCTCATAAAATCATAGACAATCTTCTTTAGCCTCCTTATGTGTTGCATCTCTTTTAGTAAGACGTAGTAGTAGATTATAAGAAAGAATATAATGAATACGTGACATTCATTCTAGTGCATTGCTTGTGTGTACGGGATGTTTCTCCATTTACTTAAGGGTCGGGCTCAACAGACACATTTTCACCCACAAATTTTGTGTATGGGATGTTTCTCCATTTACGTAAGGGTCAGGCTCAGTAGCACATTTTGAGGGTTCAAGAGATGGAAAAGGAATGATGGAATGAAGAATTAAACAGTAACATCAAAGAAAGAAATTCCAGTCTCTTAAAGGATAAGCCAATTGAAAAACTGCAGCAAGACCCGTGAGCAAAGAAGAAGTTGCTCCAAATGAAACAAAATGATCATATAGGATAACTAAATATAAATGTTCTAATGTCATTTGGTAGTAACCAATATGCAAACAATTCTAACACTATATTTGACAAAAATCTTTGATTCTTGCTCAAACAGGATTTCAAAATTCAATGTGGTGGTAAAAACATCTTATTGTACCTTAGTTCATAGGGAAAACTCATTCAATAAATTGCAATAATTGAAGAAAAGAGGAGTATATGATGCTGCCTAATCCCCTGTTCGTGGCCAACTCATCAAAATACGAATTTGAGATAACTCACCAAATAGATGTTTTAAGGTACCACACCTACTGAGACAATGAGTTGTTCTCAATGAGTTATCAATTTGAGTAAAAAAAACATAACATAGAAACAAAAAGGGACAGCATTTAAATAAATACATCCACCCAATAAAAGGGACACAAAATGAATCTAAGAGCACACACGAACGACGGTTAAAGAAGCGCGCAATGAAAAAGGCCATTTTTTACACTTATCAAGATTTTTATGAAAATAATAATATTCTGATTGTGACTTTACTCAGACATGACTGTCCTATTATTTATTGGTGCTCAAAAGAGCTTAAGAGACGCAGAATCGCAACACATGTGATAATTTGACTGTTGATGTGGCATGTGATAACCGATCATCAAAAATATCACCACCTTGATAGTACCTATCACAGAGTTCTACACCATAGTTGTAGGAATCCTCCAAAGAAAGAGCAAAAAATTGATCTCATGAAACCCACAGGAAAAACAATCAGCAAGTTTTCTTAAAATAGAGGTCTATCAAAAGCTATTCAATGCAAATGGAATTGGATTGTCAGTAAGATATGCAATACTAAGATGACAAAGGAATAAAGTAAAAGGATGTGTGTGAATCCATCAGAAAGGAAACATATAGAACTCTATTTGGACATTGATATATGTAACAATTTCCCATGCATCAAAATTTCAGCCATTCTTTCACAATCATGGGAGTGCATTTTGGGCAATTGCTTGTATATTTGAAGGTTGATTCTACAGTTCAACATTGCTAATCTTTGGTTCAAAATGGCTTCTAGTTTCACTTCCATGCTGTTTTTTGTTGATTTCTAGGGTCACTTGGATAGACTGAAACATTGGGTTGTCATGGTCCTTTCTCTTCTCAATTTAGGAATTGTTCTCCATTTCACAACTGGTGGGAAAACGGGAATGGAGTGTACACAGTGAAATCTAGTCTTAGTTTTATCTCTTTTCATCTCTAGTAATATATTTCTCTTCATTGCAGCAATTTCCATTAAATAAACCGTTGTAAATCTTCAGTTATGTCTGTCTGACAGTAGGTGCAGCAGCATTAGTGTTCTGGGCCTTTTATGTTCTGGTATGGTAATCATATGACCAATCACAAATGATGTTCCAAAAGACCTCATTTGCCAAAAACTAACCCAGACCCATCAAATGGTGGTTCACAGCTCTCTGTGTTATTTTGCCAAGAGTGGATGCATGAGGGGGATAGAGTGTCTTTGTTGTCTAACTAAAGGGACATTAGAATTCTCTTTAATCAAGCATGGTCCATCTTCTAAATCTAAGCTTTCTACATTGTTTTGCCAAGTTGACATATTGGCCATGTGGTATCTGTTTCTGCCATTGAAGTGGATCGGCACAAATGCTATGCTTATTTACGTAATGGCGACTGAAGACGTGGTTGAGTTCTCAGATGTTCGGCTGTCCAAGCATTACTGTATTAGGAGTTCAAAGAAGAAAAATAGTTCAACTCAACAAAATAATTTATTCATGACTGCCTTAGGAAATGACAACGATAGACTTAAACAGAGACAACACCCTATAACACCTTATGCAGAAAGCAGTACACAACAATACTATAAGAAACAGAATGCTTTTGAGTTAAACTTTTAACGATTATGAGTTGTAAAGAAGGAAACAAACCATAAACAATAGACTCATCCAATACAACTACTATTGCTCCCATGTCTAGCAGGAAAAATTCTTCCTTCAACCAAGGGAAGAGATTAAAAATATCTGCATCTATCAATACCTAGAACGTGTTGGACCAATTAAATATAGTAAGATTATGGCTTGATTAGTGATTTCAAACATTTTGTCCTTGTACCCAAATAATGGTGAATAATACTAAAATTCCCATGGGTTCAATAGATCTAAGCAACAAACGAAAAAATGCAAGCTGTTTGGAGAGAAAAAGGATATGTTTCATGAAAAATGCCTTTTTTGTGAGACCCAAAGGCTTATATGTACTTCTTGTTTGGTTCGTCATCTCTATTGTCTATTTCTTTAAAAAAATAACAAATATTTTACGACTTATTCCAAAAAATTCTGGTAACAGAAATTGCTTTCTGCTTAAAAATACATCATTCAAGATGTTGCATGTGAGTTACAAAGTTTGGAGGGCAACCACTCCTCCACATCAACTCAACCCATGTTTCTGAATTGCAGTCTGATTTTGCATTTCAGATTGCAGTGAATTTTAGATTTCAGAATGATTTGCATTTGCAAAATCAGATTGCAAACACATGTTGATGTTGTGAGTTGTAGAGTTTGGAGGGCAACCACTCTTCCACATCAAGTCAATCTTTGTTTCTAATTTGTAATCTGATTTTGCATTTCAGATTGTAAAGAGTTTCAGAAAATGCTCACTAATTTGCATCCTTGCACACAACATCAGATTGCAAACACAGATTGCATTTCAAATTGATTTCACTGAAAGCATATTTGTATCCCTTACACTACGCCCAAATAAAAAAAATCTCTTGTAATATATATGGCAAGATCCAGTCTGCAACAATCAACCCAATAGACCACATCGGTTGCACCCCTTAGGGAATGTGAGTAGATTGCCTGTCAATTTCAGGCGTGAGCCATTCTGACTCTGACTTAAGCTAAAAATCAATTCCTAGAGATAAACATCAATGATCAACCACAATCGCAAGAGAACTATATGCAATATGCATTTTGCGAGAGTGCGAGAGACGGATCTAAAATAAAAATAAAAGAAAACATAGAACAGTAGAAAAATAAAAATAACCTCAATTACTGTCAACACTGTCATAAAAGAGAATCACTAAAGAACATTCAAAAAGGCAACATCAAACTACATCATTAAGAAGAGGCGATTAATAGCTCACAATCAGCAACAATTAAGTTCAATCTATAAGAATCAATTTTAAAAACTAAAAACCATAAAACAAACCTCTATTATCTGAATTCACGAACGATTCCAAGGCTATCAGATCCATCACAAATGCATCATACAAAAAGCATGAAAAACTTAGAATGCAAAACCCACCTCAATTTTCGTTGTTGACACTGCTTGACTAAGGATTCTTTATGCCCAAATAACCAATTGACTAACCGATGCTCTGATACGTTCCTAGACTTGTTACATGCACGTGTCCTAGTTGGTTGTGCCACGTGTTAGTATTTAGTGAGTCCATGTCAGTAGAGAAGTTGTGGCAGTTATTTAGTCATGTAGTTATGAGAAACATGGGATAATCCATGTCAGTTAGAGAAGTTGTAGCAGTGGTTTAGTTGTGTGAAACGTGGGTGAAGTCAGTTATGGGTGTGTATTTCATTTCGAGTTATTGTATTTAAGAAGGTTGGATGTTAATGAGAAGATATCAAGAAAACTATTTTACAAATTGTATCTCAGGAGGTTTTGGCTTCCCTTGAAGTAAGCCACAATTACAAAATTGCTCATAAAAGAAGAAATCACGCAACATGCTCCAATCTGAAGTTTAGAAAATCAGCATGATTGGTGGTGTATAGATGCAAACCAAACCAAATCAGAAGATATATTTTTTACAGCAAACAAACAAATAAGAGAAGCTCTCAATTTTGAAGTAGGTTTCAGAACTAAGAGAAAGAAACATAGCTACGCTCATGCCTTAATCTTCGTCATCCTGATTGTGTTCACTACGATCACAGGTCATTTTGGGGAGAGAGGAATAATGATCCTCATTAACTGGTAACACCCACCTCTCTTCTACTTTTAAATCAAGTCCAAACCCAAAAACAAATCATCTCTTGTTACAATGCAGCATTTTAACAAACATGTTGTGCGCACTATACTACTCCCTACTTCAAATAACCAAAACAGAAAAAAGAAAAGAGATGCGTAGAAGAAAATGAAAATAATGCTCAAAATAAGGCATGGGATATTTTGGTTGCTTGATCTGAACAGCTCAAAATAATGATCGAAACCGATTGAGTGACAAAATAGAGGTTCAAACCCAAAATAAAATGCACAGGTATGAGATTCAAGAACAGAAAGACTTCTTACCTTGAGATTGAGTGACGAAGGAGACATCAAGAGCATGCAAGGAGCCTTGAGATTGAGTGACAAAGGAGACGTCTCAAAATCCCCAAAACGATATATACCCTGATAAACCATGCAAGTCATTGAGTCAATAACAAACTTGCACAACTGATGTAAAGTTGTTGCCGGTAGAATAGGATCCGTGGAGTCTTGATTTGGTTGCTAAGTCTGACGAGAAGTAAGAGGATAAGTATTTGGAGTCTTATGAATTGTAATCGGAGGACTTGATGAATGCAATCAGAAATTATTCTCTGGTTTAGCGGAAATAGAAAATACAAACTAACAACGATTAATTTTTATATCTACATCTAACTGTAGTAGAAAATAATACAGAAAATTGCTTAACTATTCCCTTTCCCTTCGTCATCTCTAAACGTGATAAGAAAATGAAAAAAATTACTAACACCAAAAGAAAATAAAAAAGAAGTTTTTATAATCTTTATTTTTACATTCAAGATCGCACAACAGCACATCCACTATGTCCATAGTAGTGACGACCCTTTCATCAGTTTTCCTCATCTTCATATTATTTTTATTCACAATCCTCTCTTCGCTATCTTCAACATCCTCTTAGCCTGTAAAACATGATAAGAAAATAAAAAAGGACTAACAATTGAAGAAAATAAAAAAAATTTCATAATCTTTGTTTTTACCTTCAAAGATTTATACAATCATAAAAAATTAAAACCCTACAAATAAACAAACAATCATTCTAGAGTATAAACATAAACATGAATGTAAATAATTGAATAACAATTTTTTTAGAGGCCCAAATCAAGTATTCAGCAGAGACGACTCATTGAAGGAAAAAAAAAGTTTTAGAAGAGATGGTAAAGATATCGAACTATATTGGCTTTTCTCCTACTTTTGTGTCTTCGTCATTCGAAGAAGCTCAGTCGGTGAGAGAAAATGTGAAAACCCTGCCTAAACCCTAATATTTATATATGACCGAATTAATGACTAATTAAATGAATATTTATTTATTAACAAAATATGGAGAGACATTAGATGTCAATAATGGAAGTGATGTTAATGGGAAAAACGTTTCAATCGAAACAAAAATAGAATGTTATGAAAATTGAATGAAACAAATGGAAAGCCATTAGAAAGCTATAATGGAAGCGGTGGTAATAAGATAAACGTTTTGATTGAAACATAAATAGAAGGTTATGAATGTTATGTTTTGAAAAATAAAAGGGTGTTAAGAGACGTTGAGAAAGACGAATTTAAGAATGAAGGAATAAATAATTTAAGAATGAAAGATAGAATTAAGGAATAAATAATTGAGATTTTAAAAAAAAAAAATTGAGTTAGTTAGAAAGTCTAAAAAGTCCTTAATGTTTGAGGTGCATTACTTAAAGTGTCAATGGGTGTTTTTGGAAAAGACAAAAAAGATAGGGTAGAGTCAAGTGGATGAGAGATGAAAGAAAATTTTAGGTTATTGACATGGCACTCTGCATGAGGAGAGTGCCACGTCAACTTGATGTGGAGGAGAGAGAACGACGCTACTCGCTTCTTTGCTATAGTATAGATATATAGATAAGTATTATAGCTTTCCTTGATAGAGATCCTATCAGTGAGAGAGTGTTGGTCAACACCAATGTTACAACTGATCGGTCTTCTCCTCTCCGCCACCACAAACCAAAGAAGCGTTCGTGCAATGGGCGTCTTAACGAAGGCTTTTCACCTCAGATCTGCAATCAGCAACAGTTAATCGTCGTGCGAGAAAAGAGAGAGAGAGAGGGAGAAGCAGGAGGAAGTGGATGGAGAGAAGTGAGAGTAGAGACGCGGCTAGGGTTTGAAGTGGGCACGCGCGCGCTAGAAAGAGTTCAAATCCGACTGTTAAAGTGGGTCGATTTCAGCCGCTACCCGCTACTTATGGGGGGACAACTGTCCTGTTTTGTTATATGAATAGAATAGGTCCTTCTAGGAATGGGACAAACATCCATAAGGTCAATGGTCTCTATTAGTATGCCACGTGGCTTATACTATTGTCCCTGATGTGGGCGTGCCAGATAACCTGAACTGTGAAGGGACATTTAACAACGAAAGGTTTTACCTTTGAAAGTAGAGAGGCCTTAATTCTGTCACATGTGTGGCAACCCCGGTTGTTGCTTTATAATAGTACTAGGGGAACGCCACATGCAATGCACCTCGTGCACCTTACACGTGGCATCACCTTACACGTAGCACACTCATAGAGATCACTCGTTGTATCGATATTTGTCCCACCTCTAGATGGACCTACATGCAAAAGGATTTGATTGGAGTCGTTTTTATGTGTTGAGTTAATTTTTAACCATAGATTTTGAGCATTATATAAGTATTCAGATCCAAAGGTTTGAGATCACTAAACTAGCTTTTATACGTCAACCTAGGGATGTGACAAACATCTATGAGGTAAGTGGTCCCTAAGAGTGTCACGTGGCATATACGATTGTCCCTCATCAATGATGATGATGGATGTGGGCATGCTGGACATCCTGAACTGTGCAAGGCCTACGCCAAGTGAGGTTTGTTTTTTCTATAGAATAGCGGTATTTAATGAGGGAAAGTTTTGCCATTGAAAATAGAGAGACTTTTTAATTGTGTCACATGTGTGGGCATTACGGGTTGTTGTTTTATAATAGTATAGATAGATAGATATATTTTAAAACCAAAAACATGGCATAAGGGCTTGTCCAGCATGCCTACGTCCCTCATCATCATTGATGGGGACCATAGTACAAACCACATGGCGCATTGGCTGATATTTGGTATATAAGTCTATTTAGGATCTTACATGCTGACTCATTTTGGTCCCAAATCATGATTGGGAAACATAAGATGAATCAATGGCTGATAATAGACGCTCCATAATTCTTCAACTTCTAAACCAGTCTACAAATATCGGAATGATTTGAATTTTTGTAAAGATGACCTCCTCACCAAAAATTAGCCCTTGATTCATCTTCTAAGAGGGTCCGCCAAATGGTTGTCTCCCGATCTCGATCCTATATTAAATATTGAAAGGCCTCACAGGGAGTTTTCGCCTTAGGCCTCAACTTGCATGGAGACGGCCCTGACGTTGTGGGCGGTCAGCCAAGTTTTACTCCCCTAGATGGACCCAAAGGCCAAAAATCAGCTCGATTGGGAGTTTCTACGCGTTGGATATGAGTCCTTTTCATTAGTTGATTTTTAACCGTGGGATTCGAGCAACTTTATCCAATGGCTAGATATCACCAATCACGCTGATTTTAAGTGACCCAATTTCATCTTTTCAACGGTCTTACCAAGTCTTCCATATTTGTTACCTTCCATCTTCGTCCTTTTTATTTAAGCTCTCCTCTGACTTGGTTTTTTTCTTCTTCTTCAAAAACCCCAACTTTGTTGATTCTCACTTCAACTTAGAAACCCTAATTTCTGATTCTTCATCCATGGATCCGCAGCCCGAACCAGTGAGCTACATCTGTGGCGGTAATCCTAAATATGCTCCCTTTTTTTTCGCTTCTCATGCTTTAATGTCCTTTAATCACTATTGTTCAAGCTTTTTAGACTCGATCGATTAATCCTTCCGTTTCTTTCGAGTTCATATTTATCCTGTTTTTTTTTTTTTTTTCGCTTAGATTGTGGGATGGAAAACACCCTGAAGCCAGGCGACGTGATTCAATGCCGGGAATGTGGTTACCGCATTTTGTACAAGAAGCGCACCCGCAGAAGTAAGCCCTTTCAACATCTTAGTATTCAATTTTAGTTTAACGATGGATGGCGACATAGGATTCAGATTATATTACCGAAACATTTATCGATTTTCAATTTACCTTGCTTTCTTCACATGGATTGCTTAACATATTTACTGGTTTTGGTTCAGAGTTTTTGATACTATGTTACCTCTAGTGGAATTAAACTGAAGCAAAGAAACAAATTTAGGGAAGAATTTTGGTCCTCTAAAATCATGACTTGAATGTACACCTGTTGATAGTATTGGGGTTATCAATGTTGTGTCATTAGGCGTGAATTGAGTGGATGAACTATTGTGTAATCTTACCTAGATTATGTTAACAAGGCAAACTACCGCCATTTAACATCCATTTCCTTGCAATTCTGAGCTGAGCATTTCTTTCGTTTGATCCATTTAGAACGAGTCAGATGGGTTTTTGGTTGGTTTAGGTAAGGCCTTTTTTTTTTATTCCATAACTAGTGAGTCTTGATATGGCATGTCTAACTTCCTTTCTCACAAATCCCTTGTCCATCGATGTTTTGTAGCCTCAGGACATAGGATTGGTAGCGTAGGACTTCCCCCACAAAGTGCGGGCCTAGACCATTCTTTGTACACAGCCATGGTTGAAAATCTTGTTTTGTCTCATTCCTTCTCGGCCGAAACATCTCGTTCCAGCAAACTACTGAGATGATTCATAGCGAAATGTATCGTCTCATGCCGAAAACTTGGTTTAGAATCTAATTAAGCGTTAAAAGATGGTTCAACCATATCGAGACATATAGTGTTTTTTTCATTGTCTCGTTCCGTCTCGGTTGATACATCTTGTTCCGTGAACTTTCTGAGACAATGAAACGGAGCGATATTTTAAACCTTGTACACAGCAGCCAATGTCCCAGGGCAGTGTGCTGATTGATTATTCCCATCTAATACAAGGCGAGGGTGATGAGGGCACTAGCAGTAGACTTCATCTCTTGAGGGATGAACCAATCTTCCCAACCGGGAAGTTGAGGTCCAGTTCCACCACATCAACCTGTATCGCACAGTCATTGAAAGGATACTTGCCGCATAAGTAGCGACTTGCATGAATGGTGTAATGATTGCCCCGCTGTATCCGACATGGACCCGGTGAAATTGATTTCTCCTAAAGATGCTGAGTACCAATGGCTAGTCTATAAGATCCCATGCACCTTGACTATAGCTTCGCAGTGACAACCTTGATTGAATGTGTAGGACAGCCCCTTTTTCCAGGGTAATCTGCATAGGCGAGAGATTTCTAAGATGTGAGATGGGTATCTGGTGATTTACAATCTCTGACAAAGAGGCGATCTTCTTCAAGTCCGAGCCTGTTGCTATAGAGCATTTTATTAGTTGGGGTGGTGTTTAACATTTATAGATTATACTTTATATTTATTTCTTTTTCTATCCTCTGAGCAACAGAGGTATGAATTTCCTTTCTTTGGCCAACTCAAGAAAGGGTTAAATATGTAGACTTTGATACTTATGGATGAAAGTGTAGATCTTCATAACATTCAATACTCAGAAAATGTAAGAAAACACCAATCAGTTTGAAGCAAATACATCTCCTGATGACTCTGTAATGTTTCTTATTAAGCTTCTACCATCGTTAAAAGTGACTGGTTTCGTTTCGGTAGTAGTGGTTTCGGTCCGAAACTAACCGAAACCAAGTGACATTTTATGAATAAAAAGTTAGTTTTTATCAGTTTCAGTTTCAGCCGAAACTTGAAACCATGGCTTCTACTAGGGGTAGATTTGGCTGTCCTCAGCTTAAATTATGATTGTGAAGATGAAATAAAATACGTTCGAGGTCCACTGAGTTCTTCTCACTAAGGGTATCCATGCTCTACACATTAGTGCAACATACCCCATACTGACCTTGGGCATACTGTGTGTTGTGAAGATGTAAGTGCAGAGCCTGTGTGCCTCAGGTGCATGCTGTAACAGCTCTGGCTTGAATAAATTGGATTCTCTGTCTCCTGGTATTTAACCTGTTGTTTGTTATCTGCCCTCCTTTACTTAACCCTGTTGGTTCTTATTGCATGTCCCTTGAACATTCCATTTACTATAACCTGTTTTGTTTGTTGCAGTTGTTCAGTACGAGGCACGCTAAAGAAGGGAAGGGGGATTGATCGGGCATGCAAATTTACTTAAAACACCAGTTCCATTAAGTATGCCCAGTCCTATTAAGTGTGTGGTGCTTGATTCTGTCTGCTGCTCTGAAAAACAGTTCGTAGCTAGTTGTCTTCTATGAACACTTGACTAGAAACATAATGCTATGTTTGCGGAGACCGCTTGGTGTGTATACTATGTCTAAGCTTTGAGGTTCATACATAATTTTCTCATCTTATATGAACATTTGATCTCCAATTATCAGAAATAGCCCAATAGTGTTTACTGCATTGGCCTTGCATTCTGTATTCTCTGTGGGGCTCCCTGATTCGGACAGTGTGTATTTGATGAGATTGTGGATCACTATTATCTTTTATGGTCGAATAGCTATGGATGAGATGTATGTGGAGCCTCTAATCTATTGGTGGTATGGTACCATCCTTGGGAATTTTTTAGGTAAAAAATCAACTTGATTTATGATTGCAACCATGAACTTACAATTACCATGTGTTTCTGACCATCCAAAAGAATTTGCGTACCCACGTAGAAGATGAATCAATGGCTGATTTTTGGTGAAGACGATCTTCTCACCATATAGATCACTCCTACAAAAAATCAGTCCATTCTGAAAATTCTAACCCCACCAATTGTAGTTTTCAAGTTAACAGTCCATTCTGAAAATTCTAACCCCACCAATTGTAGTTTTCAAATTAACGGTAAAAATAGACAGTCCATGATTCTTTAACTTCTAAACCAGTCAACCAATATTGGAATGATTTGAATTTTTGTGAGGATGATCTCCTCACCATAGAGACCATCCTCGTCAAAAATCATCCCAAGGGGTATACTAAACATCAATGCAGTCAGTGGGCCCAGAGCGCAACGATGAGTAACAAAAATGGCGCTACCTCATGGCCAAAAACGTCAGGTATACCTTGTTACATCTTTTTCCTGAAGGGAATTAGGTGACTATGCTCTAGATCATAAGTGAAAGGGTGAAAATGAAGATCTTTGTTCTATTCAGTATTTACAATGTTTTAACGTATATATCCATGGGTCGCACTGTCTTCCTTGTCTTTATGTCTCCATTGAAGTAACCCTCACCCCCATTCCAACACCCTACAAATTTTCATTCCCACCAAAAAAAAAAGAACCAGAAAGATAGAATTTTAGAATAGAACAAACAACCATCCATGAATTCAAGCAACATATATTGCAGACATGAAGATACATGATGAATAATGGAAGTATAACGATGAAATAGTTGAGTCAAGGACTGCACATGACAGTCCCAAATAAGAAATTCCCAATTCAAAGTAGGGGGGGAATAAAAAATTCTGAGCAACAAACTGCAACACCCAGTCCAAATAACAAACATTTCTCCTTAAAGATTAAACTTGAACCTCATCTAAATCGGCTACCATTTTCTTCAGTTTCATGAAAACAAACTAGGTACTGCACCATAGTTACAGAAACAACCTATTTTAGCCCAAGAAATCCAAATCTGAGCATCATAAAGAGAGTAAGTAAAAAAAAGTGATAGATTCCAAGCATCGCTAATTCATTGTCAAACATATAAGCCCATAATTGTTAGTCGCATTCAAATAGAACTCCATTGCAATTCTACTTCAGCAGATTAAGCAAATAACCCACTGAACTACATGCTGGTTTCATTGATTTTTACTACACAGTTACCACATTATACTACATGATATAGAAACATAGTAAAACTTTGAAGGAGTTTGAGCCTCATAAAAAAGAATTGAAGAAAAACCATGGAATATATATATATATATATATATACTAGTGGGTGCCCCGTGCCATCGGCACTCCTTGACAAAGAATTTGCCAAAATCAGGTGAGTGACAGAGATCCACCATCCATTTGGGGGAGGATTAGATCTCGGCCCTTCTTTGTTGATGCTTTAAGAGGAGGTATAAGTAGGGAGACAACCACTGTGTTTTGTTATATAGAATAGTAAATGGCCCATGTCCACGGCACTCTTCGATAGAAGCGTTTGCAAAAATTGGGTGCCTTCGGCACTCAAACGGAATAATAGACTGGGGCGTTACCGTTTTTTCCATTATAACAGCTGTTATAACGGATTGTAACGCACAGTAGGGAGAAATGGGAAAAATAACAGAAATAACATAAAGTAACGGTGTTGAAATTCAAATTTTGAATAAATTGAGGTCAAATGAGGCGGATTGAGTGGCTGAAATCTAACCGTCCACATTAGATGGATGGATAAGATAAGAGAAAACAACTGAGTTGTCTTGTTATATGCGTGGGTGGCCCGTGCCCGCGGCACTTTCCGACAAAGTGTTTATCAAAATCGGGTGGGAGTTAATCTCAACCATTGATATGAAGCATAGTGGATCTCGACGACTCATTATTGAAACCATATAAGATAAGATGGGGTATAAGACAACCACTGTCACTTGTTATATAGATAGTAGGTGGCCCGTGCCCAAGGCACTCTCCAGCAAAGCATTTGGCAAAATCGGGTGTGAGTGGCTGAGATCCGTGTCTATTTTTGGGGATAAGATCTTGGCCCTTCTTTGTTGAAACATATAAGAGGGGGTATAAGTGGGGAGACAACTTCCCGGTTTTGTTATATACTAGTGGGTGCCCCGTGCCATCGGCACTCCTCGACAAAGAATTTGCCAAAATTAGGTAAGTGGCAGAGATCCACCGTCCATTTGGGGGAGGATTAGAGGAGGTATAAGTAGGGAGACAACCAATGTATTTTGTTATATAGAATTGTAAATGGCCCATGCCCACGGCACTCTCCGACAAAAGCGTTTGTAAAAATTGGGTGCCTTCAGCACTCAAACGATATAACAGATTGGGGCGTTATTGTTTTTTCCATTACAACGGCTATTATAAAGGATTGTAATGCACAGAGGGAGAAATAATAAAATAACAGAAATAACAAAAAATAACGGTGTTGAAATTCAAATTTTGAATAAATTGAGGTCAAATGAGGCAGATTGAGTGGCTGAAATCTAACCATCCTCATTAGATCGATGGATTTGATCTCAACCACTCTTTATCTAACCGTCCACATTAGATGGATGGATAAGATAAGAGAATACAACTGAGTTGTCTTGTTATATGCGTGGGTGGCCCGTGCTCGCGGTACTATCCGACAAAGTGTTTGTCAAAATCGGGTGGGAGTTAATCTCAGCCATTGATATGAAGCATAGTGGATCCCAGCTACTCATTATTGAAGTCATATAAGATAAGAGGGGTATAAGACAACCACTGTCACTTGTTATATAGATAGTGGGTGGCCAGTGCCCACGGCACTCTCCAACAAAGCGTTTGTCAAAATTGGGTGTGAATGGCTGAGATCCACCATCTATTTGGGGGATAAGATCTCAGCCCTTCTTTGTCTAAATAGATAAGAGGGGGTATAAGTGGGAAGACAACTTCCCTGTTTTGTTATATATATATATAAATGGTTTTTTCATAGGAAAATTTCTAACTGTTGATTCAAGTATTTGTTGGGTATTCATATCATATGAATATAAATCACCGCATATTTACACATATGTGGGTCCCAAATAATTGAGGGGCGTTGACAGATCATACATGTGCTATATTTTAAGTGCGCCCATACATCATAAGTGGGCTATTGGGGGTGGAGGCCGTGAACCTTCAAAGATGCAAGTGGGGAGGTAAACCTTTGAAGGTTCACATTCGCGCGTCTTCAAGGTCCATCGTGTTTTCGACTAGGTCACAGCTGACGATCATGAGTCATTGTATCCCAGCCCATATACATATATGAGGGCACCTTACATTAAATTTGCATACCGGACTGGCACCTTAAATTAACTTTGCTAAAATAAGTCGAAAAACCGACCCTGTTTGAGGCTCGTAACCATCTGATTCATCACATTCTTTTGGAAGGTCAGAAACACAAGATAATTGTTAAGTTCACGGCTACAATCATAAATCAAGTTGACTTTTGACCTAAAAAATTCCCAAGGATGGTACCATCAGATTAGAGGTCCCACATACATCTCATGCATAGCTATTCAACCATGAGTTTTTCCTACTATGATAGCCCTTTTCACACAAAAATCAGGAAATTTCGACATTACTAGCCTCGGGAAAATATGACTTTAATTTAAAAAATCCAGGCCATCCAATTAAACCATTATTTTCGTTCAATTTTTTATAAGATTAGCAATGTCGAAGTGAACTGATTTTTGGCAACAATGATCATCATGGCAAGGACAACTCAATGTATGGTTGGATTGTCCAACATGATCTCCATGTGGGCCCTACCACCGGGTGTAAGAACTGATTCTAAAAATAAAGCTCTAAACCAACTTTATTATTTAAAAAAGGTTCTTGGCATGCGGCGATACATACTCCAATGTATCGTCTCGGCCGAGAGAGTACGAGACAAAATGAGATTTTCAACCATGACCAGCTACTTGCAAAGAATGGGTTAGGCACGCACTTTGTAGGGGAAGTCCTACTATGTCTTGGTGCTCCAAGACATCGAGGAACAAGGGATTTATGAGAAAAGAAGTTAAACATCGAGACTCACTTCTTAACACGCCCCAATACTATCAACAGGTGTACATTGCTAAAATCTAACTGCTAGAGATAACCAATCAAACTTATTTTTGGTGTATATGGGCCCACCCAAAAGTGGGACAAACATCCATAAGGTAAGTGGGACCAAAACTTACCACTCCCAAAATGCCAAGTGGTACACATAATGAATGATTGGACCACCCCCTTGGTATACCTAATCACCCCAAATAGACTGGTGATTTTTAGCAGTTGGATTCAAGAACCTCAAAAATTGCTCAAATCCAAAAGCCTAGAAATCACCACCCCGCCCCCCCTTGGATCCCACAAACGCTTTCTTTGCATATAGCCACGTGGCATATTCTTAAGAGGACACAGACCGTATGGATGTTTGGCCAATCACTAGGTGGACCTACAAACAAAAAATCAGCCTGATAAGTGATTTAAAAGTTAAAACCTTTGAAATCAGCGATCAAGTTTATTTTTGGTTTGTAGGTCCACGTCCACCTAGTGATAGGCCAAACATCCACACGGTTAGTGTCCTCTTAAGAATGTGCCACGTGGCTTATAGTGGCGTCAGCAGCGTCTGATTGCATGTGTCATCGAAGGTTTACTCCGCACTCAGCTCCCCCCCAGTGTGGGTCCCACAAGCATTTTCCTTTCATATGGCCACACCACCAAAGCTATGAATCTAAATGGACGGTAACGACTGAGGAGAACCTGTCATTTCAACGGCAATCTTCCAACTACTTTTTGAATAGATGAACCGAAAAAACTGCCATTTTCTACTGCAGAAGTGTGGAAACTTAGAACAGCTCAAGCAAATCCATGCCCAAGCAATAACACAAGGACTCCACCATCTCCAACACTTAGCCTGCAAAATCCTCAATACCTACACCAAATTCCATAAACCATTAGAAGCCCACAAGGTTTTCGATCAAATCCCTAACCCGGACCTAGTCTCTTGGACCAGTCTCATCTCTCTCTATTTGCACATTGATCGCCCATCTGAAGCTCTCTTTGTCTTCTCAAAGTTGATCTTCTTGGGTCTAAAACCCGATAGTTTTTCGGTCTTGGAGCTCTCTCAGCTTGTGGAAGGGACGAAGATCTAGGCCATGGAAGGATGGTTCATGGGATGATTTACAAACATGATTTGGGTTCTGATTCAATCGTTGGTAATGCCTTGATCGACATGTATAGCAGAAATGGAGAAATTAAAGTAGCCCAGTTGGCTTTTAGGGAGATAGAAATCAAAGATGTTGTTTCTTGGACTAGCTTGCTTCATGGGTTCATCAAGTGCAATGACTTGGAATGTGCTCGCATGTTCTTTGATAAAATGCCACAGAGAAACTCAGTCTCTTGGACTGCGATGATCACCGGTTACATCCAAGGTGGGAACCCAATTCGTGCATTAGAGCTCTTTCAGCAAATGAAATCGGAGGGCAATGATCCTCCGACTGCTACCACAATTGTAGCCATTCTTTCGGCTTGTGCCGATATTGGGGCTCTGGATCTTGGTCAGTCAATCCATGGTTACATTAGCAAAACCAATCTGAATTTGGATGTTACCATGTACAATTCTTTGATGGATATGTACTCCAAAAGTGGAAACATTGATACAGCGGAGAAGATCTTCTCGGAGATCCCAGTAAAGGACAAATTTTCATGGACAACAATGATATCAGGATTCGCAGTTCACGGGAATGGGAACCGTGCAATTCAGATTTTCTCTGAGATGTCAAGAATAGGGGTGGACCCGAATGAGGTAACATTTGTTGCAGTTCTCTCAGCTTGTAGCCATGCCGGACTGGTTGACGAGGGTAGGAGATGGTTCGATAGAATGAACCAAGTCTACAGTTTGGAACCAAAGATTGAGCACTACGGGTGTATGGTGGATCTTCTTGGCCGTGCAGGGCTCTTAGAAGAAGCAAAGGAGTTGATCAGAAGGATGCACATTGAACCAGATGCCGTTATTTGGAGATCATTACTAAGTGCTTGCCTAGTCCACGGAAATTTGAAATTAGCTGAAATGGCAGGAAGGAAGATAATCGAATTAGAACCCGACGATGATGGGGTGTACGTACTTCTGTGGAACATGTATTGTTCTGAAAGTAGCTGGGAAGAAGCCTTGGGAACAAGAAAGATGATGAAGAATCAAAGAGTTAAGAAAAAACCCGGCTGTAGCTGGATTGAGGTAAACGGTGTTGTTCACGAATTCCTTGCTGAAGACAAGATGCATCACCTCTGCACAGAAATTTACTCTGTTTTAGAAGGGATGGCTGAGCAATTGATGCTGAATTCCAGTCTCTCTGGTTTCGAAAACAATTGATCGAGGCCTTCAAGGGGATTCCCAGTGACAACAAAGGTTTGGGAAAGGCTTCAGGCCAGTCGCCATAGGTGATCGTCAAAGTTGGAGAACCTAAATTGTCCTACCTAGGAGATCACTGACCATATTGATGTGGGATTCAATCGCCTTAGGTAATTGCCTACTTGACCTTGGCCATACACTGGGGAAGTGTTTTCAATTATATAAGCAAGTACAGGTTTTACTACTGCTAGCCATGATTTACACACATGGTGGACGTGCAGGGCGGTCGGAATACACCATTTGATAAGTCCAACCTATGCGAAAAACTCAACTTAATCATGATCTTAACCATTCAGTATGTCACATTCTTTTGTACTGACAAATTTGAAAATGGCAAACTGTTCAAAAACTTAAAATTTTTCTTTCTTCCCCTAGATTGCAAAGTTGTAGCAATTGCATTCCCTCTTACTTGTTCAAATATGAATCCTTATTTGCATTGCTCTCTCTCTCTCTCTCTCTCTCTCTCTCTCCCTCCCTTGCTGTTTCCCACTTGCCTTCCTTGACAAAACCCATTTTCAGCATCAGGCAAAAATTTTAGCGGCCATTTCTTGTTTCTGTTTCTTCACCTGTTTTCCTTTCTTGCAACAATGCTATGGTTGAAAGTTGAAACCATGTATCCGAGCTAACCAGTCTGTTCTTTGATGAAAGTTTGCTAATTACACTATCTTTTTTAATTTGTTTCTATTTGGGGTTTTTTGTACCCCTTTGATAAATCTTCTATATTAGTGAAAACCCCCCTGAATTTTTCATTCTTTTGGTCTTGCCCACTTGACTGTTCTTTTTATCGTCATTGGCCAAGACAAAAAATATTAGCCCCGTCGTACAAAATTGAAAGAGCAATCGATCCAAAAACAGTCTTCAATTTTTGTTTGACAGGGTTAATGTTTTTGACTCATTGACCGTAAAAAAAAAAAAAAAAGAATCAAGTGTGCAATACCAAAACAATGAAAAATTCAGGGAGGTTTCACTAATATAGAAGATTTACGAGAGGTATTGCAAGAAAACCCTTTTATTTAATAGGTCAGGCTCAGGAGCCGCCTTTTTTCTGACCCACTCTCGGTAGTCGTGCTCTCGGCCATGGATTCCGAGAATGTTCAGTTTTTGCACAAAAAAATGAATGCCAGCTCAGTGCTATCAACCACCGTTGGATTCTCGGAATCCACGGCCTAGAGCACGACTCCCAAGAGGGGGTTAGAAAAAGGGGGGCTCTTGAGCCTGACCCTTATTTAAGAGACGGGATATTGGCACCCGCGATTTCGTTAAGGATACGCACTGACTCGGTAAACCCACCTAAAATTGACCCCTAACTCTATACACCCAAGTGACTCTTCACAACCCACCAAAAAACACACACATAAGAGAAGAAGAAGAAGAGGCTGCCACTGCTCTCTCAGCAGCCTAGAACAGAGAGAGAGAGGGAGGTACCTGTTGCAAAGGCAGTGGCGACAGAGAGAGAGAGGGAGAGAGAGGTACCTACTGCCGCGGCGGCTTCATTATTGCGAGTGAAAAACAAGGGACATTTTTGTAATTTTTTTTTTTTTCGTTAATTGGGTCTCCTGAGCGAAATCATGGGTGCCAATATCCCGTCCCTTATTTAATCTATTTGTTTATTTTTGTAAGCAGTTGTGACATCAATAAAGACATGATTTTGTCTCATATTTATTATACATAACCTCCAAGTTGTAACCATCAAAGATTTGATATTTAAAAGTCCTCCAGTTGAACTTCAACCAATTTAGGGCATGCCTCGATCAAGAGAGTCCACCGACTGACCCGGAAGCTAATAAAATAAAGAAATCATTAAGGGCCTGTTTGAATCGCCATCTTTAGACTTGAAAGTCTCTTTTTCACAAAAATACTCTTTCCTATCAGATTGTTTGGATGAACATTTTTTATTATTCCAAGAAAATATATTCTTTAAGCCAAAAAGTCTTTTTTATAAAAAAAAAAAAAGTGAAAGTCATTTTTTCAAGTAAAAAAAGACTTAATTTTGTTAGTTCCATTAACATAGAAAACCTGCTGCCACCACCCCTCCCCGTCTCTGACTCATCAATTATAGTGGTGGAGCCAACCAAGAGAGATAAAGACATTTTGCATCAATGATAATCCAAACAACCCTTTTAAGAAAAACGCATTTTCAAAAATATATTTTTTGGAAAAGTCATTTTTACAAATAAAATATATTTTAAAAAATGGCAATCCAAACGGTGCTAAGACTTTAATTTGGAAAACCTCGTCCAAGATGACATAACAGAACTATTTATTCAGAATTCAATGGCTTTAGAACAAATACTAGACCTCCATTTTTATGTGGAGCAGTAATGTACTCTCTCTCTTTCCTCTCTCTCTCTCTCTCTCTATATGCACAAAAAATTACAAAACCGTGAAAGAGAACTCCTAAGCCCAGTTCAATGGGGGAAAAAATAATGATTGGAAGCAGGGGAAAGCTGATCATGGGATACCCTCTGGATCAAGATCTTGTAAAGATGGTGGAATGAACTCAGATGGCCCATCAGTATCTCTCTCAAAATCAAATGGCTGCCCTGTTGCAAAAGCATCAGATTCAGCCTTTGAGTCCATATAACCGTCACTAGGTACCGAGGATCCTTGCTCTGGACCAAGCTGGGCATTCTCCTCTGTTTCTCCTTTCTCTGATCTGCTATGGTCCTCTGGTCGAACCATATCTCCATCATAAAATGATCCCACTCCCTTCTTACCACGAGCAATCTTCAAAAGAATAACAGACAGGACTGGGTCAGTCTGAAAACTTCAAACAAAATGACAAGAGGAATACCCACAACACGGCCAGTGTAAAAAAAAAGGCTGTTAGATGGGCGCACCTAAGGAGATCATTTGTTGCATAATTTGAATTTATTAGATGAACTTAACATATGAGTAGGGTTCTTTCAGGATCATTAACCATATTTGGTTTTTCTCCAGAAGAGTTTATAATAATCAGAATGTTAGGATCATCTAACCAGGTTAAAAAATAATAATAAAAAGTCTGCCAGGTGGGTTGGAGAGTTATGGAATTGACTTTTTTCCCATCTGTCCTCAATGGGTGTTCCTCTTCTAAAAATGTTCAAAGAAAATTATTGTCTAAACATAAAGGGGCGGAGTACAAAGTGATTTCATTGGCATAACTTGTACTTACATATTTTCCAGAGCTCTCTTCTTTGTAAACTATAAAAAAATCGCCAGTTTGAAGGTTATGCATTCTTACAAAATCACCTGAAGAGAAAAAAGTGAAGCGCAAAGAATGAATAGAAATTTAAAAAAAATGAAACAGAAGAGTTTTAGCAAATATAATTCCATATTTCAATAAAAACTTAGAGGTGCAGTACATTTCTACATGCCTGTATTCTCCATAACATACATCCTACTTTTATTGTTTGGCCAGTACCTGCAAGGAAAAAAGAAAATATACAATTCAGATATTTCCCACAAACTAAGCTGCGTTTGTTAAACTGAAAACTTATCACTGAACTCTGAATTATTTGCTGAAAGCTTAAAGTACTGAATAAAAAGTACTGAAATTTAAGTGTTAATCCTGTTTGGTAAACTGGCAAAAAGGTGCCAATATCTGAAAATTATGTGTTAAGTCTGTTTGGTAAACATAAATCAGAATGTCTAAAAATTAGCTATTTGACATATTTGCCAT
Source organism: Euptelea pleiosperma (assembly GCA_035048495.1). Lineage (NCBI taxonomy): Eukaryota > Viridiplantae > Streptophyta > Magnoliopsida > Ranunculales > Eupteleaceae > Euptelea > Euptelea pleiosperma. The sequence continues at coordinate 52,308,628 of CM068543.1, forward strand.
TATAACCTTTTTGCAGCCACATCATCAATTCACTGCACCTCTATTTTGGTCATCCAAAGGGATCTGATATAGAGTCTACGCCTACTTTACCGATTGCAGCCATGGCTGGCTCAAATCCAACTACGTGGCATCCAAAATAACTACCTAAATCCCCCTCCTTTAGTCCTCCAAAATATGTGCTAAACCCATGGGTGTTCTGTCCGGATTATGAAACCAAAAATATCAAAATTCTGGATTGTATTATTCTTTAGAACAGTCCAGCAAAATCATCTTAAAAAATCTAATTTATCCCACTCAAACTTCATGTTCAAACAAAACCCACTTCAAAAAAACAGTCTAAGATCCATAAAGAAGGAAAAAAAAATCAAAATCCAACACATGGAACAAAAAGACAAAACTACGTCCATAGGGTATGTAGGTGGACCTACATACCAATTAGTTATTAAACCTTTGGATTTGAGTACCCCAAATAATGCTCGAAATCCACGGTTAAAAATCAAATCCTAAAAATGACTCCAATCGAATGCTTAGAAATCACTAACCGGGCTGATTTTTTGCATGTATGCCCACACTTAGGGATGGGCTAACTATCCTTACAGTCAGTGATCTCTAAGAGTGTGCCACATGTAAGGTGCACTTACATCGCACGTGGCATTCCCCTAATGTACAATAGATGTACTGCTAATGTCAAACAGAGAGTCCACAAATCCATTGACAAAAGACCACATGTTTGTCAATCTTTAGGTCGCACAAAAAATAACCCCCAACGATCAACATCAACACTTCAAAACATTCATAAAATTCCACTACAAACATTTACACAATACATGAGGAAATCTGTAACTTATCATCAGTGTGAGAAGGCGTATTGATCTCTTGTAAACCGCCTTCCTCATGAAAAGAAAATCAATTTTTACATTATTCTTTTGTTATTAGAGCACTAGATTCAAAGAATATGCATAGCAACTTCATTGTCTCAATGCATCAAAACAATGCAACACGTCTCAGACATAAAATTCTCAACAAATTGTTTTAGATGACATGTGTTCCAAACTTCCAATATCACAATGACTGGTTTCATCACTAGATTTGGATAACTTTAACATTTTTAATTTTGTTCTTGCAACTCAACGTTCTGTAAAAGAACAAAGAAAACTTATTAACTCAACGTTATGTTATTCCAACTGATTGGATAACTTGTTAACCAAAAGTTATTTCTGTAAAAGAGCAAAGAAAACATATTTGAAAACTCCCTGTTTTTATTCAATGAGGTCCTATAACATATCGATCCCAAATAGGCAAACTTAAGTTCAACTTTCCTGTCTCTGCTTATACACAACCCTAGAAAATCCAAGCATTAGGGTTTTGATGGAGAAAGAGAAGAAGAAAGGAAGAGAGAAGTGGAGGAGCCAAGGTAGAGAGAGATAAAGAAGATAAAAGGAGAATCACCAAATCGGTCGTTGAGATCGCCAATGACTGTAGTTCCAAGAGAGAGATATCAGAGAGAGAGAGAGAGAGAACTCTAGATTTTGTTGAAGAGGAGGAGACCATGTACGGGAGGAGAAAAGGTTTAGGTTTTAATTGGTTTAGAATAGAAGTCTTCAAGGGCAATTTTGACATTTTAAAAAGTTTTAAGGGACATTTTCGGTTGAAATGACAATTTTCATAAAAAGAAATCACTTACCGCATTCAGTGATAAATCACTAAATAAGTGATAAGTCGGCTTGGGCTGGCTGAAAAAAAATCACGGAAAATTCAGGCAATTTACACCATTCAGCGCTGAATTTTTTTTTTTTACCAAACACATCTGAATTTTAAAAATGTCTGAAAATTAAAAATTTCAGACTTAAGTACTGAATTTTTGGTTTAACAAATAGCCCCTAAAAGCTGGTTAATTCCAAGTAAATGAGGCCAGGCATTCCGATGGGGTTCCATATTCTGGGTGGCAGACCTGAAGATGCATTAAAACCAGTAGATAACATGTCTTCAATGAAGAGCTCATGCTGAAATGAGCTGGCTTCACTAGTTGAGGCCCTTGTTACAAGGTGGAAAGTCAGTTTCATTGACAAAGGGGCCGCAGAAAGTATAAATGACTAGAAGACTACTAATGGATCATAACAAAGATGCAAGGACAGGAAGAAGCCGTCTTCCCTGCCAGTGAATACACGTGAGTGGATGATCTAACAATCCCACCTACTGTGTTCCCGTCGACCATCAGAAATATATTTAATTACCTATGTGGGTGTATAGACAAACACGGATAATGGTATAGATGAAAACAGTTAGAACACCAGATAGCATCGAATTGAACATAGCTCTCATTGGCAGGGCCCATCAAATGCTGGAACAAAATCATACTGGATATGTGCCACACATGCAGGAAAGAACCGCTTCTTACTGCCTACACATCTTGCTGCAAGTATTCATCAAGTGATGAGATGCAAACCCTGTTTAGGTAGTTTAATATATCTTCCTATGTTTTTTTTCACTTTAGATCTATGTAAGTGGGACTGTGTCGTCCAACAATTGGTTTATATAAAGATAGTCCAAGATTCTTGCTTACTAAATAAGCATGGATCATCTTCTTTGCCACCTTGTAATCAATCAAGATGTAGCATTTTACGCTCTCTAATATGTTATCTTACCCAGCTTTTCGTTAATCTAAAAAGGGTATCTTGTGACCACAGGTAGCCCTCAAGAATGTGCTATAAACAGCTAGTCGTAACATTTTGCACATGAAGGGAAGTTGGGGAATCACTATTTACGGTTTATATATACAAGTGGGCCACAAGTGTGTTGCACATGAGTGATTGCAGGGGCCCTTTTGGATGATTAGTTTGGATTTTGGAGGGGCAAATCTGTACATTACTCAATGCACGATTAGGAAATAAGAAATTTGAAGTTGTCCATGTAGATTAGATATATAGCTATTAATAGGTTGTTTTGGAAATATGGAAGGACAAAGAAAGTAATTAAGTTGTTATTAAGGAACCAATTTGGAAATATGAAAATAATGGCACGGTAAGTAATTAAAGTGGTTAGCAAGGGGATGTATTGAAAATAAGAGTGATGCATTGAAAAGTAATTAAATGGTTAGCAAGGGCTGTATTGCCAATATAATAATGACCTGAGAAGGGGTGAGCACGTTAACAGGGCATTTAATGAACTTTTTTGAGTTTTTGGCAAAGAGGGGCATTTGATGAAGTAATAGGTGCCTCTGTTTTTTATAGGCAACTAATAGTGAGGGCATGCCATAACCTAAGTTCAGGCTTTATTATAGTAATAGATGTGGATATCGTATATGTCAAATCAGATGAACATAACCATGCATGGTGAATAGACTACACTTTTGAACTGTTCTTCATAATTTTTCTTGACTATTCAAAAAAAGTCTGGTATCAGTTGTTTCCAACCATCCAACAGGGTTGATTGATCTCCAAGAAACCTAATCCATATTCCATCCATTGGTACTATCCGACAGATACAATGGATTTTCTTCTAATTTAAAATACTTGTTCCTTGGTATTTCACGCCTGACTTCAGTAATATGAAACTATAAGCTATTTTAGTTGCTTGAGAGTCTTGAGAACAACATTTCAAAGTGAGACAAGACCCAAACTAGAAGACTCCAGCAACAGTGACAGATTCTTATGTGCAAGGACTTTGAGCTCAGGATACCTAAATTTGTTTTAACGCATCCAAACTTCATATACTTAATTTTAACATTACCTACCTATACTTGAATTTCCAATTAACTGAATATGTCATGTCCTCCATTTGTAGAATAAGTCCATCTTTTGCAACTAAGGGAGGAAGATTTGCCTCTGCATCCTTCTACAAAAGGAAATCCAACAGAAACAATGGTTACATCTAGCTTTGCAATAGCATGACTATTAACTGAGGAAACCTTGGGTTTTCTTGAAAATCTAAGAAATTTTTGTTCCCTACCCCATGCATATATGTGGCCCTTAAGAGATCTCATAGGTCAAATCAGCTTTGATCAAATCAATGTAACCATCTGATCCATTGAAATTTTCTGGATTATTCATCTAATTTATCGACAGTTCAAGATAATGTGATAAATTGGGATGATTGGATGGTTATAATCATTTGATTTGGTTGATTGTGAGTTAGAAGTTCTATGTAGGACCCATTAATGCAAGTCCAAAACCCTGCATGTACCTACATGTACAGTAAAGATAAGAACGACATATTCTCAGTTAAACCCAAGGTTTCTTTTTTTAAAATATTAGGGTGTATATGGTATTATAAGAATTGAAAGGAAACCATACTTTTGGAAGCACGATTCTTCCCAGGTTACCAACATCAGTGTTCCGCAACTCTTTCTGCACAAGTACCATCCAACCCTTCCCATCGATCTCCTGAGCAAATCATAATTGCAACCAAATATTGGATAAAAAACCAAATATAAGAGAAACATGGAATCAAATCAATAAATGTGGAAAACTTGCTATGCTGAACAGCCTTTTTATAGATAAAATTAGACATGACACCATCCACTTCTTCATATAATTGCAAAGATGGGAAATAAAAGGAAAGAGATCTCTCTAATAAAAAATGATAGAATCCCAGTTTCCTGAACGGTTGGTCCAGGCTCCTACTCTGCACTACAAGCCTTTCCTTACAAGTGGCACCCTAAGATATCAATCTGGACCATCAAAAGTCGGGCCAGTCCTTGGATTGGGCTCTAAAGAATCCTACCCGCTGTAGTCAAGGCGCGCGCCTTAGGCGCAAGGCACATCTAAAGCGCCTTAGAAGGGTCAAGGCAAGGCACGTTTAGTAAGGCGTGCGCCTCAGACTAGGCTCCAGGCGCATCAGGGCGCTCGCCTCCTAACATACTTATTTTTTTCTAAAAATTCTATACTTTGGCCTATTATATTAAGCATTGGTATGATAAGAGAGATACAATTGAACCTATATCATTGAAAGACATTAATGAAAGCAATGAATGGCTACTTGGGGAGATGGAAACATAAGGTAGAGAAGCAGAAGATGAATTGGTGTTTGAGGATGATAACTTGAGATAGAGTGTTGTTGCGATAGCTACTAGAATTGGTGAATCAACATCAAATACTAGATCACAATCAAGGTCAAGAAAGGGCTTCAATAAGGGAGCCGGAAGATGAAGAGGTCAATTCGGAGGAGACTGAAGAAGAAGAATATATTGAGGAGGCTAACACATCCGATGATGATGGGGATGAAGTTAATGATTATATTTTAGATGATAGTGATGTTAACTAGAACTAATTGTGGGCTATTTGAGATTTTCAACATTTGCTATCTTTTATGTTTTACGGCTTTTTGATTACTTATTTTGTTTTTAGATAATGACAATGTTAACTAGAACCGACTATAGGTTACTTGAGATTTTCGACATTTGCTATCTTTTATGTTTTATGGCCTAATGATTACTTATTATGTTATTTTATGATATTATTTTTCTTAATTCTTTTTTATATTTCATATATTTATTATAATTGTTAATATTGAGCCTCGCTTCAGTCAGGCGCGTGCGCTAGAGGTCCTAGCGCCTTAAGTGCTCCTTGCGCCTTTAACTACCTTGACCCTACCATTTGATTGACATTCTTGAGAACCTTCACAAGCATACACACATACACATGTGCAATGATCCTAGGATTGAAAGGGCTATTGAAAAACAGAAATCATGGTCCTCGGTCCAGACTGCCCAAATGTTACGCCACCTCTTAGATTGACCACAAACTCACGCCCTTTGGGTGATCGGAACTGTGCAGAAAAGATAAGAGCCTTCAATTAGAAAGAATTCTAACTTCTCCAGAGATCAATAATGCATTGATCAAACAGAAATTTCAGAACAGACGGGTTTGTGTTGTAACCAATCCAAGGCCTAGCCCAACATTTTAAATAGCCCGGATTGATGACCATGTGCCATGTAAAACCAATCCCTGTCTATGCATAGAATGAAGCTTGGACCATCTCTCCTGAATCCCTTTTCTCATCGATATGTTTCATACTAAACTTTCCACACATGCTCACCTTGGTCAAAGACCGTGTTGAATTTGATTCAAAATTGGCCTTGTTAAAAACAAGCTAACTTGGCCACACTGTTATACATAAAAGGATAATTGAATAAGCAACCAGGCTATTTTATATAGTACATAGAAGTAGTAATACATCATTCTCCATACTATGCCATATTAGTGCCACCTTTGGACTAAGCGCATTTGCTCTGACATATCAATAGAAATTGCAATACCTATTTTTAGAATTAATTGTAGAACACTATTTTTTTTTTTTTTTTGATATGTTATTGTAGAACACTATTGATTCAACATTTAATTGATATAAAGATTTCATATTATAATGTGAAGTAGCATTCTTGTTACTTGTTAGGTAGATCTTAGCGACAGTCTACCAGTGGCATAGGAGTACACATGGTGCATATGCAGGGGGGAGGAACTCACCCTTCAATGGACTACAGCTGGAACATCTCTGAAGCTAAAAATTAATACAATCAGGTGTTCCTAGCATCCTGTTTATCTATCTTTCTTTACACCTGTTGGCCATACTATTTACGATCCATAAAATTTAATAAATAGATGGTTAAAGTCATCTTGTTGGGCTAGGAGATGTCCCGGATAGAACCCATCAAATGTCAGGTCGTAAAATCTTACACGTTCCATGTCTACCAATAACCTGTCAGTAGACAGTCCTTACAGTCAACTTGATGATGGTATATCAGATTTCCTCTACATATTAAGGCGACTTTCTATAGAATAAGAGAGAAAACACACCTTCTCATCCACAGTTCTATACGAACTTGCTGAAGGAATATATCCAGGCTGAGGCTCAGAGCTGGTGGAAATGAGAGATGACCTTGTGTTTTGAGTAGCGTCCAATACATTATGTTCCCGCAAGGGGGGAAACCCATTTTCAGCTGAAGGTTTTAACTTGGCATTCCTATTTCCATCTGAAACTACAGTCATGCTCGTGCCGCTCGAGCAACTCGGACGAACAACTTTCCTTTTGTGCATCGGTACTGAGGCACTACCACCCAATGAATTTCCATTCCTTGGAAACCGAGAAGTTGTGAAAACATTCCTTTCCTGATTATTAGTTGCTTCAAGATTGAGGGGTGCAGACACAGAGTAGTTCATGGGTGGACCCCTTGCCGCTGTGGGAAAGAAAGGATTCTGGAACACTGCTTGAACAGGCACAAAGCTACTATGAAACACTGCAAAGTCACAATAATTAGATGGATAAGTTACTGGAAATTGAATGACACGGGAGTACCACAAGTTAGTGAATTCAATCGCACAGTTAATAAAATGTTGTGGGCATCATTAGTCCTCTAACACTCATCCCAACAAAGAGAAACACAAAAATTTACATATTTGGAAAAAAGGTAGTATATGTGGGAGCATTGTGTGCCCTCTCTATGCTCAATATCTGTGCATGTTAGACACACTGTTATCATCTGGATTGTTATATTAGTGAGCCAACGTTAGGTACAGCCGAAAAGTTACACCATTCAAGGAATAATTTTTACCTGATAAGTAACCAACATTTGTATTAGATTTAGAAGAAAATAACAAAGAGTTGGAGAAGTGAGAGAATCAGCAACAACGTTTGCACCCCGGCGAGAAGGAATTTTTTTCTTGAGGTATGAGCATCGGAGAATGTGATCCATTCACTAAATTAAACCTATCTTTAAAAGTTCTTGAAAATCAATCAGTGAATTTCATCCTTTTTTTCTCCTTTCATCCGATTTGACATCAGTGCAGGTAATAGGATTAGATTTTGGGATGACTTGAGGTCAGCTGAGAGATCTTTTTGACGATTTGTTTCCTCATATTATAAATCATGGGATTCAAAAACTGATCTTATTTCCGATGTGGCTTCCTTCTCCTCTGATCACCTTTCATGGAACCTTAGATTGAAAAGGATCTCCTTAAAGGGGTCGTATAAAGGAATTGACTTCTCAACGTGTTAAAAGATGTGGACATTTCTACAAATGAAGTTGATTCAAGAGTTTGGGTCCTTGAACTGAACCTAACGGCTTATTTTCGTCCAAGTCTTCCTTCAAAATTCTAACATCGGTCAATCATTTGTCTTTTCTGCACAAGAACATTTGGAAACCTCTTGCTCCCCCAAAAGTCAAAGCTTTTTTTGCAGACAGCAGGCCTCCAAAAAAAAAACTATTTACAATGTGATTTGCTTCAAAGAAGAAAATAAAAAGCCCTCTCCCACATATTTGTATGATCGGTAAAAAAGATGGGGAATTGGCAAGTAATCATTTATTCATTGATATCAACCTCACAAAAAATCTGCCCATTCCAACATTTGGAGCCTCGTCAAAAGTGGATCGTAAGTTGAAAAAATTTATACCGTCCATATTCTCCATTAAATTTAGGTCCACATTTGACAGTGTCAGATGTCTTAGAAATTGCTGATTTTTGGTGAGGATGGTCTCCGGGGTGAGAAGATCATCCTCACCAAAAATGAGCCCTTAACTTACCTGCATGTTTTCTAAAGAGGCTTAAAGTTAGAAAATCAAACTTTTTACAGGTAAATTACTCTTTTGCAAATTTAAACTTTTTGATATATTTGGACAGTGATACCTTTTCACTGCCAACCACATGGAAGTAGAAAACAACGTCCACTTTATAAAAAGTGCTCACTTTCTACTATTTGTGCTCACCCTCCTCTATTGTAAGGGAATATGGTACATGCCTTTCGCTTCTATATATATATATATATATATATATATATATATTTGTAAGTCGTTTATGTACCAATATTTAGGGGCGTTTGGCAACACAAAGATATTGACTTTTATATGCCAAAAAGAAAAAAGTTAGTATGGATGTGTTTCATAATTTAACTTTTGAAAAGTTAAAAACTAACTTAAAACTGAAGCTAAATTTTTTAGCTTTTAACTTCTAAGAGAATACTTCTAAAAAATCAGAAGGCCTCCCGACGCTTTTAGTTGCTATGACTTTTTTGGAGGTAAAAAATCAACCAGTAACGCTTTTACTTCTCATTCCCAAACGCCCCCTTAGAGTTGAAAAAAGAGATGATTCAACCAATTATCAAAAAAAAAGATGATTCAATCATTAAGTTCCAAAGGTTGACAAATGGTACCTGAATCTTGAAAAAAGCCGCCTGGCATGTGGCCTACGAAGGTTTCCATTTGTGTGGGATTGTAAAAGTTATCGGAGACCTCAGCCTTCCTCTTCAAATTTGATGCTGTAGCACTTGAAACACGCGTATTATTGTACGGAAAGCAGTGAAATTGATATGGATTTCCTACAGGTTGTGGGCCCCATGAATTATTCGCCCCAGGAAAGATGGGAGTAAGCTCGGTCCCAAGTTGAATCAATCCTAAAACAAAAGAAAATATCTAATCATATTGGCAATCAATGTGATGCAGTATCAACAAAAGATAGAAAATTTAGAACCAAAAATCATCTGGCTACTCTAAAATGTAAACATTGCCAAAGAAGAAAAGGAATGGCAGGAGTGAAGATATCGTTTTTATGTAGAGGAGTTAGAAAGAGGCAGCAGCTGTTAGAGCTAATATGTTAGTTACTCTTGCTACTTTTTCCTTTTGGTCATGGCTTTTATTTAGTACTCAGGATAAGAACAAAACAAGAGCTCAACTTGAAGATAATAGTAAATTGCTACTCAAATCAAGTGGAAGCAACAATTTGATCAAGTTACATCCAAGAAGCTATTTTTTCTATTTCCCTTCAAATAAAATATCTCGACATGATAAACAAAAGTGCAACTTAAGTAAGGACACGTGAAGGTATGAGGTCTTAGTTAAGATTAATGGCAAGAAAATACCCAAAGTGACCATTTTCATTAGTAAGGTGCATAATTCAAGAAACTCCCAATTGACATGGTCATATGCTTTCTTGAGGTTGAACTTATAAGAAACTCCTACGATACCACTTTTTATTCTCAAGTCAAGACACTCATTCGCAACGATGATTCATCAAGGATCAGTCTACCTCTCATAAGGGGCTGATCCATATCTCTTGATCCATATCTGAACCAAGATCCACATAAGAGGATCCATATCCGACCGTATATAGATATGTGGGTTGGATCCACTACAAAATGCTATTTTTATGATAAGGATCCAAGACCAAAAACTGGATCCGATACAATCCGAATGTCTAACTTCAACATCTAAATCCAACCCCAACCCAACTCGGTCAACTCCTCTAGATCCATATCCAACTCATATTTTCTTCGGATCATGTTTTAGACATCCAAACCCACAAAGTACAGATTGAATAAGGTTGGTTCTCAGGTCAAATCCGTCTAAAATCATGCCCTAACAGACCGATTTTATGGATGGGCAGGGCTGGGTTGGTACTTGACTACTTGCCAGCCCAACCCAAGCCAAGTCTTTCGTCACTAGAACATTGAAAAAGGGCAGGCCCAAACCCAGCCAATTAAAATCCCTAATGTTATCCACAATACATTTGGAAATATTACCTTTTACTTACTTGTGATCTATTTCAGAAAAAACAATCCTCAATCCCCTTTCTCTTCATATCCACCTTCTTGAGTTCCCCTTTATTCCAAACTTCATTTTTTTTCTCAAGTTCTTTTACTTTCTTTCTAAACACGACATTGACCATACCTTTGAAATGGAAAGAAGACCACCACAAAGCTAATCACTCTTTGAAACATGAAATATCAAGCAAATAGTCTAGAAGCCAAAAAGCAATAAGTGGCAAGGATACCTTTCCAATTCAAAAGAATAGGGACAACAGTGGCCAGATGAGATAGCCTTCCAAGAAATGCCCACTCAAACAAGGAAACTGTCAAACCAACACGAAGTAAGATCTTCCTTAATTTTGGTCTATGTAAAGCATGCTTTACCAAGGGCTAACCATTAAGTTCAAAAGCCACCACAGAATCCAAGAAGGTTCGGATATATGAAATTACTCTACTCCCATGGTAAGGATGATGAGGCCACGTGAGATAGCCTTCCGAGATAAATGACCTATCAAATGAAATCAGGACTCTACCTGTAATGACCCTATTTCTAGCAATATTATAGTAGACTTTTTATAATACTTTGAACATATGTATGCCATTTTAAAGGTCTCAACAATAGCTTTCTATCGGTATCAAGTTTGTCCATATCGGACGTGCGAGTCAAAAGTTATTGTGTTTAGTTCTGGAAAACATTTTAAGTTTTTATATGCTATAGTTTGATATCAAAAATATAAAATTTGAAAAAAAAATGGACAATGTTCAAAATTATAGTCCCACATTCGATAGGAATGAAAAGTTCTGAGTTTTCAACCTGTATAAATACAAGGCCATGCCTCGAGAAAATTACATCAATTTGAGTATTTACATTCTAACCCCTGAAGAATATTTGCAAAAAAAACCCTCAACTAGAAGAAATTCTAGAAAATTCCTAAGAATTCCTAAAAATATACAGAAGGTCCTTTGAAAAGTTTTTTTGTGGGCCCACTGTCTCGAGATGCGTGTTACCTCGAGATTCGTACAATACGAGGTTCAAGGATTCGGGATTCTAGCGTATTCACAAGTACTTAGTTATTTATTTTATGCATTTATGCATTTATGTATTTATTTATTTACTTATTTATTTATTTATTTATAAATGTTATTTTATTTTAGAAATAGTAGAAAATTCAGAGAATATTATAGAAAAATTCTAGAAAATTCTATTATTTTCGGGGAAAATGTTATTCTTGTTATCTGTTAAATTTTAGCAAAGAAAAATCCCAATTCTTGTATTTTCCACATGAAATGTGTAAATACATTGATGATTTCTTGTAATCTTAAAAACATAAAATTATGATAGATGAGGACACGTGTAATTTATTTAGTTGGATGAAGTCATGTTCAAATTCATTAAAATGAAAATATGCATTTTTCATCCGTTTTAAGTATGCACTTTCTAGGATATTAATAGGACTTAAATGTTCTTATTTTTAGTTTCAAAATGCAAATATATGAATGTTATGCATATAAAGATGTTTCTACAAACATTTCTGTTTTATGCATATAAATACGATTAAGGACATGAATAAGAACGTGATTAGGAATATGGAATATCAGATTAGTTGGAATTAGGCGTTGTCTCATTTCTTCGAGACCCCTTGGGGTTTTAGTCCCCTAAAGTATCAGGCGTTGTCTTATTTTTTTAAGACCCCTTGGGGTTCCAGTCCCCTAAAGGAGAGGCTTTGTCTCATTCATGAGACCCCTCGGGTATTTATATCTAAAAGAAAATTAGAGAATCCAGAGAGAAGATACCTAATGAAACAATTAGTGTGCACATTAGGGAATCTACTTGTAGGCTAGAAGTGTTGACATCGTATACTAGAACCGATGGAATGTTGGTACTGAATACATTGATAGTTTGATTGTATAGAAATGGTCACGAGTATTCTGATAAGAGAAATGTTGACTGTTATGTGAAAAGTCATCATTGTATTCGAAGTTATACGTAAGTAATTGATGGAGAATTGAGTTTTATCGAATTACGTGTGAAACTCATTTGCAAATCGTATTTGTTTTAAAATAAACAGAAGTCGTTGATTTAAGTGGTTTTACGCATGAGGAATGTACTTACTGGGCCCTAGCTCATCGGTTTAAAATGTTTTGTTTTCAGGAAAGGATAAGGGGAAGTTGGTCTGATGGTTCCAGCATTTCTGTTGATAGACTTGTGCTAGAGACGATATTATATTTTGTTTAATTCTTATATCTTGTAGAAGGATACATGAGTTATGTAAGTCTTTTGACCGTTTAGTAACATGTATTTGGGAGTACGATATATATACAATGTTTTCTTTTGGATGGGCATATTACGGTTTTGTTTGAGGTGAGAGATTATCTAACATTATTAAAGTGTCAATGAAGTGCGTTTCATCTTATAGATTGTTTAAACAAAATGACAAATTATCCAATGTATTTCCGCTGCATCGTGATACTAGTTTTGTTTAACATGCGTTTGATCAGATCGCACCTCAAGATACGAGAAAGGTCGATATGACCAGATATCGGATTTGGGGGCGTGACACTACCAAGCCTACCTGGCATCTTCCTTGTTATTAGTATATGTACAAGATGCCTTACTAAGAAGTCAATCAATAAGTTCAAAAGCCTCCACAAAATCTAAGAAGGTTCACATCATCACCACCCACACACAAAACCAACCCTCTCATCCAAGAAGTGAATCACATTAAAATTTCTTTAGTGCACAAAGGAGGATACCATCTAGCACCAATTCCATTGAGCCTGTAAACCCTAAAATGTGACCAAACAAAATGGTCCACTTTTTTTTGTATGTAAAGTTAATTTTTTTTTAAAAGAAAACGAACAAGGAACAAAATGGTCCATTTCACTCTTATAGCATTATAGCTATGTAACAAGGAGTGTCCGACACGGATACGAGGTGTCCGACACGACAACCTAAAAAAATCTGATACGGAGACACGTTAAAATATATTAATATATATGAATGCTTAAAATTATTATAAAATAACAAAAATAGAAAATAAAGCAAAAAATATTTATTAGTTTATTGTTGTATGGAGGATGGAACACATCAACAGCTTTTAGAAATCAATTTTATATTAAAAATTATTAAAACAAGGGGTGACATGGCCATAAGTGTCCAGATATGTGTCGGGAAGTGTCAACACGCGTGTCCGGGTGTCGAGGTGTCCGACACGGCAAAAAACCCTAAAAGTGCAGTGTCCTTGTTACATAGCATATAGAGATAAAATGCTTGAAAAAATCAATATAACATTTTCATAAGATCCAAATTCCAAACCAGATAAAACCCTGCCGTCACGCCATCAGATTGAAGCTTATCCCACCTCCAACTTTCTTACCCTAAATGAATGAAAGAACCAACTGGACTATGGAATCTAGATTAGTTTCTTGCAACACTAGTATGTCGATTTTTCACTCTCCATGTTTCTCACCACCACCATCATATCATTCAGCCCTAGATTCTTCAAATTCAAAACAGGACCCTTATAATTCTTCAATTCCTTCCATTCGCCCCTTCTTTCTCCATTTTTACCATCATAGTCGATCCTCCAATTTCCACAGCTTTCTTAACACCTCTACACTAGCCCTCATACCAATCACCATCTTCCTTTTATCTTTTTCCCTTTGACCAATTTGGATAGAAGTTCTTTAGGTCTGTCCTTGTATGATTCAAAAGGCATCTATGACAACATACTGCAATAAGGTCATCCATTGTCTCAGAACCAGCCTCAGCCCTTCCAGGACTTCTAACAGGGACCTTATCTACCTCAGAAGTTGGATAAATACCATTAGGGGGAATGGATAATTCTCGTTCAAAAGGGTTCTTCCCAATAACAGTTCAAGATGTCTGTCAAAGACCTTGCTGCAATTAAAGCAAGTTTCTAGTATATTTTTACCCATGGGTAAAATGTTGGATGGCGAAACCATCAGAAAAATTTACGTAAGTTATACATTTCGTCACCACTTCAGCTCCAATTGCAGTTGCACGATTGTCTTTGGATGATCTCATCTAAAAGAAGAAAAGAATAATCCAAACAAGTGGAACCATTGAAGATTTAAATATTTTCACGGGAGATAAAAAAAAAAAAAAAAAGGCTACGTATTTATTTAATCTCTTGGATTGCTAATGAGAGTGTAATTGCAATCTTTCAAATGACTTTCACAACTCCTCGTCTAAGTGAGCTGAAACAAAAGAGGACTAATGACAAAAGCAAACTCACAATAGATCAGGACATTATCATATGTGAAGATTGATGCTAAAAGGTGATTTTTGGGCCTATGAGAAATCGATAATTAACGGTTTTCTCATTTCTCACATCACTTAGACCAACGTATGTAGTTTGATTTATAGAGCTTGTTGTACAGACCAAAAAATTTAAGTTGCAGAAGCTGTTGTACATCCTACGGAAAATCATTCCCAGCGTACATTGAACTATTTAATCTAATAAAACTCATAGCAACTGAGTTAGTGCGTTGACCTGAAACATGACAAGGCCGAATCATGACTGAGTCACGAAAATTCGAATGAAAATCAGAGGGTCACTATTCAAATCTCAAAGCAAAGGGTTGTCGGTTCTTTACTTTCCAATTAAGTTAAGAACAGACAACAATAGTTCAATAGATCAAAAGATGCAAATATGTCAAACCAAAACTGCAATTCAAGCTCAGAAAACCCTGAAACCCAGCCAAAACTCACTCACCTGGTTGCGACTGTAACACCGGCACCGCTGCTACTGCCGGAACGGCTACATTCCGGTTGACTTTCACAGCCTGCTCAGCTTTGATCGCCTCCCCCGCTCCTCCAACCCGATAGCTCTGCGCGAAATTCATCAAAGACGCCTCCGCTGTCTCCGCCGTAACAGAAATCAAGCTCGGAACCGGAATCCTAGATCTTGCGAGGTTTCTTTTATCGATCTGCTCATCAATCACCCGTTCTCCAATTCCATTGATCTTTGGCTTCTCTTCCACATGATCATCATCATCGATCCGCGGAACCAGCGGAATCGAAGAATTAACAGCCGAAGTAACGGAAGCAGAGTAAGAAGAAGAAGATGGAGGAGGAAACGAAGGAGGATATCTCTTAACCCTAACTTCATTTTCTGCAACACCACTCTGCATCGAAACCCTAGAAATTTCAACCAACTGTGTGCGTGTGAGAGAGAAGGAGAGTGAGTATATAACAGTGAGGAGAGAAGTTAAGAAATTCTGCTAAAGTTAGAAAGATAAAGAGAAAGAGAGAGAGTGGAGAGGGTTCTGCTAAAGTTAGAGAAGGTAACGGTTCCGCTAAATTTAGGGGGGGATTTGGAGGGAGGAAAGAATCAGATAAATTTGTTGAGAGGACGGATGAGAAGAAGAAATTGATATGGGTGTCGCGTGTTGAGAGATGGAAACGAAACGTATCGACCGTTTCTTCGTCCGCGCCATTATTTTTCTTTCCTTTTTTTTTTCCTTAGATTTAAATTCCTCAAATCTCTCTCTCTCACTCTTCTGTCACTCTTCTGTTTTTCTCTAGAGATTCAATGAAGAAGAAACGGTTCCCTCTTAACGGGTCTTGGCTCTCTGTAATTGGGCGCGAGCGAGAGAGAGAGAGATTTTTTTTTTTTTTTTTAACTGTTGAGGGTATTTTTAGAGGGGAGTCGTTCTTTGATTCAGAATTCTGTATCAAAATTTTGGAGTAAAAATTCGCTGACTGCCCACAATCTGAACCACCTAGTACATTTTTAGAGGACGCTGACCGTATGGATGTTTGGCCAGTCCTTAGATGGGCCCACGGTTTAAAAAAAAAGCCCTTTAAACTGTTTTAACGGCTGTTATAACGGTAACGCCCCAGGTCTGTTAAAATGGTAACACCCCAGGCCCGTTACGTTAAAAACCGTTTTTACACTTACAAAAAAATGGCCCATTTTTCCATTAAAATCCTTTATTTTTTCGTTAAATTCACTTTTTTTGTTTTTGAAAATTTTAAATTTCAAAGTTTGAATTTTGAATTTCAGCGCCATTTTTACGTTTTTTCGTTAAAATTGTTAAAATCGATTAAATTCCATTTTTTCCATTTTTGCCCTTGGCCGTTATAATCCGTTTTAACGGTAACACCCCCAATCTGTTATACCGTTAAAACAGCCTCTTTCAAACCTTGGATGGGCCTACAAACCAAAAATCACCTTGATTAGAGGGGGGCAGCTGCTCCTCCCTCGGGACGCTATAATGGGCATTGTAATGGAAATAGCAATAATGTCCCCTAACGGTCCACTTAAAACCTTGATATATACTTAGATGTAACAATTTCATTAAGCGCAAACACGAGATGTCTAAGTACTTCCATATACTTGTAATAGTGGGGGTCACCTCCATATTGTCCATATTGTGGTGTTAATGTGTTGAACTTGGGTCTGTCCAAAACATTGCGCAACCCAACCTATAACAAAAGTAGTTAGAATAATTTTTTCAAATAATTTTTTTCTTGTCAATTTTAGACTTAACATGAACATCTTATCAATAATTGATCAAAATTCTAGATGTACACATTTGATGTAAATAGATGTATCAAGGTTCATACATCATGATATAACTTTGATAGTATTACTCAAACTTATCTATCTAATTCATCAACTCCCTTATTTTTCTATTTTACTCGCATCTTTTTTGTTTATTCTTCTCACATAACTCTCTTATGACCACTCAACTTTTTAGATTACCAGTTTTTTATCAACCAATTAAAAAATTCCTTAAGATATCCATATAGGACAAACTTTTTTTTTACATATCTATCCTCTAAATGACCAAATTACCATAACATTTATTCCCAATCTACTCCAAACATCATCTTTCACCTATAAATATCATCTCCCTCCCGAGACAAATGCATATATCCAAGCCTTCTCCTTATGTTTAGAGAAATTTTCGTAAAATAGTTTTCTAATCCCTTAAAATCATTAGAAAAATCCTACAAAACTACCTTTTTTTCAAGAGATTAAATGAAATGAGGAAGAACTATTGTTCTTGCTCACTTTCATTTTTTCTTTTCTCTCAAGAAGAAGAAGAATAAAGACCAAGTAAATGGAAATGATCATTTATAATGTAAACTACATAGTGGTGGTTAAGCTACTTCACTCCATTTCTTTTTCTTTTTTATTTATTTTTTTTATAATTATATATTGGTAATTTACCTATAGTTTTTTTTTCTTTTATATTAGTCTATCTCTTTCTTTCTCTAATATGTATATATATCCCAAATTAAAATGCTTACAGTAATATGGTAATCTGTTTATTTTTTCTTCTATATGTATAAAGATCCTAAAATACTTGCAATGGCATGATGATCTATTTATTTTTCTTTTAAAATGCTTACAATAGTAGGGTGATCCATTTGCTTACATTTTTATGTGAATCCCTCTCTCTCTCTAACTTGTATAGATATCCCCAAATACGCGCAATAGTAGAGTGATCCATTTAGTTGCTTTCCTTTTTATGTTAATATTTTTATATGGACATTCTAAATTACTTATAATAATAGGGTGATATATTTATTCCTTTTTATCTTACTTTTTATTAATGTCTTTCTTTTTCTAGTATGTGTTAAGAACCCGAAATACATATATGGTAAGATGATCTTATATTTTTCTTTATGTTATTATACGTGTGGCTTTATTTTCTTTTTTTACCAATAACGTGATATAATGATTAAGGTACAAGAGTAGGTAGGTGTTTAAATATGAGTAAATCGGGGTACTTTACACATTTCCCAATCTACAAATGATCTACTTATCTAATGATCTTTTAAAATGATTAGTAGATCAATAAAGTCACTAATTTATATTTAAAAAGTCATGTTATTTATTTTCAAATCACAACGTTAAAAAGATTAGTGACGACTTTATTAGATTTTGCCTTTTTTTGCCCCTAATTGGTTTGCGCTATCTCATAGTTGACTAGGGCTGCAACTTGGGTGGACTCAACCCTAGCCCAACGGGTTCAACCCGAAGTTGGGTTGGCCCCTTCAGTACATGGGTTGGGCTAAGGTTGAGGCTTAGCCCAACCTGAGCCCTCAACCCTAGCCCGACATACACTATATATATATATATATATATGGCTATGATAAAATGACTCATGCTATTCTTCCTAATATAATTACTAATGGGCGTGGGGCCACATGCAAACGAGTTAATGGCTAATTTTTGGTGATGATATTATTCTCAACATGGATATCAACCACAAAAAATCAGCCCATTCCAACATTTGCAGCCTTGTGAAAAGTGGATTGCAAAATGAAAATTTTTGGACCATCCATTTTCACCATTAAATTTAGGTCCATATTTGATAGGGTTAGAAGTTTTAAAAATTATTGATTTTTGGTGAGGATGAGGAGATCATCATCGCCAAAAGCAAGCTCTTAACTCATCTACGTGCGGGCCCCACGTCCATTAGTAATTAATTAGTAGGAATAACATGAGTCAACGTATCCCAACCCTATATGTGTGTGTGTATATATATTAAGATTAAAATTTTGAACTTGTAATTCTTGTATGAATAAACCTATAAAGATTATGAATATAAATGTGTATATATTTTGTTAATTTGGTCCTATTTAACATGATATGGAAATGATGCTATTATTTAATGTCTAGCATAAAGGTCATTATATTGACCAATAAACAATTTTAATATGAAAAATTAGCAACCTTTCTAACCAATAAATAATATGAAATTGACCAACCTGACTAACTCGATCAACCCGATAGGTTGGGTTGGGTTGTAAACAATTTTAATATGAATAAATTAACAACCTTTCTAACCAATAAAAAAATATGAAATTGACCAACCCGACTAAACCGATAGGGTTGGGCTTGGGTTCAGAAATTTAGGCACGACCTCGGGTTGGGTTGGATTAGGGTTCACAGCCTTGAAGGTTGGGTTGGGTTAGGGTTGACCTCCAACCCGCCCGAGTTGCAACCCTATAGTTGATGACTCCAATAGGGACGGGTCAAGCCCAAATTGACTCTCTTGACACTCAAATTATTGGTAGTTTACGCTCTTTTATGTTAATTTTTCTTATTTGCATTTTTTAGTTTATTTTGCTTATTAGCTTAATACTTCATGTGGACATATTGTTTGTTTGTACTTTAAGTTTCTTACTTTTTAATGTTACTTTATTGTAATAAATTGGATAAACTGTTGCATATATGTTTGTTACTCACCTCATATGCATCATAACTTGTCTCAAAACCTATTAGGATAGATGCAAGTAAACTTCTAACTAGAGGGTCAATACCTTTAGTGTGATGCTAAAAGCTCTAATTGTAAACTAACTAAAGACCTATTTATGTGTTTACACTTGTGGGGAGGTTTAAAGATACAGAACCAAGCCTTTTATTGATGCATATTCCAACTTCACGAGCACATATAGAATTGGTTGGTCATATTCTAGGACTAATTTTAAAACACAAGTGTACTTACATTGTCTCAACTCTTTGCATGGTATATTTCATTATATTTATAAATCGAAAAAATTAAATCTCAACTATGTTTTGGGATCCTTTTGAGGTTTTATTTTTTTAAATTTAATCTTCTTTATAGAATCCATTCTTCTTTTAAATAAAACAAAAATTCATTCATTTCACCTCCATACCCACTCTTTTTATAATCTAATATTTTCTTTGAATATAAAAAAAATCATCTTTGAATTTTTTAATGTTTTGTTTCCTAATAAACTTTATTCACTCATCTTATTCTTTAGGGAGAAGGTGAAAATTGCGACGGTCAATATAATTTTTCAATCAAACAGTTTAAATGTTTTATATTTGAATGAAGATATCATAAAGCTTCTTAATTTTAAAAGACACCCTTGTTGAAATACTAAGTTCAAGTGACCTGCATTGCGACCTCCACCATTTGGATATTAGATTTGATCACGCCGCCTCGGCCGTCAAATACGACTCCGCCGCCTCGGCCGCCAAATGCGCCTCGTCGCCTGCTAGGCTCCGTCCCCTTGTACCAGGGTGTCTGCTTGTAACTTGTCTCCTTGCATGAGCGAATATATTCCAAAATGCCAACATTATTAGAAATTAATGAAATAAACTAAAATCTCTCACATCTGATTTATAAAGTCATTTTTCTCACGTTTCTCCCTCCCCAAATTCCATCAATCACATGTTGCCTCAAACTCCTACCAAATTCCATTCATCCCACATTTCGCATCTTTGGATATGGTCGGGAAATGACAAAAAAAATGTACGTGCCCCTTATGCTACATTGCTTAAGATAGATGATCCTGATCCTCTTCATGACATCAATCGACCCTCGAAAAAGTAAGGGTCAATAGATGTTTAATTATGATAATTTCTTTTATAAATGCGTATAATTACGATAAGTAGAATAGATTAACATCTATTTTAGTTCATGTACAAACCTACATGAAATTACAAGTTTTTTTATTAAATGCCGTGACACCATTTTTATTTAGCCACGAGAAGAAGCTTTTTCTAATGAGCAGCACGAGAGTAAGTAGGGGCATTTTTGGAAGAAGAATGCAAAATAGGAAATTTTTTATGTAAACTTTATAAGGGTTAATGTGAAATTGTGATAACTCTAGGATGCACAGTTAAAAAAGCATACTTCCAGAGTTGAAGCAACCTATAGCTTTTAGTTGATGTAGGGGTATTTTGAAAATAAAATAAATGAAATAGATGATTACTCGCAAGCAACGCCCAACCCCAAAAGAAGACAAAAAAAAAATGGGTTGATATACGTTATGCAACCCCCACAAAATGAAAAAACAAGGTTTGATCTATGCAATGCCATTAAGGCATTGCTTGCTAGATTGACATAACTGCAACCACCACTGCTCCAAAGCCAACAACCATGGTTATTGGCAATAACATATTGTTGGTACATTTGTTTATGTTTCAGAAATTTATAATCCACAATTCTATATACATTGAAAAATAAAAACATTACATACATTAATGTTAACATTTCTTAATATGTGGTTGCAAATTAAAAAATGTAAAAGAAAAATAGTGAAACACTTATCTATTAGTTTGAAAAGAGTTGAGGCACGCGTTCAACACATTATCTTAAAGTAGATTCGTCTCCTACTCCATCTCTGTGTTGCTAACAGGTTCATTGGACGTCTACTTCTAGAATTCAATAACTCGATTAAAAGTAAGTAGCACTCCAAGACCCTTAATCTTATGAACTCAATTGTAGCAGTACTCACTTTTGAGACAAAACTTTGAAAAAGATTTAAAATTTAAACTAAAATAAAAGGAGAAAACGTGTCTCTATGTACACTATTTTATATACTTATTTATCGTAAAATTATTTTTTAAATTCATTTCTTCTTCTCCTTATATAGAGCTGGAAGAGAGATCTGAGTAAAGAGCCTAATTTTACTTTGCTAAGATAAACTTTATTAAAGAAGAAAAAATGATAAACAACGAGAAAAAAAAAGGCGAAGCCAAGCAACACAATGATAAAGGGCATGCTAACTAGGATGGCACCCCCACTACCACCTAGCAAAAGCGAACATGCCCCCAGAACCCATCATGGGTTAACAAATCTGAAGTAAACCCTGTGAGGATCTTCCATAACTTAAAGGAAATCGGGTCTATGGTCCCACTACATAGACATCCCACAACTAAAACCACATCCCATATTCGCAAACTTGTATGCTCCAAAATTTACTTCTCTCTCCAAGTGGAGGAAATCAAGAGAAAATCAAAGTCATGAGAGATACACTCCCATCCCAGTCTGACTCTTCAAGTGATTTTCCTAAAGATAACAGCAGTCACAGATGTCAAAGAATCCGACGCAATCCAAATGTATTTCCATCCTTTGTCCAAGGCTACCTAAGCACCCCTCAAAACTGCCAAACACTTAGCTATATAATTGATGACTACACCCACGCCCTCGACGAGCACTCCTATGACCTCACATTTGCCATTATGAAATGTGACCCCAAGGCCCCCCAATATCGGGTTGCCCCTAGAGGCGCCATCACAATTGAGCTTAATTATATCCCTAGGCGGAGGTATCCATCTGCACGCTCTAATTTGAGGAGCTTTACAAGGTTGGGTCCCATCCCAATTTTACCAAGGAGAGGTTGCACACTAGTATGGGAAGAAGATTTGGACAAGCAAGCAGCTACTCTAGCATCTTCTAAGATGTTTTTTTTTATTTTTTATTATGCCCATATCTTGGTCTATGTCATCAAATATAGATATGCTTCAAGCCTTCCAGATGCTTACCATGCCCGAGACCGATACCGATGAAGCTGCCCACATATCCTTGATGATCAAGTGATTACCTCAACTCAAATTGAAAGTGTTATTCCATCCGATGATGCTCCCATTGATGTCAATTTTTTTTTGGAACGGTATCCCACCTAAGCCTAGCTCACAATTTTGCCCACCTCTTGATGAATCTAACGATCAAAAATCAGTATACTTATTGATTTACAACTGTTGGATTTAGTATTTTAATAACATAGTTTTTGACCGTTGAATTGGAGCCCTTTTTATGTTAAAATATAACTGTTCTAAATACCGATCAAGCTGATCTATCTTATATAGGTCCACCAAGAGGTGGTCCAAACATCCATAAGGTCAGTAGGCCCTAAATTAAGCTCCCAATGGCATTTTTGGGAGGGGTAAACTTCAAATTTGAAGTTCCACAGGCCCGCAAATATTTTCTCTGCACTTGGAGAACTTGCGTTGGTTAAGATGCTGCATCTGATGTTGCCCGAAGAGATAACGGGAGAAACCTGTGCCTCACGCTTCAGTCATACCGGCTTGCGTATAACTTCGCTGACTGCAGCCATGTGAGCCACTTGGCACACTATCAGAGGAAACTGACCGTATGGATGTTTGGCCAATCCTTAAGTGGACCTACAAACCAAAAATCAGCCTGATTAGTGATTTAAAACATTTTGATCTATGTACCCAAAAAATGGTCAATAATGTTTCCTACTGTTAATCAACCTATGAAAATGACTTCAATCCAACGCTTAGAAATCAGTGATCAGATTGAATTTTGGTTTGTAGATCCACCTAGGGATCGGCTAAGCATCCATATGGACAGCGTCCTCTAAGAGCATGCCATGTGGCCCATAATATTACTCTCCCGGCTTACTCACCAAAGTTGTAAGGACGAATTTTAGGGAAATAACGTAGAAGGCCCTACCAATTAGATATTCTTAGAAAAGGGTTCCAAAATGTGAGACACGTGGCTCACTCTTAGAGGACCCTGACCGTATGGAAGTCTGGAACCGGACCCTTTATTATAATGGTCCCTTGACGGCATGACAGAGACAATGTAGTGCCTTTTATGCTATTATAAACATTTTGGGCCCCTCCTTGATATTAGTAATTGTAAGTAGGGGCTTGTTTGTTATTTTTTCTGTTAGTTACGGTATGTCAGCGTGTCTTCTTATTGGAGAGAATATTCGTTTAGAATATTCTAGTTCCTCTCTCCGATGATGAGCTGTGCTGTTGCCTGGTTGGATGGTCCTCAAGATTCACCGAGAACAAAGCTCGAGGACCATCCAACGGTTTAGACTCTATGGAGGACGTCCACTCGAAGCGGCAACAGCATTTTCCGAGAAACGAAAAAGGAAGATCTTGCTTCTCCCCCCTTTTTTTTGGAACCCGCCCATAAGGTTGCAGCAAAGGCACGCGAGTTTAGGAAAAGGACACAGTCTTCATTCAATTTGAACCTCTCTATAAATATCAATCTCTCTTCTTCTCCTCCAGATATAAATCGATCTTCTATTCCGGGTTCCAAGAAAAGAGTCTTTCCTTCCATTGGAGATTTCTGAAGGTCAGATATAATTTTTTTTTTTGCCTTTGATTTTGGGGATTGCGAGGTCGAGTTGTTGATTGTTCTTTGATTGATGGTCGAATTTGAGGCCTTTACGAATGTTTTCGATCTTTCTTTTTCGGCTTTTCTAGGGTTGTGAGGAAAATTTTGAAATTTTATTTTTTCTTATAAATTTTATTTTTCATCGGTTGGGATTTCGGTCTCCATTTCTTGTTTTTCCAAGGCTATTCTAGGTTTTGTTCGCAGATGATTGAAAATAATTCACAGCGAGATTTAGACGTTTCGCTAGCTAGGGTTTCTGTTTTTAATCATTCACTTTCCTTTTTTTAGGGTTTTTAAGAGGATTCTTTTGAATATCTTTCGTTCTTGGCCGATTCCTGCTTGTAAAACGAGTTTCGTCCGATTCGTGAACGATTTTGATGTTTGTGACGAGTTTTTACCGATTTTACCTTTTCCTTCCTCCGGATTAGAAGAGCAGAAGGGTAGAACAGTCATTTTTCCTTCTTTCTAGTCTAGAATCTCTGACCGCGGCCTTAAATTTTTTACTGTTACAAGGCCGTTTTGAGCTGTAATTTACTGTTTTCCTTTTCTGTCCCTTAAGCGTAGGATCCTTGTAACGGAGGATTGACTCTATAGCTATACTCCGAGTCGACTCGGAAGGGGAGATATTGTTGCGATGACGGTCGGGCTGTCAAGGGTATTTGGCAGCCCGATTCTCTTGAAAGATCAAACTACGCCCCCATCTACATCTTCCTCATGACTCAGCTGGTAAGACTTCAAATGACTTTAAT
Source organism: Euptelea pleiosperma (assembly GCA_035048495.1). NCBI lineage: Eukaryota > Viridiplantae > Streptophyta > Magnoliopsida > Ranunculales > Eupteleaceae > Euptelea > Euptelea pleiosperma. Next base: position 52,333,788 of record CM068543.1, read on the forward strand.
GCCCTTCACATTTCTCATGTTTAATTTCCATTTTTTCTATACTTTTGGGTGTAGATTCGTCCAGCTTCTAGATACCGAGTTTATGCCCAACACCCCCAAAGAAGCCACGTGGCAGATTCTTCCGGGCACACCGACCTTTTGAATATTTGCCCATCCCTTCCCGGGTACACACAATACACACAAACATTCGAGTAAAACTTTGATGACAGGGTTAGATCGACCTATAAACCAAAAATCAGCCCGATTCGTGATTTATTATAGGCGTTGGATTGAAAGTGTTTTCATGTGTTGATTTTAACCGTGAGAAATTTGAGCATTATTGACCATTATTTTAGGTACAAAGATCCAAAGGTTTAAAATCACTAATGAAGCTGATTTTTGGTTTGTAGGTCCATATAGGGATTGGCCAAACATCCATACGGTCGGAGTCCTCTAAGAGTATGCCACGTGGCTCATATTGCACCCTGTCATCGGCCTTGATGGCCCCTCCAAAAATTCAGCCTTATTGGTGATTTCTAGCCGTTGATTTGAGCAATTTTTAATCATGGGCCCCATGAGCGTGCCCATGAATACCTTCAAGTACATGATGAAAAATTTCACGGTCACAGCGTTGTGGCAGATGACGCACCATACGAGCCACGTGGCACTCTCTTAGTGGATGCTGACCGTATGGATGTTTGGCCAGTCTATGTGGACCTCTAAGCCAAAAATCAGCCTGATTAGTGATTTCTAACCGATTTGATTGAAGTTATTTTCATGGGTTGATTTTAACGTTAGGACTTTGAGCAGTATTGAGCGTTATTTGGGTGCACAAATCTTAACAAGGCTGATTTTTGGTTTGTAGGTTCATCGAGGGACTGGCCAAACATCCATACGGTCAGCGTCCACTAAGAGTATGCCACGTGGCTCGTATTTTTCTGTCACAACGCTGTGACACTCGGAGTAAAACTTCTGCAGGTAACTAGGTAAGGTGGACCTGCACATAAAAAATCTGATATTCGTTGATTTCCGAGTAAAACTTCGCTGACCGCTCGTAATATGAGCCCTCGTGGCACGTATTTTAGAGGTATGGATGTTTGGCCAATCCCTAGGTTTAGCTACAATCTAAAAATCGACCTGATTAGTAATATCTAAGCGTTGGATTGGAGTCATTTTCGTGGGGTGATTTTAACAGTCAGAATTTGAGCATTATTGACCATTATTTGGGGTACACGGATCCAAAAGTTTGAATTCACTAATCTGGCTGATTTTTGGTTTATAAGTCTACCTAGGGATTGGCCAAACATCCGAACAGTCAGCGTCCACATGGTTTAGAATCCTTCGGCAAAGAATCAACCCATGAAAAGACTCAGACCCAACAGCTATAAATACCAATCGGGCAGATTTTTAGGGTACAGGTCTTTCAAAGGAGTAGAACTTTTGAGGGAGCACCAATATATGCCACGTGGCAGGCTCTTAGAGACCACTGACCGTATGGATGTTTGGCCCATTCCTAAGGGGACCTACCTACCAAAACTCGGCTTTATTAGTGATTTCAAACTTTTAGATAAAAAAGAAAATTCAAACCTTTAGATCTTTGTAGTTTGTTTTGTACCCCAAATAATGCTCGAATGGCACCGTTGATGTCAAAATCAACTCATGAAATCACTAATCGGGCTAATTTTTGGTCGGGTCGTGATGTAACAAGGTATACCTGAGATCTTTTCACTTGCGGAAGCGGCATTTTTGGTAGTCACTCACTGCTGCCATCTGGGCCCACTGACCACATGGATGTTTAGCCTACCCCTTAATAGACATTTATACAAAAAATCAGCTTGTTTAATGAATTTTAGCCGTTGGTTTTAGTACTCAAAAAATGGTTGCATTCAACGGCTATAAGAACGCCTTAAAAAGTGTTAAAATCTAATGGTTATAGATTACCAATCAAGGTGATTTTTGGTCTGTATATCCACCAAGGGGTGGGATAAACATCCATGCGGTCAGTGGGCCCAGATGGCAGCGGTGACTACCAAAAATGCCGCCTCCGCAAATGAAACAGTTTCAGGCATACCTTGTTACATCTTTTTCCTTTTTGGTCTGTACAGTCTTAGGTCCACCCCGAAGTAAAACTTCGGTCACAGCCACACAATTCTCGACACGAGCCCGAAGTTTGGTCTGCGTGTGTGTGACCGTCTTTACTGTGACCGAAGTTTTACTCGGTCCACCTAGGTTGGGTCAAACATCCATACGGGCGATTTCTAAGAGTGTGCCACGTGGCTCGTACTGTGGTGCGGTCCGTCATCACCAAAGTAAATATGGTACGGGTGCTCAATCACTTATCTTGCAGAAATCTGACGCGGTTTTGTCTTCCCTTTCTCCTCTTAGACGTGAATAACTGTTCAACCATGGCGACCGTTTGACTGAGTTCCAAACTTCCAAGCGTTTTCCTCGTGTAAATTACGCAGTGTGCTTCGTATTTGGCGGTGGTTTTTAATTGAAAAGAAAGACCTTTGAGATGGGTTTTATGCTCTCCAATGTTCTTGAAATTTTCGTAACATCTATCCATCTTTGCTGCGTTGATTTGAGCAGGTGATTTACATTCAAGTTCTTTGCGGGGTTGTCGTGCTTTAATTTGAAATGGGTTTCGTGTACCCACTTGAAGATTGTTTCATATTGGTATGAGAGAATTTGATCTTCTCCAAAATGGGTTCCTTGTCTGGAATCTTTCAGCGACCTCTAACCGCTGCGGCTGCTGTTGCCGTTGCTGCTGTGTCTGCCGACCTACCTGATAAATTGCCACCTCCCAAATCATTTGATCCCTGTATCGTCCCAGAGCAATCAAATTCTTCCCCTTTTACTTCAGTACAGGAATCAAAGTCATGGGTAACTCGCATTTCTGTTTCTAAGCTCACAAATTTCTCTTTTGCGACAAGATTTCAGATACCCGTACCGAGTTCAAGTCTGCCTTCTACCCAGAAATTCGTGTTCAAATCTTTCTCTTCTTTTGTTGATTCACCTTCTGTTCTTCTTACTCTGTATAAGTCTGCTGAATTGGCCAAAGCCCCAAAGTTGAAGGAGTTTACACATTCTTCCCCTTCGCCTCCTTCTGACGTTCTCTACAGATGGCATTTGCCCGAGCCAAATGCGCTCAAGGATTCGGAGAATCCAGACTGTTTGTCAGCAAAGTCTCGGACGGTGGTGGTTTTACTTGGATGGTTGGGAGCAAAGCAGAAACATCTGAAAAGATATGCGGATTGGTATACTTCGAGGGGGTTTCATGCCATTACCTTCACTTTTCCCATGTCTGAAGTTCTCAGTTACCAGGTTGGTGGGAAAGCTGAACATCATATAGACTTGCTTGTGAACCATCTGGCTGATTGGTTAGAAGAAGAGCATGGGAAGAACCTGGTTTTCCACACTTTCAGCAACACAGGCTGGCTAACGTGAGCTCTCTCTCTCTCTCTCTCTCTCTAACACACAAAAAGAAAAAGAAAAAACCCACACATGTATTAGTTTAATTTTATCTACTGAAATCTTTTTAACTGGATTTGTTTGATCGGATCTCTCTTGTTACAGGTATGGAGTTATTCTTGAGAAGTTTAAGACGCAGGATCCATCTTTAACAGGAAGGATTAGGGGTTGTGTTGTGGATTCAGCTCCTGTTGCTGCGCCAGACCCACAGGTAAAAGATATTTGGAGTTCCATGTGATTTCTTTTCAACAATGTTAGTGAGATATACACTATTATCAGAGTAGCTTAAATATCACGTGGTTTACCCTTATGGGATCATCAAGGAAATGAATTACACAACCAGCTTTCTGTACTAAGAAAATCTTAGACATGCAAACAAATGTGTTTGTGTGCTGTGTTGGGAGCCAAGGACACATGACATTGCACATAACCAGGGGATCAGGAACCACAATTTGATGTTTCCACCTAGGAATTCCCTGTGAGAAATTTAACGTAGTTGGAGAATAAAATGAAAACCATTTTTATAGACATTATTAATACTTGTTTTTTTTAACCATCTATAAGAATGTGAAAGATGGGATAGTTACAGCAATCCATCTGGATTTACTTTTGAGAGCCATTATGTGATGACTCTGAAATCTGTAGAAGTGCGACATTCGCCTTTCATGGTGCCTAACGCTGTTCAAACCTTTGCAGTTGAATTTATCTGCAGTTTCTTCTTTCCACTGGAGCTCATAGTTTCAAATAATTTTGGTTTCAACTTATGTTTTGTTCATATTCTACTTATTTCTTTTCCTTTCCTTTCCCATTTTGCTTCTGTTAAATGGGAAAAATGCTTTGTCACTTAGTACTTTACAGTGCGAATATAGATTAGGACAATGGTACCTTATTGCTGACATGTGGTCACTGGAAGATGTATTGGCAATTTATGTTGTAGGGGCAATAGAGCGTGTTTTGGTCTTTACACTACCGATGTAAATTCCCAAAATGACTTCTAGTGGCCATGTATCAGTGCAGTAACATGAGTAGAGAGTCCTAATCTCTAATCACAAAAGCAGGGTGAGCGTTCTTCATTATTTAAAGATATTGTGGAGACAAGGATTTTGTGTCCATGTATATTTCAGTGGTTGGCTAATCCACAAGTATATGGATAGTACAATATGTCTTCCTTGCTCTTCTGAGCCCATTTCAAACGATGCTTACAAACATTGTTATACATATTCCTGTTTCTTCTTCTAGGTCTGGGCATCGGGTTTTTCTGCTGCATTTTTGAAAAAGCAGAGCATCGCAACTAAAGGATTGGTGAACTCGAATGTGTCTGGTAACGAGGTCTTGGTTGGCACCAATACGGTTGTGGAACCCGTACCTGCAGTAGCTGAAGCAGCTTTGTTAGTAATTTTGGAGAAGTTCTTTGAGGTGGTGCTAAATCTTCCTAAAGTGAACAGGTAACGAGACCTTCCTGATTATTGTCCAATTTTTAGATGTAATTGAATTGGTTTGGGTCCACTGTACTGTAATAGCTTATACATCAAATAAAGATCATGCAAACATGTCATTTGATTGTTTTGATGTGCAGCCATGATGAATTGAGCTAGCAATACGATATTCGGTCAATAACTAATTCATTTTTATCTATGTTTTATTGAACAACAGGAGGCTCTGTGATGTGCTGGGTCTGTTGTCATCAGAGCAACCAAAATGTCCACAACTATATATCTACAGTTCGGCAGACAGGGTCATTCCAGCAGAATCTGTGGAGTCGTTCATTGAGGAACAGCGTAAGGCTGGGCGTGAGGTCAGGGCCTGCAACTTCATCTCCACACCCCATGTCGACCATTTCAGAAATGATCCTAACCTATACACTTCTCAACTCACCAACTTTCTAGAGGACTGTGTCTACACTTGTTGCAAACTTTCTTCTTCTCCTCCTCCTCCTCCCTCCTAATTATGAGTACCTACCATCTCATTGATTCTTTTTTCATACTCTCACAATAGGCTATACATTCCTTTGATCTCATTGCTAATTTCCTTTTATTTAATTCATTGGCGGAGAAGTCGAAGGCAACAGGAAGAATAATCATTCTTTTTCATTATCGGTTGTATTTTGTTAATTGCAAATTACAGACACAAAAATACATGTTCATGTGATCTCCATGCTTCATTGAAGATCCATTTTCTTTTCTTTATAGTAATTTCAATTCCTCATCAGATCTAATTTCAATTTCTATGTAGCTTCTGCGCGAGTTTGTGACTATTTTATGAGGATCTGGCCTAGAAGAGTGGGTGCAATGCTTGACCATACTGCTAGGTGGGCTTATATGTTTGTGGGGTTCATGGGACAATGTTTAGCTCTAACGTGTAAGCGGAAAATCCGAGCATAGCTATCAATCGCCTTGGAATTTGTGTGCCACTCCCACCATGCAAAAATTAATTGAAAGAGGTGAGAAAATGAGAGAGAAAACAAGATTTTTATATAGTTTTCTAGAAATGATTTTTGCATATAAACAGAATAAAACTTTTTCTATATCAACACATTCTAATGTACAAATTGGAGCCTAAATATCATAAAACTTTTTCCGTATCAACACTTTCTTACAAATAGTTTTTCTGTAAAACTTTTTTACGATCACCAGATAGAAGCCTTAATCCAAATATTTCGTAAAATTATATATTGTTTCCTTTCCATGCAAGTTGTTTTCATATCAGTGATAGGAAATAAGTTTATTAATAAAACTTGGATAAATTACATTGACTAACCAAGGGTTTATATAAAGATAAACAAGATCAAAGATAGAACTAATCTATCATAATATCTTAATTAATAGCAGATATTATCTTCATCTTGACAATCGGGAGAATCTGTGATGAGATACACTAATTAATAGTCTGTTTGGTAACTCGGAATTATATTTCTAATTCCACGATTTTCCCAGAATTAAAAGTTCTAGGGGGGAGAAGAAACTTCTAATTCCTGGAATTCTATTTCTGGGTGGAGAGATTTGAGAGAATTTTTATCGGGTTTCAACTCTCGCACTCAACCCTAAGTGGACCTATGAATAAAAAATTAGCAAAATTAGTTATTTGCAACCGAGGTTAGAAATTTTTAATCAGCCTATTTTTAGCATGTAGGTCCACCTCGGGATGAGACAAACATCCATACGGTCTATGGTCTCTACTAATGTGCCACGTGGCTCATACTGTGGTCAATCACTAACGGATTACAAATTTTTAACCATTTGATTGATGTCTTTTATGGGTTGATTTTTAACCTTGGGATATATAGCATTAGTTGGGGTACAAAGACCCAAGTTGAGATATAACTTCAGACTGATTTTAGTTTGTAAGTCCACCTGGGGTTGTAACTAAAATTTGGATTGGTTTCTTTTATGGGTTAATTTTTAACCGTGGGATTTCTAGCATTAGTTGGGTTACGAAGATCCAAAGCTTATAAATAACCAATCAGCCCTACTTTTAGTATGTAGGCCTTCCCAGAGATGTGACAAATATCCATGAGATATTAATGATTTGTAACAGATTTGTGTCTTTTTGTGGGTTGATTTTTAACTATGGGATATCTAGCATTATTTGGGGTATTCAAATCTAAAGGTCAGAAATAATTAATAAGCGTGATTTTTAGTATGCAAGTTCACCTAAGGATGGGACAAACATCGATACGGTCTATTGTCTCTAATAATGTGCCACATGGCTCATAATGTGGTCCATCGTTAGTGTTGATGATGGACATTCGTATTTGTTGCATCGTGCGCCAGTTAGGCATTAACTATTGAGAATTTGGCATGGGTTAATCATGGTCAAAAATGATTAAAACAATTTATTTATTATTTCTTAAAATTTTCTTTAAATTATCATGGGTAATAATAATAAACATAAAATTCATGAAATAATATTTCTCTTATGTAGATAGATAGAAAATTCAATTATGTTAGAAATCCAAACAGATAAAATTACAATTTACTGGGAATTCCAAGTAAACTTCACAGTGCAACCAAACACAAGAAATTTCAATTCTTTGAATTCAAATTCTTGGAAATCATAAATCTTGGAATTCTATTTACATTTCCAAATTCATGTCTAGTTGCCAAACAGACCCTAAGCGACTTTAGCAGTTTAAAAGTTGAAAGAAATCGATAAAGTTTATTACGCATTACTTATTTTTATTTTATATTTTTATAACTATTTTTTATTTTCTTATTTTTTCGCCCATGGCTTTAGGTGATCCTTTCATATTTGTACTATTTAAGTTGGGTGGTGATGTAACAAGCTGTAGCTGATGCTTTTTGGCGTCAACAAGTACATTTTTGTTAGTCACTGCTGCTATCTAGGCCCACTGACCACATGGATATTTAATTAGCCTACCCCCTTGTAGATATTCATACAAAAAATCAGCTTGTTTGATGATTTCTAGCCGTTGGTTTTAGTAACCAGAAAAATGGTTGAATCCAACTGTGTGAATCACACCTTAAAAGTGCTAAAATCCAATGGCTAGAGATTATCAATTAGTGTGATTTTTGGCATGTATATCCACCAAGGAGTGGGTTAAACGAAGGTTTAAAGGACGTCGGTTTAATGGACTGGGGGCGTTACCGTTAAAACTGATTGAAACGGCTAGGGGCAAAAATGGGAAAGATTTAGAAAAAATGGAAAAGTGGTGCTGAAATTCAAATTTCGAAATTACAAAAAAAGGAAAACATATTTTAACGGTCGTCTTTTCACAATCTTTTTCAGAATTTAGGGTCTGTTAAAATGATTTTAATGGCCGTTAAATTGAAAGTGTCAAAACGTGTTTAAACGTTTTTAACGGAAACAGGCCTGGGGCGTTACCGTTAGAGGGCCGTTTTTAAAACCATGGGTTAAACAGTGAGTAACAAAAATGACTAAAGCTCACGCCTTTGGCGTGAGGTCTACCTCGTTACATTTTTTCATTATACAAAGCGTTGTCTGACGACACGTTTCTTTCTGCCACCGAGGCAGCGACCTACACCTACCATACCCGTTACAGTTGTTGGTTTCCTTATATTACTAGGGTACCCTTAATTTTGTAAATAATTACTATAATGCCATTTTATATGTAGCAAGAATCGTGCCACTCGCGTCCGAGGATGGTCAGATTTTAAGTGGGCCCCTTAAATGCTAGGTTCCCTTTGTCAAAGAGGAGACTACGTGGCAAGCGCAAGGCCGCACGCTAAGACTAGCTGGATCTGTTCGATATGATTAATAAATTACGGTTATTTTCGTTATTTTAAGGAAAACGGTGGGCATTTACCAGTTCTGCTTATTTGTAATCGACGTTTTAGAGAGAGAGAGAGAGAGAGAGTTTGCAGGGATCGGATTAAGATTTTCAGGGTTTCTGAGCCGCTCTGGTAGCTCATCTCCGATCTCTAATGGCGGAAGGGGAAAATTCCGACGAAATTAGGGTTTGCATTAACGAAACCTTTACAGACGACGAGCTTCGAGCGATACTGTCGAAATTGCAGAGTGATAAGGACAAGGAGGGTTTCGGGCTGGTCTGCAAACGATGGTTGCATTTGCAGAGCACGGATAGGAAGAAACTTTGCGCTCGGGCCGGACCTTTGATGCTCAAGAAAATGGCTGCGAGGTTCACTCGCCTTGTCGAATTAGATCTTTCTCAGTCTGCCTCTCGCTCGTTCTATCCCGGCGTTACTGACTCCGATCTCTCCGTCATCGCCGCTGGATTTGGTTGCTTGCGGATTATCAGTCTACAGGAGTGTAAAGGTGTGATTTTATTTTTTTTAAGGCTTAGATCGTTCAAAAACTATCGCTGTTTCTTTTTGTTTGTCTGGTGAATAATGGGGTTTTATTGGATCAAAGATGCTGCTTGTTTGTTTTTTATTTATTTTTTGTGATCTCTTACTTTTATCTGTTTCGAGGGAATTCCAGTTTGGAATGACTGTAAGAAATAGAGTAATTAGGGAAACTTGTGAATTTGTACCATGGACTTATATCGCAACTCGTTTTATCTCTAGTTTATCTCCAAATTGCAGAATCCGGAAATGTTCATTTCAGCTTCTAATAAACATTTGAATTTAGTGAATTTGGAATTTAATTTGGATTGAATTTTACTTTTTTTGAGTGATTTATTATAAGAAATAGAACACTCCCAGAAATTTTGGAAATTTTTATGTTAATTAGTATAGTGGCTCGTTGAAGCTTCTCTCGAATTTTCACTAGATTACATAAGTTTGAAATTTTCAGTATGTTCTATTCCCTGCACTCCATTGAATTTAATTTCATGCTTCAGTAGGCGTTCTTCTCCATATTTGATAAAACACATTTGTGCATGCCACCTCGGGAGGCTCCTGTGCCCTTTTACGAGTTCCTTGAGGAAATTGTTGTTGCACATAGAATGGGTCACTGGATAATGTTGATTGCTATTGAATGAGATGTAGTTTTTTATTGACATTAATTCATGGAGGTTCTTTGTTCATACTACCGGTATTACCTGTTTCAGACAGTGTTATATGGACTTGGATGCAAGTATCAGTTTCTAATTTGTGTCGGAGAGTCAGACTTGTCGAACAATGAAATCTGGATTCGCAGACTTGTCTGTACAGTACATACATCCAGGTTTAGATTGGAAGGGTATTTGTAGCTTCTAGACCAGGAACTGTAATTTGACTAAAGTTTTCCATACCAGTTGTGCTTCCTATTTTTTTGTTCTCTTTTCTAGAGCCATATTTTAGTTAGTGTGCGCGCCTTTAGGTTAGAGCCGTACACATATGCATACATCATTAATAGTGCGATAGCTTCTGTACAGTCCCACAATTTATAATTCTAGGAATAATTGGTTCTACTATTTTAATAAAATAAGTAGAAACTAACATCTTTTCGTTGTTAATAATTTATAATCTCTAACTTCTTTCAAAATTCATACAAGCTTTTAGAAATACAATACGGATATAGGTTACTAGAATGTTCTGTTGGTTAATTTTCTCTTGAATAGAATGCCGATATGGTTGTTATACGATCGTATCAATACGTTTTATACCAAGAACCACCCCAAGGAAGAGGAGGAAGAAACTTCCACGAGAATCCAAAACGTGGGAGACATAACGAAAGTAGTTTTGATTGAATAAAAGACTGATCGTGGGAAAGAAGTTGGCTTTTCTCTCTAAAGACTCAGACGTGTAGATCTACATGCACCCTTTTCTTGATCTGTCCTCCATTATACTGCTGTGCTATTTGGATTTTAGTACATTTGTCTTCTTAACCTCCATTATGCCTCCTGCACATATGGACAACATCTCCTAACCAAGGTATATTAAATGGTCCAATTCCAAAAAGGTCACTTAAACGTACCGCTATAACAGGTCACATCTGAAGTCACATCTGAAGTCAAGAAAGGTCAGAATTTGTTTTTCTCAACGTAACCTCAATAGTGATATAAACCTTTGTTTTTTTAATTTTTTTACTGCTGTTATAACGCTGAGCCGTTTTTGGATTTGGGCATTATTTTTTAAGTAATGTACAGGGTTGGGGCGTTACCGTTATAACTGCCATTTTTTAAACCCTCCTCCTAAGCATCCAAGAAAAGCAAATGATAGACGTTTGATGAAGATAGGATCCGCATCTAACGTGGATCAAATCCACTTATGATCATGCAGAAGTGACCCACCCACTAAAGTGACTGTTTGGACCCCCCACCTCCCCACAACTAGGAGTGAGAACATTGATGTATCTCACAATTGCTTATTGGATCTGTGGGTGCTTATTTCCATTATTTTTTGGAGCTTTGAGGAAGTTAATTGAGAGTAGATATTGATGCTCCCAAGAAGCATTAAGGTGGTCCTTAGACCACCATATCGTAAATTTGTGGGCCACCTCTTGGATGGGCTACCACAAAAATCAGACAGACTGGAGGCTGACCAGTGGATCTTAATATTAGGTGTTTATATGTATTTGTTTGCTCTTGTATTTGGTTTCAGCCGCATACAGCCATACAAGCGGTGGCCCTCCAGTTGTGAGCTGATAACCCCATTCATGCTCCTGGTAATGTCACATTTTCTTAAAAACATCAGTTTTTGTTGGTCATAAGGTTTCCCAAGGCCTGGATTTTTTAAAGGACTCTTCATCCCATGATTTGCTCATTTCAATCTCTATGTTTTCTTTTCTTTTGCAGGTATTACAGATACCGGAATGATGGCTCTTGGAAATGGTCTTTCGTGTCTAGAGTCATTGGATGTATCCTACTGCAGAAAGCTCACAGACAAGGGACTGGCAGCCATTGCTAAGGGCTGCTGCAACTTGAGAAGCTTGCGACTTGCGGGGTGCAGATTCATTACTGATAGATTATTACAAACCCTTTCCGAAAACTGTCGCAATCTTGAAGAGTTGGGACTGCTGGGATGCATCAACATAACCGACTCGGGTCTTGCAGTACTTGTTGATGGATGTCACCATATTAAATTATTGGATGTCAGTAAATGTAGCAATATCGGGGATATCGGGGTCACGAGTGTCTCCAAGGCTTGTTCTTCTTCTCTGAGTTCCTTAAAGGTGTTGGATTGCTCCAAAGTAGGGGATGATTCAATATTGTCCTTGGCTCAGTCCTGTAAGAACCTTGAGACTCTGGTCATTGGTGGCTGCTGTAACATTTCCAACGAATCCATAAAGTCACTGGCCATTGGTTGTAACCACAACCTAAAGTACCTGCGGATGGATTGGTGTTCGAATGTTTCCGATTCGTCCTTGAGCTGCATCCTGTCACAATGCAGAAACCTAGAGGCCCTCGACATTGGGGGCTGCGAGGAGGTGACTGATATGGCTTTCCGGGAGTTGGGGAGTGGAGGTTTCGAGCCGAGTTTGAAGGCTTTAAGAGTCAGTAACTGTCCGAAGATTACAGTCACTGGGGTAGGAATGCTTTTGGAGTCCTGCAAGTCCCTAGAATATCTTGACGTGAGGTCATGTCCACATGTTACAAAGGTCGGTTGTGAGCAGGCCGGGTTGCAGTTTCCCGAATGCTGTAAAGTGAATTTCATAGGTAGCTTATCAGAGCCGGATCTTGTGGTTGATATTTTCCTTTGAAACCTAGATTTGAATGGTTTGGTAAACCAGATTGAAAAATGCATCTCTTGGCAGCCCAGGTAACAGTGCTGAATGATTTGAATTTTCTGCTCCTGTTTCTTGCCCATGCCCACGTTACATGTTGGTTTATTGCTCTGAAGAACATTGCCTGCATGCATACAAAGGTAAAATTGCGGCATATCTATAATCTATTCTACTTATTAATGGATGAAGGCCCTTCTTGCGTTACACGCGCTCATTTTCATATTTTCCAGAGTTGCTCCCGTTTTGCTTCTTTCATTTTAATTTCTTTTAGTTGGTTTTTTTTTGGTAATCATACTACTTTTTCATTTCAACTCACTGAAACGCATTAAATGCGTCCGTCATGATGTGAACTCCTTCAACGAGAAAATGTTTGATGACATACCTCCATCATCAACGTTGATGATGAGCCACAGTGTGAGCCGCTTGGCACACTATTAGAGGCTACTGACCGTATGGATGTTTGATCCTTCAGCAAAAATCAGCCTGATTAGTGATTTATAATCTTTGAAGCATAATGCTCACAATCCACAGTTAAAAATAAATCATGAAAAAGACTAATCCAACATATAGAAATTACTAATTAGGATGAATTTTTGTATATGGGTCCACCTAGGGATGGGCTAAACATCCATACAGATAGTCGACTCAAAGATTGTGGCACCAATTATTTAGTGTCAAAATTCAATGTTTGCAAAAAGAAAAAAAAGAATCCCCCCCCCCCCCCCCCCCCCCCCCCATACACACACACACTTTAAAAAAGCTGACATACCCCCTCAATGACTTGGTCCAAGGCCAGTTGACCAATGTTGACCATAATATTTTACATTAAAAAACAGAAATACCCTTGTCTTCAACCATGGAACAAGGGTTTGGATCAAAACAAAACCCCCAAATCAAAATGGATGTGGTGGACGGCAAGCCAAGAGATACCAATGGGTTAGTTGTCCATCATCGGAGACCAACCTGCTGGAGTCTCATGCCGGTCATCCACCACTCCGGCGAAAATTAAAAAACCCATTGGTATCCAGAGTGTTACTTTTTTTTTTTTTAGGAAAGACCAACTTAAAAAAAAAACTTCTAAGGCTGAAGTGGCATTGTAATACAAATATTAAGCTCTGAATCTTTTCTTGGTATCTCAACTAGCATTGGGGAATTCCCACTCCATATATTGATTATATATTTTTAAACAATAATAATTATGAAATCATCCATTTTCAAGCTAAAATTAGATGGGAAATACAAGCTCGAGTCTATGGTCGGATAACCCAATGTTCTTTTTTTAATTTTAGTCGGAGTGGTGGATGACTGGCATGAGACTCTGGTCATTTGATTTGGCTTGCACACCACGTACAGCCATTTGATTTGGGGGTTTGGTTTTGGTCCAAATCCTTACTCCAAGGTTGAAGACAAAGGTATTTTTGTATTTTAATGTACAATATGCTAGTCAACTCGGTTCAACATTAGTCAACTGACCTTGGACCAAGTTATAGGAGGGAACGTCACCTTTTTCAAAGTGTGGGGGTTATGTCAAAAATTCCCAAAAAAAAAAAAAGTTTATCAAAAGTTCCCATACTTACCTCTTTAAAAGAGTAATGATCACATGGTCCAAGGTCCATGGACGTGCATGGTGGTGTCTTTATGTTATTGGCCAAAAATGTACCTCCAGTTGCGTCAAATTCCATAGTCAACAAATCAACCCATGAAAATAACTCCAATTGAATGCTTGGAAATCACAAATCATACTGATTTTTTGCATGTAGGTTCATTTAGGGATAGGCCAAACATCTATACGATGAGTGGTCCCTACTAGTGTGCCACTTCTTCCAAATCATGTTCAAAATCCATGGTAAAAAACAAATCATGAAAGACTCTAATCCAATGGATATAAATTACTAATCAGGATAATTTTGGTACATAGGTCGACCTAGGGATTGTGGCCAAACATCTATTCGGGCCAGTGATCTCTAAGAGTGTGCCACCCACGTCACACCTGGCATCTCCCCTAGTGTTTTTAACTTTTGAAGGGTTTTTGTTAATCCAACCATTGAAAATAGATTACGTATATAGAGATTGGTGGTGTTTTTCGTGAATGTGGATACAGTTAACGGGTCCCGCACTGTGATACATTAAATGGGTCCCACCTAGATCTCTCAGGCCAAAAAGCTGGTCCTACGTTTCATTCACCATCTCATGTATGCTACACTGCCAAACAAACACACCAATGAGATCTAAACCGTCCAATCTAAAGCTATAGACTGTCCAATTTGGATGTAGGAAATAATTAAAAAAAAAAAAAATTCACAAGGCAATTGAGACCATCCAATTTGTAAGATCGTTTGAGCCCACCAGTCTCATGGACCACTGCAACAGGTCGGTGCCGCTGCTGCTGATGGACCCCCTTGCTCCAAACTAAATGAACTGAATAAGTTAACAGAGTTGCCAACAGTGGATCTTTACTTCCAACTATTGAGAATTCCCTCTCTTCTCAGCCTCTCCACCTCCCTTTCTCTGGTCCTGTTACAAGGGCATTAGTTGGTGGACATGATCCACTAACACTTTCCTGGCTCATACCCGGTTTTGATTCAGGGGACCTTTTTTTGGATTGTTGGTTATCTGCTGCAGAACTGCTGTCTTCCGATTTACTGTCATCGGAGTTCGATCTGACAGTTTCATGCTGTTCTCTCTTGGTACCTTCTTGGTCCTTGGTAAAGTTTCCACTGGACAGTTTCTTAGATTCTACCACAATCTCTTTCACAGCCTCTTCTAACGCTTCTAGTCTGACCTTTACCTTCGATAGCTCAGGATCTTCCCTTTCTTCAGAAAGGCTTGCTTCCAACTCTCTAGCTTTTTCTTCTTTAGCTTTCTCTTCTTCCTCAGCTTTCTTCTTTTTAAGCTCTACTTCCTGATGGAGCACATATAATAAAATAGAATTTAAAGCTGCGATCAAGGTTAGTCCTACCCAAGAATAATAATCAAAAGTCATAAGAAGATGAAAGGAATAGATCAGAGAAAATAACATAAGCCTCAACAGAGGCAACTACTAATTGTCATATCCACATCATCGGAATTTCAGAACAGATCCTATTAAAATCAATGAGTCACTAAAGAGATAATAACCCTCTAATTTGATTAAAATCAAGGTCAGGCTTGATGGACTTGTACTTACCATTTCACCTAGAAAACAGAATCGCCTAATGGATGATCCAGACTACTCGATATAAAGACTTTTTACTGGACAATTTGCTTTATGTTATCCAACTGTTCAAATCAATTTTTCCTTGGAGATCTCTGAGATGGGACCCATAGTTCGGCGTCTTATCACGTGCAGAACAAGGTAGGTTAGATGGAAGTTTGGACATGCAAACCTCTTCACCTCAAACCATCCTCACTCATCTCTTTCACTCTTTCTTTTCCTCTTTGCGATCGACAAGTCACAAAACAAACCTTAACAAAGTTGAATTAGGGAAGAGAATCCCCTATGTACAAAGTATGGCTATTTCATTAGACAGAAGTCGATTTACTCATTGGCACTAAAAAGTATGCCTTAAAAAAGATGTCCTAATCCCTATCAACTCAAAAATGTGGTCAAACCATCCAAATAATTGGTTAGCATCCATGGTCCCACCTATCACCTAGCAGGTAAGAAATACTGGGGATCGCCTTTAAACTCTAAGAGTCTGGAGTTTATCAATCACCAACGAAAAATGTAAAAGGAAGAGCCCTATCCTTCCGCTTCACTAGATTTTGCTTCTCCACTAAGACCCAAAAAGACCTTCAAGATTACTACTCTCTCATCTGTAAGCACTCTTCTAGTCCCAGCTTGACCAGGGTTGCCATATCTTTTCACAGTGTCTCTTCCACATTGACTAATCATGTTCACCTAGTATTCCTACTTTCTCTTTCAAAATCTCATTTCACCATTTTGCTAAGAAAAGAACGGACCGTTTACATGAGGAACATGAAGAGACTTTAGCAAAAATTCTGAAACCATATATCATATATGTGTATTCCCAGCTTGTCCACTTCTTTGACTGACTTCAACTCTCAATAGGAAGCCTCAATTTAAGAACTTAACTTCCTGGGAACTTCACATGAAACTTCTTTTCAACAGACAAGCTAGTCAATTATGTGAATTGAAGTTTGGCGACAACTTAAGGAGGTAGGGAGATACCAATTACTAACTCCCTTCTTCCAACATAGGTATCACCTGGCAATGAACTGAACGTTCAGAGAGATGAAATGCAACTCTATCTCTATATTGCTAGTTATGCCCCATGTAAGGGTAAACTGAAAATGAACCATAGTTTCGAATCATATTTATAACCCAATGACCATGATCAGAAACTGTTAATGCATTTAAAGCTTGTCAGAGGAACTTGTAAAATAAAAAATAAAAATCTTTTCAATGAGGCGCTGCATTGGAACAAGAATAAAAAAAAATGTTCCTTGAAAGGAACTGCCAAGGTAGAAAACAAAAGAGTTTAAGAAAAAAGTAGAAACATTACTAAGGAATTTGAATTTGAGTCCCAATGGCACTTAAAATTTACAACTCCCTCTTTAGCTAGTTCCTTCACAGTATATATGAAAGAAAGGTATCACCACAAAATTAGATGTCCAAATGTCCTCAACCAAACTTGCTGACCTTAAAAGGCATTCTCCACTTCTTTTAACCCATCAAATATCATTAAGGTCTCTTATATATACGTGTATAATATATGAAACCAACTATCATATCAACCCAGTGTTCAAAAACTCGACTCGACTCGAGAAAATATATTAATAATATTAATATTAATATATAATGTATATGGTAATAATCCATCCTTAATTCCATATCAAACTTGTCATAATAAACTTAAAAATATATGAATAAATTTAATAAAAAGTAAATATAAAATAATAATTAAGTATTAAATTGATAGATAATAATTAATTAAAGTTATTAAATTATTTACATTATGTTGTTTGTTAAAAAATATAAAATGACAAAAGTAAATAAAAAAATGGTAAAAATGGTAACATATGTTATTCAATGGTAACATTGTGAGTACTAAAACCAACGGCTAAGAATTATCAAACAAGATGGTTTTTTGTATGAATATCTACCAAGGGGGTGGGCTAAACATCCATACGGTCAGTGGGTCCCAGATGGAGTAACAAAAACGGTGCTAACTTATTCTTTGGGAATCAACGGCAAAAACAAGTTAAAAGTGTTGAACTTTTTTATTTTTATTTTTATTTTTGTGTATGCAAAAAGTTGTTTTGTCTTTTAGTTAAAAACAAAACAACAAAGGGAAAAGCTGAAAAGGGTTTCATTCACGAAGGTAGGGGTTTCGTTGACGGAGTTGTGGAAACCCGAAAGACGACTGGACACAAAGAAAGGGAGAGGGTCTCTTTCTACAGTCCAGAATCGACGGCCCTCAAATCTTGATATGTATTATTTTTTTTTTTGATCGGTGATCTTGATATGTATTATTGAGATTCTAAATCATGAGAGAGAGAGAGAGAGAGAAAGAGCACCTTGGTGACTGCAACTATGAACGGCAATGGCTACTGAGATGGTGAACGGCAACGATGAAATGATAAGTTAAGACTTGATTGAGTCGAGTCGAGTCGTCGATTTTCTTCGAAAAAATCGACGAGTCAGCCCAAACCTCGATCGAGTTAGTTTCTGACCGAGTTTCTACCGAGTCACCTCGAAAACCAGCTGAGTCGAGTCAACTCGGCCAAGTTTCGAGTTGACTCGACGAGTTTTAAAACACTGTATCAACCCAAAAGAAAACAATAAAAAAATATACCTACGAAAGAATATCAAAAGATAGGCCCACGTAAATTAGTAAATAACTTAAAAGGCCAATGAAAAGTACTACAGTTGTGCCACAAAAATTTTGCATACAAGATGGCTGTTTCCATTCTATTGAAACACATATCCTATTGAACCACATTACTACTAACTTGTAGCCCTAAGGGTGTAGCATGATATTAGCTGCTTGATGTACTTTGAAGAAGGATTTCTTCACAATAAGAGGCATGATTTTGGTTTCATTTTAGACGTACAAAGAGGAATTTAGATAGCTTGCTTCTCGGGATCTTTCTTGAAGGCCTATAAAGAAGAATAAAAAAAAAGTGGTGCAACAATTGATTCCTTTTCACCGGCATTTGTTAAAGAAGGTACTCCATATTGTTAAAGAAGAGAGAGAACAGTTGCTAGCTTCAGTCTTTTGGATAACAGAATGTTTATTTGTATGAAAGCTTTGTATGGATTCTTCCATAGTTTTAGACATTTGGTGGGCTCTTGTACGGATTTTACAAAGAGGACTCCAGGAGAGTGATTCTTCTTTCCTACTCCTGCATCCACTTTGAGGATAATTAGACAAAGAAAATGAGTACCATTAACTAGTTTTGTTCATGATTGTAACTTTAGTTTCTAAGTTATTCAAAGAAAACGGATGCCTTGTATTGAAACAGCCCAAGCTCTCTCATAATGAAAGTAAGGTAATATGTGTGATCAAATTGAATATAGATAAAAAAAAAAACAGATATATAAGCAGGCTCTTCCAATACAAATGTGAGAGAAAAGTCCAAGATGAAGAGACTAAAAGAACATCACATAAGCTAAATAATTAGGATATAGTTACCAGAAAGAGAAAGTATCATTACCGCCTCCATCCTTCTAATTTCATAGCGAGCATATTGGGCCACCAAATATACAGCTGTTACAGAAATTACGCTTTTCAGATAGCAGTGCAAAAGCTGAAACTTCTCAAATATCTAAATGTGGAAAATGTCAGATACCTAATGAAGGCATGCAAACAAAGAAGAGCTGTACCAGATGGAAATCGATCCTGGTCACACAAGAAAGACTCGTGAGGAAATTTTCGACAACAGCAATTAATAGGCTATTAAAAAAGGATAGACCAAGAATACATCAAGTTATTACACAAATTCAATGGTTAACATTCTATTGCCATGTGGAATGCCCCACAAATATTTTTGATCTTTTTAAGATGAAACCGAAGTAAACTGGAATGCTTCTTTTGCACCTCAATAAGATCCCCAACGGCTCTATGGATATTAAAAGAATTACAAAATCTGTGGAAAGTTTGAAACATGAATGTTGAAAAAAGAACCATTCACACGTGACACCAGAACCGCACATAAACTAACAGATGCAAAGTGATGCTAGAAAAAACTTTCTATTTACTTTCCTATTATTACTTCTTGTTCCCTTTTTGGTCTCCTAACCCAACCAATTTTCAGACCGAGAGACTCGGGTATATTAGGCATAATCACAAAAATCTCCGATTTTTTATTTCATGAATTAATCGCCGAATTTGCTGATTAATTGGCTAAGACCCATTTTTTCCTCTTCTGATTTCGATTTTGTCGATTTTTGAATTTTGATTATGAATGATGAATCATGCTTATGAGTTATGACTTATTATTATGGAATTATAGATGTGTTTTTCATCATATAAATGTGTTTTGTTAAAAACAACATTTCTAACTTGAAATATGCCATGATATATTTTTTATAATTTTGTCGATTTTTCCCGGTTTTTACCGAATTTATCCGAATTTTCCCGACTTGAACCCTTACTGATTTATTGCCGAATCCCGACTTTGTGACTATGATATTAGGTAATTCATAAGCAGTGAGTGGTCAAGAAAAAACTAGAACCACGTCTAGATTTTTTCCCCTTTGTTTTCCTTTTATTAAGTCTGATTTTGGTTCTAAAGGATATTTCATTACTGTAAAGATGACAAATTAAAAATTACATCTTTGTCAATTAATCATCTTTAGAAGAGCAATAAGCATGATCAAGAACAACAACAAAAGCCGTACAGAGAATGCTACTGAAAACTATAGCATCACAATATAAACAGGCGAAGTACCCACATCGGATTCATATCGAATTACTGACACTCCCCGGAATATGGTGCGACACTTCGATTTTTTTTTTCTTATTTGCAGAATATAAAGTAGCATTTACCATACGTTATGAGTTCTACCTTTTCCTGTTTGAGTTTTATATGTTGCAAACATAACATTACATATACATATTCTCTTTTCTATAAGTGTAGGATACATAACATAAAATACCCCATCACATTATCCATTATTATCCTTATTATATAAAAGCATTTACTTTGTTTTACATCATTTAAAGCATACTGCTGAGTCAAAAAATCCTATTTTTCAGGGTTCTCTAAATCCAACACTCTGTACCCATGTCAGACTCGGCACCAATGAAGTCCATAGAGCCTCATGATAGTCCTTATCCGCGTTGTTCCATTAGCCACAAATTCCGAGTTGTCCTTTTCTCAACACACAACATAATCATATTTCTTTGTTTGATACATAAAACATGTGGAAGCAGTCAACTTGAATTGCAAGAATTGGATGCTTTCTGAGTTGTTTTTTTCTCCTTTCACTATGTTGGAAATTTGGTGCAGGAAAAACTAAAGAGCTTCAAACGATCATCTGACAAGAAATGCAATTGATCAAGTGATTTTTCTTCTTTAGCCCTAAGTTCATCTTTGTCTTAAACCATCGAAAAAATGCAACTGGTCGGATGATTAGCATCCTTCAATCAGACTGAATGATTGACTGACTTTTGGATTAGGAGAGCTCCTAGGTCCCCTAAGATATCCAGATACGGATACTGGTACTGATATAGGAAACGGAGATACGACTCTCCACTTCTTGAAATTTAAGACATGGATACGATTACGGGTATCCCTTCCAATATGTTCATACCATGATTTCATTTTAATTTTTCAAGCTATGTATCTTTATTTAATGTTCACTTCATTCCAAATATAATGAAGTTTCAAAATTTCAAAGTTCCTTACAATAAAATTTGTGATAATATCTTATTTCTATCTTCCTACTGACACAAGGAATAAGGAAACTGTTAAGAGTTAAGAAAATACACAATTGCCCAATAGCACAATAGAAAATGAGAAATTGGTGGTATACAAGCAACCATGAAGTATCCAATACCAGTATCGGTATCGACACGATACGATCCAGGTACAGCAGTCATGTAGCAGTCAGATTGATTTCCCAAGAAGATAGTAGTTTAAGCAATTTTCAGTTCTTTCATTAGTGTGCGGCTCTAAAATCCCAATATGAGAAGAACCCATAAACACCATTTGCAAGATCATTTCATTATTGCTCTATTCCACTCCATTAAATTTAACAGTTTCAAGTGATTTTCTTTTTCATTCACTCACAGCTCTTGAACTCCAAAACATCACAAACCCCAAAAAAAGGGGGGAGGTAGAGATTTAGAAATGTTTATTATTACCCAAATTTCTTCTTCTGGGGAGGAGTGGTGAAAAGAATCTTAGCGGCGGTCATGAAGTCAAGCTTCTCCAGTTGACGATACGCATCGTTGTCTCTCGTCGATGCAGTTGTTTTAGCCTTGTTGTTGGTGTTAGTGCAGAGAGGCTTGGTGGGCTGGACTAGACGGGCACTTCTTAACAATCGGGACCAAGCGTCTCCCATGCGAAATCCTCTCATTTTCTCTCAACATTTCCAATTCCCAACGACTTCAAACATTCTCGAGACTGGAAATTTTAGTTCCAGTCTGCTTCTCTGGACCTGCAGAGATTTCCATTATCAAGGAATCCAAACAACACCCATCTTGGATTTTGTTTCAAAGATTTACCAAAACATGAGAAGAGAACAGAAGAAATGAGAAATCTTTGATACGGAAGGCAACAACAACCCTAGCTGAAGCTGAAGAGTTCCATATTAGGGGTTGTCAGGGGTACTTGTCGAGCAGAGAGGTGCTAGTGACCAACATCGGTCACTAGCATTAGAGTAAAACTTTGATGACAGGATCCTGTCATCAAGGCCGATGACAGGGCGCAATATGAGCCACGTGGCACACTCTTAGATGACTCTATTGTATGGATGTTTTTCCAATCCCTAGGTGGATCTACAAACCAAAAATCAGCCTGAGTAGTGATTTCAAACATTCGGATCTTTGTACCTCAAATCAAGGTTTAAAGGGGGCCGTTTTAATGGTTTAACGGACTGGCCACGTTACCATTAAAACGGATTGAAACGGCCAGAGGCAAAAATGGATAAAATTGAGAAAAAAAAACGGAATTTAATAGAAAAAACAGAAAAATTGGTGCTGAAATTCAAATTTTGAAATTTGAAAATTTCAAAAAAAAAAAGGAAATTTAACGGATTTTAATGGAATTTAACTGAGTTTAACGGCCATTTTTTTCATAAAATTTTCAGAATTTAACAGCTGTTAAAACGATTTTAATGGTCGTTTAAACGATTTTAATGTCCGTTAAAACAAAAAATGGCCGTTAAATTCAAAGAGTCAAAACGTGTTTAAATAATTTTAACGGAAATGGACTTGGGGCGTTACCATTTAAACGGCCATTAAAACTGCGACCGTTTTTAAAACAGAAAATTGTGAAAAAAAAATACGAAATTAAATATATTTGTAGAAAACAATACTTGTTTTCAAAAATTACAAACACGAATACACATAGCTGTTTCTATCGGCGTCAATAAGTTGACGCCATTTCCTTCGGTGCCAAAATAACTTTTTTCAATAAAACCCAATTTTGCCCTCACTCTTTTGACTCCGTTTGAAATTGAGTCAAAACGAATTTGGCTACATTGCAAACGGCGCCAAAACTATTTTGGCTCCGTTTCGAACAAAGTCAAATCTAATTTGACGCCATTGCAAATGGAGCTAAACTCATTTTGACTCTTGTGAAAGAAATGTGTGATGAGCCCAAATTGACACGTGCGTATAAAAGATTGTGACCAAGGGTCGGCTGTGTGCACAACGGTCGAGTAGCCAATTGAATCGGAGCCAAATCAATCGGCGCCAAAATTGATTTGGCTCCGATTCAATCGGCTACTAAAATGGCTTTTTGGGTATTACATTTTGACAAAGTTTGTAGAAACGATACT
Organism: Euptelea pleiosperma; assembly: GCA_035048495.1. NCBI lineage: Eukaryota > Viridiplantae > Streptophyta > Magnoliopsida > Ranunculales > Eupteleaceae > Euptelea > Euptelea pleiosperma. Next base: position 52,357,279 of record CM068543.1, read on the forward strand.
TGTTTTCAAAAATTGCAATGGTAGCCGATTGAATTGGAGCCAAATTAGATCTGACGCCGATTCAATCGGCACCATAATTGATTTGGCTCCGATTCAATCGGCGCCAGAATGGATTTAGCTCTGATTCAATCGGAGTCAAATTAGATCCGACGCTGATTCAATAGGCGCTAGAATTGATTTGGCTCCGATTCAATCGGCTACTCGACCGTTGTGCACGTAGCTGACCGTTGGTCACAAACTTTTATATGTATGTGTCGGTTTGGGCTCATCAAACATTTCTTTCTCAATCTCTCTATTGATTTAATCAACTGTTATCTTGATTTCTCTCTTGATTTATACTTTTCAACATACTTGCATATTTGATCGGTCGCCATTTCAAATGACGAATTTTGTTTACATCGTCCAATGGCGCGCAAAATCGTTTTGACTTCGTTTGAAACGGAGCCAAAATGGTTTTGGCGCCGTTTGCAATGGAGCCAAATTCGTTTTGACTCCATTTCAAACGGAGTCAAAACAGTGAGGGTAAAATCAGGTTTAATTGAAAAAAGTTGTTTTGGAGCCGAAGGAAATGGCGTCAACTTATTGACGCCGATTGAAACGGCTATGTGTGTTCGTTTTTGAAATTTTTGAAAACAAGTATTGTTTTCTACAAAAAGATTTAATTTCGTATTTTTTTTTCACAATTTTATTTTGTATTTTTTTCACAATTTTCTGTTTTTAATAAAACCATGCCTCAAATAATGGTCAATAATGCTCAAATTTCCACAGTTAAAATCAACCCATGAAATAACTCAAATCCAACGCCTAGAAATCACTAATCAGGCTGATTTTTGGTTTGTAGATCCACCTAGGGATTGGCTAATCATCCATACGGTCAGAGTTCTCTAAGAGTATGCCACGTGGGTCCTTATTCATAGGTCGAATCTATTGGAAACTCATTGTCACTAGGCATGAAATGGATCGGACCCAGCTCGGATCTAGGTAGATCCATATTCAGATCCAACTTTGAACAATTTGATTGATTTGGTAAGGTTTGTGAGTGCTGATACCACATATTGCCAAGATCTGCTTGTCTGCCAAAAAAAAAAAAAACCCATATCTGACTCATATATAGATATGCAAGAGTTGGATCAACTGCAAAGTATTGTTTTTATTAAGGATCCAAGACAAAATCAAGCTGACTTGATTCGAAGACCTATCGAGAAAATCTAAATCCCAGCCTAACCTGCCTTGGATCAAGTCTGGATCCATATTCGACCCATTTTTTTTATTCAAATCATGTTATAAAGATTATGTGGGCAACAATCTTATGTGACGAATCTCCACTGCACACTTCAACTCACACTCCTTTAAAATAATGCTCACATCCTACGAAAAAACCACTCCGACACGTAAGTCAGTAGTAGGAAGAAGAGATTAGGTTTTAGGGATGATTGCATACTTTGTACCGTCAATGGCTCCTTTTATTTTTATTTTTATAGATATAGGAATATAGATCTTCTCCGAGTTTGGATCATTGGCTGGTGCAGATAATCCAACTTATGATAAGGTTATCCTGTTTGTTGCGATTTCCTGTTAAGAAGAGCATCAATCTTTTAGTTGGAATCTACTTCCTTATTCAAAGAGGTTTCTCCCTCAACGTTCAAGGGGTTATTGTTCCTATTTGATCGAGTCTTAGGGTCTGTTTGGTACCTGAGAAAAAGAGTTCCGACGACGAATATTATCTTGGCTAAATATTTGCTCATATCAATATTTAACAATGTTTGGTACGTGTATGTGCTGGCTCACTTCAGCTTACTTCATTTTCTTTCAATTTGAGTGGGTCCCACATATCAAAGTAAGTCAAAAATAGGTTGGGTGAGTGCGGGAACCACATATTATGTCAAAGGATAAAAAAAAAAAATTTCATTTTTATCTTTTTTATATATTAAAAAACTAATTTTTATTGAAAATAATGATTTTCCAGCGAAATTTTCTCACCAAAGCATAATTGGCGTGAAAATATTTACACGGGGGGGGGGGTGTGAATATGTGGGCCCGGCTAAATATTCGCCGAGGGCGAGTGGCTGCCAAAAGCACCTGAGCGAATATTAGCACGGCTAAATATTTTATTTTCCCGCCGTGGTGCGCTACCAAACAGGCCCTTAGTTTCTCCTCCGAAGTATACAATAGGCCCACTAGTGAGTTGACTCATTGAGTTTTTAAGAAATTCCACTGACCCATGAATGATTGGCCCACCACTTGATGGACCTACACACTAACAGTCATCCTATTGGTGATTGCTAGCCGTTGGATTCAAACATATTTATGGGCGATTTCTAGCCGTAGGATTCAAACATTTTTATGGGTTCTCAGATTCAAAGGCTAATGGATCACCAATCAGGCTGTTTTTTTTTTTTTTTGGGGTGTGTAGGTGCAACAAATGGATGGCGTTTTTAACTTCTCCACATTGCAAATTCACTACGTTATGTTGTGTGGGTCCCACTCCATCTCATCAACCACCTTAGGAGACAAAATTGTGATTAAAAGATCCAGTGGCCAAGTGAACCAATAACATTATTAAGACTAGAAAATCCTAAAGCATGTGATCCATGTTTGACCTATGGAAATGGAGCTGACGTGGTTTTGATAAGGTGTCGTTCTTTGCCACATGGGTCCCACAAATATAAAACCTCGACTACCCTATCCCCTTTTGACACATGGCATTCGAAGCCGGCCATGGTTTTTGTGATGTGATGGAAAGCACCTTTAACCAACCTGGCCTACTAACCATTCCCTTCCACCTCAGGATCAGGAGAAAAGAATGCAACATTTGACCCACATCCCTTTGATCTTTAGTATTAAAGAAAGACTTGGTAGCATCACAAAGCTAAGAAGCCAGCTCAAAAGCTCCATGGGAAAACCCAAAAGAATCACCATAAGAAAGTATATGATGCTTATTAGGAGCTTGAAGCTGATACATCTCATTGATCCAACCCATTTTTTCCGTGGACCATCGCTTCGATTGGGAACACCTGAAAATTCATAACAACCAGACCAGACGCATCTAGCCACCCGTTCCCGAATGCTACCATTATCCATTTCATTCTAGTTGACCAACTTATTGAGTGGTTTAGATCGATGATTGAGCAATATGTGAACGGTATATGGGTTGCGAACAGCGCGAGCGAGCGTCACCCTTGCTACTTCATTGAAGCACCATAAAATAGCTTTATAAAAAAAATGCTGAGTCAGAGCCACGCAATCAAGCTAGACACGTCTGTTGTTTAAAAGTTTGCATGGTTGACCCCACTAAAAAGATTATTAAACCCAATTGCAAATGGGTTTGGTTTTCCTAACCTTGTCTTAGAAGCAAACAGAAAAATAAATAATTTCTAAGAATCTGGCTTCCTAAGACCAACCCAGAACATAAAATGTATCAAGAACACAAAATGAGTAATTTTTTTTTTTTTTGAAAAATTCACCAGTTATAGGAAACCTCTTATACTAATAAACATGATTGCAGTTATAGAATCTGGCGAAATCCTACGATTTCGTCGCCATTTCTGAAAATTTTCAGTTTATACGGTTGGATTTTCGCAATTTCTTCGGATTAAACTCTTTTAAGATTTAATAACAAGAGCTAATCTTGTTTTAAATAATCTAACCATATCTGCCTTTTTTTTACTTGAAAAGAATTCACCAAGGAAGACTTGAACCTTTCTCCAAGCTCTTTGAAAAGTCATTAGACACACCAGCATTTAAGAACTTTTTTCTTTTCTTTGGTTGTACATATATCTGTGCCTTTATTCATGTTGATGAGGCATGGATGACTCTGCAACAAAAAGTTGTGATTCACCACTCAACAACTTTGTTCCGTTAAATACATATTTATATGCCAAGGTTTGCTCCACCATTACAAGCCTCTTCTCCCCCTTCCTTGCTTGCAGTGGTGAACATTCTAGACTAGTGGTCTCAGAAGAGGGAGGAGACGAAGTTGACGACGAGAGCGGATTGAAGAAGTTGATTTAACATGAAGAACTCACTTCCAGATCATGTTTTCGGAATTCCAGTCAGTTCGGTAGCATACACAGTTGAGAGAGCACCGGATCGCGCATACCTTAATCACTCTCCTTCAAATGGGTCTCCCAAATTCAAACAGAGTAAGCTAATTTGGTGAACAATTAGAGAAGAATTTAAAAATAAAATTTAAAAATTAGTAGTTTAGTAATGGGTTAGGCTTGAAACTGCAGATAAAGTCGACTCTGTGATCGAATGGGTGAACAAGTTTGGCAAGAAGGCTGACAGTCTTGCGCACGGGGTCCGCGAGCACGGTAACTATCTTCTCACTGTACTAAATATGGAGAAATTATGAAGTTTTTGAGACAAATTCCTCTTGCTTCAATCCAAATTTTTTTTTTAAGATGACAACCCAAAACTTCTTAAAAATCTGTTTTCAAATAAGAATGTTTTGAAGTCTAGTTTCTTCATTACTTGTTTTTACTTCCATTTTTCTTTAATGGGTTTTATTCAAATGCTTCCATGGGCGAGATTTCGACGAAATCTTGTTAATTTCTTTAATTCTGTTTGAAAATACAGTCAGGTTGGGGCCCAAGATCTCTGAAACTGTGAAGGGGAAGTTGAGTTTGGGGGCTAGAATTGTTCAAGGAGGTGGGGTGCAGAAGCTCTTCAGACAAATATTTAGTGTTGGAGAAGGAGAGAAGCTGTTGAAGGCCTCCCAATGCTATTTGTCAACCACAGCTGGTCCTATTGCTGGGCTCCTCTTTATTTCCTCTGAAAAGGTTGCCTTTTGCAGTGAGAGATCTCTTACATTCTCTTCTCCAACTGGAGTCATGGTTAGAACACCTTACAAGGTAATTCAGGAAAAACACTTCCATGAATATTTCCTGTAGATTATATTTTTGAAAGTTTTTGGTAAAATTAAAGGAATTCTGAACATCATTAGTGATTATTCTGCAGGTCTTGATTCCACTAAGGAAGATAAAGAGAGCCACCCAAAGTGAGAATGTGAACAAGCCAACACAAAAGTACATACAAATAGTTACTGTGGACAATTTTGACTTCTGGTTTATGGGATTTGTAAATTATCAGAAGGCTTTCAAGTGTCTTCAACAAGCCATATCTGAGTCTTAAATGAGTCAACTCTCTTTTAAACGAGTTACACTCAGTGAAGTGAGCAAAGCTCAGAAAGTAAAATGATTTGTATAAATTTGTGTTAATTACTGTAAGATAGCTGATAGTTATCATTTTTTGTAACAACATCGATGTGCCTCGCATTATCATGGAAAAGCTCCTATAGTGGCAATTGTTGAGATGATCATGGTGCCTCGCGTTATAATCCAATCCGCCTATACTTCTTAGCACCGGAAATATAGCTTTTAATAGAGTTGAATGTCGAAATAAGATTCATGTTGCGAAACCCAAACATTTGCGATGAGGCGGAATGATGATGATGATGATTTTTCTTGCCATACATATTTTATCTATGAATTGAAGGTTTACATTATTAGTTGGCATGACTAGGAGTTGTTAACAGGGTGGGCTGGTTGGGCTTACTTTCAAGACCCACACTAGGCTTACCCTTTATCTAAGATATGTTTAGGCCCACCAAAATCTAACGACTTACCCGTTATACCTAAGTTGAAAAATTAAAACAAACTTTATAAATAACAATAACCTCACACGAATGAAAATTTGAAATAAAATTAAGTATACAGTTGAAAATGTCATGCATGGCAAAATGTGTCTTTTGGACTTGAACATTTATTTAATGGGTCGTTGACAAATCTAAAATGACAGGGACACAATATAAGCCACGTGGCACACTGTTACAGTACTCTGACCGTATGGATGTTTTTCCTATCCCATGGTGGACCTACAAACCAAAAATCAGCCTGATTAGTGATTTAGAGGATTTGGATTGGACTTCTTTTCATGGGCTGATCTCAACTGTGGGAAGTTGAGCAGTATATTAGGTACAAAGATGCAACACTTATAAATCAGTAATCAGGCTGCTTTTTGGTTTGGAGGTCCACCATGGGATAGGACAAACATCCGTACGGTCAGAGTCCTGTAACAGTGTGCCACCTGGCTTATATTGTGTCCCTGTCATTTTACCTGTTATTTTAGATCTGTCAACGGAGCCCGACCCTTATTTAATATAAGTCTACTAGTTATTCGATGAACTTGATGTTTTGAATTGAAAAAATTTATAATATAAACTGAGACAATTAACAACATACACAATTTTGCTTTTTTCGACCTTGAGCTAAATCCCAATTTTCTTGAATTTTATTGAGAACTGGCGTAAATTCTCATAGGAAATGACCTCACTTACATAAGCATGTAGTTGAATCTAGAGAAGATGCCCTACTGCAACCCACTTGATATCCAAGCTATATATCCATTAAGAGTTCAGACATTAAACCTCTCAACTATTTACATCATAAGAATGGGTCAGAGATGTTTTTGGTATAGTGGTACTCTTTAACCACTCAAACTAATTTTTTCATTGAACACATATCTTGAGATCTCTAGTCATATAGGTTGGGTTCTATTAATGTTATTTATTTATTTATTTATGTATAGCCTTTAAGTTTGGCAATCATAATGAATACCTGACAAGCACTGGCTTTGGCCCAAGAAGAATATCCATAAAAATGTTTCTTAGCCATTCAACTTATTCTCCAAATTTATCTAAAGATAAGAATTTTGATTCCATAGTTAATCGGGCAATACAAGTTTGTTTAATAGATTTTCAAGATATTGTAGCTCCTCGTAGAGAATATATATATCAACTCGTGGACTAAAAATTCTATAGAATCTAAAATCTAGTTATCATCGCTATATCTTTCAAGTACTATGAGATATCTGGTGTAGAACGAGTGTTTTGGCAAAAAGTACTCGAGTGCACCTTAGGTACGTGTGTGGTGAGGCCGAGGTGGTCAGCCAGTACAAAATCCACGTGCCGAGAACTGTGGTCATCAAAGTTTTACTCGGTTTCAATCTAGCTACCTTAAACTGATAGGTCATATATGTACTCCTTGGTTTCAGTCTGCTTCAACCGATCTGTGACCGAAGGCTTTGTATGGTTGCCCTGAATAAGTTTTCTAGAAATTATTGCATATAAGTGCCGTAAAACTTTTTCTGTATCAACACGTCTGACGTAGAAATCATTTTTCTCTGCAAATATTTAGCCAGGCGAATATTATCTTGGCTAAATATTTGCTCATAGCAATATTTAACAATGTTTGGTACGTGTATGAGCTAGCTCACTTCAGCTTACTTCATTTTCTTTCAATTTGAGTGGGTCCCACATATCAAAGTAAGTCAAAAATAGGTTGGGCGAGTGCGGGAACCATATATTATGTCAAAGAATAAAAAAAAAAATTTCATTATCTTTTTTATATATTAAAAAATTAATTTTATTGAAAATAGTGATTTTCCGCCGCGGAGGGCAAATATGTGGGCCCGGCTAAATATTCGCCGAGGGCGAGTGGCTGCCAAACGCAGCCGGGCGAATATTTGCACGGTTAAATATTTTATTTGCCTGCCGCGGTGCGTTACCAAACAGGCCCTTAGATAGGTGAGAATTCATTTCCACCTGAAAATACACCTTTATTTTCTCACATGATTGAAATATGTGTTCTCATTTTCAATCAATCAGCCATTTAAGGCATATCCCAGAACTTTTTGTTGATTTACTACGAAAATATTTACTGTGGAGCATTTTTTTTTCCTGTGGAGGGCATAAAATGTGCCACCTAGCACACTCTTTTGGGTCCACAGACCCATGAATGATTGGCCCACTACTTGATGGACCCACAAACCAACAGTCATCCGGATTGGTGATCTCTAGCCGTTTGATTCAAACATTTTTTATGCTTGATTAATTTCTAGCCGATGGGTTTGATTTTTTTTTTAAGATACTCAGATTGAATGGCTAGAGATCACCAATCAAGCTGATTTTTGGTGTGTAGGTCCATCAAATGGCAGGCCACGCATTCATAGATTAGTGGGTGTGCCAGATGGTGCATTTTTAAATGCTCCACATTGCAAATTCTCACGTTATGTTGTATGGGTCCCACTCCATCTCATCAGCCACCTTATGAGACAAAATGGTCGTTAAGATCTAGTGATTCTATCACCGGCCAAGTGAACCAATGACATTATTAAGACTAGAAAATCCTAAAGCATGTGTTTTATTCATGTTTTGACCTATGGAAATGGAGCTGACGTGGTTTTGATAAGGTGCTGCTCTTTGCAGCATGGGTCCCACAAATATAAATCCACGATTGGCCTATCTCCTTTCGATACGTGGCATTCCATGCCGACCTTAGATTCCTTGTTAAAGAAGACTAGCTAGCATCACAAAGCTAAGAAGCCAGCTCAAAAGCTTCATGGGAAAACCAAAAACAATCACCATAAGAAAATAAATGATGCTTGTTAGTAGCTTGAAGATGATACAACTCATCGATCTGAACCGTTCTTTTCGTGGACTATCTCTTCGATGGGGCTTAGCCTGAAAAATCATAACGACCAGACTAGACCAGACGCATCTAGCCACCCATCCCGAATACTAGGGACGGATGAATGATTGAACAGATTACGTGTATGGTATATGGGTGGGAAGAGCACCACCCTCACTACTCCATTGAAGCACCATAAAATAGCTTCATAAAAAAAATGGTGAGTCAGAACCACGCAATAAAGCTAGACGCATGGTTGACCCCACTAAAAAGATTATTAGACCCAATTACAAATGGGTTTGGTTTTCCTAACCTTGTCTTTGATGCAAACAGAAAAATAAATAATTTCTAAGAATCTGGCTTCCTGAGACCAACTCAAAACATAAAATGTATCAAGAACACAAAATGAGCAATTTTGTCATTTTTTTTTCGAAAAAATTCATGATTGCAGTGTTATCAAGATCCTATAATTTACATTTAAATCCTATACGATTCGGTCCCGATTTAAAACAATTTAAGGTTCATAATCAGCCCCATTTTCTAGAGGTTACGCGAACTTAATCACGCGATATCATTCAAAAACTAAATTCGATTGAAATTTGAAATATGAATGATTTGTTCATGTTTTAATATTTTTACAGTTGGATTTCATGATTTCTTGGGATTCAAGTCTTTTAAGACTAATGAGGTGCTAAACATATCTGCCTTTTTTTTTTTCTTACTTGGAAAAAATTCACAAAGGAAGACTTGGACCTTCCTCCAAGCTCTTTGAAAAGTCATTAGACACACCAGCATTTAAAACCCTTTTTTCTTTTCTTTGGTGATGAGGCATAGATGACTCTGCAACAAAAAGTTGTGATTCACCACTCAACAACTTTGTTCCTTTAAATACATATTTATATGCCAAGGTTTGCTCCACCATTACAAGCCTCTCCTCCCCCTTCATTACTTGCAGTGGTGAACATTCTAGACTAGTGGTCTCAGAAGAGGGAGGGGACGAAGTCGACGGCGAGAGCGGATTGAAGAAGTTGATTTAACATGAAGAACTCACTTCCAGATCATGTTTTCGGAATTCCGATCATGAGTTCGGTAGCATACACAGTTGAGAGATCACTAGATAGACCTTCTTCAGTACCTGAGCCTCATATCCCATACCTTACTCCCTCTCCTTCAAATGGGTCTCCCAAATTCAAACAGAGTAAGCTAATTTGGTGAACAATTATAGAAGATTTTAAAAATTTTAAGTTGTTTAGTAATGGGTTAGGCTTGTAACTGCAGATAAAGTCGACTCTGTGATCGAATGGGTGAACAAGTTTGGCAAGAAGGCCGACAGTCTTGCGCACGGGATCCGCGAGCATGGTAATTATCTTCTTGCTGTTCTAAAGATGGAGAATTATCAAGTTTTTTAGTCAAATTCTTCTTGCTTCAATCCATTTTTTTTTTAAGATGACAACCCAAAACTTCGTAAAAATATATTTTCAACTAAGAATGTCCTGAAGACCAGTTTCTTCATTATTTGTTTTTACTTCCATTTTTCTCTAATGGGTCTTATTTAAATGCTTCCATGGGCCAGATTTTGACGAAATCTTATACTGTTACTCGTAAATCGATTGTGGAAAAGAGTTTAATTTCCTTTGTTCTGTTTGAAAATACAGTCAGGTTGGGGCCCAAGATCTCTGAAACTGTGAAGGGGAAGTTGAGCTTGGGGGCTAGAATTGTTCAAGGAGGTGGGGTGCAGAAGCTCTTCAGACAAATATTTAGTGTTGGAGAAGGAGAGAAGCTGTTGAAGGCCTCCCAATGCTATTTGTCAACCACAGCTGGTCCTATTGCTGGGCTCCTCTTTATTTCCTCTGAAAAGGTTGCCTTTTGCAGTGAGAGATCTCTTACATTCTCTTCTCCAACTGGAGTCTTGGTTAGAACACCTTACAAGGTAATTCAGGAAAAACACTTCCATGAATATCTCCTGTAGATTATATTTTTGAAAGTTTTTGGTAAAATCGAAGGAATTCTGAATATCATTAGTGATTACTCTGCAGGTCTTGATTCCACTGAGGAAGATAAAGAGAGCCACCCAAAGTGAGAATGTGAACAAGCCAACACAAAAGTACATACAGATAGTTACTGTGGACAATTTTGACTTCTGGTTTGTGGGATTTGTAAATTATCAGAAGGCTTTCAAGTGTCTTCAACAAGCCATATCTGAGTCTTAAATGAGTCAACTCTCTTTTAAACGAGTTACACTCAGTGAAATAGTCCTCTTCCTTTAATTTTCTTTTTTTAACGTCTTTATGTGAAGTGAGCAAAGCTCAGAATGTAAAATTATTTGTATAAATTTGGGCTAATTAGTGTAAGATAACGGCATCGATGTGCCTCGCGTTATTATGGAAAAACTCCTATAGTGGCAACCATTGAGATTATCATGGTGCTTCGTGCAGGGCCGTCTCTACCGCATAGATGTTTGTCCCATCCCTAGGTGGACCTATAGAAGCCTGTTTAGTGATTTCAAACCTTCAGATCTTCTATGTGGGTACGCCAAAATGGGTGTAAAAAATGGGGGTCCCCCGAGCCCAACCCATTTGAAAAACCCAATTTCCTAAGTTTTCTCTTACTCACTTCTAGATTGACCTTGGCCTTAGAGACAAAAATCAGCTCAAGGTCACGGGTCTTAATGTGGGTTTTGAGGGCACGAAGTGACATGAATTCCCACTCCCGCGGCTGTTCTAAGTCATAATGTTCATCTCCCTACTTGAGGCGGTTAAGGGCTCGCTTGCCCGTTTATTAGGAGAAAAGGGATGAACAAAAGAAAGTCTTAAGACTTTAATATATGTTTTACTCCTAACCTTTAAAACTTACATTAGAGTCTTAAACCTCCAATAACAGTCCGTGTTTCGAGTAAAACTTGCCTGATCATCAGTGATCAGAGAAGCCCCTGACAGCCCACAATATGAGCCACTTGGCACACTCATATAGAACGCTGACCATATGTTTAGCCAATCCCTAGGTGGACCTACAAATCAAAAATCAACCTGATTAGTGATTTCTAAGGGTTGGATTAAAGTCATTTTCTTGGATTGAATTTAACCGACAGAATTTGAGCATTATTGACCATTATTTGGGATACAAGGATCCAAAGGTTTGAAATTACTAATCAGGCTGATTTTTGGTTTGTGGGTCCACCTAGGGGTTGGTCAGCTTGTACTTTTGGCCTGACTGGCAAGGCCTGGGTCGGTCCTGGTCTACAGTGCCAATTCGGACCAAATTCCAGGGCCTAGGCCTGAGACCTGCCCAGGGTCGGGTCGGGCCGGGCCTTAGCCCAGGTCAGGCCCGATCAATTTGAAAAAAAAATGAAAACAGTGTAAAAAAATCAAGCTGGTCAAGCCATTTTCAGACTGGGCCAGGCCGGGCTGGTTTCTGGCAGGGCCTCAGTCTGGGCCGAGATTCAATGGGACAGGCTAGGGCCCAGCCTAAGGGCCTAATGGGCCGGTCCGGCTCGGGCCACGGGCCAATATTTCAGATTAGGGATTGGCTAAAAATCTACATGGTCAGCATCCTCTAAGAATATGCCACGTGGCTCATATTGTGGGTGCCCACGATCAGGCAAGTTTTACACCCGTATTTCAGTCTAAATCGTCGAGGACAACGACATTATCGTCTTCCCTAGGATCAGACCGTTAAGGTGTTCGAGCTTACTTTTTGTAAATCTCGAGGACCGTCAGCAGTGTGGACCTTGGGGAGACAGCCAAGCAACAGATTTCAACTCGCTTTTGGTCCAAAACAACAGATCTCTCTGTCTCTCTCGCTCTCAAAGTTCTTTGACTGTGATCTCTCTTTCCTTCTTAAGATCTCTCTCTGAAGCTGAAGCTCGCTGAACAGAGTTGGGTGAATGGGGAAGGCCTCTGTAATAGTCTACATAACAGTAGCACTGCTTCTTCTCTTCCTCATCTCCCTATCTCCCAAAAGATCCCCAAACCACCGCAACCGCCGACTCAAGCTCCGCTCCACATTCTCCTTCGACAAACACCACGAACCCATCCCATTCGATCCCCTTATAGCCGACATTGAACGCCGCCGCGAGGACAAAGAATGGGAAAAACGGTATTTAGAGCATACCCACAAGGAATTTGTCGATGCCCCTGCCGCCGAGTCGCAACCCGAGTGGGAGGATTTCATGGACGCTGAGGATTACTTGAACGATGAGGACCGGTTCAATATTACTAATAGGTTGGTGTTGCTGTTTCCGAGAATTGACGTCGATCCGGTTGATGGGTTCGTGAGCGAAGCCGAGTTGACGGACTGGAATTTGAGGCTGGCACATAACGAGGTGATGCATCGGACTGAGAGAGACATGGAGATTCATGATAAGAATCATGATGGGCTGGTTTCGTTCTCTGAGTATGAGCCGCCTAGTTGGGTTCGGAAATCAGGTGATCTTTGTAGGCTTCACTTTATAGGAGTTTGTGATGGAAATTAGTATACCCTTCTCACAATTTCCGGTGCCCTTTAACTTCTGATCCCGAAATTCGTTGTTGTTTTGTTATTTCTGGAGTTCTGGTTAGAGTTTGTGGTTCAATTTAATTTTTTGTTATTCCTTTTTCTGTTTACCAATTTTATGATGAAATTGCTATACCCTTTTGAGAATTACTGGTGCCTGTTGTTGAGACCCCAACTTGGAAAGCCTAAGTGGCAGCATTAATTGGCAACATTGATTGCGGGAGCCGTCTTCAGTTGTTAAGTTTTTGAATAAAGGATCCTATGGATCTACTGCAATAAAGTCGTAGACTTGTTTCCTTGTTAACGACATAATACGATCTGCATTAGGATAGTCATTAATTATTTTCCCTACTTATTAAAGAGTGAGTCATGCAAGATTTCCCTTCTTTAATTAGTTAGTCAAGTCCATGTATTTATGGACATGGAATCAATGAGAATATCAATCAAGGAACTAATAGCTCAACCCCTTCTCCTCTTTCTTATCCTCTCCCCTCTTCCAATTCTTCTTTCTAATTAAACTCAGCCACGTCAAGACCGGGAGTCGTAACATTGGTATCAGAGCAGGCTGTTTGCAATGGGACCAAAGCCGAGAACTCCCAACTTGCAAGAATTGAACCCTACAGAAGTTGAATCAATAGAGGAGCGTGTGTCTTCCTTAGAAGCTCGGGTACCGGTATGGAGGATAAGAACCACACTCTTCAACTGCAATTGAATAGCATCCAATCCTCGCTTCAGGCACTACTTCAACTGCATGAGGAGCGATCTAAAGGCAAATCACCTTTTCAAGCCAGATCATCAACTGCCAAGGATCCCCTACAACCTGCTAGTTCTTTGATTTAGACGCGGACTGTCCGACTGGACTTCCCAAAGTTTTGGGGAGAGGATGCATTAGATTGGGTTACCCTAGCTGAACGCTTCTTTCGCTACCATCAAACCGACGATGACCACAGATTCACAATTGGTTTATTTCACCTTGAAAAAGAAGCCTCATGCTGGTTCGAGTGGACAGTAAAGAATTAACCAATCCCTTCATGGGCCGAGTTCGTGCAAGCCATACTCTCTCGATTTGGGCCAACTATTTATGAAAACACTAATGGGAGCTTGACTAAATTACAACAGACCTCTTCTGTCCAAGAGTACCAAGCCAAGTTCGAAGACTTGTCTAGTCAAACCCAAGGGTGGCTACCCCAATTATTTCTTGATTGTTTTATAAGTGGGTTGTGTGAGGACTTGCAGACCGAGGTTCGAGCACATAAACCCAAGTCTCTTTCTGAAGCCATTGCATTGGCTCAGCTATTTGAATAGAGACAATTTTTGTAGAAGCCTGTCAAAAGTATGAACAGTCTCAAGCCACCAACCATCATTCCTGCATCACAACCACATCCTAACAACTCATTTGCTTTCCCTCCTATTCGATGCCTCACCCCCTTGGAGATGCAAGAACACAAGGATAAAGGGCGTTGTTTTAATTGCGATGAATAATTCAAGCCAGGACATAGGTGTAAGAGAACACAATTGCTTCTTCTTGATGGAAACTGGCCCGAAGAGGAAGAAACAACGATAGAAGAATATGACCCGCTTGAGAAATCATCCGATTGAAAATGCAACCTGGGAGGGTCGTTTCCCTGAGTTTCAGGCTTGAGGACAAGCCGTCATTCATAGATGGAATTTTGTGACCCCAACTTGGAAAGGCTACGTGGCAGCATTGATTGGAGTACCTATGTGGTAGCATTAATTGGCAACATTGATTGCATGAGCCGTCTTCAGTTGTTAAGTTTTTTAATAAAAAGATCCTATGGATCTGCTGCAGTAAAGTCATAGACTTGTTTCCTTGTTAACGACAGAATACGATCTTCATTAGGATAGTCATTAATTAGTTTCCCTACTTATTAAAGAGTGAGTCATGCAAGATTTCCCTTCCTTAATTAGTTAGTCAAGTCCATGTATTTATAGACATGGAATCAATGAGAATATCAATCAAGGAATTAATAGCTCAACCCCTTCTCCTCTTTACTATCTTTCTTATCCTCTTCCCTCTTCCAATTCTTCTTTCTAATTAAACTCAGCCACTTCAAGACCGGGAGTCGTAACACATGTTAACTTTTGGTTCTTAACTCTTCCTTTTTTTTGTTATTCCCGGAGTTCTTGTGAGAGTTTGGGGTTCGATCTAGTTTGTTGCTATTTAAAAATTTGATGATGTAATTGCTATACCCTTTTGAGAATTACCTGTGCTCGTTAACTTTTGGTCTTTAATTCGTTGTTGTTTTTGTTATTTCTGGAGTTCTGGTGAGATTTTGAGGATCAATTTAAATTTTTTTTTCCTGATATAGTAGTAGTTATGATTCAATTGTCATGCCCTTCTGAGAATCGTTCTGTCTTGGCTGAGATGTCTCGTTCCAGTGGGTGCTGAACTGAATAGTTATGATTCAATTGTCATGCCCTTCTGAGAATCGTTCTGTCTTGGCTGAGATGTCTCGTTCCAGTGGGTGACTGAAATGATACATTGTGATATGTATTGTCTCATACCAAAAACCCTAATTCTAGTAATTTAAACTTTGTTTACGAGAGACCCAGCTTCTGCCTCAAATTGGTTGCACCAATTTAATGTATTGCATGTTAGCTTATTTTCATGTCGAGATGTATTGTTTCTTTTCCATTTCCCGTCCCATCTCATTTTGTCTCGGTGGAGACGTCTCATTCCATCAGGTTACCAAGACATTGAATAAGAACGAGGTTATAAACCTTGATAGTTATGACATTGTAGACAAGTCCAAGTCATACCCTGACTGTCTTGTTTTGAGCCTGAAAATTTGATCCATGTTACAACAGTAGGGCCATTCCATCCTTAACGTAGGATAGGTCTATTTTCATGTTTTATAGTTGCCATGGTTATCATGTTTTGCATTTACAAGAGGCCCAGCTTCTGCCTCAAATTGGTTGACACCAATTTAATGTAATGCATGTTAGTTTATTTGCATATTGAGATGCATCGTTTCTTTTCCATTTCCTGTCCCAACTCATTTTGTCTCGGTGGAGATGTCTCATTCCATCAGCTTACCAAGACACTGAATGAGAACGAGATTATAAACCTTGATAGTGATAACATTGTAGACAAGTCCAAGTCATACCCTGACTGTCTTGTATTGAACTTGGAAATATGATCCATATTACAACAATAGGGCCTTTCCATCCTTAACTTAGGATAGTTCTATTTTCATGTTTTATAGTTGCCATGGTTATCATATTTTGCATTTACGAGAGATCCAGCTTCTGCTTCAAATTGGTTGACTTTAAATGTAATGTATGTTATTATTTGTGTGTCTCGGTTGAGACATCTCATTCCGTTAGTCTGCCAAGACACTGAATGATAACTAGCTTATAAACGTTGATAGTGATGACATTGTAGACAAGTCCAACTCATACCCTGACTTTGTCTTGTTTTGAGCCTGTAAATTTGATCCATATTATAACAGTAGGGCCATTCCATCCTTAACTTAGGATGGTTTTATTTTCATGTTTATAGTTGCCATGGTTATGTTTTGCATTCCCATTTTTTGCACCACTAGAATAAGATATGTTAGTGTGTAAGCTATTGTGGATAACTGTCGAGACTTTTTATTGTTAGAAATCATTTGGAGGATATCTCATCTATGTTGATTTATTTCTTTATCCTGAGTTGTATCTAATGTAATAATTAGTTGTGGATGAAACATGCTGAATGAGTGTGGGAGTTGAGCTACTTGCTCTTGTGATTATTATCCAAGTGAGTAATGCAAGCTCCTTGGTAGATGCTGCATGCCCTTGTTGTGATAATCCAAGTGATCCAACATAAAGATCCTTAGTTAATCACTTCATGCCTTGTTGCTATGATGCAAGTGACTCAATGTTGAGGCCCTTGGTTGGATTCATGATTCTCAATATGTGAATCATAGTTTGCTAGATACAGATATTACCTGATTTTCATATGATGGTAACTGATTTCTATTGTTCATACCAGATAAAACTATATTTGGGTATGACATGGGTTGGTGGAATGAGGAACACTTCAATGCTTCAGATGCTGATGGGGATGGTCTCCTAAATCGAACGGAGTTCAATGAGTAGGCCTCTACTTGTTTAGATTCTTACTAGTTTTCAATATTATTCTTCACCTGATACCTTTAGTCCACGTGTTTCTAGCTTTCTGCATCCAGCTGACAGCAATAATCAAAAGCTACTTCAGTGGTTGTGCAAAGAGGAAGTAAGGTGCATTGGGTTCCTTAAAGTTTCATTTTTGTGCAATTTTTTTTCCTTTCGATTTTCTGTCCACTGCATATATTTGTGTATTTCGTTTTATTTGTTTTAGTAGAGCCAGTTTTTAGCTTTTGTTCTTTCTTCTCCTCTCTTTGCTAAATATTCTTCTTGTTGCCCTCTAGTTGCATATGAAATATAAAATTAATGAATGTATGACCTAAGGGAATTCTTCCATAGCTTCAGATCTATGAGGTCTCACTCATTTTTTATGATTTCCCTTGATGTTGTGGATTTAGTGCAAACCATGCTGGATGGATATGGGATCTCGTATAGCTTCGGTATCAATTAGCTGTACATATGATTTCTATTTCCGTTAGTTCTTGATGCGACTACTGCATAATATTATTGTATCGGTGGTTAACTAGAGTCAACTTTTCAACGGGTTCCTTACTAGAATGTATTGCTTTCAAGAACTTTTTGTCCCTTCCTATTTGTTGAGATGTATTGGTTAGCTAGCAAATGAGTAGTCTTCGTAATCTTTTGGATGTTGCTTCTTCATTTCTCACATGACCTTTGAAGATCAATGGATGTTGGGTGTTCTCATTTTAATTTTATTCATTAAATTTTACTATCGTGGCTTATTATTAGATTTAGTTGTTTTTTCTTCTTTTCCTACTTTTCCAATCTCAATACCTTTTTCTTGTCTTGGGAACTTTAGATCATGGTGCAGAGTATCATACCATCTCGTCTGAGACATCTCATTTCTGTAAGTTGAGGATATTACATAGGGTTATGCATTGTCCTGTACCAAATCCCTAATTTAAGTATGAAAGTTCTTCTCCCAATCAATCCAGATACCTAGAAGGGGGGTTGAATAGGTATTTAAAATTATTTAAGTTATTAAGCAGCCTATTCAGATTACTGGTCTGGGTAGGCGTAATCTAATCGCATGTTAAGGCAATCCTAAAATGTGTTGATTGATTTAACAGATGATTTTCTCAACCGAGTCTGAAATATATTTCCGATGTATTGTCTCTGGGTCGTTTGATCTAATTTAAGTAAAAGTGCGGAAATAAACAAATCAACCACAACACATGCGGGTTTTTACGTGGAAACCTTTCTCAAGGAAAAACCATGGGACTACGTCCAGCCGTTGAAGTATCACTAACAGAAAGTTAATTGAGTACAAAAGTTTACCCACGCAACACCATTAATCACAGCATATAACCCAAGTCTATTCCTCGAGCCAACTATCGGTACATCTACACCTCTGACTGCCATGCACGAATCAATGAGTGCCCTTCTGATACAATCTCCTCAGCGGTGTTCAGTTTGGTAAATCCCCAAACCTATCCTTCGATCGGACCATCCCCGATCTTATTCTCACTGTCCGGTCCAGCCCTAGAAGTGAAGGATTCGATCATGCCCTGACTTCTCAAACACACCTCAAATAGGATTTGAGTTCTCAATCGTGTGGTCTACTCTAGCATCTAGGTGAATGATATGTAGTCTTACCTACAATGAAAAAAGTAAATTACGTGGGTATTCTCTCCTTTTGGCTTTTCCCTCAATGGTGATTCTTTAAGTGAGAGAATTCTAGACTTGGAACTTGGAGAAATTATGTTCTCTGAGTATTGAGTTAGGTTTTACAACCTTAAGGTTCCTTTATATAGAGAGGGAAGCAAAGCCAAAGCTTTTAGCAAGTAGTTGGGTGCAGTTAGGACCCTTCTCGGATTGGGAAAACTGTTCCCACGCAAGTCCAATCGATTGGACTTAGCCTCCAATTGGTCTGACACCCCCGAATTCAGTTTTTAAGCCCTTTAGGCTCTAAATCGGATACCCTTGCTTCATGAATTTGTTTTAGGTAAATATCATTATTAAATCTCCCGTCCTTAAGGTATCTAAGTCACTTACCAACCTATATGTGTGAGTACGGATAAAGTAGAGGAATCTGAGTCTTCAGATGAATCAATCTTCAGTCTTCAGGCAATTAGGAGTGGTGCAACCACTGATACACTTTCGGACTAACTATCACAATCATAGGATCGGTTACAATAGTGTTTTTTCATACGGAATTTAGCCAAATAGAATATAGTTATATTCCTTACAATCTCCCCCTTTGGCAATTCTGTGACAAAACACTCACATAGAGTAAACAAAATATAGAATTATAATCCCAACCATTTACATGATTCACTCACTTTCTCACACTCGGAGAAAAAAAACAGACAAGATATTTCGGCTTGGCCTGTTTCCTGCACATCCACTAACAACTGATACCAACAATATCATTGGAATAAATGAAACATAATGAAATACAGGTGCAGTGAGTGTTAGAATATATCTGCATGCATATCGTAAAGCATTTGCTAGATGATATAGTAGGAGAAATTCAAACATTAATATATACCATGGAGAACAATTTCTCCTCCCATATCTCCTATATTCTACCTGTTTATCTCTTTAATTTTTTCTCCCCCTTTTAGAGAAAACACAGGAAAATAATATCTAGCATGCACAAAATATAGCAATAATATTTTGTCGCGACTCACCTCATGTCATGCGCATCACACTCTTTAAAACATTATTCTATATTTTTTCCTTATTCATCTAAAGCCTATATAGCCTGCAATAGCTGTAACCTATATTTATATTGAAAAACCTTATCAACCTCTCCCTAAACTCTCATACGCTAGTCAATTTCATCCCATAACCAAATCCAAACATTCTATTCCTTCAAACCTCTAAAATCCAGTCTATATTCTTTCCGTTGTGAGACTTTTTGGGGACTGTCCTACATCAAACTGCTGTAAAGGTCTACGCTCCACCCTTTTGAAACAGGTGAGGAGGAGACATTAGATTCTCAAGAGGAAGATATTAGAGAAGTTCTAGTGAGTATCATAGGATGGGCATGAATAGAAAAGGCATTGCCTCACGCTTGGAAATTTATGGAGGAAAGTTATCATCAAAAGTGTGTCGGGGATAAATAGTCAGGGAAATGATCAGTTATCTATCGAGGTAGTTTGCGGTTGATTCAAATCAGTCGAGGTTTTCACCAAGAAGTCATGAAATTTATGAGAAAAAGCATTTTTGTTAGTTCTCTATTATATTCTATTTGCCAAAATGTCATTGTCTTTCTTTATCCTGATATCAAAGTACATTATGTGTTGTGTATCTGCTTGTCCATCATGACTATTACTTGGTGATAGGATGATGTGTGTAACATTGGATGAACCACAGGGACTGTATCCATTGATAATCCATGCCTATTACAGTACCTTGGTTATTATTAACATGTTGCACAACTCATTAAATGAATTATGTTAAATCCAATGCAGTTGAAGTCTTTCATGTGCATGTAATCAATGCTCGCTCTTGGCATCACATGCTTCTCTTTCTACCTTGGGAGTGTTTTATGTAGTTGGGGTTTCTAAGGCCCTTTGCTTGGGATATTCGTACTTCATAATTTACTCGGTGAAGTTTCTTTTAATACTATGCCTTATCTCAGAGGAAGGTTATTATTTATGCCAGTTTGAAGAAAATATAGTAAAGAGACAAGCTCTTTAGAAATATCTTTTACACATATGCAACTGTTTTACGCTTGGCTTGATATCTCTGTCTGTAGTAATTATTCTTATTAAGATTTTTAGATTACTAGCTAGTTCAACTTCTCTCAGAAAATTAATATTGGCATAGATCTTGTTAGGAAACCATTTTCCTTGTCATGGCTGACTAGACTCTTGTGCCTTTGCTTCTTAGAGAAAGAGACACTGACAAAGATGGGAAGCTAAACTTTCAAGAATTTTTTCATGGACTGTTTGACTTGGTACGAAACTATGATGAAGAAGGTCACAATACTTCACATGAGTCTGATAATTCAATGGAGGCACCGGCTAAAAAGTTGTTTGCTCAGCTTGACCAAGATGGTGATGGGTACTCATCATGCTAATTTTATCTTTTGCTGATCTCTGCTGATCTCAGAAAGTGCTTAGTTACATTATTTGTTGGTTGAGCTGGCATTTTTTTTTTTAAATCTAGATTTTTGTCAGAAGAGGACCTGCTACCAATAATTGGAAAGCTTCATCCATCAGAGCGTTATTATGCGAAACAACAAGCAGATTATATCATATCACAGGTAATGGTTAACTGAATTGGAAAGAAATCTTGTTTTGAATTGTTAACTGCTCACTATTACATTTGGAGTTGTGAATATGTATTACAAGATCGTATATTTAACATTTCTTGTTGAATTTTCCCCATGGAGAAGGCTTAAGGTTTGTATAAACTTTGGTGTCAGTTTTTAAGCTATCAAGAGTTCTTTTTCTTTAGCTTTTATCTTTGAATGATTTTCTTCACTGCTAGGGTTTATTTCCTCCCCTTTATTATTATAATCAATACACTTAAAAAAATGATTGTACAAGTGTTTCTTTTAATATGGCCTTCTAATAAAAAGCATATGGAACTAGAACTACTCCATAAATTTATACCACAAAAAATTCACTAGAACATTAAAAAAATCAAGAAATGGCTCCACAAAGTTGACATGGCAATGTGACTGGGTACTAAAGTTCGACTTTGCCCCCCTAATTTTGCTTTGAAATTCGGAATTAGTTTGAAGAAATTTAATCAAACATGGAGAAGTTATGTACAATTTGCTAACTTAGAGAACTTTGGAGATTTAATGCATTTACACATTTGTAATATTGTCTAGCTTAAACGTATATGTAAGTTAGGTTAGAGCTTTGAGAGGAAAGAAAGAAGAGGAGAAGTGACGCAGGAGGAGATGTCGTTCTGCAAATTTTTTTTTGGTGGTGGGGGGGGATAAAGAGTGAAGGTTACTGTTCACGTGATACTATTCACTGTTGTAACTTAGATCGTAACCAGAACAAGAAGAATAAAGAGATTAGGGTAAAGGAGAAGAGAGAAGAGAAGATTGGGGGAAAAGAGGAGAAATCGTGTAGAGCTTGTTGGCCTACACTCACTTAATATTTATATTATGTGACAATCTGCATAATTACAAAGACCCCCTTGCAATATCTAACATATTATAAGTCCCTAACAACACTCCCCCTCAAGTTGGTGTGAAGATATCTATCATGCCCAGCTTGGATAACAGATGCTCTAGGACCCTTTGTCAACACATCAGCCACCTGATCAACAGTATTGACATAAGGTGCGCAAATAAGTTCACGGTTGAGTTTCTCCTTTATGAAGTAGCGATCCACTTCAATGTGCTTCGTCTTGTCATGTTGAACTGGGTTGTGAGCAATACTGATTGCGGCTTTATTGTCACAATACAGATGCATATGTGCTTTGACAGGATAGCCAAGCTTGCTGAGCGTGGTCTTCAGCTATAACAACTCGCACACACCATGAGCCATAGAACGGTACTCTGCTTCGGCACTAGAGCGGGCAACAACTGGTTGCTTCTTGCTGCGTCATGAAACAAGGTTACCTCCAACATAAGTACAGTATCCTGATGTAGAATGCGTGTTTGTAACTGAGTCTGCCCAATCAACATTTGTATAGGCCTCAACTCGCAGGTTTGCATTCTTCCCAAACAGAAGTCCTTTCCCTGGTGAACCCTTGAGGTAGCGTAAAACTCTGTGTGCTGCCTCAAGATGTGGAGAACGGGGAGCGTGCATGAACTGACTGATGGCACTAGCTGTATATGCAATATGAGGTCGTGTCAATGAGAGATAAATAAGTCTTCCAACCAGACGTTGAAACTGACCACGGTTAGGAACTGGATCAATGGGTGTGTCAGTTGGTTTAGTTCCTAGACTCCCGTAGGAGATTTAGAACATACTTCCTCTGTGAGATAAACACACTCTACTTCGATCTAGCGACCTCAATACCTAGGAAGTATCTTAAGGGTCCTAGATCCTTGATCTCAAACTCTGTCCCTAGGTACTTCTTCAATCGGTAAACCTCATCTGGGTCATCTCCTGTGACCACAATATCATCCACATACACAATAAGAGCAGTAGTACGACCTGGACTCCTCTTAATGAATAGTATATGGTCTGCCTGATTCTATGAGTATCCAATTTTCTTGATTGCTGAGTTGAACTCTCAAACCAGGCTTTGGGCGACTGCTTGAGCCCATACAAGGTTTTCTTCAGCTTGCACACAAGTTCTTTACCCCCAACCAGGCTGAATCCTGGAGGTCCTGTTGTGTACACTTATTCCTTTAGATCACCATGGAGAAATGCATTCTTGACGACCAACTGGTGTTGGGGCCATGACAGGTTTGCTGCAAGAGAAAGGAGAACTCGAACAGAGTTTATCTTAGTTACATGAGCAAACGTCTTCTGGAAGTCAATGACATATGTCTATGTATACCCTTTGGCAACCAGACGAGCCTTGTACCTATCAATGTTTTCATCGGCTTTGTGCTTCACTGTGTATACCCACTTGCAACCCACATGCTTTTTTCCTCCGGGCAATGGAACAAGATCCCAAGTACCATTCTCTTCCAGGGCTTGTATCTCTTCTAACATGGTTGCTTTCCACTTAGGTTGGCCAAGATCCTCTAAAACACTAGATGGCATGGGTGTAGTGGACAAGGAAGTCATGAATAGGTGGGGAGAACTGTTGATAAGACATAAAGTGAGAGATAGGGTGCTTGGTTGTACAATTCCGAACACCCTTATGATGAGCAATAGGTACATCGATATCCAATACTGGAATAGTAGAAAGATCAACAAGAATATCATCATGATGGTCAATGATTACTAGGTTACCTGGATCGAGTTGGATTCCTTGGCAGTGGGATTGGGTTGTCGACTGTTTTTCCTTTGGACCTCTTCTGGCATACGTCTTCAGGGGCGACTTCAGTGATCTCAGTTGCATGTCTTGTGGTAAGGTATCAGTAGTAGGAATGGACGTAGGCTTAGAGATAAGAGGTGGTAAGCCAAGAGGCACATGCACCGGTAGGGAAATCTCCCCCTGAGGAGATATCGGACTCTCATAAATCTTCCCAAGCTCCGCCTGAAGAGAAGTCTGATCAGTAGAGAAGAAGGGGAGACTCTAGAAAAAGGTCACATCCAATGAGACAAATCGTCGACGAGTAGAGGGGTGAAAGCACCGATATCCCTTTTGAGTGGACAAGTAGCCAAGAAAGACACACCGAACAGCTTTAGGGTCTAACTTGTCATTCCTATGATGAGAATGAAAATAGCAGATCCAGCTAAAGACACTAGGATGAACCGAGAACACATGATAGGAAAGAAACATGAGAGAAAGCAGAGACTGCAACTCAAGAACTCTCGTAGGCATATAGTTAATAAAAAATGAAACAGTCAACACAGCATCAGCCCAATAACTCTTCGAGACCCCAGTACCAATAAGGAGTGCATGAGCAACCTCAAGGACATGATGGTGCTTTCTTTCAGTAACCCAATTATGTTGAGGAGTGTCGACACACGAAGTTTGATGGATGATGCCATGTTCCTCAAGGTAGGAAGCAAGGCCAGAATATGTCTTCTTCGCATTATCAATGCGTAGGACTTTCAACGTGGTACCCAACTGAGTTTGAACTCGCAGTTTTATTTATCTTCACGAGAGTACTTCGCTTGTGCTGCTTCCCGTAACCGAAAGTCACTCTCGCTTAACTGACTACGATATGAGTTCTTTCTTCCTTTTACTCTATCACTTAGCCTTAGTGGGTTGCAAACCATCTTGTGGAAGGACTAAAAGTGTCACGCCCCCAAATCCGATATTTGGTCATATCGACCTTTCTCGTATCTTGAGGCGCGATCTGATCATACAAACACAGAGTTAAACAAAACCGGTATCACGATGCAGCGGAAATACACCGGATAATTTTTTTTTCATTTTGTTTAAACAATCCATAAGACGAAACGCACTTCATTGACACATTAATAATGTTAGAGGATCTCTCACCTCAAACAAAATCGTAATATGCCCATCCAAAAGAAAACATTGTATATATATCGTACTCCCAAATATATGTTACTAAACGGTCAAACGACCTACATAACTCATGTATCCTTCTACAAGATAGAAGAATTAAACAAAATATAACATCGTCTCTAGCACAAGTCTATCAACAGAAATGCTGGAAGCATCAGACCAACTTCCCCTTATCCTTTCCTAAAAACAAAACATTTTAAAACGATGAGCTAAGGCCCAGTAAGTACATTCCTCATGCGTAAAATCACTTAAATCAGCGACTTTTGTTTATTTTAAAACAAATACGATTTGTAAATGAATTTCACATGTAATTCGATAAAACTCAATTCTCCATCAATTACTTACGTATAACTTCGAATACAATGATGACTTTTTATATAACAGTCAACCTTTCTCTTATCAGAATACCCGTGACCATTTCTATAAAGTCAAACTATCAATTCTAATGTATTCCGTACCAACATTCCATCGGTCCTAGTGTACGATGTTAACTTCTAGTCCACAAGTAAACTCCCTAATGTGCACACTAATTGTTTTATTAGATATCCTCTCTCCGGATTCCCTAATTTTCTTTTAGATATAAATACCCGAGGGGTCTCATGAATGAGACAACGCCTCTTCTTTAGGGGACTGGAACCCCAAGGGGTCTTAAGGAAATAAGACAACGCCTGATACTTTAGGGGACTAAAACCCCAAGGGGTCTCAAAGAAATGAGACAACGCCTGATTCCAACTAATTTGATATTCCACATTTCCAATCACGTTCTTATTCATATCCTTAATCGTATTTATATGCATAAAATAATAATGTTTGTAGAAACATCTTTACATGCATAACATTCATATTTTTGCATTTTGAAACTAAAAATAAGAACATTTAAGTCCTATTAATATCTTAGAAAGCGAATACATAAAACAGATGAAAAACGTATATATATCTCATTTTAAATGAATTTGAGCATGACTTCATCAAACTAAATAGATTACACATGTCCTCATCTATCATAATTTCATGCTTTAAGATTACAAGAAATTATCAATGCATTTACACACTTTATGTACAAAATACAAGAATTGAGATTTTTTCCTTGCTAAAATTTAACAGATAACAAGAATAACATTTTTAGACATTTTCCCCAAAAATAATAGAATTTTCTAGAATTTTTCTACAATAATCTGTGAATTTTCTACTATTTCAAAAAAAAAAAAAAAATTTATAATAATAAATAAATAAATAATAATTAATCAATTAAATAAATAAATAAATAATAAATAAATAAATGTATAAAATAAATAACTATGTACTTACCAGTGAATACGCTAGAATCCCAAATCCTTTAAACCTCGTACAATGCGAATCTTGAGGTAGTGCGTATCTCGAGGCAGTAGGCCCCACAAAAGCTTTTCAAAGGACCTCCTGAATATTTTTAAGAATTTCTAGGAAATTTCTAGAATTTCTTCTAGTTTTTTGCAAATATTCTTACCTTAGGGGTTAGAATGCAAATACCCAAATTGATGTAATTTTCTCAAGGCATGGCCTTGTATTTATTGAGGTTGAAAACTCAGACTTTTCATTCCTATCCGATGTGGGAATATAATTTTGAAAATTGTCTTTTTTTTTCAAATTTTATTTTTTTGATATCAAACTATATCTTTAAAATGTTGCTCAGAACTAAACACAATAACTTTTGACTCGAACGTCCGATTTGGACAAACTTGATACCGATAGAAAGCTATTGTTGAGACATTTAAAATGGCATACATATAATGTTCAAAGTATTATAAAAAGTCTATTATAATATTGTTAGAAATAGGGTCATTACAAAAAGATAGCATGCACCTCATTTTTAGATTTCATGTGATAAATCCAAGTTTATCGACTATAATTATCCACAAACTATAAAATAGCGGAAGCCAAAGACACAAGTAGTGGGGTTGGGGCCCCAAACATCAGAGTGCACAAGTTGTAAAGGAAATATTTGCAAGTACACAAGTTTCGCAGGTTAATTCAAATGGCAGAACAAACGCAAACTGAGGTAACAAACTCTTCAAAACAGAAAGCTGTAAATGACGGTCTTTATTGACTAGGACTACTGACACTCGCGCTAGATTGGTGTACAACTGAGTATGGAGTCGGTTGGCTTTTGAGCAAGTACCAAAGTTTAAAAAGGCTAGTTCGGGAACTGAGGTGTTTTGTCTCAAAAAGACGAGGCGTACCCTCGAGGCGGTACCGAGGCATAAATCTCAATTTTTTTTTTTAAAAGTGCTTAAAAATTCTAAAAAAAATATAATTAATTCTACAAAAATCATAAACAACATATCATGTGAAAAAAAAATAACTTAAATAAGCATAAAAGTAATTGAGGTTATAACTTTTAACTTAGGAGCGACGTTGTCGGGAATGCTTGAAAAAAAAAAGTTTCTTAGAAACTCCTCTCACCTTCTTCAATCATATTATAAAAAAAACAATGAAAACAAACAATTAAAAAAGGAAAAATAATAAAATTTTACATGTATTTATGAAAAATAAGGCAAAAACTCAAAATATGGTCACATACCTCAAATTCTTCAATGCTTTAATTTCTTACTTGAGTTTGGTGAGATTCCTCACAAGAAAACCGTAGGAAGTGACGGATTGTGATTCCGATAAGATTTGAGCTCTGTAGGACAATATCTCTAAAATGGGAAAAACTAGGGTTCAAAGAGTAGATTTAGGATTTCTCTAAAAAAAGAGTTTTGGATAACCCAATATAGACCCTAGGTTGTTTTAAGCACAGAAGAGTAGTAGGTATTTTGAAAAAAAAAGAAGAAATAAG
Source organism: Euptelea pleiosperma (assembly GCA_035048495.1). NCBI lineage: Eukaryota > Viridiplantae > Streptophyta > Magnoliopsida > Ranunculales > Eupteleaceae > Euptelea > Euptelea pleiosperma. Next base: position 52,385,224 of record CM068543.1, read on the forward strand.
CAAAAATAAAGGAAAAAATGGACCCATGGTTTAGGGATTTACCGCTTAAACTGAGGCTTAAGCCTTAGGTACGCCTTGAGGCTATAGCCTCAAGGCGTACACCTCACTCAACTGAGGCTTAAGCCTCAGTTCTGTACCTCGAGGCATACGCCTCTTGCGCTTTTTTGAACTATGGCAGGTATAATCCACCATCCTCACGACCACTGCCAATCATCTGTCTCGTCTCCAAGTCCTGAAAGACACAATGAGATGGAAAAAAGGTAACGCTGCAATTTAGGCTCTTAGTAAGATGGCTAACAGAAAGCATATTAGTGGTGAATTTAGGAACATGAAGCATAGAGGATAAAGATAAGGTGGGTGTGGCAGGGATAGTGCTCTACCTCGAGATAGAGGAGAAGGTGCCATCTGTTACCCGAACCTTATCCCTATCTAAGCAAATATGGTAGGTGGAGAAGAGGGAGGTCATACCAGTCATATGATTGGAGGCACAAGAATCAATGATCCAAGATGGACCATTGATTGCTGTGGACACATGGTGGGCTGAATGAGATGTACCTGTGTGAGCAAAGGTATGTGGAATGGCCATCGAGATGTGAAAGGAGCTGGCGAAGCTTGTCGAGGTGCATGCTAGAGATGGTACTAGACTATCCAGAGGGTGTCACATTAGAAGACTCTTGATTTGTAGGGTGAGCGGTGGAGGTCCCCAGTTTGGCACTAGAAGGCTTCTTAGATGATCCCTGCTTGCCCTCAGTGAATTGTGCAGGACGACCATGTAGGCTCCATCAGGTCTCCCGAGTGTGACGATGTGTTTACCACAATGGTTACAACAAAGTCTCTCTCGGTCATCAGATTCCCCATCCTTTTTGGGTGTCGGTTTGTTCCATTTCTGAGTCGCTAAGGCAGATTTCTTAAACAAAAGGAATGTCAGTTTCCGACTTGGAGCCCATGGCTCTCCTCCTACTGTCCTAACTCTGGATGTAGGAATAAACCTGTGCAAGGGTTGTAGGTGGCAGGTCTCTGCCCAGATATTAAGCCGAGCCTGCTCATAGCTCTAGTTCAAAACATCAAGAAACTCAAATATGCGAATACGCACTATCATCTTCCGAAACTCCGTAGCATCAGTAGGGCAGGCAGGGGTGTAGGTTTGGTAGCAATCTATATCTTCCCACTAACTACGTAAATCAGCGTAGTATGATCCCAGTGGGAGATCTCCTTGCTTCAGACATGCTATTTCCTGTTGAAGCTCATACATCCGAGTGAAGTTCCCAACTTGGGAATAGGTTCGAGAGATGGCCTCCCATATATCTTTGGTGTCGGGAGAGAGGAAGCCCTTGCTGATTGACAGATGCATGGAATGGTGCAACCATGACATGACCATCTAATTCTCTGCTTCCCATTTGTCAAACGTGGCCTCGGATTCGGAAGGTGCGGTGACTCGTCCGGTGATATAATCAACTTTTCCTCGACCCATGATATACATCTTGACAGATTGAGACCACTCAAAATAGTTGGTCCCATAGAGTTTCACCGTGGTGATCTGAAGGCCTGGACTATGATCACCATGACTCCCCAGATTGGGAGGGGCAACACTAATCTTTGACTTGGCAAATGACTCCTCAGATGTACTCATGATAGTAGAGAAGACCTTTCTAAGGATTAGCGCAACTTGGACTGATCAAAAGTCACCTGAACTGCTGCTTAAGAGGTGCAAATCACCCTACTTTTAGGAACAACTCCTTTAACAATTTTCTATTGGAGAAAAACCCACCCACAGGAGATTTGTGAACAATTCTGGAGACCCAAAAAGGTTCCTAGATAGGTGCGGCTGCACCTGGGAGCAGTTCTCCTTGCTTCCGGGAGGCGCAGTTACACCTGAGAGAGGTTCTGGGCTTCTCTGAGACCTGCAGCTAGGTCCAGAGGGTTTTCTCTGATCTTCTGGAAGGGGCGGCTAGGTCCAAAGGGTCTTCTCTGACCTTCTAGAAGGGGCGGCTAGGCTTGGGCGCTCTTCTCCAGCCTTTTGGAGATGGCGGCTAGGCCTGGTAGCTCTTCTCCAAGCTTCTGGAGTGGGCAGCTAGGCCTGGAGGCTCTTCTCCATCCTTCTGGAGGTGGTGGCTAGGGTTTTTGGACCCTCTAGATTGTGTAGAGATGCTTGAGATCAGTCTTTCAGGCTTTTTCTACATGTGGCTGACTGTGGGAGATGATCTCCTCCTTTGGAAAGCCTTAGGATTGAGTCATGGTTACACAACCATGCTCTGATACCATGTTATAACTTAGATCGTAACCAGAACAAGAAGAATAAAGAGATTAGGGTAAAGGAAAAGAGAGGAGAAGATTTGGGGGAAAAGAAGAGAAATCGTGTAGAGCTTGTTGGCCTACACAATTTCACTTAATATTTATATTGCGATATTTGCATAATTATAAAGACCCTCCCTGCAGTATCTAACATATTATAGGTAGGCCCCTGACAACATTCACAGTTGTGTTAATGGTTAGGGTTTAGTGATGAAAGAGATCCAGTTGAGTTTTCTAGGTCAAACTTGATCCAAAAGGAAAATAAAGATGGAGAAAGATAAGAGAATGAGAGAGAAAAGATAGGGATAGAAAGATACATTCGACTTCGCACTGAATTAGCTTGGCTTCGCACCAAGAGAGGATGGCTTCACATTAAGTTTCCCTTCACATGAGATTTATCCAAAGAGATTTTCTATTTCTTCATTCATCATCTCATTCTTAAAATCAAATGGTGCATCACCTTTTATGAGATTCCCTACTTGAAGTTTCCTAATTATAATCAAATTGAACTTCCTAATTTTAAGCAAACTAAAATAAGGAACTCCTAATACAATTCTACTAACTTTAATCAATAATAAAATCTTAATTGGAAATAAAATCTAATTTCAACCGAGAATCATAATTAAACTAAAACAGATCTTCATGGGACCCATTTATCTAAAAATAGTTCAATCAGAATTTACTATAAATAGTAATTTTGGGATTTATTATAAATATTAATTTCAAGATTTACTATAAATAGTAGTTTAGAGGTTTACTATAAATAGTAAAAACATGGTGCACATGCTTGACTGGGCACTAATTTGGTGTAGCTACGGAACAAATGTAATCCATATGACTCTTAAAAAGGGCTTTAATGAACAAATCCGCTAACTGATCTTTAGACTTCATGTACGGAGGAAAAATACCGCTACACACAACGTTGTCTCTAATAAAGTGACAATCCACTTCAATATTTTGTTTGTTCATGAAATACTGGGTTAGAAGTTATACGGATATCTGCTTGATTATCACAATACAACATCTGAGAATCCGCATCAACACCCAACTCCCGAAGGTGTTTCAACCACGTTAACTCGCAAGTGGTATGAGCCATTGCTCTATATTCACCTTCAACACTCGAACGAGCAACCACAGATTGTTTTCTTTTTACTTTTCCAAGTCACTAGATTATGGAAAGGCCAATCAACATCTATATAACCAACTATACGGAGGTGTCCATTAGACATGGATTTCAATCCACGGCTAGGAGCTCCTTTCGAGTATCTCACCACATGAACATCTACATCCCAATGTGGAACTCGTGGTGATTGCATAAACTGGTTCACCATGCTAACAGCAAAAGGGAAATTTCTGATCCAGTGATAGTCAGATAATTTAATTTACCAACTAACCTTTGATACCTACCCGGATCATCGAAGAAGTCCCTCTGATCGGCCACAAGTTTGGCCTTAGGATCCATAAGAGTATCAACTGGCAGGCTGTAGCATACAAAAAATAAGGGATTGGAGGGGCCTGACGCCTATGGAAAGGTGGGACAAATCTAGTCTGCAACTGTTTACAGACTTAAAAGTATGCAAGCATTGTCAGTACTATTGGATGTCCCTTGAAAAATGTGTTATTTCAATGTTTTCAAAATAAAATATTTTATAAATTAAAAACATGTTTTTCGACGAGCATTCAATGGTGGATACAATGTTTACATACGTCTAATTTGCAAATAGTTGCAGACTAGATTTGTCCAGAAATGTGGGGCCTTTTAAAAAAAAAAACATTAATAAAAGTACTGTAAAAATTTCTAAAATTTGGGGGCCTTCCGTGTCGGGGGCCTTAGGCAGCCCTCCTCATTTGCCTAGCGGTCGAGCCGGGCTTGTACATACGTTCGAAATTGTTGAGCCATCAAAACATGTACATCCGATGAACCACTACACTCACAAGAAGTGGAAAAGGTAGAGACTCAAACTCAACCAGAGGACACTAATCAGAAAAGAATGGAACATGTTCAGAGAAAGTAACATATGAACAAACAAGGTTTTTATGAGAACATGGTCATAACATCGATATCCTTTTTGGGTACTAGGATATCCCAAAAATTGCATTTAATAGCACAGGGAGCAAGTTTATCAGATCCAGGACCCAAGCTTTGAACAAAACAGGCACACCTAAAAACTTGTGTAGGCAGGGAAAATAATGGACTATCCAGAAATAGAATAGAATGTGGAGATTGATCTTGAAGAACTGACACGGGCATACTATGAGATAACATGCTATAAGAACTACATCACTCCAAAAGATTTTAGGGACTTTCATCTCAAATAAAAGAACCCTGGTAGCCTCAAACAAATGTCTATTCTTTCGCTTCCTCGTTTTCCTGAGGTGTATGGGAACATGAAGTTTGATGCAAAATACTACGAGGTTCAAGATAAGAATGAAATGACAATGAATCATCTTATTTTGCATTATCAGATCAAAATACGTGAATACAAACGAAATTGGGTTTTGATTTCAAGATGAAACAATTGAAATATAGAAAAAAAAAAAAATCAAAACAACATTTTATCAAATATAACCACGTCATTCAGGAATAGTCATCAACAAATGTAAGAAAGTACTTGAAACTATTTCGAGAAGTAATCTTTTTTTTTATGGGTGTTTCGAGAAGTAATCTGAATGGGACCCCATACATCTGAATGAACTAAAGAAAAGGACTTGACACGCGAAGGATAATCTCAGTTGGAAATGAAACGTGATGGTGTTTACCTAACTAACATGACTCACAATTAAATTTAGATACATTACTCAAGGACGAAACCGTCAACTGTAACGAACATAAGGACGGATGTCCAAGTTGACAATGCCACTGATGCGGTGTAAGAGAGGTCGTCTGAAAGGCATTTGTTTCTCCACCACCATCAAGATAGTATAAACCACTAAACTCACGCCCTCTACGATCTTCTTCCTTGTCTTGATCTTGAAACACACAAAAGGAATGATAGAACGTAACAAAACAATTCAGTGATTTGGTGAGTTTACTTATAGACATGAGACTAAAAAGCAACTTAGGAACATACAAAACTGAAAATAAAGAAAGAGATGGACTAGGAGAAGCAGAACCTAGACCAGACATTTTAAATGTAGTGCCATCAGCTGATGTTACACACAGTGAAGAAGAAAAAGGGTATTGGATGGAGGAGACCACACTTACAATCTGGTCATGTGATTCGAGACTCAAGATTCAATAACCCAAGGAGAAGAAGACCATGACACCTAAAAAGCAAGACATGCAATACCTGATTGCGCAAGAGTGGTAGTATTAGATGAGGTAGCACCAGACTATTGTGGCTGACTGAGTTTGAAATACTCCTCGCTTGAGGTAGTCACCATATCAATTGTGGTAGCTAGCTGCTGAAGTTTAGCAATCGGTATTGAACTCGAAGTAGAATTCCCATTATCAATGTAAGAAACATGATTAAGCCCAATTTGCTTGTTTTCATAGAGATCCCAGCCATAATCCACAGTATGATCCTCCATACCACTATGAGTTACGGGATCCATCACGACCCCATCCACGACCTCTCCCTGAATCACGACCTTCTCTATCATCACCACGACTACGACCACCTTGTCCCCCACCCCGACCAACACAACTGAAAACAACCAAGGTCGATTTGTCAGCAATTGACCTATTAGTTATAGACAATGAGGCATGTTGAAGATGCGACATTTCAATCATATTAGGAAGCTCCCTGCTTCCTAAAACTTGAGCCTTATCTAGCTTAAGTCCAGAAAGAAATCGAACAACATCAAAATCTTCACGTTGCTTGCGCTACTGTTTTAAATAGGAGTTAAGAGGTTTGTACACATTCAACTTGTTCTTGATATTCTATAAAATGAATAGTAGTTGGTAAGTATCTTATCACTCAGCTACAAATTAAAGTACTCCTCAACCAATTGATATGTCCTAGTAATGTCATTTTCGCCAATGTACATCTTTCCAACATGTTCTCATATCTCCTAAATAGTATTCAAGAACATCAAATTAACACTAACCTTGGGATCCATACTGTTCCATAACGAAGTCATGATTTGAGCATTTTCTTGACCCATTCAGAGTAATTACTAGTATCAAATTTTAGCCTATTTTCAGTCAAATACTTCACTTTTCCTTTGTCCACAAGAAAATCCTTTTAGATTTAGCCCATTGGACATAATTACTTGCATTAAGCTTAATGGAATTCATTTGAATATTAAAGAAGTCACCTGGCATCAATATACTAGTCTTGCTCTCCATCACAATGCACCACAAAAAAATTACATCACAAAGCTATTAAAACGAACACCTGACAACACTCGCGAAAACACCACTATGAAAACAAATATCTGGTAGCATCCACGACGACAAACACCGTTCTAATTCCACTTTAGGATTTGCAAACAACATCATACATTGGACAGACGAACATGACCAACACCACTTTAGGGACTCTTCAAGAGCTAGACATCATTTTTTTTAGATCAACGGGTATCCCACACCTTTTTGGGTGGGACTAATCCCCACGGTCGTGCGCACCAACCCACGGAAGTTTACCTTTTTTTTTTTTGCTAAAATTCTTCATTTTTTTTCCAATTTCCATTAGTAACATAAGAATTAGTGAAAAGACAAGATATCTATAAGGGCTGTAAGGCCAATAGTCGTTACCTATTAGTAACATAAGAAGTTTACCTATGCACAACTGGGTAAAAGGAGGTCGGGCAGTTTCGAACACACGATCAGAGGGAGCAAACCCCTATTTGAACAAAGCCCTAGCCCTGTGGTAGCCTGTCGTCATCATCAACAGGCACTAAACATATTGCGGGGGCTACATAGGTTGCGACAACCTTTTTGATTCAAACCTAGCCTGCAACACCCTTTTTGAACAAAATCCTAGCCCTGTGGTAGCATGTAGAGCAAGCCCTAGCTTTTAAAAAAGTTTACTATTCATGGGAGCATCATCAACACAAAACTTGATAACTTGATTCCCAAGAAAGAAAAATAAAACAAAGAGAAGAAGAACTTGGAGAAAATGAGAGGATTATGGTTTCTTCAATGTATCAAAACCTTACTATAATACCGTGTAAGTTAAGTTGGAGCTTTGAGTAGAAAGAAAGAAGAGTTGAGGGAAGAAGAGAAGTCGAACTAGCTTAATGTCCTAGTCGACTCCCCACAATATATTAAATTTTTTGCAAACTATTAAAAAGACAGTAATAACCCTACACATCCAACACATTACAAATAACTCTTCTAACTGTATGAACGAAACATGAAAGTGTAGAGAATAATAGTTTTTTTCCGAAAAACAACTTCAAAATATGCAACTCAAGGAGCGTTTGGTCTTGATTTTGTTTTTTTAACACGAAAACCTTTAATGGAATGGTAATTTTTCCCCTAAGAACCTCCCAAAAGCAGGGAATGGAAAAAATGGGGATGGGAAGTTATTTTAAATACTTCTCTTCTCTTCTAAAGTTTCGGTTATAAACAGTAAAGCAGTCCAAAATATTACAGGTAAAATTCATTTCGCCACGTCATAAATCAACAAAATCGCCAAAATATGTCTAACTTTTAATACTACGATTGTGGGTTTACGGTGCAGTTCTATGTGCTGGTTTGAGGTATATGTCTTAATTACTGTGAAAATTTCTGGAGAAGTTTAGCAATGGATAATTGTTGTCATCCCGCCAAGATTATAAAATTTCGCTTATGGCTACTTGATGGTTTGTACATGTAAAGTAAGCAGATAAGATGGCAAGCTCACTCTATGGAGCTGGATGTACTAATCCATGTATTTTTGCAAGTGCTACACATGGATGGATCAAATTGTTGACTATGGCCACATCATGTCAGGAATTAAAGGCCGCATTTAGTGGTTGCAAATTCGATGAAAATTTTATAAGATGACAATAAGACTGGCGATGCTTTATGGAGCCAAATGTTAGGCATCAAGAAACGACATATTTATAAAAAGAGTGCAGCCGAGATGAGGATGTTAAGATGGACATGTGGTAAACTAAGAAAGATAAAATTAGAAATGAATGTATTCATGAAAATATAGTAGCCCCAGTAAGTGAGGGACAAAACGAGGGAAAGTCGATTGAGATGGTTTGGTCATGTATAACAACGACCAATGGCAATGCTAGTGAGGAGGAATGTGCAAGTAAAAAGGTCTAAAAAGGTGAGGGGAAGTCCAAAACAGATGTGAATTGAGGTTATTAGGTGAGATTTTAAGAAACCTGCCTTAATAGAAGAGATAGCTTTAGACATAATTGAATGGAGGAACAGGATTCGTGCAACTGACCCCATAGCCTTGGGAGAAGGCTTATGATGATGATGTACAATAGTACCTTCCAAAGCAAATATACTTCCTGAGTGGTGTAGAGTGAGGCAGCCAATCTAAATATGAAATTTTCCTTAGAATAGAGCTTGTAGAAGGTGAGAACAGCAACTATAAACAGGTTTTGTGACGTGGAAGTGCAGCCCCTAAAGAAACACTCATGAAGGGAGCTTAGAGAATTCAATTTGTTCTCATAAAGATGTACCTTCCACCCTATTTATCGAGTGGTAAAGTGCCTTTACCACATGATCTAGTGCACAACTTTCATTGTCATTGGTGCCCTCTACAATGTGTCACCTACTTGTCATCTGCTTGTTACATAAATTCTTGATACATCGCATTCCATCGCCTGCTCTTTACCAAGGTTTAAAATCTTGTTCCGTTTCATTGTCTCGGTAAGCTAGCAAAACAAGACGTATCGACCAAGATGAAAAGAGGCAATGGTAAAAACACCATGTCTTGATAAACTTAAACCATTTTTTAATGTTTAATTAAGTTACAAACTTATTTTTTTAGCATTTTTAGGGATTGTAAAAATATATAAAAGTACATACACAATGAAAATAAGGTTATAAACCAGTTTTAATACTTAAATTAAGTTGTTGGCACGAGATGATACATAGGAGATGATACAATCCCCTATGTATCGTCTCGGTCCCTATTGGTATACCTATTACACCACATAAAATGGTCATATTTAATAAAATCTTTAACTACCCTTATGACTTGCCTTTACCAAGTAATTATGTTGCATTGATACAGGTGCAAGTGTCAGAGTCCGACACAGGTGCTGAGTGTCTGATTCAACGAACCTCGAGAAGTAGGATTTGTGGACTCAAAAATATATTTTAAATAATGTGAGACAGTACCTATTTTTTATATTATAACAAGGATAATGGTGGATAATATGATACGATATCTAATGATTTGTCATATACTTAATAACAAGAACACACACACACACACACAATGTTATATTTGTTCCATACAAAACTTCAATTGTAAAAGGTAGAAATCATAACCAAATGTTAATTAATATCTTGCAGGTAAGCAAAGAAAAACGCAACAGAATTTAGAGGTGTTGCACTAGAATCTGTGTCGTGTTCGACACCGATACTTCCCCCGTTTAGGAGAGTCCATGTAACATAGCTAAGTAACTAGCGGATAGGCACGTGTGATTCTTAGGTGTAATACATATTTGACACATGTCAAGATATTGTGCTTATGGGCGGTCATTTTGGGTTTGATAGTCAGACTCAAAATCGAAATATTGGTAGTATAACAGAGAATGCCAACACACATGCCTAACTACAATATTTTAAACTAATGAAGTGGCCCAGCCATATCAAATTGATGTACCCACAGATGTAAAAGTAACAAATACCTAGGATTATAAAACAAACTCCATCTTAATGGACTTGAATCAAGTTCAAGTTTCTGTTGCAGTGAAGGGTACCTGAAACCTTTTTTTGTGTGTTTGTGTGTGTAGATGGTACTGCCTAAAGAAACTTCTCATAAAATAACTATTTTGGATCATCTTAATTTTTTTGATAGGAAAAAAAGATTAATATTTTTGTTCAATGCATGAATAAAACTTGAAATCAAACAAACACACAATGAAATCTAAGTAACATATTTAAATTAACAGGGATTCAGTTTGTTTTCTTATAAGAGTTATACACAGTTGGGAAAGTTCGTGAGTTACCATTTTGGTGGGGTCCTAGATTGTAGGAAATAGGTGGGAGTTTTATATACATTGGGATTGCTGTGGGGGTATAAAAAAGGATGGCCTCACCAACATAATAACCTTCCATTTATTAGATAAATAAACCTTCATAATTCAATGATGGGAGATACTTTCAGTCATTGCCCTAAGTCATATAGGACTACAACATCTTATTCCTTTGGGATGGCGTCCACTGTAGGACTTGGACTTCTATTCATCTCTAAGAGAGGAAGTGCAAAAGTGCCCAAATGTCCCTTTCTTTCAAAACCAACTTGTGTCCAGTCCAATTGTTATCTTTATGAGATTGCATAACAAATACATGATCAATTTTTGGGTGTTCATCTAATTTTGTGCAAATGCTCTTTTTGATGGATATGCAGGCGGATACAGACAAAGATGGGCGCCTAGCCTTGAAAGAGATGATTGAAAGTCCATATGTATTTTATAGTGCTATTTTCAATGATGAAGACGACTACGAGTACCATGACGAATTCCGTTAAATGCATCCTAGGTGAGCAGGAGCTGTTTTCCATGCATGTGGTTATTATATTCTTGTTGCAACTCCAAAATGAAAAAAATCCCATGTTGGTTCCCAAATGATTTTAGGTTTTCGTACCAGTTTACAGGATAGTAATGCATCATTAGAGTTCAAATTCTTTTGCAAGACTTACTGTGGTATAGATATAAGTAGAGAGGGCGTGTCAAATTTGTTTCATGTGGGCATTGTGTTTCCAGAGTGCCATATATGGTGAGCTCTCTTTTCCTATTTCCTTGTACTGTTCTGCATCTCTGATAATCTTGACCACCTGATTCTGGTTTTGTGCTGCTCTCTCCTGCACAGGTTATGGATCTTTGTTAGGTCTGTGAGGCTAATTTACGTAGGATCGGTAATCGGGTCTCAACAAGCAGATGAACATTAATTTACTTCTTTTTCCAAGTTTGTTTTCAGGTTTCAGAATCTTCTCTGGCTATTTATTTTGGATATGTATGTGTCAAGTGACTAGTTAAATGTGTGTACCATAGAACATCAATCAATTACCCATTATTTCCCATGGGATTTGGAGTAATGAAAAATGACAGATCTTTTGTTTTCTCATACATAACGTTTCGACATGCGACATTGGGGGAAAAAGCATGTCTAGTTTCAGATTGTGTATAATTTTGCAGCATGGAGAGACCCAAGTTCAACCACCAAATAAAATCCGCTGAAAAAGTCTGTGATGGGAAGTTGCAGTAAAATATTACAGAAATCAGTGCCTTTCGGTTGGAAAAAAAAAAAAAAAAAAAAAGAACCTCGCCTGTTCGCAGGGGACATCTGCCATAAATGTGGCACACTGCTCATCACTCTGGGCTAGCCAAGCGTGAAAACTGTTCGTTGGATGTGCGAGTTTAAAATTGGATTCAGATGCAAATCTGAGTCAGCTCCATACATATGAATAAAGTTTAGTAGGGACATGAAACTAGGAGTATTGTGAGATTCAGATTTCAGAGATTGGATCTGGTTCAGTTTGCATTGTAAAACAAGGTTGTAAGGGATGATGCCACACAGACTTGCCTCCACTGTCAGCTTAAATGGATCTGTGCTGTCAAACACTAACGATTCTTTTGAAAATAATAGCAAAAAAGTATCTACATCGTACGGTCATGATCATTCCACCGGCATGTTTAGAGAGAGTATTGCTTCTCTCTACAAAAGATGAAGCTTAATTAATGGGCAAGATCATCCTATCACCATGTATCTCTCTGCAATGTTTATCAGATCAAACTTGCCACGCCTCAGGCAGTAAATAGGACATGTTCCTTTGCGACAAATTTTGATGTTCAAAATGGCTCAATGTGTTCATGTTTTCCCTCCAAATGCCACGTGGCATGTCCTTTTGGGCCTACCAACTTCATAGATGTTTGGCCCATCACTTGGTGGATCTACACTCCAAAAGGGTAACTTCATAGTGATATCTAGACACTGGATTCCAGCATCTTTAGAGTACTCAAATCGAATGGGTAGAAATCACTGACCAGGCTGATTTTGGGAGGCTCTAGCATCTTTTGGATACTAAAATCAAATGGCTAGAAATCACTGAGTAGGCTGATTTTTGGTAGGTAGATCCACCAAGTGGAGGCTAAACATCCATGAGGCTGTGCCCAAAAAGAATGTGCCACGTGGCATTTTGGGAGGGAAAAACATTAACACATGTTTTTTGAGTAATAGATCCTATGGTTAGAAATCATCAATCGAGCTAATTTTTTAGTGTGTTTATCCACCAATAGATGGGCTGAATATCCAGTCATTAGGCCCAAAGAAAGATCTACGTAGGACCCCAAGAGTGCTCTGCATGGACTGTACTGTAAACTACAGGAGTCCTCTGCATCTAAATTTTTTCCGTAACTTTTGATTAAATAAGAATTTTTACTATATAAAGAGTTAAATTTTTAATTAATACTATATATTAATATATTAAATATAAAAAATGGCCTCATACGGAGTTTACGCCTTAGGCCTCAACTTGCATCGAGACGGCCCTGGTTTGGGGGGACCATTCCCACAAGTTCCATGCGGGCGTGAGAGCGAGACGACTTATACACACACGACAAGGATGTAATTCGATTTCACCATTTATTGTGACTTTATCTTGAATCAAAAACTATAGAAAGGATGATCCGGTATTAATCCACCCACCCCACCGCAACTATTTAGATGCTAGTCAGTCAACATCACAACCTTTCAAACATGTTCAATACTAGTGGGTGGCCCGTGCCCACGGCACTCCTTGACAAAGCGTTTGCCAAAATCGGGTGTGAGTGGATGAGATCTACCGTCTATTTGGAGGATAAGATCTCGATCTTTCTTTGTTGAAACCGGTTAGAGAGAGTATAAGTGGGGAGACAACCACTGTGTTTTGTTATATAGATGGGTCCTTCCTCTCCCCCCAAAAAGATCCTGTTTAGATTTTGGGATCACTAACAGGAGCTTACAGTGGGACCCCCAACGTGATACTCACCAACCATCTATATTACAAAACAGGGAAGTTGTCTCCTCTTCTTATAGGTTTTTATAAAGAAGGGCCGAGATCTAGACGGTGGATCTCAGCCACTCACATCCAATTTTGACAAATGCTTTGTGGAGGAGTGCCGTGGGCACGGGCCGCCTACTAGTGTTCTAAAAAAGGACAGTTACAAGGATATAAACAGCGGTTATTAATCTGTAACGTCCCAATCCCGTTACGTTATCTCCAGAATAATGCACAAATTCGGATTATGACCGTCCTTATTTTTAAAATTATATATATATATATACTGACCATTTTTTGACTTTCGGATGTAACTGATGTGACCTGCTATACTGGTAATCATAACGGCAACGTTAAGTGACCATTATAACCTTATAACGGTGGAAATCTAGTCTGCGTATGTTTACAGCAGACTTAAAAGCAAGGTTTAAAAGGGACCGTTATAACGGTATAACAACGGTCTGGGGGCGTTACTGTTTTTTCTGTTATAACGAGGAAAAAAAACGCTCAGGGGCAAAAACGGAAAAAAAATGAAAAATAATGGAAAATAAAACAGAAAAAAGGGTGCTGAAATTCAAATTTTGAAATTTGAAGTTCAAAATTTCAATAACGGAAAAAAACGGAAAAACGGCCTTTTTTCACATTTTTTTTTTCAGAAAATAATAGTTGTTATTTTTGTTATAACGGAAAAAATGGCCCTAATTTTTGTTATAACGGTCGTTATTTTCTGGGCATTTTAACGGTGCATAACGTAACGGGGTAGGTCCGAATCCGTTGTAACGGCTGTTATTTTCGTTATAACGGCCGATTTTTAAACCTTGCTTAAAAGTATTTAAACATTGTATCCACCTTTGAATGCTCCTTGAAAAACATGTTTTTAATTTATAAAATAATTTTTTTGAAAACATTGAAAGAACACGTTTTTCAATGGACATCCAACCGTGCTGACAATGTATACAGACTAAATTTGTCCCGTTATAACCGTTATAACGGTCTATTTAAAACCTTGTGGTCAACCATTCAAAATTTAATTTGGTTCTCACAACAAGGTTGATAAGTTGTGCGGAGCAGAGTTAGCTCTGGACAATTTTACCCGTTCGATCAGGTGACAGTCCCAAATCAATGTTAAGAGGAAATTCATTGTTTGGATGGTCAAGATCATCCAAAAGATGTGTGATTTTCAGGCTATGTCCAATACAAGAAGCTGCCGGCGACTTACGTTCGAAAAGATTATTCGATGTTCTGGACACCACTTAGACTCACTTTAAAGTTATTCTTGGAATAATCTTGTCCCCAAAAAGAGCCAAAATTCGTGTGTAGTGTAATTATGTCTAAACTTAGAATAACTTTGTGGGTTGTGGAGTAGACTTATATCCGATACCAAACACCACAGGGGTTGAGAGGAGTGCCCCTGTCCTGGCGATCAGGAAACTAAGGAGGTTTGACTGGGTTAGGACAGAGCAGCCAGAGCTACCATTGCATCCAAACACCACCACATGTATTGGAGTTGGACTGGAACGACTGATGACCATGTATTCCCCTCTCATGTAGTAGGTAAAATAAATATCTCCCATGCAAAGACCAGGAGACCTATTCATGGAGTTCATTTTCCATGGCTTGAAAGTTACAGAAAACTTTGTGACTTTCACCTAGCTTCCCTCTCAACACATCCATGGCCCAAATCAGTACACACATGGGAAAACATGAACAGACGAGGATGGGTCCCTCTCTTACAAAAATCCTCGTCATCGTCGTCGTTGTCACCCAACAAAGTACAACAAGTTGACTAGGACACCAGGAGGAAGAGAAGCCCCACCATTTTATGAGTTGTAAGTAATCGGTGGCGGAGCCAGGCTGCCCACCCTCAACTTTGAATTTTTGCACATAATCCGTAAGTGGTCTACAGTTTGAGCCAATGCAACACACTTAGGTTGCCCACCCTCAACTTCAATGTTTGTTCCATCCCTAGGTGGACCACAGTATTTGTCATGCTTGCACTCTTAGAGACCACTGATGGCATGAATGTTTGGCACATCCATGTGGGACCTATATACCATAAATGAGCCTCATTAGTATTTTCTAACCTTTGGATCTAACTACTCCAAATTATGTTTGAATCCAACGGTTAAAAATATTCCAATGAAAAATAGTCAAATTCAATGGTTAGAAATCACTAATCAGGCTGGTTTTTGGTATGTGGGTCCACTTAGGGATGAACCAAACATTCATAGGGTCAGTGGTCTCTAAGACTATGCCTCGTGGCCCATACTATGGTAATTCCGTCAATTAATAATGTCATCAGCTGTTATTAACATTGTCGATTGACTGTTGTTGCCACTTTGTCCACCCTTGAACAAAATCTTGGCTCCGCCACTGTAAGTAGTTACTAGTGGAAGAGGTCGTGTGTGTACGAGATGATCAAGTAAAGATAGTTTTCTTTGAAACAGAGAATAATTATTATTTTGTAGGGCCCCGGTTTGAAATTTTGGGCAATCAAGGGACTCTTTTGAATTTTTTTTAATGTATTTATAATGTAGGTGATGGGGCCCACATGGAGATCGTGTTGGACAATCCAACCGCACAGTAAGTTTTTCATAATATGGTTGCCCTCCTCACAAAAAATCAGGACATTTCGACATTCTTAACCTCATAAAATTTCTGAAGTGAACTGACTTTGGCAACGATGGTCATCATGGCAAGGACAACTCATTGTATGGTTGGATTGTCCAACATGATCTCCATGTGGGTCCGAACCTACATTATAAATTTTTATAGACTGGAGATATTTATCTAAAATAATAATAGATATAGATGTGGAGATATTTTTTTTGGAAAAAAAGTGCACAAGGCAATGGTCATCACAAGCGAGTCAGATTCGTTGGGTTGCAAGGGGCACGGCTTCTATGCGCGCCAGCTCCGCACAGACCAACCAAAACGGCCCTGCTCAAGTTGTGCCACGTCAGTAAAAAAAAGCAAAAGCTCTCGCAACTACCAACACAACCGCAACCCAGGTTAGTTGGTTACGTTAGGGAGTGCGGTTAACTTTTGCTTTTTCACTGACGTGGCACAACTTGGGCAGGGCCTTTTTGTTTGGCCTGTGCGGCCCTGGCGCATAGAAGCCGCTTCGGGTTGCAAGATGTGAGATGAGGGAAATTCAAGACCATCTTTTCAGCGTACTCTATAAAGAGAATTGGAACATCACGGAGCATAAACAACACATTTATTTGAGATTTAAAAGAAAAAAAATGGTAAACTCAAGACCTTTTCCAGGTTTAATGTGCTCATACTTCTAATCCCAGAGAATCCAGGAATACTATTGCATGGGCTTGCGATGCACGTGCACCTTACTCGTGGCACACTCTTATATATCATTGACCGTATGGATGTTTGGCCCATCCCTATGTGGACCTGCATGCAAAAAAATCAGTCTCATTTGTGATTTTTAAGGATTTGATTGGAGTCATTTTCACGAGATGATTTTTAACCATAGATTTCGAGCATTATTTGGGGTACTCAAATCCAAAGATTTGAAAATCACTAATCAGGCTGATATTTGATATATAGGTCCACCTAAGGATTGGACAAACTTCCATATGGTCAGTGGCCTCGAAGAGTGTGCAACGTGACGCGGGACTACTGCATCAAAATGAAAGAGAGCATCTCAACTAGGTTGTCACCCCCTCCTTTGATTAGAAAGATGCTAGTTACACAAGACAATGTTTTGAAAGCCATAACGAACCGAACCGGCCTGTTCAACGGACGGGTAAATATCCAGCTCCAAAAGACGGTCCGGGTAAATATCGACTTGAAATATGTTATGGGGTGTTTACCATGTTTTAAAAATGTCCAAATCCAACAACTAGGAATCACTTATCAGATTGATTTTTTTGGTGTACATTTACCAAATGTTGGATCATGTGGCAAGATTTGACTTCACAAAAACATGAGAGACATTAGTGACCAACACAAATTTAGTGATCATGTGGTCATGTGGCGCTGACAACCACCCTTGGATTCTTAAAATCCACTGCCGAGCACGTGAACACCGAGAGGGGTCAGAAAAATGGGGGTCCTCGGAGCCAGAGCATTTACCGAAAGAATCCAATAATGTAACGTTTTTTTTTTTTTTATTAACGTGAGGGACTCGCCGTTTCACTTGTGTTCTCGGGCATGGACCTCAAGAATCCAAAGGTGGTTGATAGAACTGAGCTGGCATCACTTTTTGCCAAAGCAAAACCACATACCATTGGATTCTCGGAATCCACGGCTGAGGACACAAGTGAAAGGACGAGTCAGAGAAAGGTGAGTTCTCGGAGCTTGAGCCATATAAAACATAACTTTAAGTAAACAAAAGGGAAAATTCTATGCGATAAATCCACAGCGATCGAATAAAGAGAAAAGTCTATAAGATAACATTAAAGTCAGTGTGCTTTAGGAAACTGAATGTTAGGCAATCAAGAAGCAACATATTAGTAGGATGAGTATAGGTCACGAGGACGTGTTAATATGAAATGAGTACGTTTGGAGAAATCTAAGGCCTTGCTTGGTTCACTGCAAATTGAGTACAATGCACACACTTGCCACAATTTTGAGATTGAAAGTGATTGGTTGGAGGTGTGCAATGAACTGCCTTGCAACTGGTTGACAAGCTTGCAGAGTCCTTAACAAATAGATGCAAGGAAGTGCAGCCCAAAAAACTGCTGCAACCAAGTGCATTGTGTTAGCTCAACATTTTTTTTCAAAAAAAATAATAATAATAACAACAACCACCGTGATTATTTATTATTATTATTATTAATATTATCTTTTATTTTATTTTTTAGTTTTCTATTTTCACATAGAAGATGAATCAATGGCTGATTTTTGGTGAGGATGATCTCTCTGTGAGGAGATCATCCTCACAAAAATTCAAACCATTCCAATATTTATAGACTGGTTTGGAAGTCGAAGAATTATGGACTGTCTATTTTTACCGTTTAACTTGAAAACCACATTTGAGGGGGTTAGAAGTTTCAGAATGTGCTGATTTTTTGTGGGGGTGGTCTATATGGTGAGGAGATCATCCTAAAAAAAAAAAAAAAAATCAGTCATTGATTCATCTTCTAAGTGGGTACACCAAAATGGTTGCCACCCCCCACCCCCCGATCCCGACCCTTTTTTATATAGCTAGTTGGGGTCCCCTAACCCCAAGCTTTCCCCTCCAAAACAATAATAATAATAACAATGATAATAAAATAATAATAATAAAAATTATAATCAAGGTTTAAAAGGGGCCGTTATAACGAACTTGGGGCGCTGAAATTCAAAATATTAAATTTGAATAAATTAAAATAAATGAAATAACGGTCGTTTTTTTTTTTACAAAATTCTTCAGAAAAATGACGGTCGTTATAACGGGAAAAAAATAGAAAATAACGTCAGTTATAACGAAAATAAAAGCCATTATTTTTAAGTGTTTTAATTGTACAAACATAACGGGGGAGGTCCGAATCCGTTATAACAACAATTTTTAAACCATGATTATAATGACAATAATTATAATTAATAATAATAATAATGATGAAATCAACAATGATAACAATAATATTACAATAATAATTTTATTGTGCACTCTTTTTATAAAATCAAGAAATAAAATAATCCATTGCATTCATTTGCAATGCACTACCAACCAATCAGCTAAACTTCATTTGCATCTATTTACATGGCGTGAACCAAACAATCGTAAGTGACTTACATCGCAAGTGATTGGAACACGATTCTTGTATTTACACTAAAGTGCAAAATGCACCTAAGTGCAGCGAACCAAGCAGGGCCTAAGTGTAGTCATAACAAGCGATAAAACAGAGTCCGTAGAAATAGTTTGGGCAGACTAATCGCAACCCCAACGGAGGGTACTTTGGAGGCAAGTTGAAGGTTTTAAAAGGAAGAAAGGTAGACTAAAAGATGGGACGCCCGCACGACTGGCTATTAGCTCAGTTGTCTAGTGCTCTCTGATAATTTCGGCGTTGTGCCTAGACTATGAGGGCTCTCAGCCACATGGATAGTTCAATGTTGTAGGTTAAAAAATGGACCAGGTTCGAGGGACTCACCTTTTTGCACTCGTCTTTTCACTCTACCATGTACAGACATGAGATGGCATCACTTAAGGGCTCCTTGAGGATACCACAAACAAGGACTTAATTTGGTCCTAAAACTAGTAACTAAGTAGTAATTAGAATAAGGCCAGTGGGCTGAGATTGCCCGAACCCTTACTTAGTAAGCAAGAGGTCTCGAGTTCGACTCCTTGGAAGGCCCTACCACCTGGGATTTATCCTAGTACATCAGGCATGTGAGGAAGAGATGACTCACGTGTCCTACGGGATTATTAGGGTTCTCTAAAAAAAACTAATTAATAATTTGAACAAATTTATGGGGTGTTTGGATCGCCATTTTTAGACTTGAAAAAGTCTTTTTCCAAAATAATAGATTGTTTGGATGGCATTTTTTAAAAGTATTTATTCCATAAATTAAGCCAAAAACTAATTTTATAAATAAAAAAAAAGCTGAAAGCTGTTTTTCAAGTTAAAAAAAAAAGACTTTTTTGAAATTTTGCTAGCTCAATAAACATAATAAACAAAGAAATAGTTTTTGGTAGAAGTCCCCTTCCAAAACATAATGACATTATATCGGTGGGGCCAACTAAAAGAAAATAAAGATATTTTGCATTAATGATGATCCAAAGATTCCAAACTACCTTTTTAAGAGAAACACAGGATCAAAAAGTCATTTTTTTAAAATAAATATTTTTGAAAAACGGTGATCCAGATTCCAAACACCCCTTAGACCTTTTTAGACTTTAACACTTTGAAAACAAGTTGATTAACAATTTGCCTGAAAATAAAAAAAAATCGGGTATTTTAGTAATACCTCCCTGAAGTTTGAAAGTAATTTGTAATATCCCTTTACCTTTTCAAACTTTAGGATTACCCCCTTACCTAGTTTAACCATCATTTGACTAACGTTTTAATCTGACATTCACCTCTGAAAGGACCATAATATTGATGTTAACGACTTGTAATTCAAGTCTATTTTAACTTAAGTCAACTACAATTAAACTCGGTCAAGGAGGTAATCCTAAAGTTTGAAAGTGTAAGGGCTATTACAAGTTACTCTTAAATTTCAGGGGGGTGTTACTAAAATACCCAAAAAAAATTTGATTAATAATTTAGAAACCCATTTGTTCATCCTCCTCAATCTAAAGGGAAAAGGTGATTGAAGAACTTATTATTATTTTTATTTTTTTCATTTTTCATTTTTCATTTTTGTTGCTGCAACTGCAGATCGTTATCTCATCTCCTGAGTTCTGACGACTTCTTTTGTTTTTCTAACTCAGCTCATTTGCCCTTTGAAGGAAAAAAGCAATTTGGGCTCTTTCTCTCTCCTCTCTTCAGTCAGATATTAATGGTTTTTGGCAGATTCTCGTTTCCCCACTTTAACCAACTTGGCTGCCTTTCCATCCCAGCTGTCCTTGCAAGTAGTTGCTGTGGTGGGACCCACTTCGCCCTCCTCTCCTCGTGAGGATCTTTCAAGATAACCCATCACCGTCATGTAAATTTCTAGGCCTACCCCTTGTAAAAACCATCCCTTTCAGGGGTCTCTTTTGTTCATCAAGGGCAACTTGTCTTGCACTTTTTTTCATGGTTTTTGGGCTTATTATCTGGATTCTGGGTACTCCTTATTTTCCCACATAACGGCTCTAATGGGTTTCATTTAGTTTCATTTTTTGTGTTTTATGGTTTAATTTAAGAATTCTGCTTTTTTGTGTTGAAAAATCAGTTTTTTAGCTCATGGGCTTATCTGGGATTTGGATATTATCTTCCTTCTCCTGATTTATTTGTGAAATTAGAACGGTCAAAAATAGAAAATTTTGAATTTTTTGGTTGTCACCTTAATTATAAAATGTTACTAGCACTCAAGCTATTGATCATGGAAGAAATGGAGGAAGATCTTGGCTGCTGAAGGTTAGGGCGTTAACCAGACCATGCTTCTACTTAATGTTTACATAATACAATCTGTTGTAAAAAGAAAAATAGTTTCTGGTTTTTTGTTGAACTGTTAGGATCTTCTTGAGAGTACTAAAAGCAGTTCCAACTTCCAAGTTCTCTCTTTTTTCAGCTTTTGTCACTCTCGGGTTAAACAGTGAAAAGGGCAAGGAATCTGGAGAGGGGTTTTCACTATCATGGTAAAAAAAAAAAAAAACTAGGAATCAAGAAGTCTTGTTTTACTGTTAAGGCCTTCTTGATCAGCTAAAATGATTGGTATCTTTAGGTGGGGTTTTCAAAATCTTGGTTAAAAACTCCAAGGTATCATGAAATGATTTTTACTGTTAAGCTTGAAAGCAAAGGTATCTGTTTATGATTTGTTTTGTGTTTTGTGTTTATGTGTGTTTGAAGAAAAAAAGATTGGATTTTTCTACTGTTTGTTGTTAACAATTGAAGAAAGAGAAGATGGGTATTTACAGTTTGGATTTTTCTACTTTTTATTGTAAAAGGGAGGGGTTAAAACTTGAAAGTTACAGCAGTCAGGAATTGTTAATCGAAGGATACTTTTCTGTGGGTCTCAAGTGGGGTTTTAGTTAACTGTGTTTGTAATCTAGAAGGCCATTTTGAGAACCCCTTTTTAACCATAACAGACATTTGGGCTTATTTTGTCTGGTTTCTTTAGTCTTTTTCATCATCTCACAGTCTCAAACCCTAATTTCCATTCTCTTCGGTTGCATTTGCCATAATTATTAATTTCTTTTTCTTTCCCGTTCCCAACACGACATTTATTACATCTTTTTTTTTTTTTTGGGTAATCAGATATTTCTCATGATCTAACTGAATTTTGTTGCTTTTTGCATCAATAGGTCGGCATTTCCTGGAAGTCCAATTCAATTCTTCTTCTTCTTTGTTTTATGAGGTGGTGGTGGTCTATGGTGTACAGGTTCCTGCTTGGCTCTTTGTGGGTCTTTACCTCCTCTCTGGTCTGACACATCTGCCCCCACTCATGTTGCTTACCTGAAAAAAAATGATAGTTTACCAGTTTTACTGTGTAAAATAATTCTAATCTACCAATTAAGCAGTAGGTATTGATTTCCTCAGAGAAATCATTTAGATCCAAATTCCAAGAGCTGTTCTAGAAAATCCTTGTGTTTGTATCTTAGGTCATCTATCTAGATAAAGGTAGAAAGAAATAAAAAAAAGAGCTTTGATTGATATAAGTTCATGATTTTCGAGATGGGTTTTCGCCTTGATTTCAGGGTGCTTTGGTAGATTTCTTTTTTCTTTTTTTCCTCTTTTGGGTCTCCTTCCAAGCTATCATTTCCCTGTGGATGAAACCTTTCCAAGCTGATTCAAACAAGGCTAGATATGAGTACCGATGAGACGATGGGCAGTAGCTCCTTGTGGAGTAGGGAGCAGGAAAAGGCTTTCGAGAATGCCCTAGCGGATAATCCTGAGGATTCTACTGATCGGTGGGAGAAGATTGCCGCGGTTGTACCTGGGAAAACCCCAGAAGAGATCGAACATCATTACGAACTCTTAGTCGAAGATATCAACGGGATTGAGTCTGGGCGTGTGCCTTTGCCTTGCTATGTTTCTTCTTCAGAGGGTTCAACAGACCATGCAGGCGAGGCCGGGATTGGTAAAAAGGGCAGCCATCTTGGGCATTTTCAGAGTGATTCCAATCAGGGAGGAAAGGCATCAAGGTCAGATCAAGAACGCCGTAAGGGCATAGCGTGGACAGAGGATGAACACAGGTAAAGTCATATTTATGGATATCTCCTGTAAAAAAATACTGCAAATTGGCTTTTGGTAAAGATTGAGTACTGTTGCATTACTTTATTCACTAGTGGATCACTATATCTATATCTTTCTATTAAATATTATGCTTTTGAAAAAGTTTTCTTACCAAGTGAATTCTTGCACTAAGAACTGCTTAGTTTAGAATTATAAGTTTGCTTTTGGGAGCTTCGGTATTTAAATCCTGTTTTCCTTTGGTGATTGCACAAAGCTTCCACTTGTTGCATGGAATCTTCTTTGGAATCTTGCTATTCCTATTTCTTGGTGATTTTAACAAGTTATTGAAGTTTAACCAAAAACCAGAGAATCACTTTTCGATCCTGTAGTCTCAAATATCATGACATGATATGGATTAGATGGCACATATAGGACTTTGGATGGAGATATGGATAAATAAAGTATGATTGCTTTGATAGGTAAGATAAAGGAGAAGAACTCCCAGATTACAAGGACAAATAAAGGAAAAAAATAGAATTTCACTCGCAAAAAATAAAGAAGCAAATGAACCCCACACACTTACAACTACATCAAAATATGAATTTTCTCGTCACCAATCTTAAACCTTTGAATTCTTTGAGGATGGAAGACCCATGGTGGAATGATACCATAACCTTCTCAATTACCAACACTAGCGAACCAATCTTGTCTTCAAATATGCGGATATTCCTTACTTTCCAAATAACCCAAGAAATAGGAAAAAGGAGGATTCTCCACAATATATGACCATGAATATCAATAGCTTCAGATGTCCAACTACATAGGAGCTCAAAAATACTATTGACATAGTCCAACATATACTGAAAAGAGGGCAGAACTCCCTCCAAACATCGCTAGAAAAACAGCAATGTGGAAGTAAATGATTCACAAATTCTCCACTTGCGTCTTTTTAATATAACCGCCTCTCTCTCTCTAAATATAAAACTGGATTCGCATTTATTCAGTTTTTGTACTTCTTATACTTTGATAATTTCTAATTATTTTTAGAACTAATTTACATTGTGCCCTTCGAGAGATGGTTGACTTTTCAGGGGGCTAGCCAACCATATATGAATTCCAGGTCTTGTTTTTCATCTTGAACACCTATTATCGTGCTTCTAACCTTTGAGTTGGCTTGGTTTGGTTTAGAGTCTGCAAGTGCTTATTGAAGTTAGTGTCTATATTTTCAAGAAGTTTCCTATTTTTTGTATTAAAATTGTAGGTAAGAAATGTCAGGGGAAAGATCTTCACAAGGGGAAGGAGGGGAAATAAATCCTAAATACCTTTGACACAACAATGGAAACAGTTCAGAACAGAACTCTTGAGACCATCTAATCTATGGTTCTCATTAGTATTAGTCTATTAGATGACAAAGACACACCTAGGCCTTGAAGTTTTGCCTCACAGAAGATCATGTCTTGTGATGGATCACTTATTTTCAGTGAAAATTTGATCTTATACTGATATTATGACTTGTGTTATACCACTAGTCCCAGTATATATATTAGTTACATGGAGTGGGATTAGATTCAGGTGGATGGTGGCTTTCAATTCAGGATTAGGAAGGAGCGTCTAGGAACTGTTTATCCATAATAATGATAGTTAATATATCTCTATCTCTAGTAAATTGTAGAAATTATCTATTTTCGGTGATTGTTTTTATAGAAACCCAGAATGTACAGGTTCAGAAACTAACTAAAATCATAAAGAGAATCAGAGAAGTGATTAATTCAGTTGAAGGCAGTATTGATATGAAGTTGCAGTACAGGAAGTTGGGTGGTAGGAACAAAAGGAGGTTTGCAGGGGATCTAATACTTCTACTGTTTGCTTTTTGAGAGTTGATACTTATCATATTTGCGTGGCTTCAATGCATGATGGACTTGGATCATATTGAAAAGCTTCAGCATTATGTGATCCACTTACTGTTGTAAAATTTTACGTTTTTAGAAATGATTGGCTGTAGTTCTCAAAGAAGGAAAAAATTGATTTGCTGTAGTTATCTAATATGATCAGAACTCAAAACTTTGGCTGTTTTTTTTTATCGAGAATGAAGCCTAAAAGGATATCAAAGGGCTCTTGAGAAACAGGTGTTAACAGAAAACATATTTGTGAGCATTCCTATTGATTTGTTTGCTGGACCATGAGGATATTTTATTTCTGACCATCTAAAAGTGCTTCAACCTAAGATCAACTTTTGGTCTAGGAGATCCCCCAAAGTAGGTCACATATTTTGTATTTTTTTTTTATTGTAAGTAGATCACATATTGTGTTTCCTTTTCTTATCTAGGAGATACATTTCCATCTTGCTAAACGTATGGTTGAAAAAGTTTCCCACATTGTAGAAGGCAACCCCCATGCTGACAGACTAGCTGACACTGGTACCATCTGTGATCAATTTGAAATCTTGAGCAGATGCCTCTGTTTATATTTCCCGTAGAAAGTTTATGTTTGGTTTTCTTTGCTTCTTAGTGTATCGCATGCTCAAAGAGAGGGGAGGGAGGACAGCTTCTTCCCATCCTAATCCTGATGCAGGTATTCCTGCCCATCTTAAGTCTCTCTCTCTCTGTTGTGTGTGTGTATGTGTGGGGATGGGGATGTTTAGTGTTTGCCTCATCAAGTGATAACTAACATTAGCTTGTGTTGGTTTAAGTGCTTTGAGGGAAATGGGGCGAGACATGATTGAGTATGGTGTATGAAAGAAGTATCCTTCTTTTGTATTAAAATCATAGGTAAGAAATAGCAGGGTAGAGATCTTCACAAGGGAAAGGAGGGGAAACAAATCCTAGATACCTTTGACACGACAATGGAAACAGTTCGAAACAGAACTCATGAGACCATCTAATCTATGTTTCTAATAAGTACCAGATGACAGAAACATCTAGGCCTTGATGTTTTGCCTCACATAAGATCATGTGTTGTGGTGGATCACTTATTTTCAATGAAAATTTGATCTGATACTAATATTAAGATCTGTGTTATACCTGTAGTCACAGTAAATGTATTAGTTGCATGGAGTGGGGTTAGATTCAGGTGGGTGGCGGCAATTTAGGATTAGGAAGGAACACCTAGGAACTCTCTGTCCATAATAATGATAATTACCATATCTATATCTAGTAAGTTAGTAACCTGTAGGAATCATCTCTTTTCAGTGATTGTTTTTGTAGAAACCCAGAATGTACAGGTTCAGAAACTGACTAAAATCACCAAGAGAATTAGAGAAGTGATTGATTCAGTTGAAGGTGGTATTGATAAAGTCATAGTAGTGGAAGTTGGGTGGTAGGAGCAAAAGGAGGTTATCTGGGTGGTTTAATTCTTCTACTGTTGGCTCATTGAGAGTTGATACCTTTGATCATATTTGCATGGGTTTAACGCATCATGGCCTTGGATCACATTGAAAAGCACAGCATTATATGGTCCACTGCAGTTATATACCATTGTAAATTTATGTTTTCAGAAATGACTTATCAAAAAAAAAAGTTTTCAGAAATGATTGGCTGCCATTCCCAGAAACAGAAGAAATGATTTGCTGTAGTTATGTAATATGATCAGAACTCAAAACTTTTTTTTAATCAAGAATGAAGCCTAAAAGGATCAAAGGGCTCTTGAGGAAAAGGGGATGTTTACAGAAAACATATGTTTGTGAGCATTTCTGTTGGGTTGTTTGCTGGATCATTAGGATATTTTATTTCTGACTATCTAAAAGAGATTCGACCTAAGATCATCCAATCAGGTCAACTTTTGGTCTAGGAGAATTCCTTTAGCAGGTCACATATTGTGTTTCCTTTCGTGATCTAGGAGATAGATTTCCATCTTGCCAAATGTATGGTTGGAAAAGTTTCCCATATCATAGAGGGCAATCCCCAGGCTGACAGACTAGCTGACTGTGGTACCTTCTGTGATCAGTTGGAAATTGTAGTCAGATGCCTCTATTTATATTTCACCTAGAAAGGATCTGTTTGGTTTTCTTTGCTTCTTAGACCCCGTTTGGGAATGAGAAGGGAATGAGAAGAAGAAGCACTTCTACTTCTAGTAGAAGTTACTAGGTCGACTTCTGACTTATCTGAAATTAACAGTTTGTTTGGAAGGACAAATAAGTACTTATCTGGTATGGAAGTATGGAAGGACGAAGTGGTTGTTTATAATTTGTATTAAAGGATTAGAGTAGTTTTTTTCATTTGAAAAGGTTGAAGTGGCCATTTATAATCTGTTTTGAAGGACTAGAGGGGCAAACGCAATATTACGGAAGTTTCACTTAAAAATCCAATTCAGTGTGTGCTTAAATTGTTGTTGGTTTTTTTAGAAGTAGCTTCTCTAAGAAGTCTGAATCCATATTTTTATCTAGTGTTTGTAGTCAATTTTTGACTACTCATAGTTAAAAATAACACAAATCCAAACTATCTTTTCTACTTCTTCACTTGTCTAAGTAAATATTTTTTATTTTTTATTTTGTGTGTTCCCAAAGCCCCCTTCGTATATCACATGCTCGAAAGAGGGGAGGGGTAGAGTAGGACCATCAAATAGTGGATCTACCCATGTTACAGGAAGGACATCTTCTTCCCATCCTGATGCCAGTACTCCTGCCCATCTTAACTATGTCTCTTTTTCGTGTGTGTGTGTGTGTTGGGGATGGGTTTTTTGAGTGTTTTCCTCACCAAGTGAGTGGTAACATTATCTTGTGTTGGTCTAAGTGCGTTGAGGGAAATGGGGCAATACAATGTAGAGTATGGTGTATCACATCCCCTCACTTGATTTAAGGTATCATTTCCCTCTTTTCTCCAATTTTTTTTCTTTGTTTATTCTCTGGTAGAAACAATCTTAGAAAGTAAGAAATCTCTGTTTGAGGTTAAAGTGATCAAATTTGACTGAACATAACACTGATAAAAGCATTGGTTGGCTACCAGGAGTGCTGCTTAGAGGTTTTTGTTTTTATGTCAACTCCTTGTAAAGTTTCATCCATTTTAGCAATGTACTGTAAGATGATGATCGTGAATTGTGATGGTCCCTTTGTAAGGCTCTATCTCTGAATCTTGTAGTTAATCTTCTTGAATCCACCCCAGAAATTTTAACTCTCTTGTATGAATGCTAAAATTCAAAGAATTATAACAACTTTAAGGGCACGTTTGCCTGCATGTATGAGGGATTTCCAAGGATGAGTGCCTCCTCATCCTGGAAAAGTGAAAGACTTACCCTTTTTTAGAATACATCTTTCCACATAATATGTACAAAAAATTTCTGTTTTGGGGGACAGTGTTTCCCTTGTTCCTTAATCCCCTTTGAGCCAAACAGTTGGTCAGTTCTTATCCTGGACCGAGATAGAGCCTCCTATTCAGACAGACACATCCTAAATGTTTAGCCAAAAATTGCTATAAGTGAAGACAACAGAAAAACTTCGTATAACCAGAGACAATATAATTAACATAATCAATACTAGTATGGGCAATTGCCAATATTAACTAATGTGGAACTTAATGCAATGTCACAGGTCCACTTTTTTTTATTGGCTTCATTTTTTTGGCACTTCATTCACTCCACCATTCCACAACAAAGTCAACGGTCATCCATATGGCACTCCAGTGTTTCGTTTTGCAGCACGGTACAGTAATCCACATAAACATGACAAAAACATGCAGTAAAGAAAGGCATGGAGACATGATTGAATTGAATTGGATAAAAAAGTTGTTGACACAGTAGCACATAAGGAACACTCTTACCAGGATAGTTCATTTGGAAGATAACCACTCACGCCTAACTGTCCTTAAATGGTTGGGGCCATAGTCTACTAGGCAGCTGCCTAGTGATTTTTCTAGGAAGAATTTATAAATGTGTGTAATGCAAAGGTGAGGAGTCTCCACGGTTAGGTTTTTTTTTGAATGTGGTGGAAGCTAAGAGGCATGTCTGAAGGGGTTTGATGTGTTCATCAACTTTTCCCTTGGAAAGTTTCAGCCTAATAGGCATTTGGCACATGGCAACCCCCACCCCCCCTCCTTTTTTTTTTGTCGTGTGGCGGAAGTCAATTGAAACCTGGCATATAGGGAGGGGATGAGGTGGTGAAATGCGTGGATCCATTCAGCCCTGCTACCTCACCTGCCATGTTTAAGAAGACCGCAACTGTGGAGACTTCTTCTCTCCTCTGCCGGTGGAGAACCCTCTCCTCTTAAACATAGGCAGCAAACCAGGATACAAGACTCTTGCACTCATTCAGTCATCTTAGTTGTACCACTTGGGAATCAGATTAGTTGACCAGACGAATGAATATTCAGAGATGCATTTTGTTTCCTATCTTAGAATAAATAGTCCTTTTTGCAACTAATATTTTTCACATATGCATTTATTTATAGTGAAATATATAGTTGCATGATAATTTAAACTGAATATGTTGTATGTCAATGCATGTCATCACCCTTGTCTAAGAAAGAATTGCCATGTTTACATTTCTATATGAGAATCATAATGACCAAGATGAGGATATGGACTATTTGTCATTGTTTTGGCCAGAACCAGGACAAGCCAAGTCAACAGTGAGCACAACATGGTTAGTTACCCTGTTGAGGTTGACTTTGCTTAGTTCCCAATTGACTCCTAGTTTTTGAACTACGTTCATCAATATTTTGTTTCAGTATTAATTATCTGACATTGGCACCACCAGCTGCTCACAGTATATATTAGTTATTGTACTAGATGATAATCCACAAGTACATGACAACACTATACAAGAATATGCTTGGCTTACTCATGGGGAACATCACTTAGGCGATGTGAATCGGAGCTGATAATGCTTCTTACTTTATGACAATCAGGTATTATGGTGCTTTTCTAGGATTACTAGTGTGCAGCGCAGGCTAAAAGCATGCACCGATGTGTTGTGTGCATGGTACTTTAGGCATTATAGTGCATTATGTGTCTTTATAAGAAATGACCATAACAACAGCTTTATAAAATATTTACATGTATTAGTAACATTTTAGGAAATATCTTATGAATGTCATATTAATATGTGTTCAACCATCGAAACACTTGTCCATGTTAGCAGAGACCACCTCAAGCGGTATATTCTGGTAAAGCAGCATATAACTCTTTAGTGGCTTGACTATTATTTGTTCATTCGAAGAGGAAAAATAAACCAATATTTTATTCTTGTTCCATCGGAGTTCGAATCTGCCCTTGGGGTCACCCCCCTGGGATTTATCCCAGTACACCTGGTACGTGTGGGAAGGGGTGACATACGTGCCTTGTGGGACTAGTCGGGTGCTCTAAGAGGCCCGGATACCCATGGTATAAAAAAAAATTGTTTGCAATGAAGTAAGCGTTTACAAGGTTTATAGCTCGTACTAGATACTTGTCAGAAAAAAACAAAAAAAACAAACAAACAAACACTTGACTCAACTAGGACTCAAATTGGTCTCATGTCAAGTTGATTTGAATGAGCCACTAGACTCTAGGAATCCCTTTGATTATTTGTTGTTTCCAATCAATAATGTCGTATGCTTATAAAAAAAAATCAATAATATCGTATAACTAGGACAGTCCAATTTTGAGGAATTCTCCTAGGAGTGTTTTTTCAATGGGGTGACTCTGCTAAAGACCGATATAATGCTGACACATAAGCATTTTTTACATTTTTTAACATGGTTTACAAGGAGAAAAGTTTTTCTTCCGGTCAACTGGTAATCATAAGTATTTAAAAACAAAAAACTATAAAAAGTACGTCTGTGTCAGCATTTCATTGGTCTCTGCTAAAGTAATCTTTAGCAGTCACCCTATTGAATATTTTCTCATTGCTTATTCAAATACACTACAACATGCTTATTTGGACAAAATCTTTCATTTATTCTTTTCTTATTTTTACCTCACCATTTTCATACGTTTATGTAACTCGATGTAGATTTTTATACTTTGTGCTATGTGAACTAATAAAATATATAATTCAATATTCTTATCTGTAAAAAAATCCATGACGTTTTGAAATTCACTAAATAGCCTGGTTTGGTTGCTCCATTAACATAAGGAGCTTTTCAAGCTTTAGCATTCGGTATCAGAAACTTCAAAAGTGAAAGCTGCTGACCATAAATATAAAAATAAAGCACCTCATATGTCAAAAGTTTCGAAGTCTGAGAAAAACCCATCCGTGCATTTCAAGAACGACTTTTTTTATAAGTAAAAGAGAGCCACCAATAACCAAACCAGGCTAAGCTCTAATAGTTGCTTTAGGATTTTACGAAAAGAGAACTTTCCGTAATGATGTTGAACCACTATTGGTTTCGTTCCTTTGGAAGATATTGTAATTTCATGATTCCTTGATCTCTATTTCTTTTGATTGGTAAAAGCATATACTCATTAAAGAAGGGAGAAACTTCCAAAGTACAAGAAGCAAAAGTATAAAAAGAAAAGTGAGCGAGGCTCTCACAAACCATACATATCAAAACAAAAGCCCACAGCTAGTTACAGTCATCAATGATCTCCTCTCATTGGTTTCTATAGGTTCTTAATTTTTATTAATTATTAATCATTTCAAAACAAAAACCCCACATCGATGAGGATGTAACCTATACAATTAGTGTTGGATGGCTAAAGTGGAAACACACTTTTGGAGTACCATGTGATCGACATGTACACATCAAGCTAAAAGGAAAAATTTACAACAGCCGTAGGACCAGCTATGCTTTATGGAGTTGAATGTCGGGCAGTTAAGAAACAACATGTTCATAGATATAGGCAGAAATGAGAATGTTGAGATGATGTTTAGAAGAGCAGGATAGGGAAAATCAGAAATAAGCATTAGTCGAGGAAACCTAGGAATAACTCCAATAGAAGATAAAATAAGGGAATGTTGATTGAGATGGTTCGGGCATGTGCAACGAAGACCCACAATGGCACTAGTGATAAAGATATGGATAGAGATAGTTAGAAAAATCTAAAAACTTATGCGTTGATAGAAGAAATAGCTCTAAACAAAGTCGAATGGTGAAATAAGATTCATGTTGCCTAATTAATGTTGATGATAATTAAGATTCATGTTGATGTTAATTAATTTTTCTAAGAGATCATACTTGTCAGTGTATTGGGCCTCTTGGATATTAGTGTCTTAACACCTCGTATGTGCGTTCGACACAAACTAAATTGGGATGTCGATCACCATGTTACATTGCTACCGTCATCATGGAGTTGATATTTGAGATCTCTACATGTTACATAGCTACCTCACAAAGTACTCCCTCTTGTTGAAGACAAAAAGATCTCAGAACTCCTGTTGCTCATGCATTCTATCATGTACCTTGAGCTTTTTGTGTTTGTTTGTGTCGGCTTGTGTTTTCTTATGTCATTAATGGGTTTGTGGTCGTTATGTAGGTTGCAGTGTATTGATGTTCCCTTGTGTCATTAGTCTGTATCTGCTTCTGTATTCTCTTTTTTTTGGAGCGGGCTTATTTTACCATGGACTGTTCTAGCATACGCCATTTGTGACTGGTTGTTGCATGTCAGACATTTTTTCCATAACTTTTTTATAAATACTAATCTTCAAAGTTGTGCATAGAATTGTCTTTTTGTTATCAAAAGGAGTAAAAAAAAGGATATTGCCTGTGGAATGTCATTGGTGACAAATTTAATTATTAATGAAAATGTTGCTTTCCACTTAAGAAAAAGCATCGCTCCGAATCCGACTTGACTAAATTGTGTTTTGAAAAAGTTATTCAATAGAATACAATATTCTGAGTGTTCTTTGGCTTAAAGCCAAAAGCAAAATTTTATTATGAAATTGCGACCATTGCTATTCTTATTGATATGTCATTATTACCACTTTATCTCGTTATGTGTGTTAGCTTTGTAGTGACTCAATTTTGGACAGAAAATGGCCTTAAATCAAGAAGTCAGGTCATTTGGTAATTTATTTTCTTTCTATTTTTATCTTTTCTTCACTTCTTCCTCCACCTCACAACCCATCCTTCACTCCTCCAGCATGCTACTGAAATACTTTGCCATCACCCTAGCTTGCTCCATTGCTGCTCTCGACAGCCTTCTCCTCTCCGATTGCACAATTTACTTCTGATGCCCCATTGCTTTTGCCACCAATGCCCCTTGCAGCCAAAACCCGTTAGGGACACTTTCACAGCTGACATCGATGGGACAAAGGAGTTGTGGTGATCCAGTAAAACCTCACTTTCTAGTTTCTTGGTTGAGAGACAGAGACAGCTACACTTGTGTGTTCATTATTTTGCCATTGCCTTCCTCAACAATGCCACCACTGCAGTTGCACTTCTGTGATTGCTTCCATTGGTGCTCTGCCATTGTCAACCTCAGTAGCAATGAAACCCCACATTATGTTTTTCCTCCTGCATCTTAAATTGTCATTTTTTTTATGAGCATCTTAAATTGTCATTCATCCCCTATTGCTATCCTCTGCCGCCCCTTTTAGAAATTGCTAGAATTTGGGGAGCTGCTGGAGATCTTCTGCTGCCTCGTATTTGCTCCTAAAGTGTGTGGAATTTGGTTCTTTTTGAAATACAAACTCAGTGCATTTCGTAATTCAAAATTGAGTTGGGGCTATGGTAATGTTTCAGAAATCTCTACCGTAGTGAGGGATTTTGTTTACACAAGAAGGGCTGACGTGGCCAATCCAGACTGTCCATTGGATAGACAAACCTCATGATTGACCTTATGGAGAGTTCCCATTGTCCACATCATGACTGTATGCTATGTTGCCCACATACAGAAAAGGATGCAGATGGATACCATATTTAAATGAAAATTTGATGCTATTTGACATGGATACAACTACATTTCAAGGATTTGGGTGACATGGTGTATTGAAAAAAAAAAAAAAATGATTAGTAGTCATTTTCCATACGAAAATGTTAGTATGGCAAGAAATATGTTGCTGTTGTAATTTATATGTATAATAGTATGTTTGCGGATTGAAACATGTTTTTGTCTGATTTTAAAGATAAATGCCATTGTGGGATAGAAAGATTAGACCCCACACTAAATATTTGCTCCTGTTTGTGTGTATATTCCTGTTACAGTAGTGATATTTTCAGATCAATTTTTACTAGTGCCAGGTTACAACGAGGTATTTTGCTCCACGTGCAATGAAAAATTGTTAAGTGGCCTGGCAATATCACTACCCTTTAGTTATAGCTCACTGTTTTTTAGATGAGATTCTTAGCTGTCTGTAAGAGTAGTGGACTTGCCACTGTTGTTCCAATACATAATCACTACAGTACTTCAGATATATGGTTTTCTATTTTAGTGTCTAAATTTCTCAATTTTTGATGAAATAGGTTATTTCTTCTTGGGTTGGATAAATATGGTAAAGGCGATTGGCGGAGTATATCACGGAACTTTGTGGTGTCGAGGACACCTACACAGGTGGCCAGCCACGCACAGAAGTATTTCATTCGCTTGAACTCAATGAACAAGGATAGAAGACGATCAAGTATCCATGATATCACTAGCGTGGGCAGTGGAGAGGTATCAACACCCCAAGGGCCAATCACTGGTCAAACAAATGGGCCCACTGCCGGAGGCTCCTCAGGTAAATCCTCCAAACAACAACCTCAGCCCTCAGCTCCTGGAGTTGGCGGGTATGGTGCTACTACCATAGGCCAACCAATTGGAGGGCCTCTCATTTCAGCAGTCGGCACTCCAGTGAATCTTGCTGCCCCAGCACACATGCCATACGGTGTACGAGCCCCAGTCCCTGGACCCATAGTTCCTGGTGCCCCAGCGAACATGACTCCCATGACATACCCAATGCCCCATGCATCTGCTCATAGGTGATTGGATGTTGAACCTCTCAATGTACAAAAGAGAATAGACGGCTCATGTTGGGTTCTTTTGTACTTCATGTGGAATAAAATAGCCGAGGTGCAAGCACAGGTTGTCCAACGCCGTGTATGTTCTTAGTCTCGAGTCAAGTTTTGTCAATTCTTATCATGTCGAAATAAGCCATAGGGAAGGGAATTACATGCTGCTGTGTATAGGCAAATGTGGAAGAAGAGGGTGTCAGCATAATGGGTAGAGCAGGTCTTATAGTTTCTTACATGTTCATTCCCATTAGTATTAGTGTTAGGTGCTGAGAAACAGGATATCATTAGGCAAAGGTGTAAAGATATTTTGACTATTTTAAGTATTGTATGAGCACATATTGTGCAAAGCTTTGCAAATCTGTTCTGTTCTTTTCTTTTCTTTTTTTATTGATTATTTGGAATGTGATGTTTGGAAACCTGTTTGCTACCAGTTTCTTGTAACATTTGTCATCAGGAGGCAGCCCCGATGCGCTTTATTAATTTGATTGAGAATTGTTAACCCTACTAATTATTTCTTTGGAGAATTTTGAGAAAAAATGTTGCAGGTTTAGGAGTTTGCATGCCTGTTTTCAATGGTATTGTTTTAGAGGCCTTGTTTCAGCAATTCTGGCTACTTCTTTGCATCCCTCAGGGATGTACATGGTTTGAGGTATGTTCTCTTTGAGATTTCATAGACCCCATTATGGCCTGTTTGGCAAATGCGAAATTTGATTCAAAACATGCTAGTTCACTTTTTCGTTCTTTTCTTTTTCAAAATAGAACTTTGATTCCCAAACAGACTTTAGGGGATTTGACATAATATAAAACTGCTAACCCCACCAGTTCCTCGGGAAACTGTATTGTCGAAGCAATTCTGCCATGGACGAATATTCGCTAGTGACGCATACAAGGAAATCTAATATCTTGACAGCAAGAGTGTCGTCAACTTTAACGATGCCATCTGTGCCATCAATACCAATCAGCTTCCCAGTAACACCACGCTGTTCACCACTCATGATTTTGATCTTGTCTGGTATCCTGGGTACACCACCTCCATTTCGTTTGGAAGAGCTGTGATCGTCTCTCCATTGCCAATCGATCCAAGGGAGACTTTACAGGAACCGTCCTAAACCAAGGAACACTAGTACTAATGAATCTCCGATGCTTGTACGTATCTTTTACAATTACACAACTAAAGATGCATGAGTAAACAGATACATATCTGAAGCACCTCCCTAACAACCCCAATGGCAGGATCCTCTCCAGACTTCTGTACATTGACCAATATATCCGGAATGAACCATGGCTCTTCACCTTCCCCACCTGCCATAGATGAAAGGTAGGCTGGAATTGCTGAAGACCCAAGTTGTGTCAGAGTAGTATACATGGAACCCAGATCCTAAGATTGGTCACATTGCAGAATTAGTTTTTCTTTTTACAATTATAGAATTTATTAAAAGGCAAATGCCAAAAGAGAGCATACAAACAGCCTAAGAAGTTGAGATGACCTACAAGTCAAAACCAACAAAACAACATAAGCAAAAGAACCACCCAAACCTAAGCCCCTTCTCTAGAACAAACGAATCCCATCGAACACAAAATCCTCAAAAGAAAATATCTCTATACTCTATAAAAGCTTTAGAACACAGGTACATCAGGCCCTTGATGTTGAGAATCACACTAGCCACCTGTTATGAGAGGCACTTTAGCGGCGGTGAATATGGTATTAACCATGACATTTTGGTCATCGGAGAGGCACTTTAGCGGCGGCCAGTTCTTGGGTTGGTCATTGCTAAAACCTTTAGCCACGACTTGTTTAACGAATACTAGCGACAGTTGTCTTGGTCAGCACTAAAACCTTTAACAACAATTTTTAAGGCCTATAACGGTGGCTGCGGTTGCGGCTGTCGCTATAGGCCCTAGGTGGTTCTTCGACGATGTGTTATCAATTGTTGAGGACGGAGAAACATGTCTATGAATTTGTGTAAAATTACTTTTGAGAAATAGGGTGATTTGCAAATAATAGATATTCGACTCTCGGGGAGAAGATGACAATATTTTTAATGACGGTGACCTATAGCCTCTAGAATAGATCTGTAAAAATCGGTTTCAACACTCAGGGTACTTAATGCGTAAGTATTCCGTGAAGTCTTGGTAGCCATGTTGCATTTTTCAAAGGAAATGATTGTCTTTCCATCCTTCGATGAAAATATGGATGCAATATAGACCTACATTGGCTTAGACAAGCATTTAAGGTAATTTTATTAAAAAAATTATAATATCCAACTATTATTTTCTCATCCTACACATTAATGTTGGCCTTAATTATATTGGGGTAGGGTTCATTAGGTGCGATGGATAGAACTCTCATCCATGCATGCATTTTAACATTGCTACCAAAATGTCATGGCCATTTGTGACTTCAATATGGCATTTATTTATGTGGTAGCGGGATGTGAATGACCATACATGGTTCAAGGATTCCAAATGAAACAGTCTGTGATCAATCCTACAGAATTTCAATGTCCCCTCCTAGTAAGCTTATTATTATAAATTTAATAGTCACATTTAATTCTATGCTAAATACTTTATTTATTTTTACAAAGAAATATTTTTGGTAGATGCCACCCACACACATAAGAGGTGCTTCATGCCATCATACCACAACGTGCAGTATTAGTTGCCTGACTTTTAGAGTATTGGTCGTCTAAAGGGAGAGAGTAGACCTTCAGCCACACATGCCAAAATGAGAAATGTAATTGAATAAACTTTTAGAGTGTTGAAGGTGCACTTCTCAATATTAAGGAGGATAGCACTTTATTCTTTCTGTAACCAACGAAACATATAGGCCATGCTTGGTTCGCTACACTTGGGTGCATTTTGCATTGTAGTGCAAATGTAGCGACTCACATTGTAAATTGTAATCACTTACAATGCAAGTCACTTACAATTGTTTGGTACACGCCTTGTAAATAGGTGCAAACAAAGTTTAGTCGATTGGTTGGTAGTGCATTGCAAAAGAATGCAATGGATTATTTTATAAAAAAAGTGCACGATAAAATTATATTATTGTTATCATGTTTGTTTTTTTTTTTATTATTATTTTTTGGAGGGGAAAGCTTGAGGTTAAGCGCTCCGACCAACTATGTCAAAAAAATAGAAAACTGAAATAAAAATTAAAAATCAAAAAATAAAAAATAAAAAAAAAAGATAATAATAAAAAATCAGTTATTATTATTATTTTTCAGAGGAAAAAATGTTGAGCTAATATAATGCACCCACTTGCACCAGTTTTTGGGCTGCACTTGCTTGCATCTATTTTGTTAAGGAGTTTCCAAGGGCTTGGAACCCACTTGCACGGCAGTTCATTTGCACGCCTCCAACCAATCACTTGCAATCCCAAAATTGTGGCAAGTGAGTGCATTGCACTCAATTTGCTGTGAACCAAGCTGGCCATAGTCAATGCATGCATAGCAATGCACAATTACTTGCGGATGCGATAATTACATAAGATTTATTTCATCAATACAATGATGAAGATGTCCAACTGAAAGGTCCCAGTGTTCAAGATGGTGCTACACCCAACGTAAATGAATTGTTTTTGCAGTCTAAACAAAATTTTATGATCAATTTGCTAGATCAGGCCGCAAACCAACTCCTAATCATTTTTATGTTTGAATTGATAATATCAAGTTGAAATCTTCTCATGTGCTATAATCTAGAATCCATTGAAGGACTACCAAACATGTAACAGTGGCAAATGAGGCAAAGTGCCAATTTTTAAACATTTCTGGTTTGTTTACTAAATAGACTTAACACTTGATCGATAAGGGCAAATGTGACAAATTGTTAGTTTTCAGACATTTCTGGATTACGTTAATGAAACAGACTTAACACTTATTTTCAGACCTAGCTATTACCAAACAATTAATTCGTACTTTATATTAAGCACTTTAAATTTCATGTCTTATATTCAATTTGAAAACCTCAAAAAACTTTACCAAACGCTACCTATATTTGGTTCTAGTTTCAAAAAAAATGTTCTTAATTAAGACCAGAGTTGGACTTTTTTAAAAGAATTAAGTTCCTATATGTGAAGTGTTTTTTCGGTAACTTACCATGCAAGCATAATCTATTTTTGTAGTGAGAATTTTTTGCTACATGGTCATTTATTACCGACCATTTTGTACATAATTTAAAAATAAAAAAAATCAACATATATTATAGTGGTTTACATCATGGTTTTAAAAACGGCCGTTTAAACGGTAATGCCCCAAGCCCGTTTCCGTTAAAACCGTTTAAACACGTTTTATCGTTTTTGAATAAAACGGCCGTTAAAATCGTTTAAACGGCTGTTTAATTCTGAAAAGTTTTGTGAAAAAAATGGCCGATAAATCTGTTAAATTCCTTTTTTTTTTTTTTTTTCAAATTTTAAAATTTGAATTTCAACGCCATTTTTTTTCCGTTAAAATTGTTAAAATCCGTTGAATTCCATTTTGCCCCTGGCCGTTTCAATCCGTTTTAACGGCCATTTAAACGGTAACGCCCCAGTCCGTTTAATCGTTAAAATGGCTCCTTTAAACCTTGGTTTATATCCCTCATTATCAATAATTTAATAAAATATGACATGTATATGAAATTGTAAGAAAATGACTTTTGACTTAAATGACAAACTAACTTTTTAATTTATAAGTCAATGTTTTACCAAATAACTTTTGCTTCCAAATAGCAACTTTTAAATTCAGCAACTTAATTTAGAAATTACTTTTGGCTTCCACTAGTTTGTCAAGCGGGTCCTAAGAGAAGCTCTGTAGGCTTCCTGATATGTCTAAAATAGATCTACTAGATGCACTCGCTCTCTGGAGAGATAAACAGATTGCACGAATAATCTAGATATGCCCTAATTTGCTATCAGAGTGGCTTATGACTTGTTGATATTCATAGTTGTCTATATCTTGCTTATAAATAATCTAGATATGCCCTAATTTGGAGGTTATGTGAGGCAATTCATACCAAAAGTATAATATGATATGATTTTCTCACAAGAAAATTGTTGAAATCAAATAGCGAAAAATTAGAAAATGCATATTTTCTCGGGTGCAATCAAACAGCCATTTAAGGCATTTCCTTCTTGTATTTTCTCCAAAATATTTTCCAATTGAAGAGAGGATTTTCCACAAAATAATTTCCATACAAGCAAACACGCCCTTATAGTGTTTTTAAATGTAGGCGTCCACGCTGCACCTATAAACGCAAAAAGTGGCAACTCTTAGATATCAATGACTGTATGGATGTTTGAAACATCCCTAGGTGGACCTACAAACAAAAAATCAACTTGATTACTGATTTCTAACCATTGGATTTTAGTATTTTTCATGGGTTTATTTTAACCGTGTGATTCAAGCATTATTTTAGGTACTCGGATCCAATGTCTAGAAATCACCAATCAAGATGATTTTTGATCAATAGGTCGACCTAGGAGTGGTCCAAACATCCATACGGTCGTTACTCTATAAGAGTGTGCCACGTGGATTTTTTAAGGTTTCTCTTAAAGTAGTTCGAACATTAAACTGTTTCTGCCAATCTTACGTCTTGAAAACACAAGGCAGACGATCAACAGGAGTGTTCCACTCTTAAAAATTGCAGCAATGCCCGCAACAGTCATCGAATCGTATTCTTCCATACCATTTGGTGTAAAAAGTAGAAATTTACATTCAAGAGCCTTTCAATCCCCCAACAATACCATCAACTCTTCTGGGTTTAGGGTTTTAGCCTCCGAAAGAGCTTGAATCTCACAAACATGCATTTGTCTTTGTGGACTGCTTCAGGGATAGCAGAAGCTGTGAATGGCAAAATCGTAAAATGGGGACCATCTGGAACTATCTGTACGGACACCAGAAATCTAAACCCCAATTCCCCCACCGGACAATGGTTTTTCGCGATCGTCGGTCAACGTTTCGACGGCCACGATTTCATAGACCCAGCATTATACGGTAAGGGATGTGTCGGAGTTATTGGGCATCGAGTTTGTGAGAACTGGGAGAAGGGTTTTGTCCAAGTGGACGGGAATGAAGATTCCCTTAATGCCCTTGATAAGTTGGCTAATTACGCCAGGAACAGGTTCCATGGCCATGTGGTTGCCGTAACAGGCAGTGTAGGAAAGACGACTACAAGAACCATGATAGCTCTTGCTCTTGAAAGCCTTGGCCTGGTTTACCAGACTCACGGGAACCAGAATAATCGAATTGGAGTCGCTCTCACCTTGATTGGGATACCGGGTAATGCAGAGGTGTCGGTTCTGGAGCTCGGGATGAGTAAGAAAGGAGAGATCTTGGCACTGGCACGGATGTGTCGGCCGGTGATTCGAGTGATTTTGAATGTGGGTCCTTCTCATTTGGAGAATTTTGGGAGTTTAGAAGAGGTTTCCAGTGCTAAAGGGGAGATTTTGATGGAGGCAATGCCAGGGGATGTGTGTGTTTTAAATGCCGATGATCCTCTAGTCATGAACCTTCCTGTTCCAGATGGAGTTAAGAAGGTCGGTGGGTGGGTGAGGCTTTCCATTTACGATATTTTTATATATTTTGATTTACATGTCAATTGTTATCATGATTCATGACATTCAATATCGATACGTATTGTAATTTATAGTACATTTTGCAATTTAGCGCATTATACAATACTATGAGATATTTATCGAATAGGAATCATTTGTACAAGTCGAAATAGTTTATTTTGGCTCTGAGTAGGGATTTATAGAAAAACCAACTGAATTGAATCCAGGCTTCATGGAATTACTTGATCCACTTCTTTTCTTTTCGTAATGTCAATGTCACCAGACTAGATGAAAAATATGTTGCTAGGTTCACAATCTTTGGGTAAAGATGTTTTGGCAATGAATGGTATTCATATAAGATGGATGCAATCTAATTGACTAGGAAAGGTTTGGAATTGGTGAACAGATTAATCTAATGGAGCATCTTAGGTCTGTGTATTCGGACAAAAAATTCTGCCCTTAAGCACAGTATCTTGACACGTGTGTCATGTACAGTGGGCTGAAGCTACAATGAATGTAATTGCAAATGATGAAATAATCAGTGCATACAGCATACAAGATACAATCTGTATTTCTGAGTGACCGACAGGTCTCGAGTGCATTACTTGTTTGTGCCTTTGAGTTACTGATCTCATTAAAAATAGACTTATACACTGGCAACACCGAAGATTTTTTGATGGTGCCAGCTTGCTAAGTTTGTAAAATCTGTGAGCATTGATACAGCAGACCTGGATTCAAAACCTGCCTTCACCCACTGACCACTAATTAGCTTGCCTACCTCAAAATAAGTGAAGATGCAGTCTGTTACTTGTTGCTTACATTTCATCCTCTTCTTAGTTTATCAAATAAATCTAAAAATGGCACGCCCAGAGTCTGTCATTTACAACCTATATGTTTTAGCTTGTCAAATGTATATTCTTTATGTATAGTAGTAGTACTCATCTCTCGTACAAACATACAATAGTGTAACCAAGGGAATTGGATATTTTTAGCTTGGCTTTTTTTTTCTGCATTAGTACAGCAAGATTGATTTTTTTTTTCATTGGCTGCACTATCTATGGTCCTTTGGGTTTTCATACATTCCTTGTTTATTCAGATAGGATGAAAGAATTCGTATCCACTGCTTTTTGCCTTTATTTGCATTGAAGTGGGCAAAGATTATATCAATCTCGTCAATCAGAATGTGCAGTTCTTGTTTGGCTTTAGGTGCTTTTTGGGCAAAGAATGGGGTGTGATATACGTTTGGTTTTGGCTGAAAGTACTAATGGAGGTCATGGAGTTCGAGTAGTTTTAGAAAGGATGACGGAGATGTAAGTTCTTTACTCCAAATCTCTTAGGTAACCCTTGTAACTTATTTTCCTCTAAACTCATGTAGAGGCCATATAACTTTTAAACAGAAGATTATCAAACACGTAGTCCAGTTTGGAATTGTTTCTTTATTTAAATAATCTATGGAAAGGAAACGCTATTTCGTAATTAGTTTATCATCACTGGAATTGTTTCTTTATTTTAAATAATCTATGGAAAGGAAATGCTATTTCGTAATTACTTTATCATGAATGAGCCAGACAGTATACCAATTGGATGAAAATCATTGCCTTACACTTGCTGTCACTAGTTCAACCATAGGTCCATAACCAACTTTTTGTTTTTTAATTTGATAGGGCTCTACCTTAGTGTCTATGGATGAGTTCATTACTTAATTTTACACTTACAGGTGTCTCAACCAAGAGGTTGTGAGTTTGATCTGTGAGTGGAACTCGGTGAAGACTAAAAGACTCAAGTACAACATTTCAAAATGATTGGACTTAGCTGTTATGAAATGAATCATTTGCACTTGTGTTATATGGTGATCTCATGTGCTTTCAGCTGATGCCAAATGTGATTTGTACCAGTACTATGTGTCCCTGAATTACCAATACAATAGATCGTAGCACTTTCAGATAACCTTTAGACCATGAATGGCATCATTTATGGCACATCTCTTGGTGCCCTGGCTATTTATGACAGCTTTTCTATTTATCAATGCATCACCAATTTTGTCACAAA
Organism: Euptelea pleiosperma; assembly: GCA_035048495.1. Lineage (NCBI taxonomy): Eukaryota > Viridiplantae > Streptophyta > Magnoliopsida > Ranunculales > Eupteleaceae > Euptelea > Euptelea pleiosperma. The sequence continues at coordinate 52,428,800 of CM068543.1, forward strand.
GGTTAAAGGTATTGGGGAGGAAGTATGTTTTTCAGTAGAAAGTATATAGCCGTGCATATGTTTCCACTTTAATACTTACATTTTCTAATTGATATGGATATTCAGGGTGGAATTTCTAATTCCTAGTCCAGGTCTGCATTTGGCATTCAATGCATGTGCAGCTGCAGCAGTTGCAGTTCTGTTGGGAGTTTCTCTTCCTCAAGTTGGAGTTTCATTATCGAGATTTATACCTGTTCACATGAGGGCTGAACTTGAAATTGCTGAAAACGGCATCAGAATAATTAACGATGTTTACAATGCCAACCCCACCAGCACCAGGGCAGCTATTGATTTGCTGAAAGACATCGATTGCAGTGGCAAAAGAGTTACCATTCTTGGAGACATGCTGGAACTCGGTCCAACGGAGATAGAAGCTCATGAGACAATATTAAACCTGTGCTGTGATTCACGGCTTGGTCTGGTTGCACTTGTTGGGAAGAGGTTTCTTGCAGCGGCTGAGAATTTGAATTTAGTTGGAAAGATAAACTTTATATGCGCACTTGATGCGGAAGCCCTTGCACTCAAAATAACAGAAAGGTTAACTAGTAATGATGTTGTTTTGGTGAAGGGTAGTCGTGGTGTGAAAATGGAGAAAGTTGTTGATGCAATTAAGGCCATCCACACATGCGTTTCATTTAAATGATTATGAGGAGGATGTTATTAAACTTCACAAGTTTTAGGTACACTCTCCCTTTCTGCCAATTGCATGCAAATATTCTATATGATTCTTTTATAAATTCTATTACCAATTTCCTTTACGAAGATGTGTAAACCTTTTTGCTTGTGCTTCTTCTAATGTATCAGTTGACATTTCCGTTTTCAGGTAGATCTTTCTCTCCTCCAAGATCATTATAGTTGGGATCATCACATAAATCTCTCTCTCTCTCTCTCTCTCTCTCTCTCGTAGCCGAGAAAAGAACAGACTCCAGTGGGCCATACCACTGCGCCTATAGCATCGACCAGGATGCTCTACGCCAGCTGCACCCTCCCAAGTCAGTATCTCCATTCACCAAATGAAAAGACCAAAGAACCCTTACGCATTGTAGAAATAAGTAATGGAAGTGTATTTGTTTTTTTGGAAGAAGTGTTAAAAAAAGTGCTCATCACATATGGAGCTCTTTCATTATAAATAGTAAAGATTAGACAAATTGCCTCCTTGTTAGTTGAAATACATCAAAATTAATAGTAGTTTTGTCATAAAAGAGTCATTATGATAAGCATGCTTGTTTAATTAACGAGAAATAGTGCATATAATTTTTCACCAAAGAAACACTTAGCTGCTTCACATGGTTTTAACCATAGTTGCGAGAAAAGGAAACTAGTGCAATAACGGAAACAATCTGCACACCCTATAAATTTTAGATAATGTTGAAAACAGGAAATGTAAAGGAAAATCGGTTTTCTTTGTTTTGTTGGTGTGGTGGTGTAGTTTGTACAGGAGGTAAGCGAAATCGTCTTATTTCTTCTTCTTTATTGGGTGTGTTGCATATGCATTACGTTGGTTCATGATTGGGTGTAGGGTGAAATTTTTCATGAAAAAGCTGCCATGATTCAAGTTGTTTGACTTGGATAAATAGTCTCAAAAGGAGTAGAACTTTGATGATAGACCACAGTATGAGACATGCATGTGGCAGACTCTTAGAGAACACTGACATAATGGATGTATGGCCATCTCTAGGTGGACCTACATACCAAAAATCAGCATATTAGTGATTTCGAACCTTTGGATTTTTGTACCCCAAATAATGCTCAAATTCCATGGTTAAAATTCAATCATGAAAACGACAGCAATCCAGTTCTTGGAAATCACTAATCAGGCTAATTTTTGGTCTGTAGGTCCACCTAGAGTTGGACCAAATATCCATACAGTCATCGATCTCTGAGAGTCCACCACATGGCTCGTACTGTGGTCCGTCATCAAAGTTCTACTCTCTCAAAACCTTTGTGATTTTGATACATTGAACAAGTTTTTCTAGGTTCATGGTGCACTCTCACTTGATTTCGAGTGAGGCTTTTTACACCACTCTGGTTTTGAGTGGTGTGCATGCATCTGAGATACCAACTATGACAAAAGTTAAAATTCATTTCCCATTACAAAATCACTACAATAGAATCTCTGAAGCTTTCTCCTTCTCTAAGCCATAACTATGGCGATTAATTCCTTGGTTGTTCAAGAATATGAAGAACAACAATTGAGCCTCTTGTTGTGGAGGAGGATTTTCCATAATATCATCTTTCTATTTATAGGGATTCTATTTTAAGAAGCTACTTAACAAAGAGACTCTTGTATTCTTATTTACTGAGGAGCTCTAGAGATGGGCTACCATTAGTAAGAAATCTCTCTCTCCTCCCGTGAGTAGGCACCTAAGCCGAACCACATAAATCTTTGTTATTGTTGTTGTTGTTGTGTGTGCTTCTATGCATGTTCATGGTATCAGAGTTGTTGTTCTGATCCAGCCCTCACTCGCTCATCAACTGGGGAAGAAGTGACGCTGTGAAAATCAAGCAATCTTTGAACTTGGGTAGATTTTCGACCGTGAATCAGAATCAGGCAAACTTTTTTTTTTAAATTGAAGCCCTTGACGAGAACTACACAGCCGATGATTTATGTCCATTGTCAACGTCATTTAACCCTTTAAACATCATTTCAAGGGTCAAATCTCAGTTTTAAGCTGAAATTCCCCATTACCAGCATCATTTTCGCTTGCATCAAGAAGGCAGGGTTCTGCCTCTTACGTCGAAGATTTGTTTCGGACAAGACTCGCTTCGGAGAAGACTCGCACAGTGATATCTGCCCTAGAAGTTTCATAGGTTCTCTCCATTGTTTTCTTTAATTTAATGGCTGAGTCTCATAGTAATAGCAATCCGATCATGAAGCTCTCGTCAGTCCTCTTGAATGGACTGAACTATGTTCCCTGGTCTCGAGCAGTTTCTTTATCGCTCGGTGGAAAATCAAAGCTAGGGCACATTAACAGCACTAAGACTGCTCCCGTACTGGATGATACCAAGTTGGAAGAATGGCAATCTCATGATCACCTGGTCATGTCCTGACTCATTAACTCTATGGAACCAAAGGTTGTTGAGATATTTACCTTCTCTGAAACTACTAGCTATCTTTGGGAGTTCAGGACTTATATGGTCACCAAAATAATGACGTCGAATCTTCCAGTTGAAGTAAGAAATAAATGAATGCAAATAGGAAGATGGCTCCTTTACTGAGCACTTGGGCAAGATGAAAAGTATGTGGGGTGAACTCAATCTGTACTATCCTCCTATAATAGATCTCAAGACACTACAAAATGGGAACTTGGGCAAGATGAAAAGTATGTGGGATGAACTCAATATGTACTGTCCTCCTATAATAGATCTCAAGACACTACAAAATGGGCAGAGCAAGATAAAGTGTTTCAACTATTGGCCAGTCTAAAGCTTGAATTTGAAAATCTTCAGAGTCAAAACCTGATGGGGTTAGAAGTTCCCTCCCTCTCTAATTTTTGTGCTACCATCCAGCAAGAAGAAATCAAGAAAGGGCTATAAGCAATGAATCTAAATCTACTACTACAAATCTTGAGGCAAGTGCCCTACTGGAGGATAAAAAGAAAGAGGACCAGAAACATGGTAATAATACTGGTAAAGAACAAACCCCCTCTCATAATCAAGGGAGAGGGCACCGTTGCAATGTTAGACATAGTAAGGATCGTTGTTGGATCTTTCATCCAAACTTGAAGCCGAAGTTTGATAAGGGCAACAAAAATGGCAGGGCAGCCGATAGTGTCACCTCAGACACCTCTATCTCAGTTGGGCAATTAGCTAAACTTCTACAGCTGAGTAAGCTTGACTCTTCCAATTCCGATCTATCACCCTATACCCATGCCTTAGGTAATCTTCAAGCCTTTCTTTCTCTACCTCTAATACATGCACTTGGATTATAGATTCTGGAGCTACTGATCATATGACCAATGAACTTGTTGGCTTATCCAACTTTATATCTCAAACTAATAACTATGTATCTATTGCCAATGGATCTTCTGTTCCCATTTAGGGTTGTGGTAAAATTAATAGTTTTTCTTCTAAGGCCGTGTTTTATTACCAAGTGGGAAAATTGCATTTTCCTTAGGAAAACACAACTGTCCATTGTTAGATAGCCATTATAAATCTGTATAATTTTCCCTAACAAGCCATTTAAATCTGGATAATTTTTCCTAGTAAGCCTGGAATTCATTTCCCATCCAGATATGTGAGAATTCATTTCCTCCCGAAAATACACCTTTTATTTTCTCACATGATTGAAATATGTGCTCTCAGTTGCAATCAATCAGCCATTTAAGCCATATCCCAGATGTATATTCTCGGGATAATTTTCCGTGCAATCAAACATGGCCTAATTATCCTAGTTCTAAAGCACTTTACATTCACTTATTTCCTTTTAAATTACTCTATGTTGGAAAACTCACCAATACCCTGAATTATGATATTATTTTTCTCTCACTTCTATGATTTTTCAGGATCGAGATACGGGAAAGACGATTGGTGATCAGGGCATCTACTCTCATGGGTTGTACCCGTTGAAATAGAATTCTCATGTTTTGACTGCTCAAACTCCAAATGTCTGCCATAAGTGTTTGGGACACCCATTTGGTCATGTTTTATCGTTATTTTTCCCAATGTATCTTCTCATTCTAGTACTTGCAAACTGTGTAAATTTTCTAAATAGACTCGTTTACCAGTTAGTCCTTTATCTATCTCTGATGCACCATTTGAACTAATTCATTCTGATGTATGTGCCCCGCTCTAGTTGATTCTTATGATGGATATCGTTCAAGGCAACATCATTCGTACACCATACCTTTGTAAACATATTTACTTAAAGATTGCCCTCGAAAACGTTTTTTGAGATCTTGTCCAAGTTGGGCTCGATTGATATCTTTGCCCCAACTTGAGGGAGAGTGTTGGTGAAGGAGGATTTTCTATAATATCATTTTTCTATTTATGTGGATTATATTTTTGGAAGTTACCTAAGAAAGGGAAATTTTGTATTCTTATTTACAAGGAACTCTAGAGATGGGTACCATGAATAAGAAAATTTTCTCATTTTTCCCATGGAGTAGGCATCTAAGCCGAACCATGTAAATCTTTGTTGTTGTGTGTGCTTCTGTGTATGTTGACTTCCCGTCTTCATCACTTCCATAGTCCTCTGCAAACTGATTTGTACATTGAATCCATTGCTTCATGGACACTGGTCAATAAAAATCCTATCGTTTCGAGATGAGTAGGAATTCTCAAGAAGAAGATCTCAGCCATAGTTCTTGAGGTGAAGTAAAGAAAGAGCTTTTGAATCTGAATTTGGTTACATAGTAATGAAGGGAAGTAGAAGAAAAATGATAACTAGTGAGGTTAATTTCTTTGTTTGGGTGTTCTAACTATATTAAGCATGTTATAACTTGAAATAGGTGGCTAGGATTAATTGTCGATCAAAATTATATAAAATCAACTTTTTTTAATTGATGAGTGTTTCGATTAGTGGTCAAAATCTTGGATTGGTCACAACTTAAAAGTTAATTAGAACATGTGGTGCTATCCATCTAATAAATGGTCATTAAGAAATGGGCACATTTGACCAACATTTTGACAAAATTTAAAAAGGAAAATCGGTTTTCTTTGATGGTTGGGATCATCAAATCAAATTGATATTTCAAGTTAGATAATCTTTGAGGTGAATGCACAATTGAAGGGTCCAAAGCATCCCCCTTGCAATTGTCCCATTTGATGGTGTTGATCGAAGGAGAATTAAGTTTCATGCTACATTATCTACAATTAGATGTCCATCTTGATGTTTATTAGAGAATATATTATAATAAGTTGTGTGAGATGCACCATATCATTATTGGTGTATCTCATCACACATTCTCCGACTGTCAAGATTAGGATATCAATCAATTAGAATTGGGTTTGATTTGATTAAGATTTCCTTTCTTTATTGAACTCTTGTAATGCTCTATATAAGAGCTCTGAGTAGGTTATGTAATCACCGAAGTTTTATTAATAAACTCAAATTTCTACAATGGAGAAAACCCCTCTTATTTGCCCATTTTGTTATGTTTGGTTGAACAACAAAAAAAAGAAAAAAAATAGATTTTGCTTTTGCTTGTGGCCCAATAGAAGCGCAAGCTTGTTAAACCACAATATCTCCACTTTTGTTGGCTTAAGCTTGATGACTTTCAAAGTTCAAGCCGCGTTAGGTCTAAAGAAGCCCAGCTTCTTCTGTTTGAGGACTCATAGAGCCCAAGCCCATGAGGCACAAAGATGCTCACCCACTCTTTGGCCCAAAAGAGATCTAAGCCAATTATGCCCTAAAAGGCACACATCGATGAGGCTCTAAAAGAGGTCAACAATCTTCTTGTGAGTCTAGAAGAGGCCCACACAATTATTTGCTTGAGGACTCATAGAGCCCAAGCCTGTGAGGCAAATAGATGCCCACACCCATTATGGCCCACTCGAGCCCTTTATCTGGATTCAAATTTTGATCTAGCGTGAATTGAAGACTTCTTTTCCTAGCCCAAAAGAGGCCTAATTGTAATTTTTTTGAATTTTCGGCAAACCATATATTTGGCTAACATTCACCTCTCCGATGAATTTTTCAGGCGATCTCTCTGTGGTGACTACAATTTTGAGCAAACTCACGTAGATCTTCGATCCTATGAGTTTGAGGAGAAGTATAAGAGAATATATTGTAATAAGTTGTGTGAGATGCACCGCATCATTATTGGTGTATCTCATCACACTTGGGGCACTCCACCTCCAAGTTGTTTTTTGAAAAAAACCTAGGCAGGTTGTTCACCATGCGGATGTCATGATGAAGGACCACAATATGATCCACGTGGCACACTCTTAGAGACCACTAACTGTACCAAATATCAGCTTTGAGTACCCCAAATAATGCTCGAAATCCACGGTTAACAATAAACCATGAAAAATACTCTAATCCAACATATAGAAATTACTAATCAGGTTGATTTTTGGGTGTTAAGTCCATCAAGGGATGGGCCAAACATCCATACGGTCAATGTTGATGAGGCCCCTACAATCATTCACGTGCAACGTAGGTGCTGCCCCTTAGTTTTTAATAATCTAAATCACTCGTTTTCTAAGACGCGTGGAGTATGAACATCTACGTTTTCTACGCTCCCTAAGTAAAACCTAAAGTCAAGCCAACATCAAATGACCTTAAAATTGGTTCGGCATCGGATTAAATCTGTGACACATAACTGAAGGTCCACAACCAAACACCACAAAAGCCCTATAGGAGGTGGAAGGAATTATGCCCATTTATAAGGGTTTTTCTGCTAATTTTTCCAAGCAAGGGAGGCTTTTGATAATCATGGCAACACTTATGTGACTGACTTGGGAGTTGCGACAGGAGAAACCCTGATATCTAACGAACCTTTTTGAATTGATCTGAGATTCCATTTTCCTCACTCCGTGCGGAGTTTGCGCGTCAGTGTGTGTGCGTGTGAGAGAGAGAGCACGAGAGAGACAAATTTCTTGAACTTCGATTTTGCCCCTGCACCTTCTCCTCTCTCGCTCTCTCCGGCGCAATGTTACCGAGCTCAGGTCACAGTAACGGCTACCAGCAAAACGGTCCTTCGGTGAAGCGACTCGGGCTGAGTCAGAGGGAGCGATTCCGAAGGGGGAGCCGTAGCTCGAGGGATTTGAGAGGTGGTGGGCATGGGTTTAGGGCTTCTGAGCAGGAGAGGCCTCGTTGTACGGAGTTCGATATGGCCTATTTTCAGTCGTATTCTCATGTTGGAATTCACGAAGAGATGATCAAGGTATTTTTGTTCTTTCAATATGTTTTTTTTTTTTCTTTTAATTTTTGAAAATTTTCTGTGATGGGGTTGGTTTGGACTTTGGATTGAGTCTTCTTTAGTGATTCTGCATTTTCATTTTTTCCGTTTATTGTGTTTGTTTTGAAGGATGACAAGTGTTGTTGCAAAATAATAGTTCTTTCCCCCTTTTGAGGCTTCTTAGCATTCATTTGATGATGGGTTTCTGTTTGTTTCCTATGACCATTAATGGGTTTTTAGAAAAAAAAAGAAGTGATAAACTTGTAAATTTGTTCTCGTTTGCTCTTCTTGTAAATGGTTCTTAGACTCAGTTTGATGTTTTGGGTTCTATGTTGAGTCCAGCGGTGAAGTGACTCTGTTTTTATTGTTTTTGCAATTTTTTTTTTCTATATTCTGCGCGGTTCATAGCCAATGTGGCTACAGTAGCAGACACTTGATCGTATTTCACATCTAAAGCTTCGAGCTTTTGCATGAGGAGCTCAAACTGTTTTGCGTGATCTTCCTCCATTTTTTTTTGTTTTTGCTCCATTCTCGTATCAACCATAAATTCCGAGAATCATTGGCTCTGATACCACTTGATACGAATCTGGTTCGTATCTTAATAATTAAATTAGGAATTGGAAAATAAAAGAGAATAAGATGAGAAGAATCTGTTTCGAGGTGGATTGAACCTCCAATAATTCAATTAAACTAATCAATTTTCATACCCCTCAAACTACAGAGGCTGTACTTATATAAAGAAAGCAAAGCAGCAGTTTTCTACTACGACTAGGAAACTCCCTATGACTAGGAAGAGAAACAAACAACTCTCCTAACGAGAAGTTAGAGAAGGACTCGGAGAAGGAATCGGCGAAGTTAGAGGAGAACTCGGAGAAGGAATCAGTACGTCCCGTGGATGAAGATATAGGCCACATCATTCCCCACCTCTTAAGAATAACCTTGTCCTCAAGGTTCGAAGTCAGGGAAACGATCTATCAATTTCTTGTACACTTCCCACGTTGCATCATCGGGTGACGTATTGGCCCACTGGACAAGAACCTCAGTGACTGTGTGATTATGTTTCTTAACCATGCGCCGGTCTAAGATTGCTTGAGGTAGGACTTGCAGGACACCATCTTCAGATAACTTTGGAAGCTCCACCACTGTAACAGCATGCTGGCCCACACTTTTTTTTTAAGCAGGACACATGGAACACTGGATGTATCTTAGAAGCAGCCGGTAAATCCAATTTCTAGGCAACCTTGCCTAATTTTTGGAGAACTAGATAAGGACCATAAAATCTTAGGGCGAGCTTTAGCGAACCACGAAAAGCGACTGAAGCATGGCGATAAGGTTGGAGACGCAGGTAAACCCAATCACCCTCTTGAAATTCACGTTCCACTCTCTTCCGATTTGCTTGTTGTTTCATCCGTGCTTGAGCAACAACTAAATTCTCACGCAAAAGTCGGAGAATTTTATCACGAGTCTGGAGTTCAATCTCGACCTGTGCAACGGTCGTAGTGCCTGTTTCATAACTCGTGATCCGAGGAGGTGTTACACCATAAATGGCTTCATAGGGTGTCATTTTAGAAGCAGAATGGAATGTGGTATTGTACCACCATTCGGCCCAAGGAAGCCAACGGAGCCACTTTTTCTGTTGAGATCCCACAAAACAACGTAAGTAAGTTTCTAAACAGCGGTTAAGGACCTCTGATTGTCCGTCTGTTTGGGGATGGTATGCAGAACTCATGTGGAGCTCGGTGCCTTGGAGTTTAAATAGTTCGCTCCAAAAATTACTGGTGAAGATGGGGTCACGATCGCTGACAATTGACTGGGGCATGCCGTGGAGCTTGAAAATATTTCAATGAAGGCCTGAGCGACTGATGCAGCTGTTTAGGGGTGTGATAGAGCCGTGAAATGAGCATATTTCGAAAGGCGGTCGACAACAACAAATATAACGGTTTTCCCTTGGCAAGAGGGCAATCCGTCGATAAAATCCATAGCGATGTCAACCCATATTTTTGTCGGAATAGGGAGAGGCTGTAAAAGACTAGGAGGCATTACACATTCAGATTTGCAACGCTGACACACCTCACATTCTGCAACAAAGGCTTTGATGAAGGATCGCATGCCGGTCCAATAAAAGGAGCGGGCGACTCGCTTTAACGTCTTGTGATAACCGGAATGACCAGCAGAGGGAGAGGCATGTAGTTCCTTCAAGATAGAAGAAAGCCATGGGGAATTCGGGCCCAAAACCAGCTGTCCTTTATGACGTAGAACGCCATCCACTACATAAAACTTCTTATGAGGAGTAGGGGCTTGGTGTACCTTAGTGATTTGAGCTTGGACCCAGGGGTCACTCTTAATGTCCGCTATCATGAATGTGATCCAATCGGGTCGTGGAAAGGATATAGCTACTATTGTCGGTGGCTCGTGGATCCTGGATAAGGCATCGGCTGCTTGGTTGCTATGCCCACTACGATATACAATATCGTAATCATACCCGAGCAATTTGGTGACCCACTTTTGTTGTGATGGAGTCGACGCATGGGCGTCTAAAAAGTGCTTGAGACTCTGATGATCAGTTTTGATTTGGAAGTGTCGTCCGACCAAATACTTACGCCATTTAGTTACCGCATGGAGAATCGCCATCATCTCTTTTTCATACGTGGATAACCCATGATGTCTTTCACCGAAGGCCTTACTAATATAAGCAATAGGTCTCCCTTCTTGCATCAAGATGGCACCAAGTCCAGAACCCGATGCGTCACTTTCGATGACAAATGGTTTTTGGAAATCAAGAAGTGCCAATACCGGAGTGGAAGTCATAGTTTGTTTGAGTTCTTTGAAGGCTGCATCAGCATCCGTAGTCCATTGAAACGCATCCTTCTTAAGAAGAGCCGTTAGAGGTGCCGCAATAATGCCATAATGTCGCACGAACTTGCGATAATAGCCTGTCAACCCTAAAAATCCACGGAGCCCTTTAAGGGAATGCGGAATAGGCCATTCCACCATGCTTTGAATTTTTTGTGGATCAGCCGATACCCCTGCATGGGATATGATATGCCCCAAATACTCGATGGATGCTTTCGCAAATAGACATTTCGAATGTTTGACATACAATTGATGTAGGCACAATTGTTCCAACGTGATGGTAAGATGTTGTAGATGGTCCTCCCACGTCCGGCTGTAAACCAAAATATCATCAAAGAAAACAAGGATAAACTTACGAAGAAATGGTCAGAAGACCTCGTTCATTAAGCCTTGAAAGGTTGATGGTGCATTTGTAAGGCCAAAGGGCATAACGAGGAACTCATAGTGGCCGTCATGTGTTCGGAAAGCCGTTTTAGTGACATCCTCATCCCGAACTCGGATCGGATGAAAACCGGAGTGTAAGTCCAATTTGGAGAAAAAACTTGCACCATGAAGTTCATCGAATAGTTCTTCGATTACGGGAATGGAAAATTTATCGTTCACTGTAATCCCATTGAGCGCTCGATAATCCACACATGCGCCATGATCCAACCTTTTTTCGAACCAACAAGACGGGGGAAGAAAACGGGCTGACGCTGGGGTGTATAATTCCATCATGCAACATTTCTTTTACCAACCTATCAATCTCATTTTTTTTGGAAATGGGCATAGCGATAGGGCCGTACGTTAGTGGGTGAACAGTCCTGCTGGAGATTAATCCGGTGATCGCGCGAGCGTCTAGGAGGCAACCCTCTGGGTTCCTCAAAAATATCATGGAAACGTTGAAGTAACTCATGTAGATCTTGGTCCATTTGTACTGTCCTGTTCATTAGCAATAGCAAACAAATAAAGGATCATCCCAGAGTAAGTCTTGTGGATGATGCGATCCATGCAGTGGTTGCTAACCACTTGAACAGGTCTAAAGCGAGACCCAGACAACGTATGTTGTTGCCCCAAAATCGTGAATTCCATATAGAGACGAGCAAAATCCCACATGATGGGCCCCAGAGTTCGTAGCCATTGTGCTCCTAAAACCATGTCACAACCGCCCAAGGGAATGAGGTGGAAATTAGAAGTAAAGTGATAGCCTTGTAAAGTTATAGGAACGTCTGAGCATATCTCGGAACATGCAATTTTACCACCATCCGCCACCATGACGTCCACCTGATCTGCCATCTTGGGACTCAACCCAATCTGTTTTGGGAGGGAGGCATTGATAAAATTGTGGGTGCTGCCGGAGTCGATTAGCACGGTTATGGGACACCGTTTGGAGAAGCCTTGCACACGCATAGTTTGAGGAGATGTGGAGCCGGACAATGTATTGATGGAAATTTCTGGAGCATCGTGGGCTTCCTCCTCTGTATCCGTGATATCCGTGAGATCATTATCTTTTGGTAAAGAGTCAATATCTTGCCACGACCCTTCAATGAGAAGTTTTTTTTTGCATTGATGACCACGAGAGTACTTTTCGTCACAAAGCCCCCGTTTTCGGCGTTCCTCGGCTTCGTCAGGCGTTAAGCGCCGAATAGGAAGGGAGTTGGGGCGGGTGACCGGAGGAGTCATCGTGGCAGTCGGTCTTTGTTCCGTACGGGAAATTAGCATCCTGGCGGTAGCCCTCTTGGCAACCAGTTTATCCTCCTGCAAGCGTGCTAACCCAATCGCCGCCGAAAGTGAGGAAGGTTTGAACATCTTGACGTCAAACCGTAATTCGTCACGGAGACCGCAGACGAAACAACTCACCAAAAAGGCCTCCGATAAATCGGTAGTACGATTGGATAAGCGCTCGAACTCTGTTAAGTAATCCTTGAAATTACCGATTTGTCGGAGTTTAGCCAACGTACCAGCATAATCCTCGTACTCGGAAGGACCGAATCGAGTGTATAGTGCCCGAATAAAGAATGGCCATGGCATCAAGCCGGACGTCCTCTCGACCCATTGGTACCATTGTAGGGCATCGCGTTCCAAATGGAAGGATGCAATTGTCACCTTTTGTGCTTCTGGAGTTCGATGGTAGCTGAAGAATTGGTCGGCACGATAGACCCAACTGGAAGGATCTTCGCCATCAAAACGCGGAAAATCTAAACGAACCATTCTGGTATTGATGGTACTGCTGCCCTCCCATCGCCCTGTATCTTCATCGTGATTATGGTGCTGGTGTGGGCGATCACGATCCCCCCCAGTTGTCAATGAGGACTCTGCGCGGTTCATAGCCACTGTGGCTACAGTAGCAGACACTTGATCGTATTTCACATCTAAAGCTTCGAGCTTTTGCATGAGGAGCTCAAACTGTTTTGCGTGATCTTCCTCCATTTTTTTTTGTTTTTGCTCCATTCTCGTATCAACCATAAATTCCGAGAATCATTGGCTCTGATACCACTTGATACGAATCTGGCTCGTATCTTAATAATTAAATTAGGAATTGGAAAATAAAAGAGAATAAGATGAGAAGAATCCGCTTCGAGGTGGATTGAACCTCCGAATAATTCAATTAAACTAATCAATTTTCATACCCCTCAAACTACAGAGGCTGTACTTATATAAAGAAAGCAAAGCAACAGTTTTCTACTACGACTAGGAAACTCCCTACGACTAGGAACAGAAACAACTCTCCTAACAAGAAGTTAGAGAAGGACTTGGAGAAGGAATTGGCGAAGTTAGAGGAGAACTTGGAGAAGGAATCAGCACGTCCCGTGGATGAAGGTATAGGCCACATCAGAAGGTATTAAATTTCATTTGGAGTCCATTTCGATCAGCCCAGAAATGAAAATTTTTGACCCAAGGTGGAAATAATACATTTTTCATGGAAATGATGTAAATAGTGTGGAAATTTTGGTTTAAACTTTAGGAAATGATGACACAAGCTTGAAAAACACACTCATGAGACATCAAACTATAATAGAGAACCATATGGAGTGTGGAAATAAAGATCCATAGCATCTCTTGCATGCTGATGCAGGTATCCAGGTATCCTAGAGCTCGACAGCAAAAAAAAACTATAACTGCACATGGAAATGATCATAATCATGTCAAGTTGACTACGTACACCTTAATTACGTAAAAACACTTTTTTATATGATACAGATTATTAAGCACTACATCCACACGTCATATTATATATTTTTCTTTGTTTTACGCCTTAATTACGTAAAAGCACTTTCTTATATGATACAGATTATTAAGCACTACATCCACACATCATTTTATATATTTTTCTTTGTTTTACACCTTAATTACATAAAAACACTTGCTTTTATGAAACAGATTATTAAGTATTATGTCCAAGCATCATATTACATGTTTTTGTATGTTTTGCATATATATGAATATAGTACTAAATTACTAATATTTCTTTCTAATTAGAAAATGAGTGATTATATGTATATGCTAACATGCTAGAATACATCATGTATGCAATCATTTAATATATTAGGACTTAACAAAAAAAATCATTAAATGCACTAGGGGGTTCCCAAATTATTTTTTTCCATTTTTAAATTTTTTTATTTCAAATTATTATTTTTAAATTATTTTCTTTACAGAAATAAGATCCTATATATCATTAACCAACCATAATTCATTTTCTCTAATGAATGAATATTACGTGTAATTTACAAGTCCTATCTACAAATAATTTATGATATTCATTAAATTTCTATAATTTTTTAAAAATATTTTGACATATTTTTAAAATGTATGGAGAATACATTTTTGTCACAATTCATTGTTCAGTAATATTTCTTCACAACAATATTGCAATTTTGTAATTATGTTTTTGATAATTTAAGTCAAATTTTATTGTTCATCAAAACATTTCACTGAACGAACAGTGATTTTGCAAAATATTCCACGAAATATATACGATGAAGAAATTTATGTAAAAGTTCTTATTGGTTCTTCTGGAAATGAAAGTATTGAGTGAAATTATCGATAAAATATTAAAATTTAATTCCTTGTTTATATTATATTATATCTGAAATTAACACCTAGATAATTGATTTTCGGAATTTTTTTGGGCCTGACCTGACCGAGACATCGATACTTAAAAAACATTGGGTTTGATAGAAAAAATAGGTTTCTGGCTTTTGAGGGGGCTTGTGTCATTTGGTGATGAGATTTTGCTTTTATGTGACCATTTTTAGTGTGTTCTTAGGATTAGTTGTAAATTTTCAATGTTTTTCTCTTTATTTTTCTTGTTTTTGTATATGGTTCTGTGCTGATGGGTTTTGCAGGGTTTTCAATATTTTTTCATTTATTTGTATATTTCTCGCTCTTCTCACTTGAAATGCTTGATTTTAGAGGATATAAATAGATGTCTCGAGAATTTGAGCTTTACTTTTCCTGTTTGGCTTGAAACTGTGCTAACTTTTTGCTTAAACTGTACAGGATCGTGTGCGGACTGAAACTTATAGGGCCGCTATCATGGAGCATCAAAATTCTATTGCAGGCAAAGTAATATTATTTTTTCTTTGTTTTCTGCTTTTGGACCATCTATAATGACATTCATCACGATAGTCTGTTTCATATGTGAAACTTTTATTTAAAAAACTTGCATAACTATGTTGCACAAGAATGGATATGAGTGTGAGTCTGACATGGATAAGGACTGGTCACACTCAACTAAGAATAGGATTAGAAAATGATTATTTTAAATATAATAATGGGGTTATAGACATGTATAGGATTACATCATCTACAAGTATTACATGAATCGTTGAATGTAATATTGTAATGTTTTCCTGATGCATCTTTCTATTAATATATTGTAAAGCTGAAATTTATGTTATGCTAAATTAGGAGGAACTGAAAAGAAAAAAGGAAGACCTCTAGCTAAATCCATGGAGTGTCAGAATCCTACATGTCATATTTGGTGCTCTTCCCATTTAGAAGAATTGGGAAGAATTTTGCAAATAGGCTGCATAGCGAATGTTTGTTATCTGTTGTTTGCTTCTACATTTACTTATGAATTCATGTTTGCAGGTTGTAGTGGATGTTGGCTGTGGCACAGGCATTCTTTCTATATTTTGTGCTCTTGCTGGCGCAAAGCGGGTACGGCATGTCAAAATTATGTCTATTACATCTAGAACAATCAAACTTTTGGCCTGTTGAACTGGACTTTAGTTAAAAAATATTTTTCGTTGGTTGTTATGACCGTGAGAGAAGATATACCTGAAATCTATGTTACCTGGATACGGCAAGGTTTCGGGACCGACACGGTGTGGATACGGCATTTACACTTAAAATGGAAGTATCCGACACGGATACGGCACCCATTTTGAAGTATCCGGGTATCATAGCCTGAAATTGCTTTAGCTTTCA
The DNA here is from genome assembly GCA_035048495.1 of Euptelea pleiosperma. Classification (NCBI taxonomy): domain Eukaryota; kingdom Viridiplantae; phylum Streptophyta; class Magnoliopsida; order Ranunculales; family Eupteleaceae; genus Euptelea; species Euptelea pleiosperma. The sequence goes on from CM068543.1 coordinate 52,444,951, forward strand.
TCTACCAATGCAGTCAATAGGTTATGTAATCTTTTTGAAGATGTTTCTTTTCATGCAAGTTGTGACTAACCATGCACTAGAATCTATGATGCCTGGATATGGGATACAAACATAGATACATGAAGCAGGGATACGACTCGACATTTTCCAAAATCAAGGACACGGATATGGATACGGACACCGGCATCCTACTCATTTCCTAAAATCTATGGCATGAATACTTTCCCATATATTATCCTGTTTGCTATATTGTGGGCTATTTGGAAGGAGAGGAATTCACGTATTTTTGAGGGAAAGAAATAGCTGTACTGGAGATGGTCTTGAAAGTTAAAGCTTTATTGTATCTTTGGTCTTCCCTATCCTCTAAGTTTAGGGGCTATTTTTTTTAATCTTTTGTTTTAGATGGGAAGAATTGTTAGAGGACTCTATTCCTTCTGTTTGAGGAGTGAGGTTTGCCTTCTTGGTTGTCTATAGTGGCTGAATCCTACCTGCATTTGTGTTGTATCCTATTGATATTGGTACTTTGGTCATATACAAGTATCTGAGTATCGTAGACTAGAATGTTTGAAAAATATTCGGAAATGAATATACTTATTAAAAAGAAAAGAAAATTTATGTAAAGAAAAGAGAAGTAAAAAAGAAGGTTACGCAATGGATGATGCATGCACAAATAAGGAAAGAATCTCTTAGCGCACCTACCAAAATACTGGAATAGCTTTTTCCCCATTTAAGATATTGCTTGAAAGAAACTTCTAAGTTTCTGATTTCCAAATCTTGTTGGTAAGCCACCATAAGCTTTGGATGTTCCTTCATACCCATCTAATTTCATTAAGAGTGTAGGCTTTCACATTTGAACTTCTTGTACTAGAGTTCTAGCTTTTGCTTCACTTGAATCCTTAACCTTGATAAAGCCCTTATAGAAAATCCTTACCTTTCCTTTCTCATCTCTAATAACCTCAACAATGTCAAGAAGCTGTAATACTCCTGAAATCCCCTTTCAGAGTTAAGTTTGAGGATAGCTTCTAGTAGTTCTCTCCACCTGTCTATTGACTTACAAACTCTTTCTCCACTACCATTTGATCACCATATAATTCATTATCAAAGGCAACTTATCACCATTTTTTTTATTGAAGACCTCTTTGATTTGTTTCTTTCCTACCCTTTTTCGATCTTTTAAATTTTCCTCTTCTCTATATTGCTTCAAGCTAAAGAACACCACACACACAAACCATATGCACAAGCATAGGGGGTGTTGAAGGATGTTCTTGCTATTTCGCTATTTGTTATGTCTTTGTCTTTTATTTTCTTATTCTATGTAAGGGCCCACAATAATTAATATATAATCTTTTTTTTCGAGTGTGTACGGTTAACGCTCTTTAGCAATTCTTCTCTTCTCTCTCTTCTCCTTCTATTATAGGGTTTTCCCCATTAACTCTAGAATATTTCACTTGGTATCAGAGCACAAAGGGTTTGAAGCTTCACCAGACATAACCAAACCATCGGGCACCCTGCGCGGAGCCGTGGAGTGCTTACGTTGTCGCTGACGTCACTATCCGTACGACTGGCGTCATCACCCGTACGAACGGGGTGAGGATGATGTCCGGATTCTTCCCTATCCAGTGAAGCTTGATTTTTCAGAATTTTTGGTGATTTTTGGGGAATGTTTTGAGCATTCTTTGATCGTTTTATCTCTGTTCTTTGGAAAAAATCAAAAAAAATTCCCGATCTGGTTTGACACGATTTGTGCAACCTTCTGAGGTTTATTTCTTGTGTTTGTTGTTTTGTTTTGGTCCACCTAAACTGTACCAACAAATCTACATCCTTACTTTGCGATTCCGTGATGATTTGAGCATTGTGGCTTGTCTTTACCACCCAAAAGTTACCGCCAACGGCTATTATTGGGGTTTTTGATCTGCGTTTTTTGTGGGTAATCCTCCTACATGTGTTTTTAATTGTTTTGATGCACTTTGGTGCTATTGTTGTTTCTGACCTTCAAGGTCTTGTTTTGATTGTTTTTGGTGATTATTTGGTGATTTGACATGCCTATGTCAACGTCAAACGACTCCGATGTGTCCTTGGGACCTACTGGTCATTCCATACCTAGTTCTTCAACAATTACTTCTCATTTTTTTGCAACTACACCCTTGGAAAACCCCGGATTGCAGATTACTACTACAAAGTTGATTGGAAAAACTACCTGGAATGGTCTAGAGCCGCCAAGATGTTCATTGGTGGTCGTGGGAAACAAGGTTATATTACTAGCCGATTGTAGGCACCTGCAGAGACATAACCATCCTTTGAAAAATGGGAGACGAGAAACCTGACAATCATATCTTGGCTCCTTAACTGTCTGGAGTCCCACATCAGTCGAGGGCTCATGTTTATGTCCACGACTAAGGAAATCTGGGATTCAACAACCCAAAATTACTCTCAGCAGAAAAATGTCTCATAGATTTATCAGTTACGCCAGAGCATTGCTACTCTCCGTCAGGGAGACTCTTCTTTGGCGGATTATTTTGCTACGCTTCGTAGCATGTGCGAAGAACTAGATTACTACCAGGTTTTTACACCTGGCTATCTTGCGGATGGTCTGCAGTACCGTACATTGGTTGAGCATAATTGTATATACGAGTTCCTAGCGGGATCGAATGTAGATTTTGAGTTAGCCCACGTGCAGTTACTTAGTTGTGACACTTTGCCCTCGCTCAACCAGGTTTATGGTTATGTTCAGAGCGAGGACAACCGCCGTGCTGTTGTCTCCCTTTATTGGCCATGAGAAGTCAGCCTTGGCAACTTCCCCCCCCCACCCCCCCAAAAAAAATAAAATAAAATAAAAAGAAACAAAGTCCAAACTTCTTCCAATAGTGGCAAAGGGGTTCCCCACCTATGTGTACTTATTGTGGCAAGAAGGGCCACACCAAGGATCGATGCTGGAAATTACAGGTTTGTTAGGGGTGTGGCGAGAAAGGGCACAACAAAGAGAAGTGCTAGAATATTTTTGGGCGACCACCACCATTGTTTGGGACATCTCCTACTGCTCACAGTGCCACCATGGACTCTACTCCGGGGTCCCCACCCCCGTCGACTGTAGCATCAGCCTCCCAACACGTCTTCTTCTTCAGTTCCTTTCTCCAGCGATGAGATCGAGAACTTGCGACGGCTTATGGCTCAGCTTGGTGGTCCTTCTGCTACTTCTGCGTTTGCTCAGTCAGGTATCATCAGTTCTGCCCACCATGTCTCTGCTTCCACTTCCTCTTCTACCACAACTTGGATCATTGATTTGGGTGCTTTAGAGCATATGACTGGTATGTCATCTTCTTTTTCTTCATATTGTGTGTTCGGGGGCAGATAAAGTCCGCATTGCTGATGGCACACTTTCCTCTATTTCGGGGAAATGTCGTGTAACTGTCTCTTCTTACTTCTCTTCATCTTCTGTTCTTCACGTTCCTAAATTTTCTACCAATTTGTTATCAGTCAGTTCTCTTACCAAGAACCTTAACTGTTGTGCTATCTTTTTCCCTTCTCATTGTGTGTTTCAGGACTTGGTCACAAGGAAGACGATTAGCACTGGGCGTGAAGTGGGTGGTCTCTATCTCCTGGATGCGGCTCCTATCGTCTCTACAACTTTTTAGCCTAGTAGTCATAGTAGTCATAGCAATAGGGTCAATAAGGAGCATATTATACTTATAAAAATAAATAAATAAATAAGGAGCATATTATGTCTTGGCATGCTCGTCTGGGTCATGTTTCTTTTTCACATTTGCGTTTGTTATTTCCTCAGTGTTTCAAGTTGGTGACCACTTCAAATCTTCATCGTGAAGTGTGTGCCGGGTCGAAACATTGTCGAACAGTTTTTCCATCACGTGGTAATAAAACTTTGTTTGCTTTTGATATTGTTCACACTGATGTTTGGGGTCCTTCATCGATAAAAAAAAAATGTTTGGGGTCCTCCCTAGGGACCTCTGGTTTTGGTTCTCGCTACTTCGTTTCATTTGTGGATGATTTTTCCCGTTGTACATGGATCTTTGTTATGAAGTCGAAGGATGAAGTTTACTCTATTTTTCAGCAATTTCACAAAATGGTTCTTGCTAAATTTGAGAAATGTATAAAAATCATTCGATCTGATCAAGGGGGAGAGTACATGTATGGGGGTTTACAGTCCTACTTGGCCGACCATGGGATTGAGCATCAGAATTCATGTTTTTACTCCACACTCTGTAGTCAAGGCGCGCGCCTCAGGCGCAAGGCACATCTAAAGCGCCTTAGAAGGGTCAAGGCGAGGCGCGTTTAGTAAGGCGCGCGCCTTGAGCATAAGGCGTGCGCCTCAAACCAGGCTCCAGGCGCATCAGGCGCGGGCCTCACTAAAATACATGTTCTTTTGTAAATTTTTTGTTCTTTGGCCTATTATATTAAACATCAGTATGATAGGAGAGATACAATTGAACATATCTCGTTGAAAGACACTGATGAAAGCAATGAATGATTACTTGGGGAGATGGAAACAGAAGGTGGAGTAGCAGAAGATGAATTGGTGTTTGAGGATGATAACTTGACATGGAGTGTTGTTGTGAGAGTTGTTGGAGTTGGTGAATCAACATCAAATACTAGATCACAATCAGGGTAATCAAGGTCAAGAGTAAGAGCAAGGGCTTTAATAAGGGAGCCGGAAGAGGAAGAGGCCAATTCGGAGGAGATAGAAGAAGAAGAATATATTGAGGAGGCTAACACATCTGATGATGATGGGATGAAGCTAATGATTATATTTTAAATGATGACGATGTTAACTAGAACTAATTGTGGGCTATTTGAAACTTTGAATTTGCTATCTTTTATGTTTTATGGCGTTTTGATTATTTATTTTATATTTAGATAATGACAATGTTAACTAGAACTACTTTTGGGTTACTTGAGATTTTCGACATTTGCTATCTTTTACGTTTTATGGCCTAATGATTACTTATTTTGTTATTTTATGATGTTATTTTTCTTATTTTTTTATATTTCTTATAATTTTTATTATTGTGCCTCGCTTCAATCAGGCGCTTGCCTCGCGCCTTGCGCCTCAGGCGCTAGAGGTCCTAGCGCCTTAAGTGCGCCTTGCGCCTTTAACTACATTGACTCCACAACAGAACGTGGTTGCTGAAAGAAAAATTCGACACTTGTTGGAAGTAGTTTGGGCACTCCTTCTCTGGCATCATGTGCCAAAGACATTGTTCTGATGCGGTGCTCCTAACATCGCACCTTGATAAATTGAATGCCATCTCGATCTCTCCAGTTTCGTACTCCATACCAGTTGTTGTGTCCTGCGAGTCTTTTGTTCTTGGTCCAACCAAATTTTTTTTGTTGCGTCTGCTTTGTTCATATCCTTGGTCTGCATCGCACGAAATTGGATCCGAAAGCATTGAAGTGTGTTTTTTTTGGGATATTCATCGAGTCATAAGGGCTATAAATGTTTTCATCTCCTACTCGTAAGCGGTTCATCACCATGGATGTCACCTTCCTTGAGTCGGTCTCTTACTTTCCAGGCCCTTGTGCCGCCTCTCCTTAGGGGAGCATTGTTGTGAGGAAAGGCAACGGCAACGGCAACGGCAACCTGTTCCCTTGCCATTAGCTATGGATGCCCTTGATAGTGCTGCTCTTGACATTGCTCCCAAAATTGATATTGTTGATACTGGTACTAGCAAGTAGGGGGAGCTTGAGCTGCAAGTGTACGCACGGCGTCGGTTGAAAGGGACACAGACCACCACTGAATTCCAAGGCCAACAATCATCCTCGATGGACTCAGGTAATCCCATTTCTATTCCTGCTCTCTATGACTCTGATCTTCCTGTCAATCATAGGAACGGAAAGAGATCGTGTACTCAACGTTCTATTGCTAGCTTTATTTCATAGGACAATTTGTCTTCTTTCTACAAGTCCTTTGTTACCTCCTTGTCCTCTGTTGCACTTCCTTCGTCTGTTACAGAAGCTCTGACGCACCCTAGGTGGAAAGAAGCAATGTATGAAGAAATGAATGCATTGGGAAAAAACAACATGTGGGAGTTAGCGGACTTGCCAAGAGGCAAGAAATCTGTTGGATGCAAGTGGGTTTATACTGTGAAGTACAAACCAGACGGCTCGGTGGATCGTTACAAGGCAAGATTGATTGCAAAGGGCTACTCTCAGACTTATGGGATTGACTACAAGGAGACATTTGCTCCTGTGGCCAAGCTTAACTCTATAAGAGTTATTCTTTCCCATGCAGCGAACCAGTCTTGGTCCTTATTTCAGCTTGATGTCAAGAACGCTTTCCTTTATGGGGATCTGAAGGAAGAAATCTATATGCTGCCCCCTCCTGGCTTTCAACTCTCTACGGGGTGAACAGAAAGTGTGTAAGCTAAAAAAATCCTTGTATGGCTTGAAGCAGTCACCAAAGGCGTGGTTCGAACGGTTCAGTGGGGTAGTGAAACGACTGGGGTACAATCAGTCAAGCAGATCGTACCTTGTTTATGAGACGTGCCGAAGGGTACATGACAGTCTTGATTGTGTATGTGGATGATATTATAATTACGAGGAATTGTGCTGAAGAGATTATCTGGTTGAAAGAGTTTTTGGCATCAGAATTTGAAATCAAAGATCTAGGCACATTGAAGTACTTTATGGGGATTGAGGTTGCAAGATCTGCTAAAGGAATCTTTATCTCTCAAAAGGAAATATGTGCTAAACCTGTTACAGGAAACCGGTATGTTAGGGGCGCGACTAGTCGATACTCATATTGAAGCAAATCACAAACTCGATGGTCAGTCAGGGGAGCCTGTAGAGGATGTGGGCAGTTTTCAGAGGCTGGTGGGGAGGCTTATATATTTAGCTCATACACGAATGATATTGCATATGCAGTGAGTGTAGTGAGTCAGTACATGCATGCTCCTCCTGCAACTAATCTAGACGTTGTTCACAGAATATTGAGATATTTGAAGTCATCACCAGGCCGTCACTTGTTATTCAGGTGTTACGGCCATATGCGTATTGAAGGCTTTACAGATGCTGATTGGGCGGGAGCTCAAGATGATAGCCGATCTACGCCGGGATATTGTACCTTTGTGGGAGGTAATCTGGTTACTTGGCGAAGCAATAAACAACAGGTTGTAGCTCGCTCAAGTGTTGAAGCAGAGTTTAGATCTATGACTCATGGTGTATGTGAGCTACTATGGCTCAGTGTGGTACTTGGAGAGCTTGGTTTTCCGGTAGAAGGATCCATGTCGTTGTATTGTGACAATAAGGTTGCAATAAGTATTGCATACAATCCAGTTCAGCATGATAGAACCAAGCATATTGAAGTGGATCGTTATTTCATTCTTGAGAAGGTCACCTCTGGAGTAATTTGCACACCCTTTGTCCCTTCAGCTGACCAGGTAGCGGATGTACTTACGAAGGGTGTTGTATCAATTTCTTTTCATGAGTGCTTGAGCAAGTTGGGCATGATTGACATTTATGCGCCAACTTGAGGGGGAGTGTTGAAGGATATTCTTGCTATATCACTATTTGTTATGTCTTTTATTTTCTTATTCTATGTAAGGGCCCACAATAATTAATATATAATCTTTTCTTTGGAGTGTGTACGGTTAACACTCTCCAGCAATTCTTCTCTTCTCTCTTCTTCTATTCTAGGGTTATCCCAATTGACCCTAGAATATTTCAACTATTTGAACTAATAACAAGCTTAGCCCCGGCTTGAAATCAATGGCCTAGCCTGAATAGTTAATTACTTAATTTTGGGGTACCCTCGAGCCAAGCCATTTCCACATGTGATGGAGGCCATGCTTGGGCCTAGCTTCTTAGGTCCCAGGTCAGGCTTGGCCCGAGTGCCCGACCCTAGTCCTACTAAGCCTAAGCAATGATATACATGAATATGTTTATATTTATATACTTGAATTTATTTGAGATTTAAAGCTGGATGGACCCTATAAATGGCCTTAGGCTGTTTGGGTTTTTTAGGTCTTTGACTAGGTGTGTTCAAGATGACATGTGTCTAGGGAACTTTCTTGTTCCAGTCTGATTTTCCCTTAGATAACAATGCTAGGTCTAAGCCTGGAAATCCAAGTCAAATTGTACAAGGTTTTTGATAGGCTACCACAAATTATAATTATTGATTGACAGACAGAACTTAGGCTAGGTTGTTTTGGTATGAGTTAGATGCTAAATAGGTTAAGCTTTGAGGTGGAAACCAGTCCCATTATTTTTATTTCTTAAGGCTCAAACTAGCAGCCAAGACACTTCAGTTCTTGGTTCTTATTGTGTCCCCCCCCCCCCCCCCCCCCCCCCCCCCCCCATCGACTAGAAAAAGAACATATTTTTAGCTCCAACTTTTAACTCTTTTTCTTTGTGTTGCACTCCACATTAGATTCTCCTATTCAAAGTCCCTTATGATTAAGAATGAGGGAATGCGTAATTGAAATTTTCTTAATTACTGCATTTGGTCAAAGGAGATTATATAAACAATATTAAGTAGGGTAGTAGTAAACCAATATCCCTGGAGATTCGCTAATATTATAGAATATATTAGGGAATTGGTTGGAGGATGAATCATTATATATCCCTTGCCCACTGAAATGAAAAAGACATGGCAGATTCTCTGGCTAAAGATTGTGTACATAGGAATAGTTTGTTTATAGGGAACATGATTCCTTAGTTTCGGGAATTTTGGTTATGCCTTGGGGATGCCTTGTCCCCCCTTTTTAAAATGCAATCCGAATTTTATAGCAACTTAGTGGTGAATGGAGTTCATTCACTTATTCACCGGCTAGTCTCTAACTTACTGTGTCTACATGTATCTTTTCTAGATATCGACTGTGGTGCTGAATTGCCTTGACAAAATCCAAAGATATTTCTTATTGAATGAAAACGGTCGCAAGACGTGGTTTCTTTTGGTGAATTGGAAATTGGTGCGTCAACCTATAAAATGTGAAGGTTCGGGATTTATTGTGGATAATGAATAAGGATTTTTTAGCGAAGTGGTTATAAATGTATGGAAAGGATGACGCCTTGCGGAGAAGAATCATTTGCCAAGTTTGGCTCTACAAATTGGGGTTGAGATAGTATGGAATTAGTTACATTTTAAGGTGTAGGTTTTTCGAAGGATATTCTGAAACATGGTTTTAAATTTCAACGTAATGTGCCTAACAACATATTTCTAGAATTTGAACTTCTGGCAAGAAACATTATAGGTAGGTATAAAGTTGCTATTAGAATGTCTTATTTTCTGGTTCATATGAGGTTAGGGGTGTCTTTGTAATTTCATTGATAGTTCGGGGATCTAGTCGTAAAAACTCGGAATACCTATCAATAAAATATGGGACGTGTGGGCTAGAGAATATCAATCCCACTGTCTCCTTGTTCTCTTTTTTTTTTCCTCTTCTCTCTTCCCTCTTCTCTCTTTTCTTTTTTCTTCTTTCATCAAAACCCTAGAAAACTTACATGGTATTAGAGCAATAATCTATAGGGTTTCATTTCATCTATTTTCTTCATCTTTTTTCATTGGTACTATTCCCGTATTGCTATTCATGGGTACTATTCCCATGTTACTATTCACGGGTACTATTCACTTTCAAACCCTAATCTAATCTAGGGTTGTGTTCCTTTTTGTTTTATGGAATTTCGATCCCATGTGTTCTTCTTGGCAAAGTGATGTGACACCCCTCCTCATGTCAACAAATGAAGAGGGTATGACGTGTTTGTCGTGAAGTTTAATGGTGTAGTTGCTGGAAATCAAGTGTGTTGAGAGAATGTTTTCTCATAGTTGCTGATTGTATGTGTGCTGTAAAATCGAATGAGGACATTGTATGGTGTTGGGAGTTTTCTATAAGTGTTGGAGCCGATCGTTTGGCGCCTTAGATCTGCTGACAGTTGTTGTTTGGTCAAATCGCAGGCCATAGATGTGTTGTATGGTGCTGTTTATTGAAGCCTATTGATTTGCCTAGTGGTGTTTGGTGTGAAATCATAGCTCTTTGTTGTGATGTATTTTTCTGCTTGGATGTTGTGATCACTTTATTTTGTTGGTTTTAATGGAAGAAAAGAGTAATTTATTTCCTCAGATTTTTATGGAATGCCAATGATTTGTTAAATTGAATGGTACTAATTACCTTCAATGGGCCAAATTTGTGGAAGTCCTCCTAACAGCAAAAGGAAAACTGAAGTATTTGACATCAGACCCCAACAGGGGTCAAAAGAGTATGATGAATGAATTTAGGAAAATGCTCAGATCCAAAATTGGTTGTGGAATGGCATGGAACCCAATGTTAGCATGGACGTCATTTTTCTCGACACAACCAAAGAAATTTTGGATACTTTATGGAACATGTACTCGGCTGAAAAAAACATATCTCGTACTTATTAATTATTCCAACAGATTTTCTCTTCAAGAAGAGACAAATCATTGGGAGAATCTTACTTAAAGCTGCGTGGTATGTGGGAAGAGTTGAATGTGCATCAACTCCTGATTACAGATTTCAAAACTATGAGGGTACAACGTGAGGAATTTAGGATAATGAAATTCTTATATGATTTGAAGCCCGATTATGAACTTGTTTGATCTCGGATTTTAGGAAGTCATGAACTTCCTTCTTTGAATGAAGTATATTCACGATTGCATAGAGTTTTACTTGCTGCCGCCACTACTTACTAATAAATGGGACAAATTTGCTTTAGTTGTCCCATCTAGCCGTGGAGATAGTAATCATGGTGATGATCGTGGTGGTGGCAATGGGGTTCGAGGCGGTAGGCCTTCTCGTGGTGGTAGAGATTTAGGGGGGAGGCCGAGGTAGAGGATGGGGTAACCGGAGTTGTACTCATTGTGGCCTAACCAATCACACTGTTGAATTGTGTTGGGATTTGTATGGAAAACCAGCCTGGGCTAATCAGGTTACTACCTCCAAAGACAAAGGACACACTGACCAAGTTGCCAAAATTTAAAATGAGTAGGAAAAATTAATGAAGAAGATACAATTGATGAATCTTCCTTCATCTTTTGTAACGACATTAGCCAATTCAAGACTGCTTGGTCGTCTCCATGAGGTACATATCCCTCCCCTGGTCCGTATGGGAGAAAAGCGGCGTCTTCTCGGTGCGATCTTTCTATGAGGAGATGAACATAGGGGGTAGCTTTCGGTCTCTGGTTGCCTTGGTGTGGAAACCTAGAATTCCCACTAAAGTCGATCCCTGGACAAGATTCTGATAGTCGATCATTTGATTTCTAGAGGGCTTATTCTTGTGAATTTTTGCTCCATGTGCAAGAATAATAGGGAATCAGTACACCATTTGTTCTTGCATAGTGACGTGGCGTGGGAGGTGTGGTCAGAGTTCCTAAGGGAAGTTGGGTTGAGATGGGTGGTGCCGGGATCTATCACGAACCTTCTCCTGTGTTGGCGCCCTCTAGCTTTCTCTAAAAGAGGACGTGTTATCAGGAAATTACTCCCCTTCGCGATTTTGTGGGGATTGTGGAAGGAGAGAAACTAGCAGGTGTTTGAAGACAAAAGTCAAGGGCTTAGTCTTCTTATGGTCTAAAGTGTATATGGAATGTAGAGGGCTTTTCTTTGAGGATTTTGTTTGCTGCTGGGACCTCCTTTGTCTTAGGGATGCTTGTTAATGTGGCCCTCGGCCTCCTTTCTTGTTCAGTGCTCGGCTTTGTGTAGGCCATCTCGACCTCCCAACCTGGGCTGCTTTTGTTTTTGGCATGAAATTACATAGAAAAATGGTTTATACTGAGGAAAAACTCAAATAATACACAACCCATAGAGCGTTTGATCTTGATTCCAACTCCAACAAGTTGTTTTTGATTGAAAACCCATACTGAGTGGCTGTTTTCATCTATGAACCTCCCCAAAAGCAAGCAAATATGGAAAAATGGGGATACAAGTGTTTAATACACTTCTAATCTGTGTTAAAATATCGGTCCTGAATAGCAAAATTTGCCTAAATTTTACAGGTAAGCTTCACTTCGCCATGCCTTAATTTGACAAAATTCGCCAAACTTATGGGTAATTTTAATACCATTCTAGCTTTGCTGTACTTGCTTCTTAAAGGCAAATATTTACAGTTTTGAGACAGCTTCTCTATTGTCCAGATTAGTTAACAAAATAAAGATCATTGTTACAGTTTATGGTTCTGAATTTTGTGTGTATTGTTCGGAATATTTATTTATTTAGATAAATTGCATGATTTAGTTCAATTAGTTGTTCATCTTTTGAGGGAAGTATGCTCTTGACAGATTTTGCATCAAGTGTAAGAATCTCCTTGGTAGTATATTTTATGTTATCTTCTTGTTTAATCATATATAAATCCATTAATGCTTGGGCCTTTTGTATAAGATGACCCTGTACGCAAAAGAACCTAAGCAAGTCTAAACACAAGGACAAGAAGTCATCTTCCCCTGCTTGTGCTGTGGCAAGGAAGATGGCTCCCATGCAACAGGTCTTCTCCCCGCCTGACTTGGTTCATTCTTTTGACCCATTTGTTTGTTCTTCGTTCTTACTATCACATCGATTGAACTTAGTTTCAATATCAACACATCTTGGCATAATCAATAATCATTTTTAATTTACATATCGTTTTTACTTTTGTTTTGGCTAAGTTTATTCACACACTGTTTTTAAAACACAATATTGTGCTGCTAGGTGTATGCAGTGGATGCCAGTGAGATTGCAGTTCAGGTACTTTAGTGCTTTTGAACCCATAGTACTGGCTGATGTATGTTGCTTTCTGTTTCGATTTTCAACTGTCCAGTTTTTGGCCTATTATTTAGGTTACCTCTTTCATCTTTTATGGCTTGTAAGTACTCTTTGTTGTTGTTTACATTCCTAGTTCACAATCTTGCTGGGTTGGCTTAAGACCTGTCCCTGTTAGTGCAATCTTGTTTTCTTATGTACTCTTACATTATTATGCATTTTTTTTTGACACATTAGTCCTAGAATTAGTTTTAAAGTTGGATATTCTTCATTCAAAATTAGTCACCAAATAATGGAATTGCTAGTACATACAGATAGATATATTCGAAGAATCGAAGGTATAAAATTATCCAACCCCAAATAGTTGGGAAGGCTTGGATGATGATGACTTGAAGAAATGTTGGAGTTATAGTATACTATAAATAGTATAACTTAGGTTAAAGCGTTGAATCCTTGATATAACTTCTGTTAGTTTCATCACGAGCAATGTTTATAAAACACATACACGTGATTCTAACTTTTTTCTCATTTCATCATAGAGCTGGACCACTAATAATATGTTTGTCCAACTATGGGAGAATGACACAAGCGTAGGTATAGAAAGCTTCTACTGAAGTATGCCGCTTCCTCTTTGCACCCCCTCAGTCACACCAATGGCTACCACTCTCATGAGTCACGACTCCATGAAATCGCCTTAAATGCCCTTAATTGTATTGTATCATTTTTTTTTTTGTTGCTTTAATTCTAAACATAATTATTGAATGAGTTTATCTTATCGTTATATTAAATGGAAACATTATAAGATTTATTGTTATATGAATATTATTGCAATGTGATTCTTGTTATCAGATACATATTTTAGACGTATTTAGTAGTTCTGTAAATACCCCTTGTTATGAGGGGTATACTTGTCTTTTGTAATGTTCCCTTTTATAGAAATGAATTATGGAGTCATATGCTAGACACATGACACCCTTCTCTCTTCTCTCTCAATTCTAACTTGACCCTAACCCTAAAACCTCCATTCCAACTTGGTATCAGAGCCAAGCATCATCAACACCCATCCGCCGAAGTACATCGGAAGAGGAACCAGGGGCAATTTGACGATTGCCGATGGCATCAGGCTGTAAGGCTAACATCATCGACGATACGGACACGTATATCGAGTTCTCGCGAAACCCTTACCACTTGATAGATCTTGATTTTTCATTAATTATATTTTTTGGGAATTTTTTGGGGCATTCTTGATGATTTTAAGACCCATCTTCTCCAGAAATTCGTTTTTTATTGTTTCTTGAACCAACTTCATGTCTGATTTCTGTGGGATTTTTTGAGGGGTTTTATCTGTTCGTTTTGACTTCCTACAATCATAGGGAACTTTTGAATCCAATCTCATGGGGGTTTGGAGCTCTATTGACGAACCCATGAAGAGTTCTCTCCACAAGAGTTACCGCCGGTAGCTTATTTTAGCTTTTTTGGACTATCGGTTGGGTCTTTTAGCTTCCCAACTCGGTTCCAAGCCCCCCTTCCATGGTTTATATGGGTCCTATGGTGCTTCAATCCATTGATGTGCTGCTGTTAGGTCTCTTCGGGTTCACTAGAGCTTCCTCAGAGCCTCTTGCATGCTCTCTTGGGTCCTCTTGGCTATGATATAGACTTTTTTAAGGCTTTCTTGTGTTGATTTGGCCTTCGTTCGAGCCTATTGTGTTTTTTCTTGGTACTCCATTGACTTGATTAGCTATGGATACTTCGCCACCTATCCTGGGTAATCCCTCAGGGTCCAATATGAGCACGGCAGCCACCTCCAGTGGAGCAGGAGGGTCTATGGTGCATCAGTTGGCTTACGAAAACCCCGGATTGTAGATCACCTCAGTGAAGTTAGACGGTAAGAATAATTTGGAGTGGCCTCAGGCTGCCTAGTTGTTTATTAGAGGCCGTGGGAAGTTGGGCCATGTTACTGGGGATACAGTTGAGCCTGCTAAGACTGATCCGACATATCGATTATCGACAATGGGAGACCGATGACCTTACAGTTATGTCTTCGCTCCTCAACTCTATGCAACATGATATCAGCCGGAGCTTTGTGTTTATGCGCACGGCTCAGGAGGTTTGGGAGACTACTAGGAAGACCTATTCCCAACAACAGAACACTTGTGGGGCCTTTTAGTTGAAGCAGAGTATCTCCCGTTTCCGGCATGGGGAGAGTCCCTTGCTAAGTACTACACCTCTCTCCGCAGCATGTGGCAGGAGCTCGATTACTATTATTCATATCAACCTCCACGTCCCGAGGATGCCCTTCCATATCAGCGGCATGTGGAAAAGGGCATGATATTTGAGTTCCTTTCTGGACTCAATCCGTCGTACGAGCTAGCTCTGGTCCAGATCCTTAGTAGCATGGTGGATCCTCCCTCTCTTAGTGAGGTCTATGCCTACCTTCATGTGGGGAAAGTCGGCGGATATCTCTCCAGGATGAGCATCCAATCTCCGAGTGATCAACACTGGTCACATCCTCTGCTTCTCCTATCTACCAGTCTCAGAAGGGCCGACCTTATCAGCATCCTGCTTCTACTCTGTCATATGCTTCTACTAGTCCTCATGCTGGGAAGCTCTCTATTAGGGAGAGCCGAAGTGTGTCTACTGCGGTAAGATTGGGCATGTGAGAGACTGATGCTGGAAGTTATACGGTCGCCCTAGCCAAACAGGGTCTTCTGGTGCTCATACTGCTAGTATGGATGCTCCTTTGCCTCCTCAGGGACAGTCACTGCCGAGTTCTACCATGGCTTCCCCTGGTGGTATCTCTGCTGTTGAGGCGCTTGCTCAGTCAGCTTGATGGTCCTTCTGCCACACCATCGACTTCCTTTGCTCAGTCAGGTAACATTAGACCTGCCCATCATGTGTCCACTCCTTCATCTAGTCCCACCTGGATCATTGATTCAGGGGCTTCGAAGCATATGACCGGCACGTCTTCTTTATTTTCTACCTAGTCCATTTGTTCTGGCCGTGATAAGGTGAAGACTGCAGATGGCACCTTATCATCTGTGTCTGGGAAAGGGGATGTCCTCCCCTCTCCTAAACTTCCTCTTTCATTTGTCTTGCATGTGCCCAAATTTACCTCCAATCTTTTATCTGTTAGTGCTTTAACTAAAACCTTGGACTGCAGTGTCTCATTCTTTCCTTCTACTTGTGTCTTTCAAGACCTAGAGACGAGAATGACGATTGGCACTGGACATGAGGTTGATAGCCTCTACCTTCTGGATGGACGACTTCTTGAGCCCACAACACTGCAGTCTTCTTCTAGTAGTAGTAGTAGGATAGATTCTGTTTTATGTTGGCATGCCCGTCTGGGGCACGTCTTTTTTCAGTACCTGCAACTTATTTTCAGCTTTATTTGTTTCTATTTTATTGTCTGACTTGCACTGTGAGACTTGTGAGCTGTCAAAACATTGTCGTTCTACTTATCCCTCCAGAGGTAATCGAAGCTCTATTTCTTTTGATCTTGTGCATTCTGATGTGTAGGGTCCTGCCCCTATTTCTTATAGTTTTGGCTTCCGCTATTTTGTTACTTTTGTTAATGATTATACTAGGTGTACATGGGTTTATCTCATGAAAACCAAAGATAAGGTTCATTCCATCTTTAAAGGTTTTCATAAGATGATCCAAACCCAGTATGGTGCCTCCATCAAGGTCATTCGTTCTAACCAGGGTGAAGAATATATGTATAGGGGTCTTCAACAGTATTTTTAGACCATGGGATTTGTCATCAGAATTCCTGCAGCTACACCCCTCAACAAAATGGTATAGCTGAAAGGAAAATGCGTCATTTGACTGAGGTAGCTTGATCTCTTTTGATTGGCTCAATGTCCCCAACCCCTATTGGTTTGATGCTGTGTTGACTGCTGGTGATTTGACTAACAGAATGCCATCTCGTGTGCTTCAATTCGAGTCTCCTCTTCAGGTCCTTTCTCCAAGTTCTTCCTATTCGTGGTTCCTCTTCACATCTTTGGGAGTGTATGCTATGTGCATATCCTGGGTCCCCATCGTACCAAACTAGGTCCCAAAACGCTTAAGTGTGTCTTTTTTGGTTACTCTTCTACCCATAAATGGTATAAGTGTTACCATCCATCATCAGGGAATAAGTTTGTGTCTATGGATGTCACCTATCATGAGGAACTGCCCTTTTTCTCCCCCGTCTCTCTTTAGGAGGAGAATAGTAGTGAAGAGAGGTGGAGTGTTCTTCTTCCTGCTATATCCCTATCCCCTCCTTTAGAGTTTGTGAGGTCTCCGCCTACTTGAACTAGTGTGATTGATAGTGGTCCTAGAGCTCTGAAGGAGCTCAAAGTCTATAGCAAAAGGGGGAAAGCCACAACTGATCCAGCACTAGTGGTTCTATCGTTGGATCCAGGTAATCCTTCCTCTCTCTCTATACTTGTCATTTTCTATTCTATTGATGATTCTGATTTTCCCATTGCTTTAAGAAAAGGCACTAGGAGGTGTACTCAACATCCATTGAGCAACTTTGTTTCATATGATGCATTGTCCCCCTCGTACAAAGTCTTTGTCACAGACATTTCCATTATTCCTATTCCCTCTTCCGTGGCAGAAGGATTGGCACACCCTAGATGGAAAGCTTCTATGGTAGAAGAAATGAAGGCCTTGGACAAGAATAAAACATGGGAGCTCGTCGACTTGCCAAGAAGCAAGAAGCCTATTGGATGTAGATGGGTGTTCACCATGAAGTACAAAGCCGATGGATCAGTGGAGAAGTACAAGGCGAGACTGTTAGCCAAGGGGTACATTCAGACTTATGAGATTGACCATGAGGAGACCTTTGCACCTGTAGCAAAGATGAACTTCATCAGGATGTTGTTGTCCCTAGCAGCAAACCAAGCATGGCCTTTACAGTAGAATTTTAGGGTTTCGGGAAGAGAGGAGAAGAAGAGAGAAAAAGAAGAAGGGAAAGCGTTGGAGAGTTACGTCTACCAACGTCCCACGATATTATTTATATTACTAGGTCAAAACAATTACACCCACATTAATATCTCCACCCACCATATATCTTATATTATATTCTCCCTCATACTGACAACACTCCCCCTCAAGTTGGTGCATGAATATCGATCATGCCTAACTTGTCCAAACAAGCCCGAAATTGAGCAATGGCAACACCTTTGGTGAGAACATCAGCCACTTGTTCTGACGTAGGCACGAATGGTGTACAGATTACTCCCGAAGTAACTTTCTCGCGAATGAAATGTCTATCCACTTCAATGTGCTTTGTTCTATCATGTTGCACGGGATTATGTGCAATGCTTATGGCCGCCTTGTTGTCACAATATAACGACATAGATCCTTCAATCAGGAAACCTAGCTCCCTAAGTAAAATTTTTAGCCATAGTAGCTCACACAGACCATGGGCCATAGATCGGAATTCGGCTTCCGCACTTGACCGAGCTACCACTTGCTGCTTCTTGCTCCTCCAGGTTACTAGATTGCCTCCCACAAATGTGCAATAGCCTGAAGTAGACCGTCTATCATCTTGGGCACCAGCCCAATCTGCATCAGTAAAGCCTTCAACCCTCGTATGCCCATGACGACGAAATAACAATCCCTTCCCTGGGGATGACTTCAAGTATCTCAAGATACGGTTAGTAGCTTCCAAGTGCGGTGTACGAGGTGCGTGCATGTACTGGCTCACCACACTCACGGCATATGTAATATCCGGTCGTGTGTGAGCTAGGTAGATGAGGCGTCCCACGAGTCTCTGAAAGCTACCCACATCCTCAAGGAGTTCTCCTGATTGACCATCTAGCCGATGGTTTGCTTCAATCGGGGTATCAACAGGTCGTGCCCCCAACATGCCTGTATCCTGAAGTAAATCCAATACATATTTCCTCTGGCATATGTATATTCCCTCATTCGATCTTGCAACCTCAATGCCCAAGAAGTACTTTAAGGTGCCTAGATCCTTAATTTCAAATTCAGCTGCCAAGAAGCTCTTAAGTCTGGAAATTTCTGTTGCACAGTTCCCTGTGACAATAATGTCGTCCACATACACAATTAGGATAGTCGTAGTCCCCCCTACTCGTCTGATAAAGAGTGTGTGGTCTGCCTGACCCTGGTTGTATCCCAATTGTTTAACTGCTCCACTGAATCTTTCAAACCATGCTCTTGGTGACTGTTTCAAACCATACAGAGTTTTCTTCAACTTACACACTCTCTGCATGTCATCAGACACCCGGAACCCCGGAGGGGGGAGCATGTAAACCTCTTCTTTCAAGTCACCATGGAGGAATGCATTCTTAACATCGAGCTGTAGTAGTGGCCAGGACTGACTTGCTGCGAGTGAGAGAATAACCCGAATAGAGTTTAGTTTGGCTACAGGAGCGAATGTCTCCTTGTAGTCAATACCATATGTCTGAGAATAGCCCTTAGCCACCAGCCGTGCCTTGTATCTATCCACAGATCCATCCGGTTTGCATTTCACTGTATAGACCCACTTACATCCAACCGGCTTCTTGCCCTGTGGTAACCGAACCAGTTCCCATGTGTTATTTTTTTCCAGTGCGTTCATTTCCTCAACCATCGCCTCCTTCCATCTGGGTTGTGCTAGAGCCTCTGTGACAGAAGAAGGAAGAGTAACAGAGGACAGGGAGGTAACAAAAGATTTGTAGGATGGTGATAAGTTATCATAGGAAACAAAATTAGCAATAGGGTGTTGAGTACAGGATCTCTTCCCTTTCCGAAGGGCAATAGGAAGATCAGAACTACTATCACATAAAGAAGGGGAAACCAAAGGGGAACCAAATGAGGAATTACCTGGGTCCAGTGAGGAGGAGTCTTGACCTTGACATTCAGGAATGGTCTTTGTCTCCCTTACTCTACGACGAGTATAGACTTGCAGCTCCCCCTGCTTGCTAGTGTCTCTGTCATGCATAATAGTATCAATAACTGGATCAGCTAATGTCACGGGCAAAGCAGGGGTCACATGCCGTTCCTCACACCAACTACTCTCCCCCTGAGGATCGGCAGGGCTAGCAGCGGAAAAAAAAGGAGCCGATTCTAGAAAAGTGACATCCATAGTAACAAACCTCCTTCGTGTGGGAGGATGATAGCATTTATACCCCTTCGAGCTTGAAGAGTACCCTAAGAACACACATTTAAGTGCTTTAGGGTCCAACTTTGTCCGATGAGGGCCAAGGATATGGACGTAACAAACACAGCCAAAGATTTTCGGAGGAACCGCAAATGGAGGACTAGAGGGACGAAGGAACTGAAAAGGAGTGTGGAACTGAAGAGACCGAGACGGCATACGGTTGATGAGGAAGGCAGCAAGAAGCACGGCATCAGACCAATAAGTTTTGGGAACATTGTACCACAAAAGGAGAGAACGAACCACTTCCAGTAGATGTCGATTTTTTCTTTCGGCCACCCCATTTTGTTGTGGGGTGAACACACATGAATTTTGATGCTCAATACCATGCTCTGCCAGATACAACTTCAACCCCCCATACATGTACTCCCCCCCTTGATCAGATCGGAGAACTTTTATACACTTTCCAAACTGGGTAAGGATGAGTTTGTGGAAGTTCTGGAAGATAGAAAACACTTCATCTTTAGATTTCATAACAAATATCCATGTGCACCTAGAGAAATCATCCACAAACGAGACAAAGTAGCGATAACCAAAAATTGAAGTAACCGGGGACGGGCCCCAAACATCAGAATGAATCAAATCAAAAATAGCATTACTTTTATTACCCCGTGGTGGGAAAACAGAACGAGTGTGCTTGGACAGAGCACACACTTCACAATGAAGTTCAGACAGCGATACAGACTGAAACAATGCAGGAAATAAGAGACGTAAATATGGAAAAGACACATGACCAAGACGAGCATGCCAAGACAATAGCTGCTCCTTATCGAAACTATTATTATGACTACGAGACTGCAACGCTGCTGGAACCGTGGGAGACGCATCCAGGAGATAGAGACCATTCACTTCACGTCCAGTGCCAATCGTCCTCCTCGTGACCAAGTCCTGAAACACACAATGAGAAGGAAAGAAAGTGACACAACAATTCAGGGTTTTTGTGAGAGAGCTAACAGAAAGCAGGTTAGTATCAAACTTGGGAACATGAAGGACAGAGGATAAAGAAATCTCAGATGTGGCTATGACACGACCTTTCCCAGAGACAGAGGAAAGGGTGCCATCTGCGATGCGGACTTTATCAGCCCCAGAACCCACAGAATAGGAAGAAAATAAGGTAGACATACCCGTCATATGCTCTGAAGCCCCCGAATCAATAATCCAGGGTGAGGAAGAAGTAGAGGCGGAAACATGATGGGCAGAACTTATGGTACCTGACTGGGCAAATGCCGAAGTGGCCGAAGGTCCATCTAAGTGGGCCATAAAGCGCCGTATATTCTCGAGCTCCTCTCGAGAAATAGTAACTGGTGGTGTGTCCGAGGAAGGGGATGGATCTGTAGGAGTATCCATAGCAACGCTGTGGGCAGTGGGAGGTGCGCGTGACGACGGCAGGGACGACTGCGGGGGTCGTCCAACAATATTCCAACATTTTTCTTTACTATGGCCCTTCTTGCCACACCCCTCACACATATGAAGACTCCAGCATTTATCTTGACTGTGGCCTTTCTTGCCACAATGAGCACAAGTAGGTGGAGGACCTTTAGGGCGATGCTGTGGTGGTTTCTGTGATGATGAAACTGCAGCCAGGGCAGACTTTTCATGTTTGGGAAGAGGAGACATGACATCTCTGCGACTTTCTTCACTTTGAACATAGGCGTATACTTGGTTAAGCGAGGGTAAATCATCTTTACTGAGCAACTGGACACGGGCTAACTCGAAATCAGCATTCAAGCCAGCAAGGAACTCATATATCCTGTTCTGATCCACCAACGTGCGATATGCCTTACCATCCGTGGTACAGGCAGGGGTAAAAACTTGATAATAATCAAGTTCCTCCCACATGCTACGAAGCTTAGCAAAATACTCGGCCAAAGGCAAGTCTCCTTGACGAAGAGTGGCAATGCTCTGGCGCAACTGATACACACGAGCAACATTCTTTTGCTGGGAATAGGTCTGAGATGCAGAGTCCCAGATCTCCTTTGCAGTAGTATGAAATAGGAATCCTCGACTGATGTGGGGCTCCATAGAGTTAAGAAGCCATGACATAACAGTCAAATTGCCCGATTCCCATTTCTCAAACTCGGGGTCATCCTCTTTAGGGGCCACTAGACGGCCAGTAAGATATCCTTGTTTTCCACGGCCACCAATAAACATCTTGGCAGCTCTAGACCATTCCAAATAATTTTTTCCAGCCAGCTTGATAGTGGTGATCTGCAACACAGGGTTTTCATATGGAGTAGGGGCTGAAACTGGAGGGCCGGTAGGCCTGGAGACCACATCTGAGGCTCCGGATGCATCTGACGTCGGCATAGCTGCGTCGCAAACAACAAATAACAAGCAAATAATAGAAAAAAACCACCCAATAAACAGCTACCACGATCTGAGACAAACCGGAGGCACAACGGAGATCGAAACGAGTCAAACGACTCAAGCCACGCTAACCAAGAGATCACGGAGTGATGGGATCATCCCAAAGTTCCAACAAAGCATCCAAGAAAGGATTAAAAGCATAGGGGAGCCAACCAAGAAGGATTGAGGGTGTTCGTGATGCCCAATAAGGGCAAAAAAGTCGCCGGCGGTAATAATAGGGGGGAGAAATCGATCCCCCAGCCTCAATACTCCACCAAACTTGAAATAAATGGCATAGGCTTGTAGGTAATAATGGGAGGGACCAAAACGAAGCAGCAATCGAAGCCAAGAAGCTTTGAAAGAGGTCGCAAATCACCACGAACTGAAACGAGCCTGTTTTTCAATATTTTCGAATATCAGCCATAACATGCTCAAAAAAGGTCCAAAAAATTCCCAAAAAATCACCAAAATTCCTAGAAAAATGTCATCTACTGGAAGGTGAAGGTTTTGGAGATCTTGAGCACCCTGTCCATACAGCTGATGACGTCAGCCGTACGGCTCCATGACGTCAGCGATGACGTCAGCAATGTTGATCACCCCTTGAAGGTATGTGGCGTGAGGAGATTCACCCCTGAAGTTTTCGTGCGGATTCGATTCGCTAGGCTCTGATACCAAGTAGAATTTTAGGGTTTCGGGAAGAGAGGAGAAGAAGAGAGAAAAAGAAGAAGGGAAAGCGTTGGAGAGTTACGTCTACCAACGTCCCACGATATTATTTATATTACTAGGTCAAAACAATTACACCCACATTAATATCTCCACCCACCATATATCTTATATTATATTCTCCCTCATACTGACAACATTTACATCAACTGGATTTGAGGCATTTCTTCTTGGTAACCTGCATGAAGAAGTATACATGATGCCCCCTCTTGGATTCACCCCACCAGGGGACAACATCAAGGTTTGTCGACTGAGGAAAGCCCTCTATGGGCGTAAGCAATCTCCGAGAACATGGTTTGAGAGGTTCATCCTAGCAGTGAAGAAGTTGGGTTACACTCAAAGTCAAGCCGATCACGCCCTATTCGTGAAGCACATAAGGAAGAGTACCACTGCCCTCATTGTTTATGTTGATGACATCATTCTGACAGGGAATGATGCAGAAGAGGTGACCAAGCTGAAGAGTCACCTAACAGGGGAGTTTGAGACAAAAGATTTGGGGTGCCTCAAGTACTTTCTAGGCATAGAGGTTGCAAGATCCAGTCAAGCAATCTTCATCTCACGAAGGAAGTATGTTCTAGATCTGTTGAAGGACTCTGGCAAGCTGGGCGCCAAACCAGTGGAGACTCCCATAGAGCAGAACCACAAGTTGGCCGACTCAGGTAGTGAGCCTCTACATGATGTGGGGGATTTTCAGAGACTGGTTGAGAGGTTGATCTATTTCTCGCTGACTCGACCTGACATTGCCTATGCAGCCAGCGTTATTAGCCAATACATGCATTCACCCATGGAGTTTCACTTAGAGACATCACACATGATTCTGATATACCTCAAGTCTGCCCCTGGTTGAGGCCTTCTCTTCAAGAAGAATGGCCGCATGAGAGTAGAGTCATACACTGATATAGATTGGGTTGGTGCCAAGGATGACAGGAGATCTACCTCAGGCTATTGCACCTTTGTTGGGGGCAATCTGGTTACTTGGAGAAGCAAGAAATAACCTGTAGTTGCTAGATCTAGTGTAGAGGCAGAGTTTAGGGCAATGGTCCATGGCTTGTGTGAGATGCTCTGGTTGAAGATGTTGGTTGCTGAGCTTGGCTTTCCAGTCTTGGGGTCTGTGAGCTTGTATTGTGACAATAAGGCCGCCATCAGCATTGCTCACAATCCATTTCATCGTGATCGGGCCAAGTACATTGAGGTGAATCCCCACTTCATTGGGGAGAAAATTGTATCTGGGGAAGTATGTACTTCCTTTGTGAAGACAGATGAGCAAGTAGCCGATGTCTTCACTAACGGAGTTCCCAGTTGGCAACTTCACAGATGTTTATCCAAGTTGGGCAT
Source organism: Euptelea pleiosperma (assembly GCA_035048495.1). NCBI lineage: Eukaryota > Viridiplantae > Streptophyta > Magnoliopsida > Ranunculales > Eupteleaceae > Euptelea > Euptelea pleiosperma. The sequence goes on from CM068543.1 coordinate 52,469,203, forward strand.
GAGAGATATCTATGAACCAACTTGAGGGGGAGTGTTATTAGATACATATTTTAGACGTATTTAATAGTTCTTTAAATACCCCTTGTTGTGAGGGGTATACTTTTCTTTTGTAATGTTCCCTTTATATAAATAAGAATTATGAAGTCATGTGCTAGACACATGACATCCTTCTCTCTTCTCGCTCAACTCTAACCTAACTCTAACCTAAAACCTCCATTCCAACTATTCTATCCATGTTGCAAAATTTATTGGATCCTTTTTTTCTTTTCTTTGTGCAGCTCGGGGGGTGGGGGGAAGGTTTAAAAAGACGAGAAAGAGAATAAGAGAAAATGAAAGTATAGTAATGGGTCATTGATTCGCCTCTCTACCTATGTATACTTCTTTGCATCATTCTGATCCTTCACTTTAAAATGAACGCCACAGATCTGTTGAAAGATTTCAGCTGCTCTTTTGGGGAGGACAAGTAGTTTGACTACTATACGAAATAAGAATATATATTTTTTTTGATAAGTGAAAATATATTAAAAGGCCGAAGCCAAAAGATACAACCAACCAGAGAGAGGCAGGTCGAGATGACCTACACAAAACCCCGACAAGAAAACAAAAAACCAGACCCCCATTAACTCCCTTCCCTAGAACATATGCTCTCCCATCGGAACACAAAGTCTTCAAAAAATAAGCCACTACACTCCAAGACCACCTTAGACCACAAATACATCAGCTCCTTAATGTTAAGGATTATAGAATGCACTTCCAATTCTTTATCTTCAAAAACCCTTTGGTTCCTTTCCCTCCAAATGCCCCAGATGATCGCAAGAGGGGTCATTTTCCATAGCGCATTACCTCTAGATGAGAACACTATAGACTTCCAACTTAAAAAAAGAGCCATAAGAGAAGCCGGCATAACCCAACACACCCCGAACTCTAACAAGAAAGCACTCCATATCTTTGTGGCCATTTCGCAACGGAGAAGAAGATGGTCCACCAACTCCCCATTGGTTTTGCACATCTAGCAATAATGCACCAAGTTAAGACCTCTAGCCATCAAGTCGTCTATGGTAAGGATCTTGTCCAGAGAAGCCTCCTAGGCAAAGAAAGCTACTTTAGAGGGAATCTTGGATTTCCAAACTGAGGACACTGGAAAGGTAGCTCCTTCAGATCTTTGAAGTTCCACATAAAAAAGATTTCACTGTAAAAGACTTCCCTTTGTTCCAGGACCACACCCTTCTATCCTTTACCAGCGGCCTAAGGGTAACGTCCTGCAGTCTCGATATAAGGCTAGAGAACAGATCAATCTCCCAATCATTCAAGTTCCTTCTGAAACCCAAATTCCACCCTCCTATCTCCCCTTCATATCTGTAGCTAGCAAGAATCGATCCTCCTTTCTTCTCCGAAATAGAATACAACTCCGGGTAATCTTCCTTCAATTATCACCACACCAGGTATCATCCCAGAAACTGATTCTATCACCAGCTCCTACCTCGAACCGAACCCCTTTATCAAAATGCTTAGTCACCTTCAGGATACCTCTTCACACACAACAACCATAGGGGTTTCTGACTTGGAGACTTTTCCACCCATAAAAAGAGACACCGTATTTGCCCGCCATGACCAACCTCCACAAGCTGGTTGTCTCCTCCCCAAATCTCCATAACCACTTGCCCAAAAGAGCAAAGTTCATGGACTTAAGATGCTTGATCCCCAGACCACCGATGCCCTTAGCTTTACACACCTTATCCCACCTAACCAAATGCATCTTATGGTTATCTGAGCTTCCATCCCACAAGAAATCTCTCATGATCCTATCCAAGGTGAGAAATACACTGTTCGGCATCAGGAAGAGGGACATATAGTAGATGGGTAAACTCGAGAGAGAACTGTTAATCAGCACCAATCTGCCCCCTTTGGATAAGTATCTGGCCTTCCAACTAGCAAGTCTCCTGCCAAAGCTATCAATAACCGGCCTCCAAAGCTCCTTGGACCTATATGTTGCCCACAAGGGAGGGCCTAGATATGTGGTCGGGAATTTATCAATGCTACAATTCAGAATGTTGGCCAAGCCCTCCAAGTCTTCAACCTCGCCCACACTAAACAATTTGCTTTTATTGAGATTCACCCGAAGACCCGACACTGCCTCGAAACAAGAAAGGGTTCCTTTGAGGAATCTCAGCTGCAATAATACAGGAGCAAGGAAAATGAGGATATCGCCGGCGAACTGAAGGTGGGAGATGGTGGGAGTCCCCATGGAATGAACAGAAGCGGGGATAAAGGATCTCCTTGGCACAACCCCCTTGAACTCTTGAAATAACCTGCTAGGGAACCATTAATTAGGACCGAGAAGGAGGCCGACGATATGCACTTCCACATCCACTTTCTCCAACGGGTCCCAAAACCCCGTTCTGCCAAGAAGGTAATCAAGAAAGCCCCGGTTGACGTGATCATATGCCTTCTCCATATCAATCTTACAAACGATCCCAAGTTGACCCGCCTTAATTCTAGAATCGATGCATTCATTAGCGATCAGCACTCCATCGAGAATTTGACGCCCTTTCACAAACGCCCCTTGGTTAGGTGAAATCACTGAGGATAGAACTTCTCTAAGTCTCAACGCAAGGACCTTGGCTAAGATTTTATAGGCGGTACCGACCAAACTAATGGGACGGTACTCCGAGATGTCCTCAGCTCCCATAACCTTAGGAATCATGGCAATAAAGGTACTATTAGAGGAGAAGTCCAAAAAACCTTCTTCCTGAAATTCCCCCACCATCTTCATGAAATCTGCCCCGATGATCTCCCAACACTATTTATAAAAGGCAATGGTGAAACCATCTGGCCCAGGAGCCTTATCGTGGGCCAAAATGGAGAGAACATGCACCACCTCCTCCTCCGAATTGGTCTCTCCAACCGATCTCTGTCCTCCAGACTAATCTGATCAAAATGAAGGCCCTCCAAGAGGGGCCTAAAGGTGGTCGGCTATGTGTACATGTCGGAGTAGAACTCAACCACGCCCTGTCTAATACTATCTTCATCCTCCTTGATTTCTCCCTTAATCCGAAGGCGAGAAATGAAATTCCTCCTCCTGTTGGCATTGGCCACCTTATGAAAGAACTTAGTATTGTGGTCTCCCTCCTTAAGCCACTTGACCCTGGACTTTTGCTTCCAGCTGATCTCTTCCATCTTCACCAAATGTTGATACTCCCCCTTCAAATTAGTTCTCTCCATCTGCTCTTCCAACGAAAGGTTGGTATCTTCCTCTCTCTTGTCGATCAAAGCTATCTTATCAAGCACTATGCCGATTTTGTGGTCCACTCTGCCGAACACCTCCCGGTTCCAAGTCTTTATTTTTTCTTTCAGCGCCTTGAGTTTGCACCTGAAGGACTTCCCCGCCTTCCCTTCAAAGGACAAGGAAGTCCACCACTTTCCCACCTTGGCCTTGAATTGGGGATTGTTCAACCACATATTTTCAAACCGAAACGGAGTCGGTCTAGATCTGAAAACCCCCCACCCTAGCAACAGAGGAGTGTGATCCGACGCCGGTCTCGGGATCGCAACCAGAGAAACCTCCTGGAAGTGATCTTCCCAATTAGGAGACACCAGGAACCTATCCAATTTGCAAAGAGTGGGGCAAATTGGATTGTTAGTCCACGTAAATTTGGCTCCTCCCATAGGTAGCTCCATGAGGGCATTCCTATTGATAAAATCCCCGAAATCTCTCATGCTTTTGGTTAGCCTCCCTCCGCCGTTCTTCTCATGCGGGTACCTAACGACGTTAAAGTCTCCACCTATACATCACGGATCGTCCCAGAGGCCTGCTATGTCCTCCAACTCCTCCCAAAATTGAACTCTGCCGCTACTGTTCGGGGGACCATAAACTCCCGTAAGGATCCACCATAATTGCTCTCCCACGCATCTGCATCTGATATAAACCAAGAAGGCTCCAATAAGGGTTTCTTCCATCTCGAGACATCTCCTATCCCAAACAATGATAATGCCTCCAGAGGTTCCAACGGCTGGCTAAGCCTGCCACCTGAAATCCCCCATACCACAGATTTCCTTAATAATTTTCTCGTCGACCTTGTCCAGCTTCGATTCTTGGATAATAATCACCTTCGGGCCCCATCTTTTGAACAAATTTTTAGCAACAATTCTTCTTTCTCTATTCCCCAGCCCCCTAACATTCCATGACATAATGTTTAGCTTCATTAGATAACTCTTTGCTTTCTCCCACTGCGTCGACTACTGTACACTATAGGTTCTCCAGAGTTGAAGGGGCACGCCAAGCATTTAATCTCTCGAGGCACTTTGTTAGACTTCAACAGAGAGAGAGATTCATCCCTACTCGCTGAACTATCGTTCCCTGGCTTAGCCTTTGTCGGATCTTCTCCTCTTAGCCCGATCCCCGCTTTAGACTCCTCTACTAAGATAGGACTGTGGCATTCTTCTGGCAGAAAAGCTTATCTATGAGACGTCTTGGGTTCCTGCCCTTTTGGCCTAAACTTTGTTGATTCAGGGGTCTGCCCGACTCCTTGGTAACACCCATGATAGATAGCAGTAGACTCTTGACCTCTTCTTCATGTCATTTGAAAGATAAACCCAAAGATTCCCCCAGTTTAAGAATGTTGCAGTTGAACCAAGAAATGAGGTCGAATTCCAGCGGGTCACTTGAGGCGATGGGTCTAGTGATCACATTGTTTCCAATCTTGTTAAGCAATAGTCGTAAGCCCTCCCGTTCTCCAACAGGGCTGACCTGAGTAATGCACGAATTAGTTAAGCTATCTGACGATGGGACCCCTGGATCTTTGTCCTCTTGAGAAAGAACCACCGGAACCGGCACAGAAACCCGCGTGCTAGATTGACTAGTGCTGTCCTTGACGGTCTGGTTTCGGTTAAACGAACTGTCCTGGTTACCGCTTCCTGATCTCCCCCCACTCATCTCCGAATTCAGGGCACTGCTAGATCCTATCTCCCAATTCCCAAATCGCAAACTGCCCTCAAAATGAGCAGGCGGAAACACAGAGAAACCCGAAGAGATTGGAGGGGTAGGAGAGTGAACAGACAGAGGCTTCTTACCTTTGGAGTTGGCTTTCGTCGCGATCCTATCCAATGAATTGGTTGGCTTCCGTCTTGTCTCTCCAGGAAGATGTAGAGAGGAGAGGTGGTCTGGCGAAACTCTTTTTTCTTTAGGGATGAAATTCGACGAAGCCGCTGGTCTAGTATATTTGTCCTTATATTGTATTGGTAGGACCGCATTCGACCCGACTCCACTGGTCCGCTTCTTAAAGCTTCTCCCAGTTCCTCTAAACTGGACCGCCCGAATTTTAAAACGTTGAGGACCCACAGTGTCATTCCTTTTGTTCCTCGGTTTATTAACCATCTGATGGTCCCTCCACGTGTATGGACGGGAATTGCTCCCGCTCGTATTATCGGCCTCTGGCAGCCCTCTATTGGTTCTGCCTCTTTTTCCCTTGCGATACCAGCCCTAGGCTGTACGGCTAAACTCTCCGGTGGTTCTCTTTTCGGAAGCTCCTCCACACTCGATGGCGATCTCCCTCTACCGCCTCCCTGAACCTCCCTTCTGCTACGAGAGTTCCTGTCTCCTTAAAGGTCCTGATAACTCGCCTTTTCTCTTACCAGCGACCGAACGGTAGGCATATCCCAGTCAAAGAGAATATGAAGGCTAACAGTGTAAGAAGTCTCACCGTCGTCAACTACCATGGTCCTCGGAATATCCTTCGCCTTGCCTCCAACCTTCAACCGGAGAGCACTGTAGTCGGTGCCTTCTAAAGAAGCGAAATCAACCTCCACCAGACCTCCCAACCTCCCTCCGATGTATTCAAACCTCTGTTTATTCCATAAGTGAAAGGGCAGCCCCTGGACTAAAATCTAAACCGGAGAAAATACCCAATTCATGGATATAGAATTGAAAGAGGGCCACCATCTACTTAGGGCGATGATATTGTAGCCCACCCTAATTGACACCAAATCGCAAAAAAAGGCTAAGGTATGCTGATCTTCCACAAAGAGGAGTCTGCTCTTTTCTCCGCAAGGAATGAGGAAAAAGAGGTCCGTCGCTCCTGAGATCCAGGTTAACGCAACCGCGATATCCTCCCAGTTTGATTCTCTTGCTGATGACTCGCAGATCACTGCATTTGACCACCTCTCCGTTGTCCTTCTGTCTATACCGCCGGTGGTTGTGTTGTTGGGTAACGGCTTCTGGATAAACTTCTCGGCAGTAATGGTTTGTCTCCTCCCTCTGTTCCCCTCTTGAAGGGATGCCTTCTGGGTCTCCGACCGAGCAGCAGGGTAAGGAAGGATATGAGAAAGACAATCCAGCACCGTCTTCCAACCTGCACCACTTGACTCATCTGGAAAACAAAAGACCAGATTCCCGCCTTTAGCCGTAAACTCCGCTAGATGTAAATATTTACCTCCCATTCCTCCTCCCTTCAGCTATAAAGGTCCTACTCTTAACCACCGTCTTCCCCCATATGTGCTTTAACGTCTCCGCCTTAATCGCCTCCTTGAGCAGGGTTACCAACCAAAACTCGAGCTCGGTTGGAACATCTGCCTCTTCTACCCATCTTCTACCTTCTTCCCTTATGTGTATCAGAGAACTCCCACCTTTACAGATCAGGGAGAACTCAAAGGCTTTCGCCTCCACTAGCAAGATGAGATTCTCAACAAGTGGAGCGCTCACGTACAGAACGAGAGTACTCCGCCTCATTGTCCACTGGGGGGCGGTTTTCATGAGACATAAATATCAAATATATTAGATTAGATCTGGACCGGGCTCTCAAAAGCTCATGTGACCGGAGGTTTATGAACACTCTTAGGGTCAGCGAGGTCTTTACAAGACAGGCGAAACGAAAGTGTGAAGTGTACCTTACTGTAAGAGGAATGGATGCCGACCGCTAGAGGGAGCCGAAAGTCTTCCGCGCTTTTTCAGAGAGTGCAGTATAACAAACTCATAAAAGAGAAACCATTATGTCAAAAATGTCGAGGGGTCAAAGATCTCTGATACTACTGTAGATCCGACTGAGCGGAACGACCAAAAAAAGAAAGGGTCAGCTCCTCGCCCTATAATTCTAAGAAGTATAATAACTAGAAAACCGCTAGGCCATATGTACTGAGGGAAGTATAATTCTAAGAAACAGATAGTTGGTGGATCGGGTCCTCGCATTATATTTTCTTCCTTTTGGAAGAATTTGGTGCAGATATGATTGAAGGAAATGCGTAAAGGGCCGTCACATTCATTTCTTTCATCCTGTGATCCTTTTTCGTAGTCCAGTGATGGGCTGACAACCATTGGTAGTTCACCTTAGGATTTTTTAGGTATTGTACGAAGTCTTTGAGATATGGGGTGAATGATTGCAATGCAAAAAGAAGATAGAGAAAAATAGTGAGCCGTGTAATAGGCGACCATTTCGCGCGGTTCGGGGGGGCACTTGAGTCAATCGCCGGCGCCCGGCTACGCCTTGACCCCTATCCAATTTTTACCAACATGGGGGAACTAGATAGGGAGGTGAGTGCCTTTGGTGGCAAGGAATTGGATTCTTATTCGCCTTTATCCGGTCCTGGGACCACTTCTCCCTGTTCGTTCTCTGTTACACTCATAATTGAGTATGCCAATTCTTATCTAAGGGTGAAGGTACTCAAGTTTACTAGACCGTCTTACTTTTCTTATGAAAGAATAATAACTCCTAGGGGAAAGAGAAGAACTACTATGAAAGGGATCTTCTTAATTCATATAATACAAGAGGTTTCCAACCCTACCTTTCGATCGACTGTCATTTATAGGATTCGATGCCTTGACGATGCTCTTCATTACAGATCTATTCGACCTGCTGCCCCACTTGATGCTCTGTACAGAATATTGAGTGTGGTCTTTGTTCTTCCTCCCCTGTTTCCACCCTTCGGATTGTTCCCCTTTGACCTCTCTATGCGTTTAGTACTTCCTCTTTGGCCTAGCAGAAATCTATCAACCCCGGCAACCTCTAGGGAACAGTTACGCTCCATGCGAAGGAAGTTAAAAAGAAGCTAAAGAGGGTAGCGTCTCACTCCGATATACGTACTTCCCTTTTATATTATTATTATTAAAAGATAAAATTACAATAATGCCCTCAACTCATATATACACATAAAAGACTCTCAATACTCAAGCTGGAGTGAAGATGTCAATCAAGCCTAGCTTGACCAAACTAGATCGTAAGAAAGTAGGTCAAATGGCTTTAGTAAACATATCGGCAAGCTGATCTGTAGATCTAACGACAATTGCAGATATAATGCTAGACTTAACCTTTTCTCTTGGAAATGAATATCGACCTCAATATACTTTGTTCTTTCATGAAGAACAAAATCGGAAGCAATCATAATTTCATCTTGGTTATCACAGTAAAAAGATGTCGAATCTGATGGAGAGAAACCAAGCCTAGAAAGAAGAGATCGCAACCATAAAATTTCACGAGCACCTTGGGGCATGGCTCGATACTCAGGCTCAGTTGAAGATTGGGAAACAAAATTCTGTTGTCTGCTCTTCCACGCAACCAGATTATTGCCATGAAAGATACAAAGGCCTGAAGTAGACTGTCTATTTGTAATAGAACCAACATAATCAACATTAGTGAAACAAGATATAGACGACCGACCAGAATTCGTATAGAATATCCCAAGTCTGGGATTAGACTTGATAAAGCGAAGAATCCGGTAAACCATAGTCAGATGAGATGTGCGTGGTGCATGCATGAACTAACTTACCACACCCACAACGAAAGTGATGTCAAGTCTGGTTTTCGTTAAGTAGATCAGAGGACCAACTAGACACTGATAAGAAGGCTTAGGAAGTAGATCACTGAGATCAACATGTAATCGGTGAGTAGGATCCATATGAGTTTGAATAGGTCAACATCCTATCATACCCATATCCTTCAACAAATCAAGAGTGTACTTTCTCTGCGAGTGAGATACCTTTTTTTGAACGTGCAACTTTAATGCCTAGATGTTCCAAATCCTTCACATCAAAGGCACTACTCAAATCCTTTTTTACCTTAGAAATAAACACAATTCCCAGTGACGATAATGTAATCGACATACACCAGAACAATAGTGCAAAGTCCATTGCTATAGCAAGAATGACCACATTAAATCTCTGAAACCAAGTGCGGGGAGACTACTTTAACCCATAAATAAATTTGAAAAGGCGACAAATCTTCCCAGAATACTCCCCCTGAAGCCAAAAACAGGTGGAGGGTCCATATACACGTTCTCACTCAAATGACCATGAAGAAAAGCATTCTTCACATCTAGTTGAAAGAGTGGCCAATGATGTTGTGCAGCAAGAGAGATGAGTACACGGACAATATTAAGCTTAGCAATCGGAGCAAATGTTGCCCCAAAATCTATACCCAAAGTCTGATTGAAATCTTTTGCTACAAGCCGAGCCTTGTAGTGGTCAATAGTACCATCTTCCCGATACTTGACAATGAACGCCCATTGCACCCAATAGTCTTCTTTCCAAGGGGGAGATCAATTAATTCCCAAGTTTTATTTTTTCTGAAGAGCCTCCATTTCAGTCATCTTGGTGGAAGACCAAGGATGATGAAGTGCCTCTATGAACAACAAGAAAAGCTCTGCAAGATGGTGAAAGACTCTTATATGACACAAACTAAGAAATAGGGTGAGCATTAACACACCTCCATATACCTTTGCGAGGAGCAATTAGGTAGGTAGGATTCATCAGGAATCACATAAGGAGGAAGCAAATTGGATCAAGAGGAGGTGGAGTACCTGAAGAGGAGGATGGTGGCATCTCAAGAGGAGTAGGATGCTTCTGACGACAAGAATAAACCAACAACTCTCTACCAGCAGATGGAATAGCTGATAATACCATAGGTATAGCAGGACTGACAACAGGTAAAACCAAAGACGACGACTTATCCTATAGTGACACAATAGGAGATTCCTGCAAAACAGATTGAGAAGAAAAATAGGGAACATCCTCAAAGAAAGTAACATTGCAAGAAGTGAACATGCAATGTGAGATAGGATCATAACAATGAGAGCCTTTGGACATTGCTAAATACCCAAGAAACACACAACAAATTGATTTGTCATCCAACTTGGTTCATTGTGGGCTACGATCTTGAACAAACTAAGTGCAACCAAACACTCGAGGCACAAAAGAAAATAATGGGTTGTCTGGTTTTAAAAGACTCTTTGGAATTTGACCATTGAGAAAATACGACTAGGAGTACGATTGATAAGAAATGTGGCAGTAAGATCATCATACTCAATCATGTTGGTACATTCGTACCACGTTGAAAACAACAAACAATATACATTAAATTCCTATTCTTACGCTCAAAAACACCATTCTGTTTTGGAGTGTAAGCATAAGCGAGTTAATGTAACAATCCCATCTGTTGAAGAAACTATCGGAAGTCAAAAGAAATATACTCCCCCTCATTATTAGATCTAATGGCTTTAACAGTGGTACCAAATTGAGTTTGAAACATTCTCACAAAGCTAATAAATGTGGGAAGAGCATCAACACGGGATATTAGCAAATAAATCCAAGTACACCGTGAATAATCATCAATAAAAGTATCATAATATTGATAACCATCAAAGGAAGAAATAGGGGAGGGACCCCAAACATCAATATGAATTAACTCAAACAATCCAGAACAACTATACATACGTGAAAGATATGAAGTACGTGTGTTTGGACAAATCACTCGTCACACACTGAAATTTATTAATAATGAAAACATGTTTAACGTCTGGAAATAAAGAACATAAATGCAGAAAATTAGCATGTCCTAGGCGAGCATGCCATAGGCTAAAGTGTTTGAATGAATAACATAATGATGAGAAGGAGGAACAATAGAATTAAGAGTTGTTTGTCGATCATGGCCAAAATGGCCATCCTTTTCATATCCACTGCCAAAATTCTCCTCGAATTCAGGTCCTGAAACACAATGATCAAGAAGAAGAGTTATCGAAGATTGAAGGGATTTGGTTAATCAACTTAGATGAGAGAGTAACATTGCCCTTACTGGTGACGGGTGTGGAGGAACCATCAGCTAGTCAGACATGACGATCAATGAAATAAGGTGGCAAAGAAGTAAAGAGGTGTGACTCTCCAGTCATGTGATCTGAAGCTCATGAATCAATGACCCATGAGGGAGTCATTGATCTAGATGTTGTGGCATGAAAGGCAGATGATGTACCCGATGAAGGATTAAAAGAATTGGATGAAGATGAATGGGTAGATAATCGTTCACTGACAAGTGCATCAATATGAGTGCAATTGTCGCATATCAAAGGAATCTGTGGTAGGAACTGTCTGACTCGGAAACTCAGGATTGTTAGCAGTAGTAGCAGAATGAGCTGTAGAAGATCTGGTATTGTTGTTGCATGGAGGAAACCCAATAAACTTGTAACATTTGGCCCTATCATCCTAGTCCTTCCACAATGAGTGCAACTCAAATTGCTACAGCCACAACCACAACCATGACCGCGACCACAGTCACTAATCATACGACCATGAGTATCATAAGGGACCACATCAGTGGCTAAAGCTGTCTGCTCTAGAATAGTCGGTGATGTCGAGGAAGGAATAGATCGACGACGCTCATCACTATCAATGGTAGCATAAAGAGAGAGAGAATAAGAGAAAATGAAAGTAGGTCCATCACCCATGTAGGCTGTCCCTTTTGAATTACTATTAAAAGATAAAATTACAAGAATGCCCTCAACTCATATATACACGAAAGACTCAATATGATATGGGTTAGATCAGCTGGGATCGAGTTTTATGAGATCCTTACCAGTGGGTATGGCCTTATGTGTTGCTTTTCGTTGCTTGTAGCATCTATTTTACTTATTAAAGAGCGAAGGCCCTTCTTGCGTTCCGCCAAGATGCCCCCAAATGCCCAAAATGCCCCTACTTTGCTTCTTGCTTTTTTTTTGTAAGTAGAATGGATGAAGAGGGGTGTTTTGGTCTTTTAGTGTCAAAACTCAAAAGGCATACGTCATCTGCAGCTCATTCAATGTTCCTCTCTTATTAAAAAAAATAAAAAATCCTTATTCCTAATATGACCCTCAAATTCCTTAAATTTATAAACATTCTTCTTTATTTTTTTTTTTGAATTTTTTTACTTTAGAAGAGCGCTTTGGTCATTCAACATTTTAACATTTCAACTCAACTGTGAAAGCATTTATTGAATCCCACGTGGCATCTGAACTCTGTCCCTGGAAAAACTTTGATGATGGTATCCATCATCAAAGTTGATGACGGACCCATAGTGTGAGTCACGTGGCACACTATTAGAGGCTACAGACCATATGGATGTTTGGCCCAGCCTTTGATGGACCTAAGTAACAAAAATCAGTCTGATTAGTGATTTCTAGCCTTTGAATATGAGTACCCCAAGTACTGCTAGAAATCCACGGTTAAAAATAAACCATGGAAAAGACTCTAATCCAACGGAACAGCATCACATGAGAACTCTCAGTAATGGAACGGGATCGCATGTTATTCATGGGGCCTTAAGGATATTGCTTTCCTATGCAATTTGAAGGGAGCATATCATCTGGGTTCAAGAAATGTAAGACTATCTATAATTTCAGGCAAGATATTTCTGTTGAGGATATTGGATAGTAAGGACTTGGGTTGGTGATAGTCTCCTTTCTGGTCGAATGTTGTTTAAGTGATATTCAGTTCCATAGACGAGATTACCCTGAATATCAAAGCCACTCTCTTTTATTGGGGCTCGGCCATTCCCGTTCTCAAGTCTTTTAGATTCGAAGATTACGTTTTCCGATGGGATCGCTTATCTTTGTAATGGCATCCTTTTTGGGTTTGGGTTTTGTTTTGGCTCGCTAGCCCTTTTGTTGCTGTTGGCGATTCGGTTGCCCTCTCCTTTTCTTTTTTTGTCTTCTCTGTATAGTTTTGGGCCCTCTCAGCCCTCCTTTAATATATCTCTTTCATCGATAAAAAAAAAAGTGATATTCAGTGTTTAGCAAACTTTATTATCTAGTTCCATAATTCCATTTATACAGATTTATGGCATTGAACAATTATGGGAGTTCTTTCAATTCTTCTGACATGTTGCTATCTCATGACAGCTTGAAGAAATGTGGATGTTATATGTTTCTTCTACCCTTCAGCTTGTATTCATTCTATAAATATCTGTGATGGGCAGTCATATTATGCGATGTTCCATAGTCACCATTGAAGTATGGGTTTCCTTATCCTTTGCAGTGTTTGCACTCTAGGATACTTAATGTAGTTCATACCTTTAACTCTCTCTTATGATAAATATTGATCACAGATATTTTATGGCTTATGAAATTATAACCACAAGGCAGTCAATGTAGTTTAAGATTTAGTGTTGCATTTTGATCTATTGTTGCTTTGAAATGTTTCACCAGGCAAATGAAGTTGTGAAAGCAAATAACTTATCTGACACAGTCATTGTTTTACTTGGACGAGTTGAGGTAAGCTTCTAAAAATATCCAATATGTAATATTTCTCTGGTTAAGTTTCCATCTTGCTAAAACAGTTTGGCTGTTTACATGGGTTGGATCATACTCATTCTCGTTTTATGAAATACAAATAATAACTATAAAAAAGTGCAATGAATTTCATAGAGGTTTTGAAGGAAAATAGCTCTTGCTTGTTGCCCTATTCTGCAAATTTCTGGATTTGTATTATGAAAGATGTATTATTCCATAATGTAGTTGGTGGATAAGGTGTGTTGGGTATAACTAGTCAAAAGGCATTATAGGTATAACTGTGAGTGCCAGAAAATGCATTAGTCCATCGGACTGTACACGTGTCCATGCACGCATTACAAGCAAATTTGACCTTCAGTTTGGTCTTGTTTTCGTACTGAGATGACGTTAGAAAGACCTTGCTAGCCAATCTATAGGTCCTCCTGAGCCGACCTGCCAACTCAGCCGAGCCGAGCTACCGACCTGGCTGAGTAGAAGACAAAGCTATCTTTTCCCTTTTCTCAGATGAAGTTCATTTCAAACAAGGAGAGTCGTGCTGAGATTTAGAAACCTAACCCCTTGCAAATTGAGGAGAATCATACGATATTTGGACAGTCCAATCTCAAGGCCCCTGTCAGACTTGGAAATGGATCCAGAGGATATACTCTTGCCAGGAGAAAGAAATTAACAGAATCATACTAAGGAAGGAGATGCTAAGTCAACCACAAGTTCGTCCAAAATCTTAGTTAGATCTGGACAACTACTGCTGGGGGAGAGGACAACTTGAAGGACACAACATCTAGTACATCTTATCTTCGTAGACTTCTAAACTGAGAAGAACTCTTTTGCTGTAACCTCTTTATATAAGAGCTTAATTAGCCTGTGAGGGGAGAGGAAGACGGAGAGAACAGAACGATTTAAGGGAGAACATTGTACGGGAGAAGATGGTACTAGAAGAGGGTATTCGAAGAAAACACATGTACTAGGAGATACGATAGTGAATTGGCTCTTCAAGCCCGTGGACGTAGTCGTTGATCTTGTCAACGAACCACATAAAATCTGTGTTCCTCTCTCTCATTTTATGTATTCTATTTTGATCATATTCCTCTGATTGTGGTGCACGAATCCCGAGCATTCAATGGCGTGACTGGATTGTTGCGCCCACAATAAATAATCATCTTTACTAGTCCGACCTCTCCCTCAAACCTCAACAAGAACTTGAACAATCTTCAGCTCAGACTACTCGGACAACTGGCCTAGATGACAAACTTCTCTCTTGGACAAACTCGTGGGAATACTTGTAAGAAAATTTCTGACGGTCTTCTACAAGTCATTTCGAAATTGGCAAGAATCTTGGATAGCCTTTGTACCTTCTCAGATCCCAACACTAAGGTGTGACTGCCGTGTGACTATCACATGATCAATTATGGTTAGTCGGACATACTTGCAACCTAGAGTTTCTTAGCTCAGTGTCTCAGATAGTCAGATATTTGTCCGAGCTGATGCTGAGTCGGATCCATCTTGTTATTCTTGGTCAGATGTGATGCAAGACCCATGAATGTGGTTTAACATGCGAGGCTGAAATGGGAAATTAATTACCAAGTGCAATGGAAATTCATTAAGCAATTACCAAGCACATGTTTTCAAGGGATACCACGTAGGTAACTATATGAGTTTACAACCCCACAATGTGGACCCTCAGATATTTATCTGCGAGGATCAATGGAGGTGTTAGACCTTCCCAGACTTAAGGTCAATCTGCACAATCAAAGCATAATCTCCCGAGCCCAATTGAGGGTTTGAATTGAAATTCGAAGGCTCAAATCATTGTAAAACAATTCTTCCAGAAGGTAAAGGTGAAAATACTCTATGATCGGGCATATATATATAACGCAAAGCAATGTCTAGCAACCAATCAAATTAAGCATAAATAAGCAATCAATGGGTCAGGCCATAATGGTTCGGGTGTTCCTCACAATTGAGGGCTTGGGAGGTCATACTGTGGCCTGTGGGTGAGGGCTTTACCGGGGTGGGTATGGGCTCGGCTAACAAATATGGGTATGATGGGGGCTGAAGATTGATGGTAGGGGCTATAGGTGTTGTCGGTGGTATATTGTGGGCATTTGGGTACGTGAGCTGCAGGGTGAGGGCTATAAGGGGATGCAGTGGGTGATGATTGATGGGTTAAAGGCCTTAAGATAGTTCTGGAACGCTAATGGACAGAGCTGCGTAGGAATGGGTTGGGGCTGTGGTGACCAATGTATGAGGGAAGGGTTAGGTGCTGATGGTGGGTGGTGTGGAGGTTTGGGGCTTACGACAACAACCTCAAGGGCTTGGAGTGATGGGGTTGTGGACAGGTTGTAGGGCTAGAGAGGGTGATGTAGGCTTGAGAGAATAGGACAAGGGGATGACACATGCAGGTGGGGTAGTAGCAGGTGTGGATAGCTACGGTTGTACATATAGGTTTGGGTGTTGGGGTCCTAAAAGGACAGTACTAGGTGAGGGTTGACTGCGGGGCTATAGATGATGGTGACAGGCCTGGGTTGAAGGAAATCCACTATTAAGGGCCCGGATGGAGTTGGCAGGTGGAGAAAGTTGAAAGTTGCATGTGTATGGGAAGCAAGAAGTGATGCATGCTACTTGTGATGATGAGGTGACTGATGGCTATGGATTGAGGGTAATGAGGGTGACAGAGGCAGGTTGAAGGGGATTTTGTTAATGGCGGCGGTAAGGATGCCAAACACGAAATATCAAACCACAAAGAGAGTTCGTAAGAACAATACCTGAAGAGATCGTGAATCGGTCTATTGGCCTCGCACCAAACCCATCAAGGGAAAAGAATCGACGAACATGGCACAAGCATCCTTCTTGTCGTTAATCGTTCATCGATCATCCATTTTTTTTTATTATTGTTCATCAACCCTAATGAGGTCTTAGCAAAGTATTTAGATAGAGAAGTAAAAAGAGACCTAATCTAATCTCTGCTCTTGGATTAGAGCAAGGGTGGGGATTTACATAACTTGGAATATTTTAAAACAAAGTACCAAATAGTCAAAACCTAAGTAGGGATGGCAGCAAAGTCCTACGGGTTGGGGTTGTGGTGACCAATTTATGAGGGAAGGGTTAGGTGCTGATGGTGGGTGATGTGGGGCTTGACGTCAGTAGGTGTGGGGTTTCGGGACTGATGACACCAACCTCAAGGGCTTGGAGTGATGAGGGTTGTGGACAGGTTGTAAGGCTAGAGAGCGTGATGGAGACTTGAGAGAATAGGACAAGGGGATGACACATGCAGGTGGGGTAGTAGTAGGTGTTGATAGCTACGGTTGTAGATATAGGTTTGGGTGTTGGGGTCCTAAAAGGATAGTAGCAGGTGAGGGTTGACTATGGGGCTATAGATAATGGTGACATGCTGGGTTGAAGGAAATCCACTATTAAGGGCCTGGAGTTGGCAGGTGGAGAAAGTTGAAAGCTGCATGTGTATGGGCAGCAAGAAGTGACACATGCTACCTGTGATGATGAGGTGGCTGATGGCTATGGATTGAGGGGTAATGAGGGTGACAGAGGCAGGTTGAAGGGGAATACCTGAAGAGAGTTCGTAAGAACAATACCTGAAGAGATCGAGAATCGGTCTATTGGCCTCGCACCAAACCCATCATGGGAAAATAATCGACAAACATGGCACAAGCATCCTTCTTGTCGTTAATCGTTCATCAATCATATATTTTTTTTTATTATTGTTCATCAACCCTAATGAGGTCTTAGCAAAGTATTTAAACAGGAAGTAAAAAGAGACTTAATCAAATCTCGGCCCTTGGATTAAAGCAAGAGTGGAGATTTACATAACTTGGAATATTTTAAAACAAAGTACCAAATAGTCAAAACCTAATCAAGTAAACTACAACTACGCCATCCTCCCTAAAGATTGGGCCCGGACCCAAGTACATGGGCCCAAGCTCAACATGCCTCGTCGCATGCTCCATGTGCACTCTCAATCTCTCCCGTACGCTGCAACATCCCACGTGCACATCTTCTGGAGTGGGGTCTTCCCTGACGTGCTACATGTGCGTGTGGGTCTTCAAAAGCGCCTGTGACCAACCCACAATGCAACGTGGGCCTTGTTCTTCCTTCCGTACCTGTAATAAACCTTGTACGGTTTTGGGAAGACAGATGGTGTGGGGAGTTATCCCTTGCTGAGGAATTCCCCTCGATTTATGCCTTATCTAATTGTAAAGGTGACCTCATCAGGGACATTGTCTCTAGAGAGAATGGCACACCCACTTGGAATTTGGGGCTTAGAAGGAGTATCAATGATTGGGAAATGAACACAATGGCTTCTATGTTGACCTGTCTGGAAGGGATCCAACTTGTTGACGGGACTGAGGATCATAGGTAGTGGATCCATGATCCCAAAGGGAGATTCTCGGTGAAATCGCTCTATTCTTTACTTCTTGGCCCTCGCCCCAGGGGTTCCCCAATCAAGTATCCCGTGGAGCACTCCCATCCCGTCCAAAGTTATTTTCTTCAGTTGGTGTTCTATGCTAGACAAGATTCTTTCAGTGGAAAAGCTTAGAAAATGGGGTATGCAAATCCCAAGTAGATGCATCATGTGCCGGCGAGACGAGGAGACTACAAACCATATGCTCATTCATTGCTGTGTCGCCAAGGAGATTTGGGAGCGTTTCCTTCAACTTTTTGGGGTTGATTGGGCCTTCCCCTTCTCGTTGTTTGATACTTTTATTGGATGGTACTCCAAGGCTCACTCTGCCAGCGGGCGTGTTCTTTGGAGGATGACTCCCTTTGCCATAATATGGGAGCTATGGAAAGAAAGGAATCGTAGGACGTTCGAAGAAAAGGAGGCCAGCCTAAAGGAGATATTGATGAACACTAAAGCTACTCTATTCTATTGGAGTTCTGCCATTCCTGTGCTTCAACACTTCAGATTCGAAGATTTCGTCTTCCGTTGGGATCACTTGGTCTTTTAGTTTTGCTTTTTCCTTGGGGTTTTTTGGGCTTGGGTGTAGTTTTGTTGATTTCCCTGCGGTTTTGGTTCTAATGTATAGGTCAGTTGGGCTCCCTCAGCCCTCCTCCTAATATAATTCCCTTTTACCGATCAAAAAAAAAAAAACCTTGTATGGTGGTAAGATGTCCGCATCAAGATGTCTGAGAGTTTCCTTGTGGTCCCTTGCTCAGTCCAAGAGCTCAGAAACACCTCATGATTAACGCTTTGGTGACACGTTGATGGTTTAGATGCATTATGAATCTTCTGCATCGACAATAGCCTTGCTTCTTTTTTCTTTGTGCCATTATTGGGCTACTCCTGACATTTACCTTGAGTCCATGTATTTGTAAATCAACTGATAGAGAGACATACCACAGTCAACCAAAGGAAATCAATTGTAACAGCAGGCAATCCCTTTTGAGGGAGGAATAATGCATAAACTATGCACGATGGCTGATCAACAAGATCTCTTCTTGACTTTTAGATAACCTTTTGGCCAATTTTTGGAGACCTTAGGTTGACTTGTGACTACTTGATCAGTTCTCAGCACTCAACCAATTTCCAATGGCTTTGACACCAATTGTTAGCAACTTTTGGGATAGCTTCAACCCTGCCCTTTTTTTCTCTTTAATCTAGCGCCTCACATGTTGCTATTGGAGTTGATTTCAAAGGAAGCAAGTTCTAGAAACACACAAAGTATTGCACTATCATGTGTTTCACTGGAGTTATATATTAGTTAGATACTTAGATGTGAATAATGCATTTTCCAAGACAGTCTTAGTGAGGAAATATAATTCTACCACCTGGTTATCAGACTTTGTCCTCCACTGTTATTGCCTTGGAAGGATTCATATGTTCTCAACCTAGTCCCTCATGATTGATTTGGGAATTTCTACGGTATTCTTATCTCCTTCATCTTCTAAGGGGCAATGCCAATTACTTAACATTCAGCAAGAGTTAGGTATAATGCAATTTCACAT
Source organism: Euptelea pleiosperma (assembly GCA_035048495.1). Classification (NCBI taxonomy): domain Eukaryota; kingdom Viridiplantae; phylum Streptophyta; class Magnoliopsida; order Ranunculales; family Eupteleaceae; genus Euptelea; species Euptelea pleiosperma. Next base: position 52,488,679 of record CM068543.1, read on the forward strand.
TATGTTTACTTGCTCACTCAAGATATCCCTGTTACATGTAATTGTAACTACATGCAGGGAGCGAAGACACGACCACCGTTCATCAAAAGCGTGATGCACGACGTAGTGGAGGAGTCGATGGCCCTTTAGGGAAACAGATGTGATCAACGGTTCTCTAGTCCTTGACAGGTCGGGTCAAATTCAACATTGAACTTTTTGGAAAAGCCCAATTAATAGCCGCGGACATTCCAACCCGTAGCGAACTTAAGTCTAATTCCGTTTCGTCACGGACTACGCTTATCTTCTAATTCCAGACCGAACTAGGTTTTGATTAAAAATTATATTCAATTCTTTTATAGATTCATTAAGTTGGTGTACGGTAAGAGCCTGAGGGGAGTTGTCAATTTGAGGCGAGCGAAGCTTCGTAGACAAGGCTCACCCTTATGGCGAAAAGCATTTATGAGCTTGAAGAAGCGAAGCGAGCCTCTAAATTCCACTTGAGCATCAAAATCTGGGTCAATACCAGCAAAAACATCTCTGAACAAGGTACTAGCACCATGCCAAATATGTCCGAAAAAAAAAGAGCAAAGCAAATGAAGCATGTCCAAAAGTGAACCAACCCCTTGGATTGCTAGGAAAAAGACCATCGGATTCAAAGTAACACGATCTAATTTAAAAAATTCACCCAATTGAGCACGTCTAGCATCTCCCTTGGTGATACGAACCTGATGGTATCCCGACCGCTAGTCCAACTTTGTGAAGTATCGTGCCGACCCCAACTGATTGAACAAGTCCGCAATCAAAGGAATAGGACTTGTTGCGCACCATCACCTTGTTGAGTGCCCGATAGTCGATACACAACCTTAGGCTCCCGTCGTGCTTCTTCTGAAAGAGAACAGGCACTCCATACGGTGCCTTGGATGGGTGGATAAAGCTCGAGTCCAACAACTCTTGCAATCCTGTTTGGCTAGCTAGCTCTTTCTTGTTGCCAGTAGCTAGATGTTTCATCTTTGTCTTTTGTTTTGGTAGGGAAGAGGGGCATATAAGGCATCACCTCGCATGCTTCTTTCTAGATGTGCTTCTTTTTGTTTCCTTATTTCTTTGAATGTATCCTAGTTACTTAAATTCATCCATAGTAAACAAATCAATAGGGAACTAAGTATACTGAATTCATTTATCTGTTTATCACCAATGAGAAGTGACTTTTCTATGTAGAATCCCTTCAGTGAGGGTGAATAAACAATAATGCATTTGACCGTTCTCACAAATATTTGTCTTAGTAGTTACTCCTACTTACTGGCCCAGAAAAGACCAAAAATCTTAGTGGCACAAGCACAACATTTATTCATAAATGAAGTGTTTATTGCCTGTCCTAGCAATGTGGAATCGTAGCTCATATTGGTTTTTTTCAATTACTAAGATGGTCCAAAAAAATGTCTTGACTAGTATCTTCATGAACATTTTTGTTATTCTTATTCATTTCTCACTGTTTGCTTCAGTAGTTAAGTTGACATTGAAAGGTGATTAAAAGGATTTTTATGTCAATCTCAATTAAACCGTTCATGTATCCTACTTTTGTTATGATGCTGATCACTACAGGATGTAGAAATCAAGGAGGAGGTTGATGTTATAATTTCAGAATGGATGGGCTACATGCTCCTGTATGAGGTATTTTATGTCATCTTCATTTCATGATTGAGTTAGAAGTATAATTGCTATAATCTAACTAAGCTGAGGATCTGGAACTGCTTGAGGTGCTAATGCAGTATTTCTGTTAGTTTATTGCCTGGGTATAAGCATCAATTATTTATCCTGACTAGTTTGTCAAACTCTGCCCTGTGGTTATCTTTCCTTTTTCTCTTTTTTGCATTTCCCTGTAGAGCATGCTGGGGAGTGTAATTACTGCCAGGGATCGTTGGCTTAAACCTGGAGGGCTTATTCTTCCTTCACATGCCACGGTAATATTTGTATCCAAAAAACAGCTTCTCACATACTTGTATTGCACTTTGTTTCGTGGCATTACACTGGCAACCATATTTAGCATATCCATTACTATTTATATGGAGCTGCTCCCCAATTCATATTGAAATGGCAAAAAGCAGCTTTTTAATTAATCAGAGCTTTCCAAAGCATCTATATATGTAGTAATGCTAGCTTCATACAAAAGTATTTGACGTTATTTTGTTGATCTTTCTTGGTCAATATAGTAGTTATTAGAAACTAAAGAAATTAGCGCAGCGGCTAGCGCTAATTTTTTATTGTATCTTTTGCAGTTGTACATGTCCCCTGTTACGCATTCTGAGAGATACAGTGAAAGCATCGATTTCTGGCGCAATGTTTATGGGATTGATAGTGAGTATGCATTATATGAATCGTATGATGTCCCAAATTATTCTGAGTTGATATTTGATGGTGGCATGAACCTCTAGGTCAACCATAAACCCCAAAATCATTCTAACTGGATGATTCAGACAATCTTATAAATGCAGTTTTTTTTATTTAAAATTGTACAGCAATTTGATGGCTAGAGTCATACAATTGGGTGGCCTTTTGGGTCATGAGATTTGTTACATGGGGCCCACTGATTGAATGGTACAACCCACTTAATGTTTGTGCTCGTAATAGTTCATACCATGATATGCGCAGGCATTTTGAGCTCTCATATTTCTTGTGTACATTAGTGGAAAGTGGTCTACTCCTAATCGGTTTCGGGACATTCCAATCAAAATTCTGAGTTGGCTAAATTGGTTCATGAGAAACAGTTGAAGGGAGGTGTTACAAATAAAGAAAAATGTTAATGAACAAGAAATAGGATAAGTTATGAAGATTAATAGAAGGAAGAGACACAAGAGAAAGGCCCACAAGAGGGAAACAGATTCCCTATGATTAGCAACTCTTTTAGCCAATGGATGAGAAACTTAATTAGCCTCCCTTATAATGTACATCAAGTCCTCCAGTTTCTCTCGACTCCCACTAATGAGACATGCAAGCCCAACATGTCCTTCATCTGCAGTGGTGAGAGTTCTCGCTTCTGCTTCACTTGGGATACCTTTCATCACATGCTCTTGATTGAATTTCACAGTATACTTCTTTAATTTAATTCTTGGGTAATAATGGAATACGCCCATAGTTACTATAGCATTGCAACTATAATGGTAAGGTTTACCACACAGGTGGCAGATATGCAGTTGAGTCCAACCAACCATCCAATTAATGGGACCAGGTAGATCTCCTAGCTCGAAAATCACTCCGATTGGATAATAACGCCCAATGAATGAAACTTCATAACAGTCCAAAAGAAATGCAATTGATTAGACAATTAGGATCATTTGGTCTGGATGGATTTGGGGTTAGGGATCCTTTTGATGGACCTCAATAATCAATATGCATGTACACCATGTGTTGTAGTAGTATTATATTTACTGTGCAATGATATGCATATGTTTCTATTATTCTTATTAATTATTTACGTAACATGATTATTGTTGGGTGCAGTGTCTGCTATGTTGCCACTAGCAAAACAGTGTGCATTTGAGGAACCTTCTGTGGAGACAATAACGGGTGAGAATGTTTTGACATGGCCATGTGTGGTGAGTCTCTCTTTCGATATCCAAAGTTGATTCACTTAATGATCCTGTTTTGTTGATTTAAAAAAACTTGCTGGCATTTGACCAAATGTGGAATTATTATCTTAGACAAATTTCAAGGGCATGTACCCTTATTATTTAATTTTTCTTATTTTTAGCATTATATTTGCCAGTTTTGGGAAAGCTCAAGATGTTTACTATCAGGTTACGGAGTTGAGCACCGCCATTTTAAGCGGCTAAATACGCCTATCAAAGTATATACAAGTAAATAAAGTGAATATATAATCAAAACATAATAGCTCTGATGATAAAGGAAAACTAGGAAAGAGTAATAATTAAGAAATTATCAAATAAATATTTTCAGAAAGAAAAGGTTTGGCAATGATCGTTGGTTGATTGTGTATATTTTCCTCAATTTTTTGTATTTTCTGCAGCGTTTCAAATTCTTTTCAAGTTCATTTTTTCTTTTTTCTGTGATGTCTTGTGAATAGAAGTTATTGATTATTATTTATTCTTGTTAGATTTAAGTAACTGGTCATAGTAATCTGAGATTTGACCTAATAAACATGCCTGCAAGCATCCTACATGCACAAATTTTACCTTTCTTTTATCGTCTTAGACAAATTTCAAGGGCATGTGCCCTTATAACTTAATTTTTCTTATCTTTTTCTTTTTTTAGCATTATATTTTCCAGTTTTGGGAAAGCTCAAGATGTTTACTATCATCTTATGGTGTTGAGCACCACCATTTTAAGCGGCTAAATATGTCTATGAAAGTATATTCAAGTAAATAAAGTGATATTATAATCAAAACATAATAGCTCTGATGATAAAAGAAAAACTAGGAAAAGTAATAATTAAGAAATTATCAAATAAATATCTCAGAAGGTAAGGTTCGACGGTAATCGTTGGTCGATTGTGTATATTTTCCTCAATTTTTTGTATTTTCTGCAGCATTTCAAATTCTTTTCAAGTTTCTTTTCTCTTTTTTTCTGTGATGTCTTGTGAATAGAAGTTGTTGGTTATTATTTATTCTTGTTAGATTTAAGTAACTGTTCATAGTAATCTGAGATTTGACCTAATAACCATGCCTGCAAGCATCCTACATGGAAATTTTGAAACTGGAGTGCTTGTGATTGATTCCATCTATGGACTTGGTGAAATAGGTAAAGCACGTGGACTGCTATACAGTCACAATTCAAGAGCTCGAATCTATTACAGCTAGATATAGATTTACGTCGATGATGCAAGGTATAATTTTACCTTTCTTTTATTTCTTTTCTTTTTCTTTCTGAGGTTTTGACTTCCTTGTTTGGCCTTTTTTTCTAAAATTCTTCATCTTTTTTGTTTATTCTCGAGAATCTCTTTTCCGAAGAGACTCCTAGAGTTGGTACCATTTATTATATTGTGGGGTTCATGTTCTGTCTTCCAAAGAATATCTATCTATCTATCTATCTATCTATCTATGACCTACTACATTTGCTTGGGGTTCTATAGATTTTATTTCTGGTCTGGTGATCGAAACTAATTTTATCCAATCAAACCTTGCATTGGTTACATCTTATTCTTTTTTTGCTTTCAGCTCCCCTTCATGGTTTTGCATTCTGGTTCGATGTTGAATTCAGCGGACCTGCAATTTTTCCCACCAATAACCATGCACAATCTCCATCTGGCAGTATCACATCATCTGCCATCTACTCATCAGGTTCTAGTCAGAGGAAAAAACGAGCAAAATCCAATGAAGCACTTGTGCTGTCCACTGCACCCGAGGACCCTCCAACACATTGGCAACAGGTACATTCTGTTATCATGCTTTTTATCTCCAAGTGGTTCACTGCCCTTTTTTTTTGGAGTTGAGGCTGTAGCTCAATTGGACAGTGCCCTGTCGCGACTTTGAGGTCATGGGTTTGTAAACAAGGCATTTTATGGACTGCCATATAGTATGCATACTCTCCGTAATGCATTTTTGATTTTCAAAACGTGCCTCATACAAGAACACACATACAATGTGGTGGGGACCATTTGATGAAGCTGAACTAGGAGATCCTTGCTAGATAGCCACCTGATCTGTCACATTCTTTTGGATTGTTGAAAACAATATGAAGGTCCAGATAGAAGTTGACTCGATAGGATGGTTATGATCAGTCAGTAAGATTATCTCCTAGGTGGGAAGATTGAGTGGTTTCACCCCACACTGCTTTCATTTCCCTGCACTTAACGTATGTATGCAGAAGCTGTTTTAGCTATTTCATTCCACATTCACCAATCAATTCCTTGCAGACTTTGCTCTACTTTTACGACCCAATAGAGGTGACGCAAGATCAAGTCATCGAAGGCTCTATAACGCTATCCCAAAGCAAGGAGAACGCGAGATTCTTGAATATTCACCTTGAATATGCGTGAGTGTTCTTTCTTCTAAAGCTTAAACTATTATGGAAGCCTTCATCTTTTACTAGCTTGACATTGTTTCCGAACTTGGACTCTGCTCTCGCAGATCAGGAGGTCGATCATTTGTAAAAGAGTCGGTGATGAGGTGATCCACCTATTGAAGATTCTCCTTCCTCATTAGCTCAAAGGCCCTCGTCGAAGTAAAAGACCGTCTCTTACATGACTAAACTGGTGAGCCTTGTATCTTGAATTTCGTATAGATGCTCAACCAGATTCCCTCGATAACAGTTTGAGAGGCAGATTCATGGGTTTTTGACTTTTGACTGTTTTTATCATACAGCATGCCTCAAGAAGCATGGAGCTCTGACCTACCATTTCATTACCGGGTCCTTATTTTTTCCTTCTATAAACATCATCAAGTAACAGTTCAGGAAAATTTTCATGTTAAAGCTGTCGCTGTTCTATGTCGCAGTTGTTTATGGATTCCCCTTTGAGGTGGTTGTATTTTAATTAGCTTAGATATAAACTTTGTGATGGCAAGGGATGTTCATTCAAATTAATCTGATTGATCATCTGTTGTTATACATGAGAATGGTATTCCCCCAGTACACACCCTTTTAGTTCTAAAACTGTAATTTTCAGGCAACAAAGTTTTAGTGATGTATGAATTGAATTATAAGCGTACATTATTTTTGTCTAATCAATTTACTTTTTGGTGATTTAGTGGCCCTTGAGCCTGTCAACTTTTTAAAAGTTTTTTTGGTGGGTGAGATCAGTGTTTACCAGGGATCTCTAGGTTGAGGTCTTTGTAGCCTAATCACTAGTGCATTAGGGTAGGCTTCCCCACTAGTAATTGTCTGTTTTAGGGCTTTATGTTCTATGGGAGTCATATTCACCTTTGATTTCACATCAAGCAAACCATGGCATCTCATGCTGCACCAAGGTTACTCTAATTTTGTATTAGAGCTCAACTAACCGTGCTGCACCACGGTTCATAACTTACCGGGCTTTAGGCGTTAAAACTGCTTTATTTTGAACCATAGGTCTTTGCCATGTGGTCAAGTACAATTGGACTAGAAGTGAGGACCCCTTTGAGGGCTTGCCACCTCAGCTTCCACGTGTATGAAAACCCCATTGCTACAGATAATAATTTTAAAGTGTCGCTCTTGAGAGATTATGATTTTTAATAGAATGATTATTTTAAATAAGTGCCGCTTTTATGTGTTCATAATGCCTCAATTATTGAAAAGACATGCCTTTAATTTGTGACATCCCCCACTCTCAAGTTTCGCCTATTTTCAATTCTATCAGCTTTGGTTGGTCTTGTCGCATTTACATGTACCAACATATATTTATTCGAACACAGACCATATTTTATTTCCTTTAATCCCTCCCCACGCCCTCGGATATTTACTTATTTAAAACTATAAAAGTGTAGCATTTTCAAGCGACACGAAGTGGAAAAATGTTATAGCCTGCTCACATTTACAAAAATATCTTGCAAAACATATAATTTTAAATGCATAATTAAAGTTAAGAGGAAATCAAAGATACCCTCTTGCTTGATCTTATGAATGGTCTAGTGTCGCGAGAGCGGGCCAGAACACGAGTCACTTGATCTATTGTCGTCCAAGAAAACATGCCAAAAAGTCTGATAGACTCAATCCGTATGATCATCCAATTGGGATGTTTTTTCGGTATGCTAGACTGTCTTAATATCTACCGAATCGCTACATTACATTATTTCGAATTTAAAATTAGTTTAAATTTTAATAATCTCATGGATCTTCTACCAGAAGAACTAACAGGCACTAACATGAGGTTAATATATAAGATTTGGCAATCTCTTAAACTAACCCATCCACTCATTAAGATGAAAAGGTGGTAAATTTTATTTTATGAGCATGGGGTTGTGATGGGGTGTGTGATGTAAGAAAATAAAAGAAAGATAGCTTTCTAGTATAAGCCACCCACAAAAAATTTGGGCGCCAACAGATACACACCCACATTATTGCTTTTCACTTATAATTTTTTTTTATGAACCTAACTTTTTAACATATAAGATATAACTTGTACCAATTAAATAAAATTAACCTAACTTTTAGTTATAGATGCATGGAGCAATGTATAGAAAATTAGTTTTTTTTTTTTTTTGCGTGTGTATGTGTGTGTGACACTTAAGTGAGAGACAAGTAAAGGGAGAGTTTAAAAACTTGAAATAGGTTATATAGAAGAGTTAAAGAATTGGTGTGGATAAGACCGAACGCGTGCTCCAGTTTCGCTCACATCCTTATGAGGCCGCAGTCTGTGATAAGATCCTCACAACAAGCTTATTCATATTAGGAGTTGACATTCCATGTACGTTCGACCATTCGGCTGTAGATTGTAAATACATGTTAGCTCTCTTGTTGTTGTAGTCTGAAAATAAACGGGACCATGTATTCCAAATTTTACTCACCAGGATGTGAGGTTTGCCTTCCACTAATGGCTGTCGAGCGTCTGAATGACCCCATTGCATCACGAAACCACTTAAGCTGTAAATGAAGGCTATCTAATGTTAGAATTTACAATTTCCAACAAGAATTATATGTTGTGCCATATAAAGACTAAAGAGTGTTATTAATCTAACTGAGTTTACCTCATTCAACGCCTCTGATTGTTTGTTAGCTTTTGGTATTAGCCGAGTGACTTACTTAGCATTAAGTCAATGCAGTGTGCCGCACAAGGTGTCCAAAAAGGTTGTACGTTTCCATCATCTTCTTACCAGCCTTCACAAAGGAGGACTACGAGTTCCTTCCCTACTGCTTTCACAACACTGCTCGTTGCGTCCTTTTCTTTTGAGGCATCCACTGACTTATGAAAGATAGTCTTCCCATCACAATAGAGCATGAAGTTATAATAGATAATCTGGTGGGCCTTATCCAACCGTCACACATGATTGTTACACCATACTAAGCCCATTGCTTATTCAAGCTGTCGATGTAACATTGCAACTCTTCATACTCTCCATCCAAGTAAGTGTTCATAATCTCGTGGGGGAGTTGGACCCTTTACACCTAGCCCACACCTCGAAACCTCGTTCGAAGGCTGGTTGGTAATATGCACTATTAGTTGCATTGGCAAGAATACTATTGAAGAAAAACATCTTAGACACCATCCTTCCTACCTTCCTCCTTAAACTGTCACTTCCCCATCTATCCTTTAACCGCTTTTGCGTTGCATCTAGTTGCCAGCCAGTACATGTATATGGATCCAAGACTGGATCTGGTTCCCTCGTGCTAGTAGTGCGCATGATGCCACCCCCACGATGGCCTCGCCCACCACCACCCGATATAGAACTAGTGGGAGCACGAGAACATGGTGAATTGCCTCCTACCTCGTGAATAGAGTTTCCAAAGTCCATTCTAGCCATGTTTAACCTGTGCCTTTGCTCAACATCCCACTAGTCAACAAGAGAATTCTTGTACGGCTAGTCTATGTTGCGCCTTTTGATAATTTGTGGTACAATCAGGATGCTCATTATTTTCCTGCTCAGAGCGACGAGTCGACTGCAACAAAGCCTTTGCCTTTGCATATCCTCTCTAACAGGTTTCGGGCAATTCGGGCATACCTTAACGTTCTTAAACACCCCGGCAAGATGCTACTTTAACCGAGATACCCCCACCAGAGTTGTTTCACATGACCACAATAGTTACACTTAGATTTTTGCTTATTACCGTCGATTGGCTCCCCATACTTCCAGCCGATGTCCCATTCCCTCCGTTGTGTCATATATCGAAAGCTTAGGGTGTGTTTGATTGCCAAGTGAGAAAAGTGTATTTTCCTTGGGAAAACACAACTATCCCTTTTTAGATAGCCATTTTAAATCTTTATAATTTTTCCTACCAAGCCATTTAAATCTGGATAATTTGGGGAATTTTGGATACCCCGTCATTTGTTCTTATCACCCCCCTTTCTCTTAATTCCCCTCACCAATTTATGAAATCTCTAATTGCCCCGTGGGCCCTTCGCTTATCACCCTTCCCCCCAACTGAAATACGAAAGTAATTGTAGGAGTTTTACCCTTTCTCACTTGGTGAAGTGAAAACCTAACTTCCTTTGTCGTCGAAGACAAGCGTGTCTGCGTGTGCGCCTCCTGCATCCCTGTTATCGTCATTAACGTTACGTATGCCTCCTGCATCCCGGTGGAGAAAAGCTTCGACAAGCCGAAGAGTGGAGGCACCCCTCGTTTCGCAGGTACTCATCGTTGTTAGGACTAATAAGTCCGAACAATGCTTTACTGTTCAGACTGTTAAGTCTGAACAGTGAATGATTGTCCGGACTTAGCAGTCCGAACAGTCAATTGAAAGACCATGACCGAGACTGCAGGAGAAAAAAAATCCCAATGTATCGTTCTAGCAAGATTGCTAGAAATTCTTCTTAGAATAGTTTTGAAAATGCAATTAGAATGCTTTTGTCAATTAAAAAAAATTGAATTCAAATACAGACATCCATTGATTCCTCCATTGATTGCTTTACTCAAAAGTTCCCAAATGAGAGTCGTAGAAGATGTAAAATACAACCTTAGAATCGTTTAGGTATTCTCCATTTGCTTTTTCAATAACCTCCCTTGCTCTCCTTGTGCTCTAACGATTTGAATTTTAGAGGGGATGAATAGAAATAGAAAGGGGTTAATTAGAGAAACAAAAGGGTAAAGTTGGTCTTTTATATATCTTGTAGGGGAAATTTTAGTCCCACCCCAGGAATTGTGAGGGCACTCCCATAACTCTTATTTTTTTCCTTATTTTTGTCTTACGAAAATGCCCTCTGAATATGTTATACACACCGTTCTTTTTTTCCCCTTCTTACTTGTGCAGACAAATTGTGAAACTTCCCTCGAGCCGGCGACTGACTACTTGTCTAAGTGGAAGCTAAGTTCGATAAGTTCTCGGAGAACAACTCGGATGCCTCCATTAACATCACTCTTGATACACCCGGATTTCTGACCCCATCAGTAACTATGAAAAGAACAATCACTAGCACAAGAGCTAGGATTTCTATCCAGATAAAGCAAGAAATGTCTGATGAAGTTGTCCCATTTAATGATTTGAAGTCAAATATCAAAGTAAAGGAGGAGGAATCTAATATGGGTTTTGAAAAGAAAGTCCTAGTAAAGGAAGTAGTGAATTTTGATCGATTTCTGCCCTTGGTACTGAAAAGGGAGTCCAAAGATATGTGTTGTGATGATTTAATCAGTTCGACAAAACCCATTTTGCACCTTATCACAATCAGAGCAAACCCGGTTTACACAAAGTATAAGAAGGACGCAAGAGGGGATCGGAGAGCTGGTCTGAATTTGGTGGAGGATGGGGAGTTTCCAGAAGAACCCAATTAGTTGTTGGTGGGATGCACAGGGGTGATCTCACTAAGTTTGAAATCATAGGTGGGTTGCCTTCATAAGTCGGGCTTCCCTCACAATCTGTGGGGTGCGACTAAAATTACTCTATAAGGGAAGATAAGAGAAAACACATGGGATATAGAAGTCATTTTAATTATAGTTTAAGTGGGGGATAAAAAGAGAAATTGACCTGCCAGGAGTAGAAATCCCCTTTACCGGCTTGATCGGGGTTCGTACAAGTTTCACCTGCCAATCCGTGGGGCCCTCCCACAATGGTGACTACAAAAAAAAAGAAAAAGTGGGGGATAAAAGAGAAATTGAAGTGGTATCCAAAATTTGCCGGATAATTTTCCCTACTAAGCTCAGAATTCATTTCCCATCTAGATAGGTGAGAATTCATTTCCATCCCAGATGAAATTTCTCAAGAAAATTTTCTGTGTAATCAAACATGCCCTTAGCTTCCTATGGAAATTCTATTTTACAAACAAATTTAACATTAATACGAAAATCAATCTAAACAACAAAGATGTAACAATTTACGACGATATACAACGCACTTGGTCTGTCGCTTTCTGGAAAAAAAAATTTCAAGATGTATGTGACACATGTCACAGTTTTGGAGACCTCTGAATGTAATCAGCCAGATTAGTGATTTCTAACTGTTGGATTTGAGTCTTTTTATGGGTTGATTTTTAGCCGTTGAATTCTAGCAGTATTTGAGATACACTCACATCCAACGACTAGAAATCACCAATTAGGCTGATTTTAATTTGGTCTATAGATCCACACCAAAGGTGGAAAACAAATCCCGTACGGTCAAATGTCTCCGAGAGTACGACACGTGGCGCATAAACATCGCGTTACGCCCTTGGGTCGCGCAATGCTTGTTACAAAAATTTCCCCCGCCGCCACACGAGGTTTTAGACTTTTAGACTTTAGTTACCGTTTTTGTGCCTTGAAAGTTAAAACTTAAACCCTAAACCTCTCTCAGTTCTTCATTCAAATTCCCTTTGAATTTCCCGGCAAACCACCAGAAACCCTAAATTTACAAATTCTTCAAAACCAGGGGAAATACAATGGAAGAAGAAACCCTAATTGATGAAGATTTCCCTCTCTTCTCCAAGAACTTCACCCCAAAACCTTCCAGAGAACCCTCCTCAGTATCCCAAAACCCTCCTCTTCTTCGCCCCCAAAAATTGGAAAAATCGACCGACCACGACTCAAATTCAAGCAGTTTCTCTGATCTCGGCCTCGCCGAGTGGGCGATTCAGACCTGTAAGGAGCTCGGCATGAAGAAACCCACTCCCGTTCAACAGCAATGCATTCCTCGAATTCTCTCCGGTAACGATGTTCTGGGGATAGCTCAGACAGGTAGCGGGAAGACGGCCGCCTTTGCATTGCCGATCTTGCATCGCCTCGCTGAAGATCCCCATGGTGTGTTTGCGTTAGTGCTGACGCCGACGAGAGAGCTGGCGTACCAATTGGCGGAGCAGTTTAGGGCGCTCGGATCCTGCTTGCACCTCCGCTGCGTCGTTGTTGTTGGAGGGATGGATATGATCAACCAGGCGCAAGCACTGATGCAACGCCCTCACGTCGTAATCGCTACACCAGGGAGGGTTAAGGTCCTCCTTGATCAAAGTCCAGATATCCCTGCAGTGTTCTCCAAGACTAAGGTAATGGGATTCTCTTTATCAAATTACTAAAACTGTTATTTATAATATTAACGGCCTTTTGGATCGTGCCATTTTCGTACCATAAAAATATATTTTTTGCAAGAATAACTGTCAAAAATGTTTTTTTTTTTTGACAAAAATATGGCAATCGAAACATGCCTTTATTGTTATTTCTTTCAATATTTTCCTGAAGGTTATGTTGAATTTCTTTCATGGAAAATGATAATATCGTCCTGAGTACAATACTGTAGTAATTGTCCCTATATTCAAACCATTGGATGTTCTTCGAAATTTGTGTATTGGTCTTTGAGATATGTATGGTTGGAATACCAATGACCATCAACCATCTGGACCTAGCGATGATGATAGGACAACAGCCACTAGTGACAATGTTAACACTGTCCTTGTTTTAATTGTCTCAGTTTCTAGTTTTGGATGAAGCAGATAGGGTTTTGGATGTTGGTTTTGAGGAGGAACTGAGAGTGATTTTTCAGTGCTTGCCCAAAGATCGACAAACTCTTCTGTTTTCTGCAACAATGACGAGCGACCTACAAACATTGCTTGAGCTTTCTGCAAATAAGGCATACTTTTACGAGGCATATGAGGGGTTTAAGACAGTTGAATCTCTCAAGCAACAGTATGTTTTTATTCCCAAAAATGTGAAGGATCTTTATCTCCTACACATTTTTTCAAAAATGGAGGATATGGGTATTCGCTCTGCCATCATATTTGTTTCTACATGCAGGTATTACTCTATTAGGATACGAATAATAAATTTTGCATTTTCTTCATATAACAACTCTGGTAGCTGTTATGATGCTTCGCTAACCCATGGTGTTAACTAATTTTTCTAATACCAAAATAGGTCATGTTTGTTATTGTTGTTGGGGTTGATGTTTGAGTTTACTATTTGTAAATGGAATGGTACTTTTTTGGCTCGACTTTATAGACATCTAGCACATGCTTCCATAAACGGTTCAAAAATTTTCTGCAGTTGGTTCTTGCAAGGCAATTCACATGAAAAAGCAAAGCCCCTTAAAAAGCCATGGGTCATCAAAAAAATGTGTCATGGTTTTAATAAGTGAAAACAAGTTGATTAACTAACAAATTCGCAACAATATGTCTAAGCAGGAAATATGTCTGCAACAGTTACATCTCTATCATATTTAGCTAGATTCTGAAAAGTCACATGGCATTTCAAAATTCGCAATTATATCCTCTGATCTATTAGCCTTCCTATGAGTATGAAAGATCCCTTCCTACAATGAATCAGGAAAGAAAATTTTCCTTCTCTTAAAATATGGAAGAGTGATGATGCGATGAGAAGTGTTCCTTGAGAGCCACCTGAGTGGATGCTTTACTGTTCCACTTCTGATCCAGACCATTGTCCCTATGTACCTCAGCACTCCTGTTTGTCAGTGCCAAAATCTTTTGTTTAGCTGTATCTAAATTCCAAACTGACCAGCCTAAACAAAAAATGACAACTCCTTACCAGATTCAAGTTCAGGTAAGACCTAGCCCTGTCCATGGATAAATAAATCATAGCATATTATGTACCTTCAAAATTTCCTTAAGGTTGGGAGCTATAAAGCTCCGACTTATTAATAGAAAAAAGCAGTGAAGCACTGATTTTGTTGTTCATGAGGGCTTTGAAGCAACAATGTAGTCCCGTTCTTTGCACACACACCCAGATTTCAGGGATTCTCTTCAGGCTTCGATGTCCTCTGATTCAGAATCCCCGCTGAAGGGGCAATAACTTTTTCTCTACAGGAAATATACGTGTGTCCATGTTATGGATGATATCAGTGTGCGTAGCAAAAGTTTTTAAGAGGCGGATGCAAGTCCTATTATTGTTCTGTATATTTGGATGTGACAGCTTGCTTTATTAGAAGGGATGAATGGAATAGTAAATTTACTGGATTAGGAAATGAGATGGATGCTGAAAGAAATGATGAAAAGCAGCAGCTGCTGGAAGTGACAGGTTTATTTATAATATTTGGCCATGATCGCAGAGATAGAAGAAAATAAAGTCATCACCTTGACTGCTGTTGGGAATTGCTACAAGAAATGAGTGGTCAAGAAAATATTTTGTATCAGATGCTAAAATGGTAGATCAGGGAGATGACAATTGAAAAGCAAGCTAAGAGTATGCTGTTCTGTTGGGGAGGGTTGATAAGATAAGGCTTAAAAAGAAGAGGAGCCTGTGGGCAACAAATGATTGAAGTATAAGAAGGAATGAAATGAATAGGGAAAGAAGGATTCTTGTTCAAGTGGGGCTACAGTGTTGAGACTGGGTAAACATAATATATTGATTAAAGTTTATTTGAGAAGAGTTAGAAGTGATGGAGAGAGGAAATACATAAGGTGCTACGATTCTTAGGCCTCATGTGGAAGGAGTAGGTTAATGGGATGAACAAAATAGTCATGCTAGTTCTACTTGGGGTAAGTTTTTTATGGTATGGGGTGAAAAAAAGAGAAAACACAAAAAAAAAAACCTTGAGGAGAGGAAAAGGAGAGTGGAGATCAATAAGCCAAGGTAGTGGGAGAGCTTTTACACATGGCACCGTTTTCATTTCACTTTCGCACTACAGCTCCAACTCCTGCTTCCTCCTTGAGACCTCCTCTCCCAGTTTCTCTCCCGTACCTGGCTGCTAATACCATGAAGCCATGAACCTCACCTTTGGTGCTAACTTTTTTCTACTATTCAAAGCATTTCTATCTTGACTCAGACATGATGCTGTGTATGGCATTATTTGTGAGGGAAAAAGGAAAATCCTTCATTTTGTTAGGGAATAGTTTAATATATCAGAGGTAGAATGAAAAATTACTCTCCATGGTATGCCATAGCAATCAAAATGTAAAACTAGTATTCCACAATTCACAAGGCTACAAATGTTGGACTGGGCTGATTTTTGGTGCGGAGAGATCATCCTCACAAAAATTCAGCTCTTAACTCATCGGCATGTGGGCCCCACGTCCATTAGTCATTTATTAGTAAGAATAGCATGAGTCAACGTATCCCAACCCTATGTGTGTGTATATATATATATATATGTCAGGATCGGGGGACTACAATTTCATACAACATTTTTTACAACAAAAATTGGCACAGGCCAATGTATAAATTAGAAGTCTTGGAATGGGGTGATTTTGGCGAGGATGGTCTCTATAGTGAGGAGATCATCTTCACAAAAATTCAAATCAATCTGATATTCGTAGATCGGTTTACAAGTTGAAGAATTATGGACCATCTATTTTTATCGTTAACTTGAAAACCACATTTGATGGGGTTAAAAATTTCAGAATGTGCTGATTTTTTGTAGGGGTGATCTATACGATGAGGAGATCATCCTCACCAAAAATCAGCTATTGATTCATCTTCCATGTGGGTGTGCAATTTTTGTTGTCAAAAATGTTGTATATATATCTTGGTGGCTTATAAAAGCAGAAAACATACACGGAAATGGAAATAACAACAGAAGAAGACGAATATATTACTCAACTCCTGAGGCATTGTCAGGATAATCTTATCACATCAATGGTTCAAGCAACACAATTACTCAAAGTAGGTTTTATAAAGAATGCATTTGTTTCAGTTGATATAAAGAAAATGTATTTTTTACTTAAAAAAGTGTATTTTGTTTCTACTTCCAGGGTGAGTGAGTATCGTTGCTTATAATCTTCGAAAAAAAATCTTTTTTTTATAAGAAACAATTCCATTACCTATCAAAAAGAGAAAAGAAAAGAAGAAACAATTTACATTACAGATTCTCGAATATAATGCTTTTAGTGATAAGTTCACTGTTCACCTTATTATATGGAACCAGGAGCTGTCACCTTCTGAGTTTATTATTGGAAGAGCTTGATCAAACAGCAGTGGCATTGCATTCACACAAGTCCCAGTCTCTGAGGCTTGCTGCACTACATCGATTCAAATCTGGTCAGGTTCCTATTTTGCTGGCAACAGATGTAGCCAGTCGTGGTTTAGACATTCCAACAGTTGATCTTGTTATCAACTATGATATTCCAAGGTTATATTTCTTTCTGAACACCCTTATATCTTGGGAAATTTCTTTGTGAACTGTAACTTGGGAATTATGTCAAACTGTCTTCGTGATAGACCTAAGTTTTGATCTCATTGCAGGTATCCACGGGACTACGTTCATCGTGTGGGGCGTACTGCAAGAGCTGGCAGAGGAGGGTTGGCTGTGAGCTTTGTTACGCAGGTTAATACTAGAATGGTGTTTGATTAGATATCAAAGCTGTAATTTATTTATGTTGTTGGAAGCTTGCACTAGTTTTTCATTCTTGTGCTTTTTAAAATGTGATGCTTTTAACTGTGTACAAACATGGAAAATGTTCATTTCTAGGGAATTTCACTTCAATTGATTACCTAGGAAGGATTTTCATTATAAATTACTAGTCTTTAGACATCATTAAGTTAGTTTTTGGAGCGGTAATTAGTATATTTTCTCTCATTTCTGCCATGGGATTTAGTAATATAAATGCTAACTACAGTTATGGTTTAACAAATAGTTCGTGGAAGTTATATATTTTAACATCTTCACATTATGAAATCTAGCTTTCTTATGACTAGATAAGGTTACATTGCGCCACTATCATCTAGAATTTATTATATCTCCAAATGCCGTTTTTGCTCATAGTTTTCCTATAAATTGACTGAATTTTTAAGCTCATCTATAACTTCCTTAGAACAGCTTGACCCAAAGAAGTGGACCTGCTCATTTCATCAAGGATTTTGTAATTTTGAACAGTTTAATATCATAATTTCATATATCTTGGTTTGTATTAGAACCATAGGTTCACTTTCATCATTGTAGGATTAGTAAAAGAACACTAGAATCCCTCACTCATGAAGAAAGAGAATGAAAAGTAATAGTTTGCCAATTCAAAAAAGGAAATTCCTGGTTATGTTAAAGATAATTATACTTTGCTACCTAAACAGTGCCTGACTGCGTGGTCATTGTTTGTGGACATGTACATTATATAATTTTCACTACTTAGGGATAATCATCATCATGAAAATCCGATCCAAAAGAAAATGATCATCATGAATCAGGATATATGTGAAAAGTATTTGGCAAATATCTTCTGCTGGCTGCGAACCTGGCACAACCCTCAATCCAAGCTTCCGACCAACAATGCAAGCAAGGCTAAAGCTCAACACCCCAAGAGTTACCTAGGGACGATTAATTTTTTTTAAGGGGACCTTCTTGCTTGCACATTAACAGTCATAGTAAAGGCTTAGTTCTCAGTAAATATTGAATTAGATGAAATCATAATTTGCTTATCCTATAACATTATTATGCTTGTATGCGTCACCCACGCAATCTTTGCCTTGTAAGTGGAGATAGTTATATTCTGTAATTAACTTATTAAAATAATGTGAAGATTATGAATCATGCAACCTAATAAAAGAAAGTCAAAATACTCTGTTGAACATGTAAAGCACATAGAATTCTTTTATGTAAGTACTTTTACGTAGTCTAATCTAATTTTAGTGTAGTATTTTTAGGACCACAGAGTGCTCTGATTTTTTAAAATTTTAAATGATTTTGTTTTTGCTTACCTTGGGCATTGGGGACATATATTTTGCAGAACGACGTAGATCTTATTCATGAAATAGAGGCAGTTGTTGGAAAACAATTGGACAAGTTTGAATGTAAAGAGAACGAGGTTCTTACTGATATCACAAAGGTAAGATCTTTACTGGATACTTGGGTGAGTGTGTGGATTTTTTGTCTATCACTGATTGTTAATCTGTGCCTGAACTTCAGAAGTCATGCTGGACTGTAGCATCTATACATTTCATTCTGAACAAAAAAACTATTATTCGGGTCGCCACTGAATTGTACTTTAGCTTGAACTGCTGCAGTTTTTGGGATTTGTGCTAGAGTTATAGCCTGTTTTGTTGATTTTTATATTTCAGGTCAGGCAGTTGCATCAGTTACTTATTTTGAGTGTGGAACAATCTCTCTCTTGTACTAAATCAAATGCATGGAATTAAAAAAAAAAAGAATTGGAAGGAACCACACTGGTTTAAAAGCATGAAATGATGCAATTCATTCTGGGAAATCTGATTGAGGACAAAGTCTGGTTTACTATAGTTAGCTATTTTGTGTTAATATTCATGTACTTGTGATGGGACAGAAGACTGGGAAGAATCCGTCCTCCTTGCTAGTACACACAGGACTTGTGTATGCAGGGTGAGCGGTAGGGTTGGAACCTTCTATTTGATGGGTCCCACTGCTGAGATGTTTGGGATCAAAAACTGATTAACTTAATGATTCTAACCACCTGATCTATCATATTCTTTTGATCTGTCAAAAAAATATGGTGTGTATATTTTCAGAAAATATCTATAGATCAGATGGTTAGAATTATCTTTTCAGATAGGTTTTTGGTTTAAGAGATCTTGTAGATTGGATTCATTGTGCTTAGTGATGACTGGTGACCATGCCAAATGTTTTCCGCATATATTATATGGAATGGTAGTAGGATGGCTTATCCAATCCTGATTCCTGAAGTACTTTGTCTTAAAGGACATTTTGGTCATTGCAATTTAACCACTATGTGCATTATTCTATTTTATTTTTAACAACATCCTCCTGAAGAATACAAATAATCACCGATGTGACTTGCAGAGCCCATTATTCTTAATGAATTATCTTGTGAGTGGAGCTGAGTATGTAGCTCGAGCAGATGAGGCTGTGTAACGTCTTTTGAGGTTGTGATTCAATCATAGCCTACTTAATACCAACCACCAAATAAAAGTTGCCTCATAAAAGGACAAGCTAAATTTCTTTATTCTTAGAGCAATAACGATGATAGTATGATAATATTGAGGGAGGGGTCCAACTAAGATGCAATGAAACTTATGAGGATAGAGATCAACTGCAAGGTTTGGCACCATTGGAAAACCATAGGTCCATGGAAGTGTTAGAATGAAGCCTTACAGCCTTAAATCACACTTGAAGAACATGATTCCTGACAATAAGAGTAGCCTCAACTGGAAATGTAAATGGTTGATTTTAAAGGGAAGTGTGGCTTTGTGAACTTTTAAATCGTGTCATGCAGTTATGAACTTATGATATCATCATCTTCAAGCTTATAATTAATGTAATTATTGTAGATACATGATTATGTATCTTTAATGCACTCCGGATATTGAACGATTGGTGTTTATAGCTATTGTTCTAAAATTCGATAACTCAAAATTACTACTAGATTTCAATATATATTTCCACCCATTTTGCAGGTTTACAAGGCCAAACGTGTGGCAACGATGAAGATGATGGACGATGGCTTTGAAGAGAGAGCAAAAGCACGGAAAACCCAGAAGTTGAAAACATTAGCAGAGAAAGGATTATTGAAGAAAAGGAGTAAAAAGAGAAAAAGAGCAGGACTTGCTAAAGAGTAGTTGGAAACTGTGGGGGACTGGAGCAGGTGACTGAATATAAATCTTGTGCTTGAGAAATGGAAGAATCTCCACAAGGGTAAGTCACATGAACAGCCTGGCATGGAAATTAGTTGAATGATGGAAGAGGAAGAAGACATTTAATCGAAAAGCCTAAACCTGATAAGAATCATCCCCGGATCTGCAAAATCAAACCTCCAAGATCGAATGAAATTTGGATATGAAAAAAATGAAACAAAACACAAACCACAGAGAGAAAGAAGTCAGAAGGCACGAGAACTTACATGGTCCGTCACGTCATGTGATTGCGTCCACGGTTCCTTCCTTTTCCATTGAGTAAATTGTTATTATTTATTATTTTATCTTTTCTAGAGTGTTAGTACGGTAGCTTTTGTTTTCTAGTCATTGCTAAAAGCATGAAGGGTTTTAAAAGAGTTGCAGGGAATGGAGTATGCCTCCTCAAGAAGCATGGAGCTCTGACGTCATCGGGGTCCTTATTTTTCCTTCAATAAACATCAACAGTTCAGGAAAATTTTCATGTTAAAGCTGTTGCTGTTTTATGTCGCAGTTGTTTTTGGATTCACCTTTGAGGTGGTTGTATTTTACTTAGCATAGATATAAACTTTGTGGTGGCAAGGGATGTTCATTCAAATTAATCTGATTGATCATCTGTTGTTGTACGTGAGAATGGTGTAGTCACTTCTTTTTAGTTCTAAAACTGTCATTTTCAGGCAACAAAGTTTTAGTGATGTATGGATTGAATCATGCTCGAGGGGCTTGTTTTAGTTTATTAATTATTGAGTTGCAAGTTGTCTAATCAATTTACTTTTTGGTGATTTAGTGGCCCTTGAGCCTGTCAACTTTTTAAAAGATTTTTGGTGGGCGAAATCAGTCTTTACCAGGGATCTCTAGGCTAGGCTTTCCCCACTGGTGATTGTCTGTTTTCTGGCTTTATTTTCTATGGAAGTCATATTCACCTTTGATTTCACATCAAGGAAGCCATGGCTTCTCATGCTGCATTGAATCTACTAATCAAGGTTACCCTAACTTAATTTTGTATTAGGGCTGTAAATTAGCGGGTCTCTTGTCTATGGAATTGTCTACTTCAGTCTCTGCCTGTCTACTTCAGTCCCCGCTGACTCAGAGTAGAATGATATTTGTTCCTTATTTAAGTTGATGAATGCTAGCTAGATCTTTTTGGTTATAAGAATGTTTCGCTGCTTGAATGAGTTAACGCAGGAGAATCGAATAATCTTTATAAAACAGGTGAAACATTAGTTAGATACCGTGACAGGCGCACGGGATAAGCCTTGTCAGGTGTGGGTTCCGAGAATCCATCGGTGGTTTGCTTTGGCAAAAAGTGAATGCCAGCTCAACGCTATCACAACCGTTGGATTCTTGGAATCCACAACCGACAAGGTCTGTTCTGCGAGCCTGTCACAAAAGGCCGGTCACAGGATCCTGACATAGTCCGTCTGGAGCTACACCCATTTCTTACATCCAATTTTTACACCCAGTGGTACCACACTACGATTTTTCCATACTTCGGAGACCATCTTCACAAAAAATCAGTCTATTACAAACTTCTAAGCGAAAAAATGGCTTGGATTTGAAAAATGCCATCCAATTAAATCTTTACTTTCACTTTTTTGTGGCTACCACTGTCAAAATGGAATGTTTTTTGGTGATGATGATCATGACAAAGAAAACTCCATGTATGGTTAGATTGACCAACATAATCTCCATGTGGGTCACATCATTGGGTGTAAAAAATGGATATAGCTGTAGACAGACTATAAAAATAATGTATATTTTAATCAATCAATCTGGACTGTCCAATCAATTGACTCCTTGTAAGAGTCCTTGGGGGCGAAAAATCAGCTTGATCGAATGATTTATGTTCCCTAATAAAGCGCTGTATGGCGACCACAGAAAAGTCTTGTAGAAAAAGATTTGTAAGCCAAGACGTTGCCTTGATGTAGAAAACTTTCATGAACATTTACAGGCAAAAATCGTTTCTATAAAACTTTAATGAATGCAACCATACAGGTCCTAAATAGATCCATTTTCCTTAAGACTGCTGCCTTGTATTTCAGGTGGTTTGGATCATTCAATTGGGTTGATCTTTGGTTTAGCAAATCTTTCAGTTGGATTGATGGTCTATGGTAGAGAGAAAATGTTTTCTGGAGTGTCACTCCAAACATATATCTACACAAGCGAACGGTTTTCTTTCCACGTGGAGGGCCGACGTGGTCGATCCAGATCGTTCATCTGACACATAACCCTCCGGACGGGCCATGTAAACACTCGCCTTATCCACGTCATGCCTATACCCTACCATGTACTATGTATGTTTCCCTTATATATGATAACCATTAAATTTTTGTAATTTTTACATAGAGAAAAAGCAAAAGAAACATACCGTATTTGCCACAATTGGGCCAAACGCGTGGACCCCTTTGAGGGCTTGCCATCTCAGCTTCCACGTGTAAGAAAACCCCATTGGTACAGATAAGAATTCTAGAGCGCCGCTTCATAAAACCCGTTCTAGAGAGATTATTAGTTTTAATGAAATGATTATTTTAAATAAGTGTGACTTTTATGGGTTCATAATGCCTCAATTATTGAAAAGACAAGCACATTTCATGTCCTCCAATTCAAATTTCTTTTGCCTATGTGACATCCCCACTCTCATGTTTCTCCTATTTTCAATTCTATCAGCTTTGGTTGCTCTTGTCGCATTTACATGCACCAACATATATTTATTCCACACATTATACCATATTTTATTTCCTTTTAATCCCTCCCCACGCCCTCGGATATTTACTTATTTATTTAAAACCATATCTTATGTAAATGTAGCATTTTCGAGCGACACGAAGTGGGATTAGTGGAAACATGTTATATATTATGCTCACATTTACAAATTTATCTTTCAAAACATATCTGTCATTTGTAAAAGTATCGATACGAGAAAAAAATTTGATCGACTTAAATGCCCATTTTTTTCTCTTTTTATGATGGTTATACCCTTTTCTATTGCCACAATACTTTCTTTCTCCCCCTATAATTCAAAAAAATAGAAACTAGACTTTCCTTCTCCTTCGACATTCTTTCTCCCTCTAGAATTAATTTTTCTTCTTCTCTATAAATTTCTTTTAATAGATCAGTTAGGGTTTTGTGCAATCCCTCTCTACGTTCTGATTCACATTGTTACACTCTCTCTCTGCTTGTTGTATGCTATTTTTATGAGGCAGAAACTTCTATACTCTTCGGATATTCTTGTTCAAGCCTCATTCAGGTACTTTTCTGATTCATGCAACTATCTTCGTTCATATTCTGATTCAAATGTAGTTCGTTTAACCAATTATATATCCATGTTTTCAGTCCAACTCTAATTGTCTAGGTGCAACATACATGCGAACCTACTAGTCCTTTTAAATGAATAATTAAAGTTAGAGCAAATCAAATATACCCTTCTACTTAACTTAATGAATCTAGCATCCGCTTAGTGGAACACGCCACTATAATTGACTCATTCTTATCACCTGATTTGTCACGAAAAAAATGCCAAAAAGTCTAGAAAACGTACAGTTGATAGACTGAATCCGTAGGATCGTCCAATCGGGATGTTTTTGGTACGCGAGACCGTCGTCAATTATCTACCGAATCAATTACCTTATATTAAATTTTTTTTTTATAATCTCATATTCTAATCGCATTTAGCTTATATAATTAATCATATGGATCCTTCTACCAAAAGAACTAACAGCCACTAAGATGAGGTTAATATATAAGATTTGGCAATCTCAACTTTTAAACTAATCCATCCACTCATTAAGAGGAAAAGGTGGTAAATTTTATTTTAAGAGCATGGGGGTGTGATGTAAGAAAATAAAAGAAACATAGCTTTTTAAGTAAAAAATAATAATAATAATAATAATATAATGAAAAAAGCAATATGTATGATGATGTATACAAATAGAAAATGTGGGCACCCACAGATTATACACACCCACATTATTGTTTTTCACTTATAATTTTTTATGAACCTAACTTTTAACTTATGCTTATAAGATAGAGATTGTACCAATTAAATAAAATTAACCTAAACTTTTAATTTGGGTCAAAGTTATAGATGCATGGAGCAGAGTGTATAGAATTTTTTTTTTTTTTTTTGGTGTGTGACACTTAAGTGAGAGACAAGTAAAGGGAGAGTTTAAAAACTTGAAATATGTTATATAGAAGTTAACTCTCTCTCTCTCTCTCTCTCTCTCTCTCTCTCTCTCTCTCTCTCTCTCTCAATATTTTGATGTATAAATCCCTCAATATGCATCATGGCATGCACTCTTTTGGGTCCCTAGCACATGATTAATGTTTGGTCCACATCTTGATAGAATTACTATACCAGGCACCAAAACAAGGGAATCAAAATTCATCGCCATTCTCCGTCCAGTCCGCACCCCCAGCTAGCCGGCCCCATGAGTTCTATTGACTAAAATGGAGATCTTATGTCATCTACTACTCGAAGGCGAGAAGAAGCTTCATCGAATGCTGCTTAATTTCATCGGTGAGGGATCACCTATATCAGATTATAGAGCAATGAATACTAGTCTGATTGGTGATTTCTAGCCCTTGGATTCGAGAACTTTTTTCATCATGGGTTTCATGAACAGGTCTATGGATCGGCTTCAAGCCCATGATAATAAAAAAAATGGTCGAATCAGACAGCTAGAAATCACCAACCAGGCTGATTTTTTGTTTGTAGTCCCACCAAGAGGTAGACAAAA
Organism: Euptelea pleiosperma; assembly: GCA_035048495.1. Lineage (NCBI taxonomy): Eukaryota > Viridiplantae > Streptophyta > Magnoliopsida > Ranunculales > Eupteleaceae > Euptelea > Euptelea pleiosperma. Next base: position 52,513,910 of record CM068543.1, read on the forward strand.
CATTCATGGATGAGGGATTTCTCTATCAAACTTTGGATACAAAATTCTCATGTCTTTGACATAGTCAACTTATTCTGATTTTTCACCTTTACCTTCTTGGCTTAGTCACCCACTTTGGATGGCTATAATTGCATGTGCCATCAAAACATTTGGCCTCTTATAATGATTTTGCATGTTCCAAACAAGGTAAAGGTTGTTCATTACGTATGTCACGCATGTTGCGTGCCTGATCATCCTCTATATACTACACATCCTCATCGATCGAGTAGATCCAACGGCCACTCTATCATCCTTAGAGCTTCATTCCCATGTGGTTCTTGCTGGTCATGGGACCCGCCCCTTTGATGCGACCATTGAATGGAGGATCCTTATCCCTAAAGATATGATCCGTAGATGTCTTAATCATATTATTATTTTTGGTGGAATAAGGAGAGATATTGCCTAATCTATCCACTTAATCAGCTATTTGGATTTGCAATTTGTGTGGGCCAGCAAACATGTGCGTCCTCATTCATGCATGTACCATGGTTTAAAGTCTCGGCCGCGTGCAACTTGAGCCATGTTGTCGTCTCATTCGAGACAGCCTGTTTTCTATTAGGAATTCACGTTGTCTCAGCTAGCGAGTTAACTCGGCATCGGCACTGAGGCTGCTACATGGAAATCGTGTTGGACAATCCAACCATACATTGAATCGTCCTTGTCGTGATGAACATCATCACCAAAAATCAGTTCATTTCGACATTGCTAACCATATAAAAAATTGACCCAAAATAGTAGTTTAATTATTGGATGGTCAGGATTTTCAAATTAAGTCATATTTTCATGAGATTAGGAATATTGAAATGTCCTTACTTTCTGTGAAGAGGGTAACCATAGTATAGAAAACCCACGACTGAGCGGCTGGATTGTCCAACATGATTTCCATGTGGGCCCCATCACTGGGTGTAAGAATTGAATGTAAAAAATGGATGTAACTCTAGAGGGACTCGTGTTTTAAACTAACCATGCATCTATTCTACTTATTAACGAACGAAAGGGGGTTTTGCGTTTACAATACAAACCCCTTAATTTCTAAAATATTTTTTAATTTTTTTTAATTTCTTTTCACTTTACAAGGGTGTTTCGTCTTTTAGTGTCAAAAGGCATATGTCACGTGCAGCTCATTCAATGCCTCCTCTCTTGTTAAAAAAATAAAAAAAAAATCCTCATTCATTCATTTTTTGAATTATTTTCATTTTACAGGTGGTGTTTTGGTTATTCAACATTTTAACTCAACTGAAAAAGCATTTATTGAACCCTGACGTGGCACATGAACTCTGCATTTAGAAAAAAATTGATGATAGTGTCCATCATTAAAGTTGATGATAGACTCACTCGGGCCATGTGACACGCTATTAGTTACTGACTGTATGGATGTTTGGCCCATCCCTGTAAGACCTAAATAACAAAAGTCGGCCTGATTAGTGATTTCTAGCCTTTGAATCTGGGTACCCCAAATACTGCTAGAAATCTACAGTAAAAAAAATAAACCACGAAAAGACTCTAATTCAACAGATAAAAATTATTAATATATCATAATGAATTTTGGTATGTGGGTCCAACTGGGGATGGCCCAAACATCAATACAGTCAATGGTCACTAAAAGTATGCCACATGTAAGGTGCATGTGCATCGGAGTGGCATCCCCCTAGTTTGTGTAAAGCTAGAATGGGTAACTCTTAAAAGAAAGATCTTTTGGTTTGCGAAAAAAAAAAAAAAATTAATCCCTTAACAATTCAAATTATATAAAAAGGGTTTTTCTTCGGCGCCCACAAAAGTCACTACACTCCAGCACACAAAATCGACATATTTCTATCAATCGACTACAATTCATTTGCATCAATCGACTCCTTTTATAGTCGATCGACAGTTCCTGTACGGTAGTAACTTTTACGACGACGAAGAAGAGCCGTAATAACTTTTTATGAAAGAGTTAATCTTTCAATGCAAGATTTTTATGTGGTAAATTTAAATAAAAAAATAAAAAAAATTCGCTATTTTCATTGATGTTAGTAACCTTTCGCCCCACAATACGTGAGGATTCTTAGGCGCACCAAAGAATTCACCTTATATAAACTCCTATCAAAATATTTAAACCTAAAACACAACTTTATTGCTAGGTTTGATTAATCAAAAAGGCTAATACTGCATCTGCATATATTTTTATATATTATCATTATATATAATCTCCTCCACTCAACTCCAGTTAAGACTGGAGAGTGGGTATTTGTCTTTACTTAGGAAGCAGACCAAGAAAGTTGGCACACGTATACTCCTAAAGAAAATAAAAAAAAGCCATTAAAATAAAAACAAGCAAGAAAACACTTCCTTTCCAATCGATCAGAAACAAAAAAAAAATTATAAAAACAAACAGAACCCATCATTCAATCATTCCTCCAACACAAATAAACCCCTCCCTACCCCCCATAGCACATGAGCTAGCAAGACCCCAAAGGAAAGAAAAAAACCATGGTGGGCTTAGAAGCTCTAGTCATGGTGGTGGTGGTGCTACACCTTCTAGGTGGTGCGTCCACCAAACCTGCAGGCAATTTTCAGCACTTGAACGTGAGAGAAACAATTGCAGGCATGAAAGTCCGGCCTTCTGAAGTAATGGATTATCGAGAATTATCGAAAAAAGACGAAAACAAGGAAGCTGATTGGAAGTGGAAGCTGAAGTTAGTTCACAGAGATGTGGTCTCAGTGGGGAATTTCTCTGATCATCGTCACCGTTTCGATGAACGTATGAAAAGAGACGCTAAAAGGGTTGCTAGCCTGACTCGCCGCCTGATCGGCGGTGGAGCCTCCAGTTCCAGTGGTGGTGGTTATGAGATGGAGGAATTCGGGTCAGAGGTGGTTTCGGGTATGGATCAAGGAAGTGGAGAATATTTTGTACGGATAGGTGTTGGGAGTCCCCCAAGGGATCAATACATGGTGATTGATTCTGGGAGTGACATAGTTTGGGTGCAATGTCAACCTTGTAATCTGTGTTATCGCCAGTCTGATCCGGTGTTTGACCCCGCCAACTCCGCCTCCTTTTCCGGTGTGTCTTGCAGCTCGGATGTCTGTGGCCGCCTTGAGAACGCCGGCTGTCATGCTGGTCGGTGTCGGTATGAGGTGTTATATGGTGATGGGTCCTACACTAAGGGAACACTAGCCCTTGAGACAATTACGATCGGGCGCACCGTGATCCGTAACGTGGCCATCGGGTGCGGCCATAGGAACAGTGGTATGTTTGTGGGGGCTGCGGGCCTACTAGGCCTCGGTCGCGGCTCATTGTCGTTCGTCGGGCAGCTTGGGGGTCAGACCGGTGATGCGTTTAGTTACTGCCTAGTGAGCCGATGGACGGGTTCGTACGGATCGGTGGTGTTTGGACGTGGTGCAATGCCAGTTGGTGCAGTATGGATCCCACTACTTCGCAACATAAGGGCCCCAAGCTTCTATTATGTTGGTCTTGCTGGGCTTGGCGTGGGGGGCACGCGTGTTCCGGTCTCAGAGGATGTTTTTCGACTAACAGAATTGGGAGACGGGGGTGTAGTCATGGACACCGGGACAGCGGTTACTAGACTCCCGACGCCAGCTTACGAGGCGTTGCGCGATTCCTTTATCACAGCTACTGCAAGCCTTCCTAGGGCCTCTGGGGTATCGATCTTCGATACATGTTACAATCTTTTTGATTTCGTAACGGTGAGAGTTCCGACGGTGTCGTTTTACTTCTCGAACGGACCGATACTGACACTTCCGGCGAATAACTTTCTGATTCCGGTGGATGAAATGGGGACATTTTGTTTTGCATTTGCTCCTACAACAGGGATTTCCATAATAGGGAACATTCAACAGGAAGGGATCCAGATATCCTTCGATGGAGCAAATGGGTTTGTGGGTTTTGGGCCCAACACATGCTAAATTATGTAGAGAGAGAGAGAGAGAGAGAGAGAGAGAGAGGGTGTGAATTACAGTAATATTAGTAGTAGAAGTTAGAAGTGAATGTGAGTAATTAATGTATTATTAAAGTTGTGCTTTTCTCTTTGAATGAGAGACTTGTGAAAAGATTAAAGCTTAATGAATTTGGTCAATTCCTCAGAGAGAGAGAGAGAGAGAGAGAGAGCTGGTAGGTAAACGGTGAGCTGGTAGATGAAGGGGTCAGTTTAAACAAGGGTAGCTAAGAGTCAAACATTCGAAATCAGAAATCTCTCGAGTCAAAAAAAGCCCACAAGAAAAGCTAGAAGATCCTTAACTTAGGAGGGGAGTAGAGACCCTTGGAATGTGCAGCATGAGAGCATCCAAGATACCACTTTACTCCCTTTGTTTGTCATATTGAAGGGTGGGATGTGACCCTGACATCACATTTCTCATAGCCCATCAACCTTTATGTGTAGAAAAAAGCTCTCTCTCTCTCATACACAAACACACAAGACATATAGTGTTAGAATCATGAGCAAGGGAGCCACCACCATAGTGGACATGTGAAGCCATGAGAGAGGTATCTGATCTGCCAAAGTTGGGATTTTCATTCAAACAATGACTTTTACAAAGGTAATTGCTTTTGTCTATCTGAATTTACTGAGTGAGATTGCTTTACTCCCCTTGAAATTACTGAGTAAAGAGAGAATAATAGTTAGCAGAAGCCTTTTTCTAAATCTAGCTGGGTTTTTGGGTGGTGGATTCCATTTTGTCCAGTCCATTCTCCTAGGTTATTGTAAACCCTTTAAAGGCCCACAAAAGTTAAAGTTTGGTGAAATTGGAGAAAGGGAGGGAATCATCAAAAGCAAAGTACCCATATTTCTTAGCAATTAGTACCAGGAGGGATATACACTTAATGCTTTTTTTTCAGTTGTCAGCCACACTTAAGACACCCAAAACCCTAAGAATGCATGTCAAAACCCTTGACAAGTCATTATAGGGTATGGTAGTGATCAGAGAAATGATTATTAGGGTTTGAATCCCTGCCTAGGAAGTGTTTGGTTGCAATGGTAACTCTGCACAAACTATTTAGCCGATAAAGCGGGGAGCTTAGGTTTTTTTGGGTTTCCAGAGAAAGTTTGACGCGCAATAACTTGCAAAAAATGCGCATCAACGCACTATTGGAGGACAAGAAAGCCAGGTCCCAGTAAACCCTCCAAACCAAACAAGAAAAATAATTATGTCGGCTAAGATTAATTCACCCAGGGTTTAAATGTTGCAACCTAAAGACACCCATCCTTTCTCAAGATCACAGGGGCAATGTTGTAATCTCTACCAACCCACTTAGGGTAAAGTTAAATTAAATTACCCCATTTATCAAGTAAAGTTTCAAAGTTGTGGTAATAAAGAAACTGAGAAAGTTTTTGAAGGACAATTTGGTTTGGGCTTTGTTGCAGGCCTCTGTGTCCTTGTTCTCATTTACCTTTTCTTGTGGGGGGCACATCAATGGTGGAGTTCATTCAGGTCGGTCCACAGTAAGGGGACTAATTGACAGTGGTGGGGCCCACCATCCCCAGCCTTTCAGATCCCTCTCTCGCTGTATTTTCTTGGCTTCCCACCAAAGCATGTGGGTCCACGGAAGGAGAACGTGTGCCATCACTTGTTTGTGAGAATGAACTTTTTTGTGTATAAAACAGCACACTGGAAGTCGGGCAGAAACAATTGATTACCATCTGATCGGCAGGAAGCTCATCAATCTCGATCCGGTGGGCTATGGTCCAAAAAACTATAATGCTGCCTGCAACTACGATCCAATCTGACGGTCAAAATGCTTGGCCACCCCTTGGTAGTGGCCATAGCTTAAAATTCACTGTTTTAGCACTTTCAACTGCCACTGATCAATGCAATATTTTTTTCTAAATTATACTGAATGTAATGAACAAACCAACAGGTAGCACAAACATTTACTTAAGGAATGCTCTCAATTCAAGTCGTTACACACCAGTCTTCTGGGAAGAGAAATGGGAAAAAATGTTTCTTGCTGCAATAGTGATATTGGTCCGTGGATCTGACACCGTTGCTTTATGAATGTAGGCCTTGGTTCATTTGGACCTTGATCTGCATGCTTTTGATTGATCGATCATGGGCGACAGATTATAATGGTAATAGTAATAGTAGGGGTAATTGCTGTGTTCTACTTGATGTTAGACGTGTGAAAAATCAATATATTTACAGATCAGTTTGCCGCATTACATCGGCACTTGACATAACAAAATTGCCTTTATAGCCTCAACTTATATGTCAACGTTGAATTACAATAATTAGTTACATGTCATACCGGTTCGAACCACGAAGCCGAGCGGCATGTAGCACAGCCACAGCTTCCCTCCCCCCTTCTCAAATGTTTGGATTCGGGTTGGGCTCCTCTGGCTTTCTTTTCGACAAAAATGCCAAGTGTACAAGAACTACCTCAGAGATTCTAAGTGCACAGAGACGAGCGTCCATGTTCAGACCATGAAAAGATACTTGAGATCTTCTACTGTAAGCCGAGTTGCAGAGCCCCCCGTTTGATCTTCCCCAAAAGCGGATGCAACCATTTTCCTCTTTTCTTCCTGAAAATCCAAGTGAATGGATAAACACTTCAATATTCATGGATGAGTGCAATATGTGTTCACATGGTTGACAAAAAAATTGTTAACCTGTGTTAAATTCCTGTTCTTCGTTAATAAAAATAACAATGCCACATTGCATGCACAAACTGGAAGCTGGAGAGAAAATGAGAGGAGTACCTGGAGAGCTAATATCCGATCTTCTACTGTGTCTTTAATAGTTATTCGTGAAACCGTTACAGGACGAGTCTGCCCAATTCTATGTGCTCGATCAACAGCTTGATCTTCGGTGGTTGGATTCCACCAGAGATCCAGAAGAATAACATGACAAGCAGCAACCATGTTTAGACCAAGGTTTCCTGCTTTAAGAGACATCAGCATTACAGTCACCTGCAATAAATTTTATTAATTTAAGACTATTAGAAGTGCACTTCCAGATTTGGACAGCAAGCAACAAAAGCCCATAGCATAGGACAGCAGAACACTATCAACTAACAGCACTCGATAATTTTTCATGCTTCAGAGTTCAGAGTCAAACCTCTGGATCATTGTTGAAATCTTTCACAGCCTTGTCTCTTGAGGCCAGGGACATTGTCCCATCGAGTCTCCTGTATTGTATACAAGATTGGTTCAATGAATTTTCAACTAAGTTGAGCATGCTAGTCCACTGGGAGAAAACAATAGCCTTGACTGGTCCTTCCGATTCAGAGTTTATATACTCTGATGTGTGTGTCACAGCATTAACATCAGAGTGACAAAACTCTGAGTATGCAGCTTCTGAAGAATAAGAAATTCCATTGCATCCCTCGGAATTAAGTTCCGTATTTGGGTTCCTCAATTTACAATGTGTCTGCAGGATCTCAAGAGCAGCTCTGATTTTAGAAGAACCATACGTATTCTGCAGAACTAAAGATTTGTCTGCAGCTTCAGAAGTCGTGGCATTACTATCAAGATCATCTGAAATACAACTTCTTAGAGTAGCTTTAGAAAAAACAACATCGGAACCCAGTTGTTCTTTGCATTCAAGTGCAGGGCACATATTGTCATCACCCGTTAGATATTCAGATACACACTGATAGCAGAAGACATGGCCACACATTGTAACAACAGCATCCTCAGGTGGGTCCTGTAAAAGCACATACAGAAGATGAGCCGGAAGGTCGAATGATCCCATTCTAGCAACACTATTTCTTTCCAACAGATCTATTCAGATTACAAAGTATAATACAAATTTTAGTCATCAGAATAACCTGGAAAGCTAGTGCGCAACAGAAAGGATTCAAGTCTGGAAAATTGAAATATTCAATCTTTCAGCAAGAAGATATATAGATGTTAAAAGTAACTCGTCTTATCTAATGACAATTATACTGCAGTAAACATCGATGGTTGCTTCTGTAACGGCTATCACCAGATGATTGGTTGAATTCACTTTCAATAGTTCAAGATGGTTAGGCACCGCCGCCACAGCTATTTGAAGCCAGTCAGAATAAACAAGCACCTAGATTTTATCCTTTTCTGTTTTCTATAAAAACAAATTGAATCAATTTTTTTCTTAATTTTTTTATAGGTATCGATTTCCCCTCTGAGTGTCAGTGAAAATGTCGTAACCATAAACCATGGAGAGTAAATCAAAACAGAAAACCAGATAGCTACAGTCCAAATCCGCAGATGCTAGTATTTTACTTTGACAGGGGATCATATCCACAGTATGAGTATCAGAACTTAGACAAAACTGCACGAATGCGTGACCACAATCAGCACTGCACATTCTGATAAAGTAGCTGATCCTTGTAACAGAAACAGGACCAGTGAGAGAATGTTGCATATAAAAGAAAACTAGAAGATAAAACTCCAAGCAGTTCTGAATGAAACTCATTGCGAAAATGGACAAAGTACCTTCAGGGATGTTTCAGTTCATTGTATAAGAAAAAACCGTTAAGTGAAACGTGTATTACTTATTTAAAAAGTTTTATCGAAACAGCAGGAACGAATGGAGTGCAACAGCACCAAGTTCTACCAGTTAAACATGTCCGCTAGGGGACAGTACAACTAGGACATAACTAGAGAGGAATATCCAGAGTTCCACAGGGTGGATTATTACTTCATTATTAGGTTTCTTATCCTAGATTATATACCTACGGTTGTAAATCACATTTGCAGAAAAAGGTAAGCAAGCTACCAGTCAAAATAACTTAAAAACAGCAGATGCTAACAGAATAGTAACTTATCACATTTCCAGTTGAGTTTGGACTTACGGGGCCTAACTTCCTCAGAAGCATTGGACAGATTTCAGGTTTTCAATTGAATCATAATCCCAGCAATTAAAATATATAGTGCAGCAGAAATCAACTGAAACTAGCTTTGTTCTGATGAAATTGATTTACCAAAATAAATGAAACAAGTAGAGACGATTCCATCTCTTGATTGAGGGGAACTAAAACCACATCCTCGACCTTGCATTCGTCCATATTTCCTCGATTAAAGATCTAGACCAATATGTGGTCATGTATTCACTCATCTAACTCCCCTAAAAGTAACTGCAAGTTCATCCCAACATGAACAACAAGATATCCCTTCATACATACAAGACCATTTCTTCTTCCTCTTTTTTTCTTTCTTTGTTTATATACAAGAGAAACAAAGAAGAGGAAGAAAGAGGGGAAGAAGGAAAGTACAAAAGGGAGTTCACTACGAGGGTAGGCTCATTCGACAATACATCCCGTCTCTATGAGCGCCTCCCTTAGCTAAACTATCCACACATCATTAGCTGACCTTAGTATATTAGAGAACGAGATGTGGAAGAAACCAAGTCCCAGATTTCTTTTGATGATATGGAAGATTATCCAAGTTCCCCTTTTCTTACCAAACGCCCAACAAATCACTTTGCTAGAGTCGCCTTCAACCACTATTTTCTTAAACCCTTGGTTGTCTTTAAATTTTGAAGGACCAAGTGCTTTAGTTTTGTTGGAGTATGCAACTCCAACTGAACCCAAAAAGACGTGGTAGATAATTCTCCTCTCTTACTTCCCAATCATACACCAATAATACTGGAAGGACCCAGATTTCCATTGAAGCAAGAATCGATTTTTTTTTATAAGCGTCAAAATTTAAGTTCTATTTCATCCTCCTTCGGGAAGCACCACTCCACGTGTATTCCCATGACAGTACATCCAAGAAGTGGGTGGAGGAGTGGGGAGTGGAGGACCAAGTAACCAAAGTCCAATCTCTCAAAATATCACTATAAGTTTCACATTTGAATAATCTAGATGCTAAGGGCCAAAATCAAGGTCTTCAACTTGATCTTATCTACGATGCTGTAGAATTAGAGAATTATCCTTGAAGACCCTTCTATTCCTTTCTTCTCAAATCCCCAAAGAATAGCGCGCAAGGAGCTCTTCCAAACCCAACCTCGACTATTGAAAGACCCGGCCACCTACTAGGAAATCAAATCCAAAATGTTGGTGGGAGAACCCAAAGAATCCTAAGAGTGAAATTAAACCTCTCTAGTCACCTCACAATGGATGAAGAGGTGGTTAACCGATTCTCTATTCTCATCTATGATTTAGATATGGAACTTATACAATGTGGATATGGCATGCACACTTAAAATGGAAGTATCTGGCACGGATACGACACCAATTTTAAAGTATCCCGGTATGATGGGTTCTTATTATGTATCAAGCAAATGCAGAGATATATGGTCTTGTCTTCTCTTCTGGATCATGTTGTCAGTGTTTATGCTTTTGAGAACTTAGTCCACACAAAGGCCTTGACTTTAGCAGAGCAATTGGGAGATAGGAGAAGAGAGGAGGCACGGGAAAGGGGTCAACAGTTAGTCTAAGGAAGGTTTGTAAAGAAAATACACCATTTGGTTCGAGGTCCAAATTCTAGCATCTTCCCCAAAAACAATGTAAGAACTTTTCAATTTTTCTGTAACGACAACCACATCCTCCATGTCGACCCTTCCAAGAACTCTATGGAAGCTAATGTTCCGAGAGCGGGTGAGCGAGGAGGAAGAAGCAACTTCCGTGATTATGTCCTTTGGATAAGGAAAGACTATGAAGATAAGGAAACTGATCATGAAGAGGGTTTTCGCCCCACCAAAGATCATAACGAAATTTTATCCTATTCTTGCACCTGATGTCATATTGAATAAAATGAATAAAAGAAGGATGAAGGTTCACACTGTGTTTCCAAGAGCAACTAGAATCAATTTTGAAGTTAAGATTACTGTCCCACCCATTGAAATTAATGCCTTCTTTTAATAATTGAAAACAATAGACAATTTGGGTTCTGAAGAGAACCTCCACTACCATTTACCAAGGACAACTGATGCAGGACATCTAACCAATACTCCCAAAAGCGACGACTGATGGGGGCGTGAGATTAAATTCCATTATCTCATTGCCCAGATCCATGCTTTCGGTCGAATCCCCCTCATGGGTCCCATCTCAAACAGGTCATCCCACCCCGAGTGTGCCCCTCGTCTCTCATGTAGGCCAACCCACTCGAGCCCAGTGTGAAAATGTCCATGCATTAATCACCCTCGTGAGGAGTCTCGAATACAAGACATCCCGCTCTGATACCAATTTGATGCAAGACATCTAACCAATACTCCCAAAAGGCAAAAGCTACGACTGATGTGGCGTGAGATTAAATTCCTTTATCTTATAGCCTAAATCCAGGCTCTTGGCCGACCCCCCCTCTCTTGTGGGTTCCATCTAACACAGGCCACCCCACCCCGAATGTGCCCCTCGTCTCTCACGCAGGCCGCCTCACTCGAGCTTGGTGTGAAAATCCCCCTACATTAAGAACTAAGTTCCTTACCCTTATCTTCCAATCTTAAACATCCTTCTTCTTTAAATTTACAAGCCTTTTTCCCATTTTCGAGATGGTCTTTCTTGACATCTCTTTCCTCAATAATCCCTTTGGATTTGCTCAAGCATATTTACAACATTGTTAGGAACTTTAAACGAGGACAAACAATAGACCAGGAGATTAGCAAGAGTAGTATTTGATAAATCTATCTCCGAATGAGATATAGTTCTTCCACACTGTAAGCCTTTTCACAAACTTCTCCACAGTTGGGTCCTAAAAATCATACGCTTCAAGATTCTCCAAGAGAGAGACCAAGTTACTGCATGGGCCAACTTTCTTCCTTACTCTCCAAGATATTAGTGAGCATTCTCCAGTTATATCCCTCAACATTTCTTTGTTAGTATTTAACGAAATTTTTAAAAATGAACGATTAAAAAAAAAAAAAAGGGAAAGAGTTCATATGTGAAATTATGATCTTTTACACCATTTTTTTTATTTGCTATAGAGTCGGCAAAGTCATTCACACCATAGTCACAAAAATCTCCAATTTTTTCAAAAAATAATCACGAATCAATCATCGATTTTGTCAATTAATCTGCTAAGACCCACTTTTTTTCCCTTCTGATTTCGAATTAGTCGATTTTTTAATTTTGATTATGAATGGTGAATCATACTAATGAGTTACATAATATGGAATTATAGATGTGTTTTTCATCATATAAATATGTTTTGTTAAAAACAACCTTTCTAACTTGAAATATGCCTAATATGGAAATAAAGATGTGTTTTTTATAATTTTGTTGATATTTTCCAATTTTTACCTAATTTATCCAAATTTTCCCAACTTGAACCTTGCCGATTTATTGTCGAATCCCGACCTTGTGACTATGATTCACACTTCTATGAGTATGAACAAGAAAGGCATGTAAATCTCTCCTTAAAATGTTGAATCATCACACCATCATTCATGCCTTGTTCCAACTATTCAAGTTCAGATACACAAATCAATCCGGCATTTAATTTAACCAAGAGCCATACTTTGTTACAACTTACACCTTCACATCATTTCCATTAACTCGACACATGTCCTTTTCAACTTTCCACTCATCTTTTTAAGCCTTCAACCTATAGTTGGATCCGCCTCATGGGTGCGGTCTTTGTTGCGCATAACTAAACCATCTCAAACTTCTCTCATCAAACATTGCACATGGTCCTATATCTTATCACCAAATGGTACTCATGCCAAGCTCCCTTGGATGCACTCATTTTAATCACACATGTCGTATGCAACACCAAGGGACTTCCTCTTGATGAGAGAAGTTAATTTTTTTCGTAATAAGTGCAAAAAAGGCACAAAATCGGAGTCGGCCTCTAGGGAACCCAGTGCAATTGGATACTCATTTGTCTCTCTAGGAATTGTTCTCATGCTAGTTACGACTCCCTCATACATGTCCCCAAATGATGTCAATGCATCCGCTTGGGACTCCATTCTTTCCCAAATTACTTCTCGTATAACTTCTCATATGCTTTCTTCAGGTATATATAGACCTTGTGGAGATTCCTCTACAGTAAACACCCTAAGACGAAGCTTGAACTGGTTTTTCTGTAATTCTTTTCTAAATCACTTTCTCGCATGTAAAGGACAATGATCAATCCTCTTTTCAATTCCACAACTTTATTTCTAAGTATCTTTTCTTTCAACCCACTCTTCCATTGCTTGAAGCAAACCTCCAAACCCACTTTTCTATATTGTTAATCAAACCTCAGTAAAACAATGTGGGAGCAGATCTCAAAGTTAGAACAAGGAACCATTGATTTTGAAAAAGTGGGAAGTGGGAGCAATTACAAAATGTCTATATTATTCTATATAGAAATTTTAAATATGTTTAGCTATTTGATACAGCATTAAAGTTCAACTTATCTGTTTATTAAAAAAAACAACTTATTTATTGATTACATTATAACAAAATTAGAATAATTAAAATGACAATAATTATAATCTAAAAAAGCAAGAAAAGTTTATATAATACAAAATTCAAGGCTTTAAAGATGGATAAGAAAAAAGGGGAGGGAAGTTCCAAGGTCTTCAAATAGAGGGAAGCGGCACCTTGGTAGAAGCTTACTAAAACTAAGGGTGACTCTCTTCTGGTATAAACTTACAATCATTTGCATGATCATTTTCCTTCATTGTAAAGATGAAAAACTCTATTTGGCACCCATTTGATCCAGGACTCCTGAAAGTCGCCAAATGCTCGTCTCTTTTTTATAAATAGGTGTGCTATTTAACCAACTTCCATTTTCGCAAGCAAAGGTGGAACTCCTATGTCATCACAAACTCAAGGATCATATCCCTCATCTCATTTCTTTCTCCAAACCTCTAACCCTCCATCCACCTTCTCATATTTGTCTTTCCCCATGTGACCATTTAAGTCCCCTCCTATGAATGTGCTCAATGATTTTTCTTCCCAAAATTGCCTCAATGATTTCCTCTACTCCTTAGGATGCACAGGGATGAATAATTTTTGAAACTTCTTTTCTAACATCACTTTAATTGGCAATTGTATTACTTATATTCTTAACCTCTGTAATTTATCCTTTGTATTCTTATCTACCACTATCCCTACCCTACTTCTAATACTGTCAATTCCCATATACCAAAGTTTGTAGCCATTCAACTCCATCGATTTCTAACCCCAAATATAAATATTTTTTTGATAAGTACCCCAAATATAAATATTTGTCCTAACGAGACAAGTTGTGTTGATAAAAGATTAGAATCAACAAATATTTTGCAAAGTGCCCGATTAATACGTAAATGCACTAAGTTACAAAAATTTCATTGAAAGGATATATAGAGATGACCTTCTATGTATATGTATCGTTAATATTCCCAAGATTAATGCACAACTTTTCCTTGAATCAACAAATAAAATGATTGATATTGATAAATACAGTTACAATGATGAAACAGATCAAAATACAATTCATTTAATTTCGACTATAAAAAAGTCGCTTTATAATATTAGTAAGAAGAGTCACAGATTTTTTGGGATCATTCTTACTTGTCAAAGTTCCCACATTCAAAGTGGCAAGATGTGTTCTATTTGCTTAGACTAGCTTCTTTATGGCACTTGTCTAGTCTAAAGCAGGAACCCTTGACTAATTTTCACCATAGCTGGGGCATGATCAATGCATGAACACCCTAGTCAATCCTTACCCACTCCTTAAATGTCAGATGTGATCTAAAACCAAAATTTGATCTCAAAAAACCCACTTGATTGTATCAAAACAATCCCCTTCCGTGAAGACCCTTAATGATTCACTAGCCTTGAAGCAAAGCTCTAACTTCTAATTCATTATATTTTGAGCTCTTTGAACCTATTAAGCCAAATAATACCTTGAAAACTTCACCTTCATCGTTCCTAAAAGCATCACCCGGTCACGAACACAACCCAATGGTTTTGAAAGTTCGCTATATTAAAGAAGCTCAAATTCTTTGAAGTAGCTGCTCATTTCACCACCTTCTTGATTCTCTAACAGATTGCATAAGAAGATTAGACTTACCTTCGAATATTGTAGCATTTCTCTTCTTTCCTTTCAGACAACCCGACAAAAGGCTTTGAAAGTTCGTTTTCTTGGATTCTTGATTTGGAAAACCTAGGGTTTCCAATTGCGTCGATAAACCAGGTTTGTTTGAGAATTGAGACCATTTTATGGGTTTCACAGTTGTATGTTTTATTGGTAGTTCAACAGCATAAGAACGATTCACAAGAAGCCCGATTCAGGTACATAACCACTCTAAACAAAATTGTTCTAACAAATGATTTAGTACGGCAACCATCACCTACTTATCTCAAGCAATTTTTCTATGATGCGCTTCCATGTGCATTGATTTTAGCAAGGGTTACATTGAGAGGTTTGTCACATTATTGCTCCTATTATTACCATTATAATTTTTTTTTTTGATAAGGTAGAATATATTAAAGGGGCAAAGAAGAAAAGAAGGAGGTCGAGAAGACCTCCTAAAAGGCAAGAAAGGCAGAAAAGACAAAAAACGAGGAACTATCTGCCCTGCGCCATGACGGAGTCCCATCTAAACACAAGATCCTCAAACGAGAGACCTTTACATTCCTCAAAGAGTTTGGACCAAAGGAAAAGAAGTGCCTTGATAGTTAGTGAGATGGCAAAGATAGATGCCTCTTTCCCCTCAAACACCCTCCTATTTCTCTCCTTCCAGATACCCCACCATATTGCAAAAGGTAGGAGACTCCAAAGTCTTCGACCGCAAGGTTGAAAGCATCGAATCGACCAGCCATGCAGCACTTCATAAATTGTTGCAGGCATGACCCAGCAAATACCAAAGGACTCGAAGAAAATGCTCCATATCTCCCACGCTGTCAGGCAATGCAAGAGGAGATGATTAATAGATTCACCATCTGCTTTGCACATAAAGCAGTAGTTGGCCATCACCCAATGCCTCTTAATGAGGTTATCCATGGTGAGGATCTTGCCTAAGGCGGCACACCAAACAAAAAAGGCGACTTTCGACAGGACCTTGGATCCCCACGCAATGGCTTTCGGGAAGTTAGGTTTTAAGGTTGAAGATGAAAGAGCTGAGACGTCTCTCCTAGTCCTGTCCAGCATCACATAGAAAGAGTGAACGGAGAATTTCCCGTCGGACCTCCCGTTCCACCCGATAGCGTTGGCTCTGTGGCTATCAAGAGACGTCCCCTCCAATCTGATAAGGAGATTAGCTAAGTCGTCGATTTCCCAGTCGTTCAGATTGCACCTAAACCCAAAGTCCTGTGAGAGAGCTCTATCATCCCCCACCTGAAACTGCTGGATTGTGCCGAATTTATTAGCTGTTATCAAGAAGAGCTGAGGGAATACTAGCATGAGAGCCTTGTCTCCGCACCAAGCATCGCACCAAAAGCGGATTACACCATTATAATCCTAATAAAGATCCTAACATCTTTAGAGACTAGCTCACAAATTCATCCATTAAAAACTAATCCAAACAACTTACAAAAACAGAAGCAACAAAACCAACCTGTTTTCGCATCTTGGATTGTATGGTAGAAGCAATAGCTAAATCAACAATTACTTATAAGCATTAAAATACAGAGATGAGGTTTAAAAACAAGTATGAGGTCTAAAAAAATCTTACACTGCATACACCACAAATTTCCAAAGAAGATTCCAAGAGATTCAATAAATTGATTAGCATATCCGTAGGGAGTCTTCTTGCCATCTCTAAGGAAGCTTTTCCAACAGAATCAGAATGATATCCTTTAACAAGAAGAGGGTGATCACACGCTTGACGAAGACGCAAAAGCATCAACAGAATATTTGCATAGTTTTGGTTCACTGTGCCAGCTGCGGCATATGCCTGCAATATAGAACTTAACAATTTCAAATATGCTACCAGAAAGAAATGGCATAAAATATTGCATGTCCATGAAGATTAAAGAACTTAACAATCTCAATGGTTTTCAATTGAGTTTTATCAAATAAATCACTCAAAAATCTTGAACCAAGAAGCAACAATTCAGAGAGAGCATGAAAAAGATGGAATTACTCCACAAAGTGGGAGAAAAATCACTCCTCAAGCAAGCCTCGCACCTTAATTTTGAATATCAACCCCAAAACAAAAAAAGTTCTCATGCAAATAAGACTAGATCTTAAAACAAGATGGGGTATTTATAGAGTTGAGCAACCCAACCTTTCCTAATTCCACCTTAACTCGAATAGAAGTTCATTTATCTCCTACTACAATTAGACAACTAATAAGAAAAAACATGAATCCTAATAAAAGCTACATATAAATGGATCTATGTAGGGTCCACTATTGTGATGGATGTGGGCCTCCAAATGGGCCTGCCATTGGGTTCAATTCAGCTCCTGCATCAAAACCTTCAGTTGGAAGAAGTCCACCTTGTCTAGTTAAATTGTTGAAACTCCTTAGTCGGGATTCTTGAACTATTAAACTTCCATCATTTCAATCAATGTTTCCTTGAGTTGCACTAACCCTCAGGAAGTGAGCTCGTACAACAATGTGGATATCTATCACCTCTTGGCATGTACATGCCTTGTAGGCTTCTTGCTTCGCAAACTCTATCCCATGTCAATTTCCTTGGCACTTGTATTCTTCACGATTTTCTTGCAAGGAAAATTCTCTCAGTGCATGAAACATCACATTCGCGGCCTATCATCTTCCTTGGGTTCCCAACATCTCAGTGTGATGTTTATCCCCTGGTACATGAAAAAGTATGTGCTCTCCCATCATTTACCATGTGTTGATATTATAACCATGGCCTTCCCAACAAGATGTGCATTACATTCATCAGAACAACGTCACACCAAACCTGGTCGGAATACAGTCCAAGAGTGAACAAAACAAGACACCTTTGATTTACTATAATATTTGTCATTCACCCAAGTTGCTACATATGGATGTGGGTGTGGATGTGGCACCGATGGCAGTTGTAACTTGTCAGCCACTTCTTTGGCGGCAATGTTTCCTTCAACAAAACTATCAATACTATGTCATGTAATTTCTTGTTGCATTTAACCGTTTGAAAATTGTTGCAATGACCCGTTGTCTGCTCTCTTTTGCTGTGACTTCGCTTTCAACACTCTAGGTAGCTTTCCTATTTCAGATGAATGATTTCTTCGCGGCTCCTAACATTGTGCTATTTCAACTCATCGAGGAGGATCAACATGTTCTACTATACATATGGGTTAATGACGCAGGAGCATTCAACTACGATGTCCACCGCTACACCGAATCAGTGCCCAGTCAAGCAAGTGGACCCTATTTTTACTATTTATAGTAAATCCAAAAATTACTCTTTATAGTAAATTCTGACTGAACTATTTTTAGATATGTGGGCCCCATGAAGATTTGTTTTCTTTATTTTTAGTTCAATTAGGATTTTCCAATTAAATTTTGTTTCCAATCAAGATTTTGGGATTGATTACAATATTAGGAGTTTCTTATTTTAGTTAATTAAAATTAGGAAAATTCAATTGAACTAGAATTAGGAAAGTCCAATTGGGAGTTTTATAAATAGGATGTAATTTTTTGGTTTAAAAGAAAATATTATTATTGAATGAATTATGAATGAATCTTTTAGAGAAGATTTACATGCTTTGTACTTGATTTTTCCCTTTACGGGTTTGGCGTGAGGCCAAGGGAGCAATCCCCACCTTTGATCTTCCGTCTCTCCCTCTCTCTACCTCCCCCTCTCATTTTCCCACAAAAAAAATCGCAGGTCAAGCCGTTGTCTTGCGTCAATTTTGGTATCAAAGCAAGTTCGAAACTCCTGATCGTGTGTCGGAAAGATGTCTCAGATTAGTTCGTTGGCAATTGAGTTAACTAAACTAGTCGACCAGGTAAAACTCTATGAATCGAAAAGTGGATGCGAAGATCAATACCCATAAGAAGGCCCTCGAGGACTTCAAAAAGAAGAGGATCTCCACCGGAGTTCCAATTCGTTTCCGCCATCGGCTCGAAAAGTTGCCACCACCACTGCCGACTTTCCCACCTCTTTCCGGCGAGTTATTTAGAGGTTTTGATTACAAACAAAGTGCAGAAACCGAATACGATGAAGTTTTCGCAGCCATGGTTTCCTCCATGTGGATGGAGGAAGTGAAAATATTTGAACAAGTGTGCTTTAACGAAAGTTATGGCCCTAGATAGAATAGAATTGTGGAATAGGGATTGGCATCCTAGGATCCATCAATAATGATGATAGTGCGGGCCTGAGGTAGATCAGGTCTAGCATTCATCAAGAACATCCCAAGCACATCAGTGCACTGCATGAATTTTCCAAGGTGTAGAAACCTAGGTAAAACAGCAGAGTGAGTAGATGTGCAACGGTGGTTTTGTTGGCACCATGGTTTAAAATTTCGAAATGTTTCATATAAAACGTTTTGGAATTTAAGAGAACCGAAACGAAACATATGTTCATTTCGTTTCGTTATGTTTCACCGAGAAAAACCGAGACATTACGATACGATAAAAAAAATGATTTCATGATTTGGGGAATGCTTCGGAATATTTTGGAAATGTTTATGAAATTTCGTTGTTTTGCCATTTTTTCAATGTTTGTGGATGTTTTGTTTGGAGTTTGTCTTGGTTTTTCACTTGACCGAGACATTCCTCCAAAACGAAATTTTAAACCTTGGTTGGCACCCCACATCCATTGCACTTCAGATGTGTCCTATCATTCACCTTTCCGAGAAAAAAAAAAGCTATCAACCATCTGCAAATTATATGTTTGATGTGATAAATTTCCCTAGAAAGCAAATAACAATAAACTGGTCAGTATAAGACTATAACTATAAGTGACACAACATACTTGTAAATTGTGAGGGACAACACTAAAAGTCAATCCTGACGAGCAAATTCCAGCTCAGTTATATTGAGTATCTGAAGTGAAAACACAATAATATGCATGATGAGTACCTTAAACTGTGAGCGTGAATCTGCTTCCAGCTTCAAATAGAAAGCCCGCTCCTCATTAGAGAACTCCACCTTCGTCAAATGTATTGATTTTGGTGGTAAATTAATAATAGGCTCCCCATCAAGCAGCGTTCCTGATAATCAGCACCCACAAGCCATGAACAAATGAACGTGACTAAGAGTAAAAAAAACATTGCGCATCTATATCAGCCCGTAATGTTTATGCACATGTAAAGGAAAAATACAAATAATTTTGTTATACTAAGCCGAATCAAAAAAAAAATTTGAAAACTGAGAAGTATCATTAATAAACTTAGTGAAGCTAAAGGATGTAGGACCACACCCGAACTTCGCTAAATGCTGGGCAGTAACAAATCCAATAGAATCGCACTACAAACACCAAGTAATAAATAAAGGTTGCAAGTATAAGAAGATAGCAGTAGTTTCTTCACCTTGAGAAGAATAAACAGCACAATATACCTTCAAGAAGAGCTGCATGGCCACCTCTAAAGGATTCATACCAGGAGAAGAAAAAAAAAGTCTACTAAAAAATATATTTATTAGGGAAAGGACTTCCTCACTTGCGAGTAGTTTTACTCCCCCCATAGTGAGGACATGTCACCAAATATGAAAATATTACTCAAAAGACTTCCCACTATAAGAGAGGTAGATGTGTGTAGCCATTGTGTTTTCGGTGTATATTTTTTGATAGATGAGGAAGACTTTTACTCAAAAAGACTTCCCATTTTTTGGTAGGTGTTTGAATCACCATTTACATGTGTCATATCCTGAGGTGACTAGAATAACAACTTTCCTAATTCTAATATACATGAGTAGTTTAGAAACTTGTAAAACTTTAGAATAATATTAATTAGATAACAATTAATGTTCTTAAACTACTCGTAATTATTCAGAAACAAGACAACCATTCTAATACAAGGAAACTTTCTAATATTGAAACCCACCCAAGCCAGCCTTTGGGCTCCCAGGACCCGCTCATTGCTTATGGGGAAGAACATACCAAACAGTTGAGGTGTACCCAGTCACTCACCTAGCTGCTGCACCGCACCTGCGCCAAGCCTGCCGGGTTCAAAAATAATTGTCAATTCATCCTGTGCCTTGAAAAAATCGCCAATCCACCCTGTGCCTTCCACTGCTCATCCCAGCAGCTGACTCTTCACTCAGTGCTCTTCAAATGCGTCTTCATCATGGCACGTCACAAAGTCCCTTAGCTTTGGACTTTGCATCATCACCAGTCAACAACAGCTATCTCACGACTTTTGTTGAGATTTTGACGTTTCAGGCTTTAAAATTGCGTTAGAAATTTGAATTTAATGATAGTGACATGATTTAGGGGTATTTTAGTCATTTTAAAAATTAGATTTAAGTTGCTTTAGATCAATGCTTCAAATAAGTTTCTTAGTCCTTAAGTTAGCTTTTAGGATTTATTTTCTTACAAATAATTGTTAAGATAGCATTGTAAAAGAGACTTTTGATCATTGAATGAAATTGGCCTTTATGCTTTAATTTGGTTCCTTTGTGAACTCTTATGGTTTTCTTAGCGAGAAAACCTTAGTAGTGCATTGACCCAAACTCAGCCTGTGTTACCTAGTATCAAAGCAAGCTCTGTACCCCGGAAAACGTAGGGTTTGATCAACAAAAGTGATGCCACCTAGAAGAGGAAACAACTGCGATCTCACTATCACATGGAACAATTTAAAGAATAGGTGGTGGAAATCAACGAATCATTGGAACGAGTTACAGGAGTGATGTTGCAACTTCTACAACTTTTGGAACAATACCAGAAAATCAACGAGACACCAAAAATCCATAAAGCAATGGCGAAGAGGACTTATACAGCATAGATGACCCACCAAGGAGTTGGGGACCCCTCTAGTCCATCATGACGATGAACGTCGACACCGGAATCATGATCGGTGATGTGACCAAGGTTTAAAAAGGCTAGTTCAGGTACTGAGGCGGTTTGCTTCCAAAGGGCGAGGCGTAGCCTCGATGCGGTGTTGAGGCGTAAGTCTCACTTTTAAAAAAAAATTGCTTGAAAAATTCTAAAAAACAATATAATCAATTTTAGAAAAATTAAAGCAACATACCATGTGAAAAAAATAACTTAAATAAGCATCATAAAGGTTGCTGATGCTATAGGTTTTACCTTAGAAGTAACACTGTCGGGCACTCAGGCTGAATGCCTGAAAGCCTGATGCTGATATCAAATCTTAAAAAACATAAATTACATAACTAAATTACCAAATCTAAGTAGTTAAGAAGGTAAGTCCACTAACAAAGTATCAATACTATCAAGATAGAGCTAGGAAAATAGCAGAGCTAGTCTGTAATGCTTTGTTTTCTTGCAGCTTACTTGAGTTTAGTGAGGTTCCCGTAGGAAGTTATGGAATCAAAATCCAATGAGATTTCAGCTCTCATTGGATTAAAATGTTTTAAA
Organism: Euptelea pleiosperma; assembly: GCA_035048495.1. Lineage (NCBI taxonomy): Eukaryota > Viridiplantae > Streptophyta > Magnoliopsida > Ranunculales > Eupteleaceae > Euptelea > Euptelea pleiosperma. Next base: position 52,536,204 of record CM068543.1, read on the forward strand.
GAACAAAATTAAGACCTTTTACGTTATTTTCATCATAAATGATAATTGGGAAGGGTATTTTAGGAAAGGAGTGAAAAAAAATTTTAAAATGAAAAATAAGAGGTTACGATTTCTGGTTTTAACATCTAAAAGTGAGGTTATAGCCTCATGTGCATTGGATTGAGGCTTAAGCCTCAGAAATGACCACCGAGGCTATAGCCTCAAGGCTGTTTCTTGGCACCTTGCTCGCCTCAAGGTGTAGCCTCAAAACGCTTTTTAAACCATGGATGTAATTAAGGTGTGTTTCTAAAGGAAGAGGAATCCCTATAATAAATTGGGAGTCACCACCAATCTTTGACAATGAGATAATTTGAGAAACAGTAGTGAATTTATCTTCAATGGAGAGCCTATTTACGATGAGGAGATTATTGGGGAAGAAGATGGTTGACCCATCTTTGATGATGAAGCTACCTAAAATGAAGGTGAGATTAGTGAACTTTCTAATTTTGACGAAGTTGGAAAGGAGCTTATTACAAAGAAAGTGTCAACAGCTTTATGACTTCCAAGTGTTTGAAAAATACCAAAGTGGTAAATCCATGCACGATGATGAAGATCATTAATTTGAAGACATGTTCAATTATCAAATTCACAAAAATGGATATGAGGATCCTTACCTATGGAGATCTTCTAATGCATCATCATTCATACATATAAAGGAGACAACTCAACAAAATAACATCAACGGATCATGGTGAAACAAAGATCCCAAGGAAGATAAAACCTGGCTAGTTAGGGGTTTGCATTATCAATTACCACCAAAGACGAAACTAAAAAGAGAAGATGGTCGTACAACAAAGTAAACTCAAGGGCGAGTTTTCTCCAACAAGAAGAGAATGATGCAGTCAACTTCTAGAAGGCTTAACTTTTTATCCACATATCCAATTGAGAAGCCGTTAAATACGCTACAAAGCTCTTTTCAATATCTTCTACCTACAACCATCTCACGACTTTGGTTGAGATTCTAATATTTCAGGCTTCAAAATTCTGTTGAAAATTTGAATGTAATGATAGCGACATGATTTAAAGGTATTTTATTCATTTTAAAAGTTAGATTTAAGTTATTTTAAATCAATGTTACAGAATTTTTTCTTAGCCCTTAAATTAGCTTTTAGGGGTTTTTTATAAATAATTGTTAGAGAGCAATGTAACGGAGACTTTTAATTATTGAATGAAATTTGCCTTTAGGCCTTTATTTGGTTCCTTTGTGAACTATAGGGATTGCTTAGATTAGCACTCTATAGGAACTTTTGGGGGGTTTTTTCTACAAGAAAACCTTAGCAGTGTACAATGTTTTTAAAGGCATGCCTCGACGAACTTGAACCATATGCCTCGAAGTGAGGCACCTATGAAACCCTGGCAATTTAACAATATTCTAGTATAAATGCGCATATCATGGTAGTTGACCATTAAACTTAGTTTAGACTTGTATAGAGATTCTTTTGACTGGTGTTTCAGTCTATTTTAAGTGTTTTGGGAAGCTTCTAGCAAAATCTGTAAGGAATTTGACCAAACAGACTGCGCCACGAGATCCGACACGTCGATTTACCCTAAGATGGGTATATACACCACTCCTGTTAGGACTCTCAATGGAGCTCTATAGTATTTTCTAGTCAATTCAGTAAATTTTGGTTAATTGTGGATAGTCAGTTGATGCATAGATTTCTTGAGTTTTGTGTCAATCTAATCAAAACCGAGAATGTCAAATCATCGGGTTCATCAACTGGTCGAATTGACCGAATCCAATCGATCATCGGATGGGTGTGGGAACCACAATCGTAACTTGATCATGTGTATACAAGTTATAAATTTGACCTACTATATGATAACAGAATTCTTGAAAACAAATTTCAAAATTTTAGTCCCACATCGGATGGGAATGAAAAGTTTTGGGTTTTGAACTTCTATAAATAGACCAAAATACCTTAGTTGTTAAATTACTTTTGGGTAAGATATAATTGCAAATACATCCTATTTACTAGAAGAAATTCCGAAAAAATCCTGGGAATTCCTGAAAATCTTTAGGTCCCTTGAAAATAAAAAATTTAGTGGGGCCCACTACCTCGAGATGCATGTCACAAAGTTTGAGAATTTTGGTTTTAGTGATTTCCGAGTAAGTGATTAATTAATTATTTTATTTATGATTTAATTATTCAAGTTATTAATTAATAGTTTAATTAAGTATTTATTTAATTATTTAAGTATTTCATTAATGATTTATTTAATTAATTATTTATCTAATTAATAGCGTACTTCTGATCAAAATAATTTTACCTCCCTTAGAGAGATATCTGCTTTTCCAGCTGGCCAATCTCCTTCCGAACCTCTCCAAAACCAAGACCCAAATGGATTTATCCTTATATCTGGCACCCAGCGGATGCCCAAGATAGGTGGTGAACAAGCTACCATCCAAGCTACTCGCCAAACCCCTTAAGTTAGTAACGTCACCAATTCCGAACATCTCACTCTTAAATAGATTAACCCAAAGTCCCGACACCACCTCGAAACACCTTAAGATACATCTCAGGTATCGTAATTGACTAAGGGAGGTGTCCAGAAAGAAAACAGTGTCATCTGCAAACTGGAGATGGGAAATCGAAGGTCCCAATCCCCTCACCTGAAAACCTTCAAGAAAACCCCCCACCTAAACCACTTCATCGTTTCTCATATCAAAATAATGGTTCATTGCAAGCACTTTTATAGGAACCAATCTAAATAAACATGGGAAATAACATAATCATTACCACACCATTCATCTTCTCAAAATTTTATTCTCCCCATTCCTCAGTTTAAAATGAATGCACTCTGTAAAATCTTTGTAAACTTTCACAATACCCTTCCACACTCCCCCACATACAATATATTTAGATTTCAGTTTGCTCCCTCTAACCTGCTCCCCCAGAGCCCCATCTTCTTTTCCCAAACTCCATAACCATTTACAAAGAAGCACATTATTCATGCCTTTTTATCTTATCAACCCTCATCATCATCATCATCACCATCATCACCATCATCATCATTATCAACATCATCCTCTTAAGCCTTATCCCATATGAGATTGACTACACAAATCCTAAACCGCCAATTTTTTTACGCTAACACACCAACTTCCACTCCACCAAGTAAAATATCTTCTTTGTACATCTACCATTTCACACACAGTCTCTTTAAAAGTTCCCCAAGATGCTTTGCAACCAACACCAACATTTTAAAAAGAGAAATATAGTCTATGGATGCTACCCTAAATACTTTTGATTAGTGTAATTCTACCCCCAAATGAAAGATACCATTCTTCTTTCTACTCTTTCTTGCCATCAAATCTCTATTACATTTGAAAATAGACCAAGCTCCAAGCAGAAGACCGAGATTTGATTTAGGAAAAGTCCCAAGTGAACACAACTTTGTAGCACAACCTTCAGTAGACTAATACAAAAGGTCGAATAAGTGGTTGCACGATTGAAAGTTTCAAAGTGGATAATGGAGACTCGAAAATATCTTATCTCCTATTTGATGATGATTCTACCTTCTTTTGCAAAGCCTTTCATCTCCAATTGCTCTACTTAAGATGCACCCTACTATGTTCTGAAGTGGCCTCGGGTTAAGGATTAATGCGAAGTCTTTGCCGTTGCGGAAGTTGAGAATTTAAGAGATTTATCATCGACCTTGGGATGCAAGATCAGTCACTTCCCATCCTCTTACCTTTACCCTAGAAGTGAGGTACCAGTCACCTATCAAGTGGGATCCTACGTTGGACATTTTGAAAAAAGGCTTGCCTCTTGGAAGAAAGAGTATCTTGCAAAAGGAAATAATTACCTTTGTTTCAGCTTGTTGAATCTACCTATTGAAATCTAGGGTTTCATAGATTAGAGAGAGAGAGAGAAGAATAGTGGAAAAGATGGTGAATCGAATTAGGTGGTATTGCCCTAATCGACCCTCGTATATATTAAAGCATAAAAGAAAGGGTAAAAACAATAATACCCTTACACGTCCCACATATAATACCCACATACACAAATAATAATAACTAACACTTCCTCTCAAACTGGAGAGTATACATCATACATTTCCAGCTTTGAACAAATTAGATCCATATGAGTCTTGGATAAGGCTTTAGTAAACACGTCTGCCAATCGATCTACTGTCTTCATGTACGGAGTCTATTTCATCGCTCACACTTTGTCTCTAACAAAGTGACAATCCATCTCAATATGCTTTGTCCTTTAATGAAACACATGATTGGAGGCTATACAAATAGCAGTTTGATTGTCACAATACAATCTCACGAGAGACTCCACACTCACACCCAACTCAAGAAGGAGATGCCTCAACCAAGTCAACTCACAACTCGTATGAGCCATTGCTCTGTATTCTGCCTACGCACTCGATCGTGCCACTACAGATTGCTTCTTACTTCTACAGGACACTAGATTTCCACCAAGAAATGTACAATAACATATAGTGGACCTTCTATCAATGAACCAGCCCAATCCGCATCAGTATAACCAACCACTCGGAGGTGACCATGTGACTTGGCTCTTTTAGGTAATCCTTCGCCCAACTTTTTGTTCAAATTAATTTGGCACAGCCCAATTCCTTCTAAGGTGACTTTCTTTATGCGGACGGCTACACACAACAAAATCTTAACGGTGGACCACTTGATAAGCAAGAAAAAAGATTGTGCCAAATATGTGTCCATGCAAAGCCTCTATAGAACCAGTAAATCACCTTAATATTCACTATGATTTCACTAATAACATTTAGAACAAGATTTTAGAGATATTTGGAGTATGAAGGATCTTTCAAAACAGCTTGCTAGATTTCACACAAAGCTGGAGTTTGGAAGGCTTGGATTATAAGAGGAAAATAATTTAGATCACATTCGGAGTGAGGCGGTGCATTTGGAAAGAAAGGAACATGTGTGTCTTTGACGACAAGTACATCATCGAAGATGTGGTGGTCAAAGAGATTAAAACAAAATTCACCTTGGGCTATCACTTTCAAGGACTTTAAGATGTATCTTTTGTGGATTTTGTAAATTTTGCGGAGGCCTTGGCTTTGGGCATTAACTGAAGTAGATGCATGTTTTTCCTCATTTCTAGCCGATGAGGTTGCCCCCTCATTAGCATTTCTTATTTTTTATCCCTTTTCTTTAATATATATACTCATTCTTATCAAATATAATTATATAACTAAATAAAAAAAATTTCAATGATACCATCTTCACTGTCATCAATACCTATAAGAAGACTTCTCCTCAGAGTCTCCCTTAGACCAAATACCACATCAAAACACTGAAGAATCCCACAAAGATTAACCACCTCTTCATTAAAAACTCCCAAAAATATGATTGTATCATTAGTAAATTGAAGATGAGACACCAACGGACCCTCCCCACTCACTCCAAATCCTTCTATCATGTCAAGCTCCTCCACCTTGCGAAGAAGTCTACGAAGAGCTTCAGCAACAATAAGAAAGAGAAGGGGGGAAGAGAGTCACCTCCCCTTGAATCCCTTGAACTCATACAAAAGCATTCCAGATAGCCATTAACAAGAATGAAAGAGGAACCCATCAAAATACTAGCCAAGATCCATTTTCTCAATGCTACCTCGAAACCCAATGTTTCCATCAAATTATCTTAAATTTCCACTCCACATGATCATACGTAAATATGAAACAATAACTACATGAATGACATACAAGGTTTTAGCAAATAGCAAGTGCAAAGCTCCAATCATGAAAGAGAAAATGTATGTCCCTACACTACATAATTACATACTATGAGTGAGACAACAGAAAACGAAATTATGTATATGTTTAAGACTAATATATGTTACAGCAATTTGCAATTGTTAACCAAGATTAACAATGGTTACTCTATAACAAGCCAACTGGAGCTAAGACTGATCAGTTTGTCAATAAGGACTCCCTAAATGGTATTTAATAAGTTAAAAGATTTAATCATGAAAAAGACTGCATGGGGCCATCAAGATATACAAGCAGTCACAAATTTTGGACGTGTCCTTGCCACAGTTCACAAGTGTACAAGTATACTGAACATCAGTCTAATGATTTAGTCATGTGCTAACTGCTATGCCGCATGAATGAATATCAAATCTTCTCCATCTGCGAAATAAATAGACATGACTATCAACAGAAACAAGCTAAAAAAAAACAATTGCTTGCCAGCATTTTGCGAAAAAAACATGCTGATAAGATTAAAAAAAAGGCAAACTCGGTACCAAAAGGGTAGTGGCCATTGGCCAAAACATGCATAGCATTAAATTTCATTCCAAGACTCGGAAGATAAGATTAGAAACTGCAAACAAAAGGAACAAAATTGAGACTAGTTCTCTATGAGGGCTAATCATAAGCGCTGTCTAAAAAGAAATCATTGGAAGTCACCTTTTGTGCGACGCAGCATTATCGTCTTCAGAACGGCTTGAAGCTTCTTGTAACCAGTACTTGAGTTTCTGGATATTGGGAACTTTATCGCAGAACAGAAAGTTTTGTAGACAGAATATGGGTCATATTTCAGAAATCTAAAGTAGCTATACAGATCATCAATTGCATTTTGTATAGGCGTTCCAGATAAGCACCACCTTCTTTTGGCTCGAAGACCACAGCAGGCTCTAGCCACTTGAGTTCTGTGGTTTTTTATGGTTTGAGCTTCATCTAAAATCACCCTAAACCAGCCCACCCTTGCAAGTGCACCACTATCGCAATCAATAGAAGAACCATCAATTCCCTTCCTACCCTTCTTCCCTTTCTTACCAGCATTAGACATCTTTTTCCTTTTTTTATTGATGGAAAATTCTGAAGATAATCCATACTTTTCCCCATTTTTTGAATCTCCATCATCATCGTCAACTAGAGGTTGCTTCGGAACTTCATTAGTCACAATAGAATATGTTGTGAGAACTACATCATATTTTGCCAGCTCAACAGGATCTTTCGTCCTACTGCTTCCATGATAAATTAAAACAGAAAGCTTAGCATTATCTGTAACCTTGTCATCCAACTCCCTAGCCCACTGACGAAGAACACTTGCTGGGCATACAACCAATGTACCTGCTGCTGGCCTCCCTTTGTGGAATGCAGGTACAGCAGTACTCACCGGAGTCCTTCTAAGATTGTCAGATTCTCCAATCTGCTTTACTTTTTCCAATTCAGAAATGCCTTCATCATCATCATCCAAATTCAAGGCTTCAGTTTTGATAGCCCCTTGATCACCTGATGTTGATTTTGAGTGTAAATGCCTCTGCATCTGTATAAGGGCAATCATTGATATAGTCTTACCAAGGCCCTGTGAGATAACAGCATGATGAGCCTGACTATAATGATAAGCAAAAATTCCAAGCAATGTATCATACATGAAGCAAAATCTTAGTCAACAGAACTCCAGATATGTAACCTGATCATCTGCTAGAATTCCACCTAAACAGTGCAGACTTGTTGTCTCCTTCTGAACCATCCATGCTAAGGCAATTTTCTGTAAGATAAGACAATGTATGCACTATGTAGCTCACAAAAGAATGAAATAATTAATACAAGTATAGCTACATGATAAAGACAAACAGACCTGGTGTCTTAAGAGAGAGACTGCCAAAAGACCATCAGGTAAGGAAGCTTCTATTTTTGGCTGTGAAAGATCCTGCAAGACAACCATGACAAAGTTTACCAAACATAATCTTTTCACCATTGAACAGAAATGGAGAAAATAGCTAATCGGCACCACTAAATATGAACCCACACTAAATATAAACCAAGCTCAGGTTAAAAGGTAAAGCCCTCGTTCATTTGTCTCATTTTACTAAACCCACCCCTCTACGTAAAACTCAAAAACATAAACTAAAACCCTATTTACTTTAATAAGGCTGCTAAACCATCGTGATCTACACTTTATACCAACTATTTGAGGTCAGCAACATGAATCCTATTTCTCCATACAACTCTATCTAGAGTTATATCTTCTGTCAATGCTTGTTTCTTCAAATAGTTTCTTACCACCTCAATCTATGTCATCTTCGCCCATTCATAGCCTTGAACCTGTACCCATGGTTCAAAATCTCGTTCCGTCACAGACTAGACGTCTTGTTCTCGTACAGTACCGAGACATACATGTGTACAGGCTCATTCCAAAAGCCTAATTTTAGTATTCAAACTGGTTTAAAACCTTATTTTCATGGTATATATGTCTTATATAACACATAAAAATGCTAAAATAAATAAGTTTGAAGGCTAATTAAGCCTTAAAAAATAATTTTATTTTATCTAAACATAACTATTTTTTCCATTGTCTTGTTCTGTCTTGGTTAAGACGTCTCATTCCGACGAGTTACCGAGACAACGAGACGAAACGATATTTTAAACCTTGCCTGCACCAGAGCAGTCCTTCACACTGGTACCGTCATTAGTATGCGCTGTAAATGAATAAACCATCTCGACAGACCCTCCTTTATTTAATCTCCTATTGAGGCTATTCCTAAAATTCTTCGGATTTGTTTATTTCTGATTTTGTCTTTCATAGTCTTACCACTAATCTAGACATCCATCTCAACATCCTCATCTCCACTATACTCATTTTGTAAACATGCTGTTTCTGGGTTGCCAACTTCCAACTCCATAAAACATAGCCGGTCTTATAGAATTTTCCCTTTAGTTTGATCAGTAACGCATAATACTCTAGAAGAGCGTCTCCACTTTAGCCCACCAAGACTAACTCCATGGGTAACATCCTCTTCAATTTCTCCATCTTTATGGATGATTGGACTTAAGAAAACTAAAATCGTCAGTTCAAGGTATTTCTTGTCCGTCAATCTTAACTAGCGTCTTATCCCTATGAGTGTCCTTCGAAAATTGCACTGAGTTGTTTTGTTTTGGTCCTACTTATCTTAAAATCCTTAACTTTTAAGGTATCCCTCCATTATTCTAGTTTTGCATTTACTCCCTCTCTAGTCTCACCAACCAAAATGTCATCATTTGCAAAATAACATACACCAAGGGACCTCCCCATGAACATGAGTAGTTAATCCATATATAACTAGAGCAAAAGGTACAAACTTAGGGTTAATCCTACCGAAACCCATTGTAGCTGGAAGCTCACTCATTTTTATTTTATTTTTGATAAGTGGAAGCTCACTCATTTCACCACCAACTGCTCTCACATTAGCTACCGTTCTGGCATACATGTCCTTTATAACTGATTCATCACCATCAAATGTTGAAGAAATCGTCCCACCAGCAACTTAACTTCTTTCACAAATTTTCAACTGACAACACCGGTCGATGGAGATTCAGGGTGTCATTACAAAGTGATGTGGCTTTATTTTGAAGGTGTACTCTGGTCCTATTGGTTAGGATAATTCTAATAAGGCAGAGGTAAGAGCTCTTTTAAAAGTAATGAAGATCTTCCTTAGTTTTTTGTGGACCCTCTCTATTTCAAAGGTGGACTTTTAAGGTGAGCAACTGCAAGACAGAGAGGCCCTTGGAGGCTCAGTAACACAGTTGATTGTCTCTTAGACCTAACTAGAAACCTTAAAAAAAGTCACCCAACTCTCCATTGTGTCGATGACAAACCGGCACCACCAATGCATTGGCTAAGCAAGGTGACACAAACACACTGTGCATATGGAATTCTCTTCTTCAATTTTGTGGTTAATAAATCTACCTTCATTATCAGAAAAAATAGTTCGTAGTATTCCCATATGCATAGGGTGACAAACAATGGGGCCATCGTCTCACAAATTAGGGGTTGGGAAGGATGACTATCCATCCATTTAATCTTTTAATATCAACTGATCTAGTCAGCTACTATGTACTAGGCTCCTGTGATTTCCTCACGCTCAACACTACTCTTTTAAAATTGTTTAAATGAAGCAACATTTCACTAATGTAAATAAGTAATAAAAGCAAGCACTTCCACAGACCAAAAGGAAGGTGGAACATTTCTTTTCAAATTAAAAAATAAACAACACTCTACGGTTACACATAAAATATACATTTATTCAAAAGAAAAAAGAGCAACCCACATCCTACATTAATTCTATCCATGTCCTCAAACAATAACAAAAGACCATGGCTAAAATACCTGTAATGCTGCTTGATAAATTAGTCTTTCATCATTTTCTGTAGGCCTTTCTTCTACTCCTGAACGATATGGAGGATCACTTAAACTAGCAATTTGTGAATTAGTAAGAGATTTCCCATGCATCAAAGACGGAGGTAGGATCCTACTTCCACTATGCTCATACATAATAACTTCATCATCATTTCCCCTGCTTAAATGATCTTTCATGTAAAACTTGTGATCAATTACATTTGTACCCACAGAAAGATAAGATTTGCCGCGATTATCAGGAATCTGACCACCACCCCCATTTTCCATAGAATCTTTTAATTTAGTAGTTGACACAGATGGTTGAAAAGAAGGTGGAAGAGTCCTCAGCCTTTGTTGGGATGAAAGCATTCCAGAATCGAAGCCAGACATGTCCGGGAAGTTGGAATCAAAAAGCCCATCAAGATTTTCGATGCCTGTACCATTCACTGGCTGAGCTATGCTCCCATTAGATGTGAAATATTTTAGATCATCTGTCACAGCAGTATGCTGGTTTGAAGTTTTTTCCTTGTCAGTAAAACTTGGATACATCTGGAGTTTAACCTGTGAAGGGTGGTTATGATCTATAAGCCTCTCAGTAGAAGCAGATGCTCTTTTAAGCAATGAAAGGTTTTGAGATGATCCAATGTAACCTGCAAATTTAAGCAATGGCTCAGTGCCTGATAACACATAAAACATTAACGGTTAAACATGGACAGATTTTTCATCTACATATTGTTGACTTTTACCCTTTGAATTTGAGCTGGAGGTAGAAGCCCATGACGGAAGCTTCCTGGGATTAGCAGAAGCAGCATAGCCTATTGGAATTGATGTTTCCTTTTCCGTTCCAACTTCTATTTCATTTTCGCTATCTGAAGACGTTATATCTATAGGATCCATTGGAGCCGTAAAAGCTGAATGACTTTCCCTTTCTGCAATAAACTTAGAAGGAGAGTTCCTGACTAGTGTCCCAATCTGCAATGGAAGAAAATCGTCAGAACTGGTGGACTCTGGATCTGTGATCATCAAGCAGCACCATACCAAGACGAATTCAACAACAGGTTTCCAAAGTCAACATGCACTGAAGAGTTGTACTTACCAGGGCCGTGCAGCGTCTCAAAACTAAGCTGCAAAGCCATTCTCTCAGAAAAGAGCAACATCTCCGGGTAAAATTAAAGAGATTGTGAAGAGGATCCACATGGCCTGGCATCTACTGCATATCATTTTCCTTGAGAACCAGCACATTGATGAGCAGAACAGATTGATCAAAACAAACAAAGACCGAGCTGGTGCTGGAAACTTTAAGTCACTGCAATTTACAAGCAATAATGTGTAAGTGTACATCACAAGTCACAAGTCAAAACAAAACTAAACTATAAAGTGTAAACCCAGTAAGGGCAGAAGATTAAAAGCCAATTGAGATTCAGAATTGTCAAATTTTGGTAGTTATTATTGTCAACGACTGGGACCATGATATGCAACTTAGACATGGTCACATATGTCGGTGTCAATTACGGATAGTGAGATGCCGGACACACTGACCTTGGAAACCCATTATGTCGATACATATGTACAATTATGCACTTGTGTTCCAAAAGCCATAACTTTCTGCTCATACATCCATTCTAGACCCGCAAGCTAAGATGCTCAGGAGCAGCTACCAGTACGGAGACTAGTGAAGGAGATACGACTCTTCATTTCCCAAAATTCAGGACATGGATGCAGATACAAGTATCTCATTCAATATTTTGATACCATGATTTAATTTTTTTAAGCTACTCGTCATTTTTTTTACTTACATCATGCCAAATGTAATGAAACCTTTAATAGTGTGAAGTTTTCTACAGTAAGAATTGTTACAATATACTATTTATATTTTTTGTTAACAAAACAAACAAAGAAATTGTTAGGAGTAAAGAATATAAATATAAGTACGACAGCAAATTAGAAAAGAGTAATGTAGAAGTATCCACACAGTATCTGGTACCAATGCTGGTATTGTATCATGTCGATACAGGTAGGCTAGACCATGGTTCAAAGTTTCAGCCGAAACCGAAACGTTTCGTCCGTTTTGTTTTGGTTTCGTTATAGGACGAAACTACATACATTTCGGTTGGTTTCGTCCGAAGCCAAACAATACTTCATCTTATGTGTAAATTTGCACTAACATTTTGTTTCGGTTTCACGAAGTTTTGTCCGAAACCGAACAATACTTCCGATACGTTTCGGTATCGCCCATGAACGATACCGTATACTTTGAACCACAACAATACCTTTGAATAAATTGAGATTTGTTTGAAAAGGTGTCGGAATGTGTCCAACGCGTGAATACGGCAATACCTGACATGTCAACTTCTTAGAAAATGAAGTGTCCTTGTTACATAGTCACCAACTACCTTTAAGCTCAATTTTGAAGCCCAAAATGTGAGAATCTTAAAAAATCCCTAGAGATAGAAGCTGTATACCTATTCAAGGCCTTCAAAACAAGTGCTTGTGGACTGAACTGTGATACTCAGATACTTTAATATGTCCAGCCCATGGTTCAAAGTACACGGTATCGTTTCGGTATCGTTCATGGGCGATACCGGAACGTATCAGAAGTATCATTCAGTTTCGGACGAAACTTCGCGAAACCAAAATGAAATGTCAGTGCAAATTTACACATAAGATGAAGTACCGTTCGGTTTCGGACGAAACCAACCAAAACGGATGTAGTTTTGTCCTATAGCGAAACTGAAACGAAACGGACAAAATATTTATGTTTCGGCTGAAACTTTGAACCGTGGAACCAAATAAAGTATAAAATGAATTAATTCACACCTCCATTGCCCTTTAAAGGCGCCACCAATACTGTGAGGAATAGGTAAGTGAGTACTTTTGTAGGGGCACTTTCCACCTCTCTAGGGCTTCGAAATTTCTTTTAATGTGTTTAGACGCCATCTTCTTATCCTTTGTCAATTCATGAATGTTTTAACTCAATTATTTTCAACTTTTATGAATACTTCATATGTTAAAATATATGGTCACCCCACAATTTCATCAGCTCACGAGTTCTAATTCAGATTTTACTTAAGAGAAGTCCTCCCAATTGATTTCTCAACTACAATTAAGCAGCAATCCAATGTCCGATCAACGTCATCCGCTCTGGCTTCCAGTGCTATTAACCCATGTCTGTCACTTTCATTCATAAGTTACCATCATTAATCAAGTGTAGAACTTTTTCAATCCAATGACAGAGAGGAACATTGATCCAAAATCCCATCTTTTAGATATTCCACCCGAGAAAAACAGATAAAGAAATTTAAGAGAGGAAAATAAATCAAGTTCCTTAGCAATTTCCGGACTGTAACTCCAACAACAAAACCCTAGGAAAGAGTACGTAATTCAACGAAACATACAAATCGAATTGAATTTGCAGAAAAGTTTGAAATTGAAAGCTTTTCATCTGAAAATCGAAAAGGGGGACTTACAGTCAGAGATAGTAAGACCTTGAATCCAGATTTCTTGTGTAGATCAATTGATGGATGATCAAAATGACCTAAAATTTGATTAAACTCGCCACATCTCGCATTCGAATCACAGTGAGATCTTGAAACCCTTATTTCACCATTAACGTAATCCTTGGAGAAAGAAAAGAGAAAGATTTGTTGCTATTTTCGAAGATGGGAAAACGTTCGCGGTTGGCGCATGCTACGCTATGACTAACATGCGCGGCTCAGAGTTATGCGCTTGTTAGTATGCGCGAGACGGCCCAGAGCAGATGGACCGGCTGACGGGCTGAGGCGTGGAACTTGTAAGATACGCCCAGCCATCTAGCATCCACCGTCTTACAAGGTGACTCACGTGCGAAGGAGATCAACTAGTCGCACATTGTACACGACTAAAACACGGGAAAAAGAAAATAAAAAACAAAAGAGGAAGACACGTGACGGAAAAAATTTAGATGGATAGGACTTTTGGATACAGTCGATGAAGATGGGCTCTCCTGGCCCTACATAGCTCAATTTTTGGACCCACCAACGACATGGGGGATGTTGTTTAGCCCAACCCTTGGTGGATATACATACCAAAAATCAGTCTGATTGGTTATCTCTAGTCATAGATTTTATCACCTTTTTTAAGATTGATTCTAACCGTTGGATTCAAGCATGTTTGTTGCATTTTTTTTAGTACTTAATCCAATGGCTGGAAATTATCAATCAATTTGCTATGTATTTCCACCAAGGGGTGGGCTTAACATCCATGCGGTTAGTGGACCCAAAAAAATGAGCCATCTAGGGCTAGGAACAGTGGCGAAGCCAGGAAGGGGCCAAGAGGGCAATTATCCGAGAACTTTTGAAAACTCTTTAATTTTTTTATTTTTTATTATTTATTTTTACTTCTTAAACTCCTTTTTCCTTTGGTTTGCCCCTCTTGTATTGAACAAATTTTTGTGATTTTGCTCCCACCCTCGAACAAAATCCTGCCTTCGCCACTAGCCAGAAGAACCCTTAGTACTGCATCCAAAGTCATCTACATCTAAAATTTTTCCACACGTGACATCTTAGTACTCAAACAGTTCTATACATTCGTTACGGGTCTTATTGATTCCAGTTCTAATCAGATCAACTTACCAGTCTACCTAGGTCGGGCCCTATTATATACTTTGGTTATGTGTCCTATTGATTCCGAATTTAGTACTAAAACAAGGGTCCCGAGACCGTGACAATTAGGGCATGGTATTGTCGGATATTAGTAATCAAGTATCCATTGTCACCCTTACTCTGATCCTCCTGTTCGTCGAAACATACCCCTAAACCTATCTGACCCATGTTAGAAAACGTAACCGATATTTAGTTTATGGTTAGTTAGGGTAAGTTTAGGAATACATGCATGATGTGCAAAGGGAAGGGTCAGAGCAATCCTTTGTAACAAAGATATAAATTAGAAGTTTTGGAATGGGATGATTTTTGGTGAGGATGGTCTACTATTTGGTGAGGAGATCATCCTCGCAAAAATTCAAATCATTCTGATATTCGTAGACCGGTTTACAAGTTGAAGAATAATGGACCGTCTATTGTTATAGTTAACTTGAAAATCACATTTGATGGGTTAGAAATTTCAGAATGTGCTGAATTTTTGAAGGGGTGATATATATGGTGAAGAGATCATCTCACCAAAAATCAGCCATTGATTCATCTTCCATGTGGGTACGCCAAAATTGTTGTTGAAAATGTGTTTATGAAATTGTTGTCCCCTGATCCAAACACACTGCAAAATATCATCTTTGGTCTTCTCCCTCATTAGCTCGAAGAACCAAATTGAGCCATTCTGGAGCAGAGACGGACCAAAGACGAGAAGAGGACTATTGTTATTACACTCCCTATAGGAGAAACAAAAAGAGAAAAAGAGACAGCTAGATGAAGGATATCCAAGCAGGCAGCCGATGATCGCGGCCCCAAAAACGAAATTTGTTGAGGGTTGGACCTAACAAAGGATGTTGTCTAGGAAACCAAGGATAAAAGATGTAAACTTTGACATTGAAATTACTTTGTGAAAAATTACATGCATGACTATTTGAAGGAGGATTTCAATGAAGTTGTAATAGTGCACAAATTACTAAGGGGGTGTTTGGCAACACAAAAATAAGTAACTTAAAAAGTTAGTTTGGATGTGTTTTATATTTTAACTTATGAAAAGTTAAAAATTAACTTAAAACTGAAGCTAAAATTTTTAGCTTTTGACTCCTAAGAAAAATAACTTCTCAAAAATTAGAATCCCTCTCGACATTTGAATTTCTATGACTTTTTTGGAGGTAAAAAATCAACTTATAACTTCTATTACAAGTAGAAGTGCTTTTACTTCTTGTTCCCAAACGCCCCCTAAATGGGGATGATCAAAGGAAGACGAGCATTGAATGGACAAAAAGAAAATGTTTGATAGCTAAATTTAGAATAATGTGGTAGATAATTGATATTTCCCAAATGATCTAAGTCGGTAAATATCTGTCTACCATCTATCTATCTATTATAAAACCAAAACTAGGGTTGGTGATGAAGCCGGCCTCGATCACTTCTACCTCATTAAATGCCCCTCTATGCCAAGAACTAATCACTCACGTGCAACCCCGTGCTGCCCCCTAGTGAGCATTGTAAGAAATACTAGTGAGAAGGGTCTTCACCTTAGAGATAAATGTCGTCTCTGACATATATACAATTTCTCCAACCCAATTGCTTGATCAGTTGATCAGTCATGCAGATCTAAGAGGCCCATAAGATCAATCATTTGCATGATTGGATGATCTTAGCAATTGGATAAAAATAAATTGTTTTACATTGCAGCATCAATAAATTTTGCCATCTAAACCAATAAATTTTGGTAAAAATTTTAGAATTTGTTTAACTAGGACACCTTTTGGTAGAAGGGTTGGATTTGAACCTAGTATGTTGAGCCCAATGGGCCTACAGGCCCAATTCGACTGATTATTGGGCTTGTTTTAGTTGGATTATTGGGTTTTTTTCTAAAAAAATAAAAAGAATTTGTGTAACATAAAATCATCTATAACTCTGAAGAGAATCTTCCGTGGACGCCATTTTTTGCTTATATTTTGGAACATTTCGAAAAGATCATAATTCCTACTTGTTTATTTGGTCCAATTCATGTCTATTGAGCTTCAAATGGGCCCGGACTTCCTAAATGTGTCATGGCTCCATGGCAGGTTTGGGCCAAATACGGTCTTGGACTAGGTCCAATTCATTGTTAGAGGGCTTGAAGCGGGCCTGGACTTCCTAATGGTGTCATGGTCTTGGCCTAAGACTAGGCGCTTTGATCCATGGAGTTCTTGCGCCATATGTGCCTCCTGATCAGATGATTATCGCCTCCCAAACATTGTTGTTTTTGGTTTGTGGCCAATCTAAGACCTAACTCAACATACGATCAACTCACTTGTCTCCACCTCTTATAGGCTTCATATATCGATGGCCCATATCAATCCATCTATTTAGGTTGGCCGGTTGGATCTCAGCTCAGTTGTGATCAATATAGACGGTTAGATTTCAGCCACTCAATCCCCTCATTTATTCGGTCACTCCCACTAATTTGACCTCCAAGCGCAACAGATTGAAATTTAATTTGAATTTTAGTGTTAGTATTTTCCATTATTTTCTGTTATTTCCATCATTTTTCCATTTTTTTCCCCATGCATTGCAATCCGTTATAACGGAAAAATGGTAATGCCCCCAGTCGGTTATAACTTATACCGTTTGAGTGGTGAAGGCACCCAATTTTTAAAAAATATTTTTGTGGGAGAGTGCCGAGGGCACGTGCCATTTACTAGTTATATATAAAGAGGGACATTGATGTCATAGTCGTCATGGTAAGTTGTTAGATAATTGAAGAACGATGTCATACTCCTTTTCATGACATCATTGTTTCCGCATTGTTTTAAATGGGGAAAAGATTTATGTTGAACGACGAAAAAACATGAATCATGTTGTCGACCCCAAATATTTGATAAGACGTAGATGATGATGATGATGATGATGATGATGATTATATATGGTCATGGTCATGGTCATGGTCATGGTCATGGGAGCTAACTGGGCCTCTGGAATGGTGGGTCCCACCACCCTTTATAGCTAATTCATGTTCAATTATTGTAGTGTGGCATGAACACTTGATTTACACCCCCATAATCAGCCTAGTTAGATGATTAAAGCACTTTTTTCATTTTCGGGGGTGGACCCAAGGTTGTCCTCCCATAAACCTATTAAGGTTTAGGCTCATCTTTTCACTCGTGACCTTGGCCGTGGATTTCACGAATCCAACAGTGATTTTGCTTTAGGGAAAAATGAGAAAAGTGAATGCCAGCTCTGCGGTATCAACCACCATTGGATTCTCAGAATCCACACCCGAGAACACAAGTGAGAAGATGAGTCCATGTGCCCGGCCCATATGTTTATTTCTTATCTCTCTTTAATTATTTGGGAAAATATAGATTACATGGTTAGGTATAAAGTATAAACATGACATCGACAAAGGCATTATCCATGTGGCCAGTCTTAAGGTTCGTTTATCAAGGAGAAAATTTTTGAAGCCACGAAGCAGTGGCCAATCACATCACGCCACAATCCGCACTTCAAAAGCATTTCTGGGTTCGTGGCCTGATGTCATTGGCGAAGCCTCCGCTTCAAAAATCCACCCAGTCGTCTTGGCTTGGAGAATTTTTTTTTTTATGTGGTCGAAGTTTAATGTGTGGTCCCCAATAAGGAGCTGCCATTTGCATATGGCAAAGTGGGGCCCACTTGATTTGACAAGAGAATATTCTAAAAGTAATGTGGGGTCCGTGCTGCCATGTACAAATTAGGGCTGGCGATGGATCGGATCAAATCCGATCCAAAAAACAAATCGGGTCCGGAACTTTATTTTTCGGTATCGGATCTGTACCGGATCACAGATTGTCGATCCGATCTCTTATTGGATTGGTACCGGATCGACTTTGTCCCGATCCGATATAAACCCGGAACCGATCTAATCATATCGGATCGGTTTCGGAACTGGATTTTAATGATCCAATCGGGTTCGGATCAATTAGATTTCTTATCGGATTGGTACCAAATCAGTGCCAATCCAACTCGAACCCGATCCATTGCCAGCCCTAGGACAAATGGAGGTCCCTGATGGGGGGCCACACATCCACATCAATTTTTTTCTTGATGTATTGGCCTTGTTAGCTTTCGGGGAAGAATGTGGAAAAAACTTTGGTCCTACCCTCTTCCAAAAGGTAGACTGACCTCACGAATCTTTGGCTCATGTTGGTGATTTCTAGTTGTTAGATTCGAGAATTTATTTTTTATTCATGGGCTTAGAACCCACCCATGGGCCTGCTTATGAAGCCTACTAGAAAAAGCTGCTTGGTGGGCCTGAAAGAGTTGCCACATATGGCAACTCCCTATGTGGACCTACAAACCAAAAATCAGCCAGATTAGTGATTTCTAGGCATTGGATTGGAATTATCTTCATGGGTTGATTTTAACTGTGGGAATTTGAGCATTACTGACCGTTATTTAAGGTACAAAGATCCAAAGGTTTGAAAACATCCATACGGCCAGAGTCCTCTAAGAGTGTGCCACATGGTTCATAGATGAGAGTGTTTGAAGCCCGCATAATTGGCAGCTCTGGTTTTGGCTTTATAATAGTACATATGAAGTTAGTTTCAAGAAGAGAGAAACGTGGAATACTCGCATTTTTAGGAAAGTATTTTTTCTTTGAAAATCTTTGGAAACTAATAATTTTTAATTCCTACGGTTCGTTCGTAATTAGAATGGATACATTAAAATGCTTTAATTCTTTTTTATTTATTTATTGAGATTTGAGAAAAAAATGAATATTTTAAATTAAATTTATTTATATTAATATTTTAAACAAAAATAGACATCAATTAAGGTTTTTGCCTTAGGCCTCAACTTGTATTGAGACGACCCTGCATCTATAGTAGGTATGGAACGTCTCATCGGTAAAGGGTTAGGTAGAGACCTTTGAGATTGATGCCAATTGATCAAGATGAACTGAGTCTTTCACCCGAGCTGGTTGCACTTGGGCAATGGGGCTCTCCCCTCTGCCAAACCAACATCTGAATCGAGTCGGGTAATTCGGCGAAGCGGTTATGTTTCTAGGCTTAGCTTGCTTGTCTGTGGGGAGCGGTGATTGGGGCACGATATTTGCTCGGACAATCTTGCCTTTGTTGCACGGATTTTGAGGGACATGAACGGCTGAGATGGTGGTCACTTTTTTGACACTAACGCAACTTTAACCCAAAAGGCAAAGTGACAAAAATCCATCTCTAGGGAATATTTGTCGTCCCCGGGCCTTTAAAAATTTGAAGTCTCTCCCCTCCCAAAATGTCGCGTGAAGCACTCTTTCAGTCCCATTGACATTACACAGATACCACGAGTCACGCAAAAGGGCCTTCGTCCGTTAATAATGGAATAGATGTTTGGTCCACCTCTTGATGACCCATACACTAAAATCAAACTGCTAGAAATCACCAAATAAGTTGATTTTTGGTGTACACTTTCTCCAAGAGGTCCGAAAAAAAGGCTCGAAGGCCCAGCCCAAACCCAAATTTTGGGCCAGTCATGAACAAATTTTTCGGGCCTCAAGCCCAAGACCAACTCGACCTGAAATCGGGCCCGACCCAACCCAGCCAGCCCAGCCCGCATGGATCTGTGGGACCGATGGTAGTTTTGTCACGCTCCCTCGTTCACTCCAAGACCGTGTTTTACGGCTTACAAGGTACAAAAACAAAAACAACAGATTTTTTTCACCAGAAACAAGCCAACCAACCCTTTTCAAAGGGATTCCAAATGTGAACCCAAAGTATTCCAAGGACACCCCATATTTACTCATGGAAAGCTGAAAAACTCTGCCAAAAGATAGCGAAATCTCAGTCACCCCTACGCGACAAAACATAAAAGTTTGACACAGGGATCCTTCAACATACCATGCGGTACATTCTTTCTGGTTCACCCCATGAATGTTTGACCCACATCTTCATGGACCTACATACCAACCGATCAGCATGATTGTTTATTTCTAAACTTTGGCCCCACCTAAAAACGCCACGTGACACACCCTTAGAGATCAATGACCGTATCAATGTATGAGCAATCCCTACGTAAACCTACGGACGCAAAATCAACATGTTTGGTTGCCTCTCACCGTTAGATTTTAATCTTTTCATGAGTTGATTTTCAGCCATGGGATTCGACCATTATTTTGGAGTACACGGATTTAACGCCTACAAACCACCAATCAGGCTGATTTTTAGTGAACTTTGAGATGGTTCAAACATTTGTACCGTCATTGATCTCTAAGAATATGCCACGAGACATTTTAGGAGCGACCCAGGCACCCATACCTAAGAATCATAAGGATAATATTTTGGTCACCGTTGCCATCTGGGCGGCTCATTGACTGCATGGATGTTTAGCGCACCCCTTGGTAGACATTCATACCATGGTTTTAAAAATGGCCATTATAACGGATTCGGACCTCCCCTGTTATGTTATGTACCATTTTAAGGCTCAGAAAATAATGACCTTTATTTTAAAATTGTTAAAAAAACGTCTGTTGCTTCCGTTATAAATTTTATTAAAAATTTGAAATTCAAATTTTGAATTTTTGTGCCATTTTTTTTTCCATTTTTGGCCCTGTGCGTTACAATCTATTATAACGGAAAGTGGTAAGACCCCCAGTCCGTTATAACAGCCCCTTGTAAACCTTCATTCATGCAAAAAATCAGCGTGTTTGATGATTTTACCCAAAAAAAAAATATAGTTGAATCCAATGACTAGAATCACACCTTAAAAAGTACTAAATTCTAATGGCTAGAGATTACCGATCACGATGATTTTTGGTGTGTGTATCATCTAAGGTGAGGGCAAAACATCGATGCCGTCAGTGGGCCCAGAGGACAGCGGTGAGTAACAAAAATTGCATATTTTGTTTTTATCGATCTTTGGTGAGTAGGTCCACCAAGGGTCCAAGATGTGGACAACCAAGTAAAGTGTGTCACGTGGCATATGGAAAAGGTAAAGGAAGTCTACGCACATGGAAACAACTGGACAGTTTCAGAGATAAGACTGAATGTCAACTACACCGGCAGCAAAAACCTTTTCCTGCAACCAGAAAAATACAGAGAGCCCTTTGTCCTCTCCCTGCGCTACTGGCCAAAGCTCCCCGAACCTTTTTTTGTCAAAAACTCGGTCTTGACAAAAGGGGGTGTTTTCAACCTTTTTCCCATTCTTACAGCGACGGGTCCTTAGTCCTTGAGATCTTTACATTAAAAGCTTCAACCTGGAAATCAAAGGACGACTCTACCCCCCTCTATTTAATATCGAGCATGCCTGGAATTCCTAAGAATTATAGTAGTTTTGGAATGGAATGATTGTTGGTGAGGATGGTCTCTCTGGTGAGGAGATCACCCTCACAAAAATTCAAATAATTCCGATATTTGTAGCCTGGTTTACAAGTTGGAAGAATTTTGGACCGTCTATTTTTTACCGTTCACTTGAAACCCACATTTGATGGGGTTAGAAATTTATTTTTATTTTTAATTTTTTTTTGAAACCGTGGGTATCTGACCTTCTTAGAGCGCCCAATTAGTTACTCTTTCAACACATGCTGGAGTGTATTGGGAGAGTTAGGTGGCGTTTGGTAAAACTTTTTTTCAGACCTTAAATCTGAATGAACTGATTTAAGATTTATACTTTCTTGATATTGCTAGCAAGGTTTAAAGGAGGCCGTTTTAACGGTTAAACGGACTGGGGCCGTTACCGGATTGAAATGGTCAGGGGCAAAAATGGGAAAAATAGAATTAAACGGATTTTAACGATTTTAACCGAAAAAGTGGCGCTGAAATTCAAATTTTGAAATTTAAAAATTAAAAAAAAAAAACGAAATTTAATGGATTTTAATGGAAATTAAACGGATTTTAACGGAATTAAAAGGTTTTAACGGCCGTTTTTAAAACCATAATTGCTAGTACGCCCTCATGTTTAATCATGGTTTAAGACAACGTTGTTTAAACGGTTCTAACGGCAATTAAAACGGTAACACCCCAAGCCTGTTACGTTAAAATCCGTTTTGATGCTTAGAAAATAACGACCTTTATTCGCTTTAACGGCCATTAAAAATCTGGCAAGTTTTGTGAGAAAAAAAAATGGCCCTTACTTTTGTTAGTTTTCCGTTAAATTTTTTTTTTTTAGTTTTCGAAATTTTGAATTTCATCGCCATTTTTTTCAATATTAAATTCTATTTTTTCCATTTTTGCCCATGTCCGTTATAATCAGTTTTAACGGTAACGCCCCAGTCATTATACCATTAAAACGTCATCTTTTAAACCTTAGTCGCTACAACGAAAACGTCCTCACGTTTCCTTTTCAAGGAAAAGGGTAAATTGGGAAGTATAATGTGACAAGTGGGAAATATTTGTGATTTTGCAAAACCTAGGGCATAGGATGTTAGTCCTTGACACCTTTTAACCACCCCCTAGGCCCACGCCGAGCAAGCCTTAAAGCAGGCAGTGTTAACTTCATCATGTGTGAACGTTAGAAACGCAGTCGGAGGGATTGGAGACTGGAGAGTAGCTTGAAAAGTTACTAATTTAACGAAAATGCCAACTTCAATTACTCTTCTGCAAAATCATTAAATAATCATTTGCTTGATGATCACAAGAAGAATTGAAATTATGAGAAAAAACTATTAAGACCCACAATGGGTCGGGCTCGGGGGACACCCATTTTTGACCCCCATTTTTTGACACCCATTTTGGCGTACATAGAAGATGAATCAATGGCTGATTTTTGGTGGGGACGATCTCCTCACCCCATTCTAAAATTTCTAACCCCATCAAATGTGGTTTTCAAGTTACACGGTAAGAATCGACCAGTCCATAATTCTTCAGCTTCTAAACCAGTCTATGAATATTAGAATGATTTGAATTTTTGTGAGGGAGGAGATCATCCTTACCAAAAATCAGCCATCGATTCATCTTCTCTGTGGGTACGCCTAAATGGGTGTCAAAAATGGGTGTCCCATGAACCCGACCCTAAGACAATTATGAATTTCGTAATAATGGGAAGGATAATTTTAGTCACACACCCCACAAAATGTAAGGGCACACGACATGTTTAGAGCACCCCACTTAGATTTCTAACTTTGTGAGGGCACCCTTCCCTCATTTCAGCGCAAAAGAATAATGAGTAAAACTTGTTACAACAGGTTGTGACCGAAGCTAGTCACAACCCACAATAGAAGCTACGTGGCACACTCTTAGTGGATGCTAACCGTATGGATGTTTGGCCAGTCCCTTGGTGAACCTGCAAACCAAAAATCAGCCTGATTAGTGATTTCCTTCGGATCTTTGCACCCAAAGAACGATCAATAAAGCTCAGATTCCTATGGTTAATATCAACCCATGAAAATGACTTCAATCCAACACTTTGAATTCACTAATCTAGCTGATTTTTTGTTTGGAGGTCCATTGAGGGACTGGCCAAACATCCATATGGTCAGCATTCACTATGATGTGCCATGTGAATCCTATTGTGGGTGGTAACTGGATTCGGTCACAATCGTGACAAGTTTTGGTCTAAATGAGTAAAACTTCTGCAGAGAAAACAGTTGATGAGAGGGTGGGTAAAAAAATTTTAAAAGGGCATTTTTGGAATAAACAAAATACAGTAAAAAAAACCAAGGGTTTCGGGTGCCATCACATTCTGTGGGGTGCGACTAAAATTACCCCAACGAGAATTGATTATTTCCCAGTGACCTTTTTATCTGGTGTAGTCAACTTTTTCCCATTTGACGAAAATACCCTCTAACAAAACTGTTATTTATCTGTCTTTTTTTTTTTTTCCATAAGTTTCTTTATCTGTCCTTTTGAATATCAAATGTTAAGTGAGGGGCATTTTCGTTAAAAGATAATGGTTAAAAATCCAAATAATGCTCAACATCCCCGGTTAAAAACAAGAAGTTTTTCAACATCCACTCTTGAAAAGAAGTTAGCACATTTTTTAAGCACTAATGCTTTTGTCGGAGAGTGCCGTGGGCACGGGCCAAACAATTTTTGCAAACGCATTTACTAATATATCACATGGTTCTCTCTAAATTAGGATCACCTCCCCCTGATCATCGGTCAATGTTGTTTCAGATTGATTTGTAGATTGATGGCATTAATCATGTAAATTTGGATTTTTCTTTCTTAAATGTGCTAACTTTGATGTCTTTCTTTAACCAATGTCGTAAGTGATTATTTTCGAAGTTCCCTCTATATGGGTCAGTGCTTGGGTATAATGCCTCTTTACACTAACTTCATTCATTTAGATTAAAAGTACCTTCATGAATCAGAGTGATATTTTGAGCTTAGTTGTTTAACATGGTTAGATTTGTGGAAGCAACAGAAATTTTCCTTGGCTAATAGCAAAACCTTGGTCCATAGATGCTTTCTAGCTTCCCCTGATGTTTATTAAGGCCATATTTGGGAATGCTTCTGTAGAAGCACTGCGAAAAAGTGTTTCTACAGGAGCACTAGAAATAGCTGTTGAGAATCACTTTTTTCTAGAATAGCGTTTGTCGTATCATGCTGGAGAAGTGTTGTTCTGTGTATAGAAATTGGTATTGCTGTTTAACAAAATCAGTTGTAAGCTTCTATATTCTGTCAAAATATCAAGAAGACCCTTGTATTCAAAACAAAGTAGTAGTTGATATTTTTGGCTCACTTAAGACGACTGCTATATTTCGAATTACATCTTATAGATCCCAATACTATTTTTCAGGCTTTAATGCCATTAATTCATTTCCGCATATTGTATAAATAAGTTTATATTTAATCACCATTGATCCCCCACCTGGCTCCGCCACTGCTCAAAATCCATATAGACAGCTACAAATTCGAATGTTATAGTAAAGAAAATAAAATCCCGAGCTTTCAATATGTACTCAAAATCCATATGGACAGCTACAAATAGAGGCGTACTCCATATTGAATGATCGGGATTTTCCTTGGGAGGTATCGGGAAGGAATTGGAATGTAATAATATCGATTCCCCCCCTCCCCCCCTTACAAAATTTTTTTTACTTTTAAGGTCTTCTTTGGTCACTACACAATTTTACCATTTCAACTCAAATGGGAGCATTTATTGAAGTGCAATGAGGCGCCTGAACTCCTCTACGCAGAAAAAATTTGATGGTGGCCTCGGACCACGTGTAAGCCGCATGGCACAATATTAGAGGCTATTGATTGTATAGATGTTTTGCCCATCCCTAGGTGGATTTACATGACAAAAATTAGCTTGATTAGTGATTTCTAACTTTTGGGTCATAATACTCTATATCTACGATTAAAAATAAATTAAGAAAAAGACTCTAATCCCAAGGATGGAAATTACTAATGAGGATGGGTTTGAGTAAGTTGGTCCCCCTAGGGAAGGACCAGACATCCATACGGTTAGTGGTCTCTAAGAATGTGCCATGTGGCATTAACGTGGCACCGATTATCTGGTGTCATTTCAATTTTGTAAAAACATGTTAATTTAAAAGTTTTTGTATTTACCCATTATGAAATTGATTAAGACATGTATGGTGGTGTCATTTTGTCTTTAGCCACAAATGTACTTCGAGTTACATGCTAAATAATGATACTCAGATTCCACAGTTAAAAATCAACCCATGACAACAGCTCGGATTGAATGCTTAGAAATCACTAATCATGCTGATTTTTTGCTTGTAGGTCTACCTAAGGATACGGATGGACTAAACATCCATATGGTTAAACTATCTAACAGCGTGTCACTTCTCACGGATAATACTTAAAATCCAGGTTAGAAAAAACTGTGAAAAGACCATAATCCAATGGATGGAAATTACAAATTAGGATGAATTGTGGCAAGTAGGCCCACTTAGGTTTTGGGCAAACATCTATAGGCCAGTGATCTCTAAGAGTATGCTACGTGTAAGGTGCATGTGTATTATTACGTTGTCCCCTAGTTTGTTCAGGGAATTGATTTTTCAATGAGTTGTTTTTCCTCTTTTAATAAATTATGGGTTGGGATCAAAGGAGGAAAGCGAATTTTGACACAAAATTTCACACCAAAAAATTGGTTCAGGCTCTGAGGACCCCCTTTTTCTGACCCCTCTTGGTGTTCGTGTGCTTGGCCGTGGATTTCACAAATCCAATAGTGGTTGCCAGCACCCCCAAAAGTGAAAAAGTGATGCCAGCTCGGCGCTGACAACCACCGTTGGATTGAGAGAATCCAACGGCAAAGCACACGAACACGAGAGGGATAAATTAGAAGTTTTGCATTGGGATGATTTTTGGTGAGGATGGTCTCCATGGTGAGGAGATCACCCTCACAAAAATTCAAATCATTACGATATTCGTAGCCTGGTTTACAAGTTGAAGAATTATGGACCGTCTATTTTTTACCGTTTCCTTGAAACCCACGTTTAATTTATATGGAGAGGGCTGAGGAGACCATCCTCCACAAAAATCAGCCATTGAATTACCTTCCAAGTAGGTAGGCCAAATTTGGTGTGAAATTTTGTGTCAAAATTTGTGTCCCCTGATCCTGACCTATAAATTAAACGGCGAAAATACCCTTCTAATGATATTGTACTTATTTGTCTTTTCAATAATGAATGATGTCGTAGGTGGGATGATATAATGAAAATTTTGAATTTGGGTCCACAAAGACAGTAAATCTTTGATGACGGATGTCTGTCATCGGACTACAGTATGGACTGGACCACCTTTGAGATACGTGGCACGCTCTTAAAGACCACTCTGACCGCATGGATATTTGACGGTTTTGACCCATTCTTAGGCGAGTAAAACTTCTGTCACAACAAAGTTGCAAATCACACAATCACAGCCAATGAGTTCTCGGCACGTACACCTCAAAGCAAAAGCACATGGGTACGGACCTACAGACTAAAATTCAGTCTGGTTAATGATTTCTAACCGTTGGATTTTACTTTTAACCGTGTGAATCAAACATTATTTTGGGTACTCAGATCCAACGATAGAAATCACTAATCGGGCTATTTTTGGAATGTAGGTCCGAGATAGCGATGGGACAAACATCAATACGGTTAGTTACGTCAGTAGTCTGTAAGAGTGTGCCACGTGGATCATAATGTGGTCCGTCATCGAAATTCTCCAAAGAAAGGGTTAGTTTGGTAAATCCAGTAAAGACGGAGGGGTACTGGTGGAAAGGGACGTCTCAAGTCGTTTACCAATTGCCGCTGCAAAGCCCGGCGCGCACCTCGCCCGAGGTCGGACATAATCTCTGCCATTCCCGCAACGGCTCGCCGATCCACGAGGACCACGACCCAACCTCCTCATTTAAAAGACGGAATTTGAGCTCCCCGAGGCACGCACGTACGGTCCTCATCGCCAATTCTACGCCAATTCATCGGGAGCCTCTAGAAAATCGAAGCAGCAGCACGGACTTCATTGCGAAACAACCATTTTAGCATTTTGAGCTGTTTGGTTGCAATGATAATTCAATTCCCAATAGGCCGGGTTCAGTCCTACCGCCCTTATCCCTTATTTTTCAATCTATTTCCACAATAGACAAGAAAAATGCTGCCTTGAAACTAGGGGTGTCAATGGGTCTGTTCCAATTCGGTTCCTAAGGTACTCAAAATTAGAACCAATATTGTCAATTTTTATCGAATCTTGTTTTTATTGGTTTCAGTTATCCAAATGATGGATTTGGAATCGAAAGCAATTATTTGGTTTTGGTCAATTACCAATTTGTTTTTGTGTATATTGGTTCTAATCTTGATAATATTACAATTTTAATACTATATTTATATATCGGTTCTGATTCCTATCAGTTTTAGGTCCATATCAAACTACTTAGAACTGGAACCGTTATTTTCGACTCGATTTTGGTTTTGATTATTTTTACGTCAATTTCCAAAAATGTTGAATTGGAACCGACAATTTTGGTTCTGGCTCCAATTCGGTCCCTTACTCGAAACCGCACTTCTATCAAAAGAAAAACTATATTTTTTTTTTCTTTTACAAGGTTGCATCCGTGCAACTCCATTAACGGGTTGGTTGCTACTTCCTAGCAAGGTTTAACAGGGTCCGTTGTAGCGGTATAACGGATTTGGAGCGTTACTGTTTTTCCATTATAACGGATTGTAAAGCACATGGGCAAAAACGGAAAATAACAGCACCAAGATTCAAAATTTAAATTTTAAAATTTCAATAAACTTCACAACGGAAAATAACAAAATTTTATAACAAGTGTTTTTTTTTCAGAAAATAACGACCGTTTAACGAAAATAACGGCCGTTATTTTCTGAGGGTTAAAACGGTACATAACGTAACGGGGAGAGCCGAATCCGTTATAACGGCCGTTTTTCCTAACATTCCTCCTTCTCTTATGCCGATTTTTCAATTCAAGTTCATCGGATACTCAATTTTGGGCCGAGTAATTACAAAAGGAGGTCCAGTTTCTGCTGTTTGGGCTTACAGACAGGAAGTTACCATCTATAGAACCACAATATCTTTGACGTTCAGCCGTATCTTTGCCATGCTACCACAAGATCTCTTGATATCAACGGTCACGATCATTCATTCAGTCGTGTTTTGTCCTATTCTATATATAAAAAAGAAAAAGAAAAAGAAAAAGAAAATATAAGGTGCAGAAATCCCATCAAAATCTATCAAACCAAAAGCGTCCAAGTGTTGGATTTCTTCTTCAAGACTTCAACGGCCCCAATCCACTGCCCATGTGACCACCCGCCTCGTCTCGACACTCGACAGCGCCGTAGACAGTAGTGACAGCACAAGCACCTACTGCTCTGCTACACCAAAAGCATTGTATCGCCTTGCCCTGCAAGCTAAACCCTTCCAACCCTTTTTAAACCCCTTCTTTGCTTCAATTCTTTTCAAGTTTTCAACTCTCTCTCTCTCTCTCTCTTTCTTTCGCTTCTCTGTGTTTTTTTCTTTCCATTTGGAGGTGAAAAATGGCGGTGGTTGGTGTTTATTTTGATCCAACATTGGTTTTCGACAGTGGGAGGAAGAGATTACGAAGTTTGTTTTGGAGGGTTCGAGCGGAAATACGGAGACAAGTAAAGGGTCGATCGAAGCAGAGGTTTAGCTTCCACTATGACCCTTTCAGTTATGCTCTTAATTTCGATAATGGAGATTCGGGTTTTCTCTGTTAGTATTAGTATCCTCAGAAAGAAGAGCAATGGGTTCTGTTCTGAATCTTCTGAGTTCTTCAATCAGAGTTGTTTCTAATCAGAACCCATTTAGAAATGTAGGAATCTGAGATGGGTTTTCAAGATTTGCCTCATCTTTTATCTTTATATGTTGATTCTGTTCTGTTCTTGTAAACCCTAGTCTAGCTTGCTCAGAGACGGAGAAGGAGAGCTGAAGTTCTATCAGAATTTCCAGTGGTGACTTGGATTTCCTCTGTTGAAGTTGAAGAAAAAGAAGTAGAAGAAGCGTTTCTGAGCTTTTTAATTATAAATGTTTTGTTTTTTACTTGTACATGGAGTATGGAATCTGAGATGAATGATACTAGTAACTGTTTTTTGTTTTTAATCTCTCTGGTTTTTTTTTTCTTCTGTAGTACCTGTTTTACTTTTTCATCATAGGACCAAAATGCCCTCTTCTCCCCCAAAGGGTATTTCCGTCATCAAATGTAGGTTTTGAGATGATGTCACGTAAATATGTGGATGGAGGGCCATTTAGCCGTGAGTGAAGAAGAAGCTTTCTTTCTGATGGGCAGCACGTGAGCAAGTGGGGGTGTTTTTGGAAGAAAGCAAAATAAGAAAGTTTCCGCCCAAAGGGTAGTTTTGGAAGTGTACTTTTTGGAGGGGGGTGAATGTTTAAATTGTGACAACTCTAGGAGGCACAGTTAGAATTTAGAAAAGCATAAGTTCAAAATTTGAAAAGTCAAAGTTACAAAAAGCTTACAAGCAACGCCCAGAAGATGGAACCTCACGTAAAGACACAGACAAGAAAAAATACAAACCCCTCAAAGAGACAAGAAAAAAATATATTTTAATTGAAAGTTGGGTTTTTTCGGGGCAGTTTTCCTTGCCTTCTGTGAGGTTTGCATGGCGCTGTTTCTTAAGGGGGCGTTTGCCAACACAAAAATAAGTTACTTATTGACTTTTATTAGCCAATAAGTTAGTTTGGATGTGTTTTATATTTTAACTTTTGAAAAGTTACAAATTAACTTAAAACTGAAGCTAAAATTTTTAGCTTTTGACTTCTAAGAGAAATAACTTCTTAAAAATTAGAATCCCTCCCGACATTTGAATTTCTAGGACTTTTTTGGAGGTAAAAAATGAACTTATAACTTCTACTACAAGTAGAAGTGCTTTTACTTCTCGTTCCCAAACGCCCCCTTAGCATTCTTCCAAGATATCAACGAAATAAGTGCAACCACCGCAGAAAAAATGGTGAATATTTATCCAGGCGAATATTATCTTGGCTAAATATTTGTTCATGTCAGTATTTAACAACGTTTGGTATGAGCATTAGCTAGCTTACTTCATTTTCTTTCAAATTAAGTGGGTCCCACATACCAAAGTGCGGGTTAGGTGAGTGTGGGACCAAAATATTAGGTCAAAAGATAAAAAAATTTATTTTTATTGAAAATAGTGATATTCTCGCAAGAAAATAAAATTTTCCCACCCGGGGGGGGGGGTTTCCTGCTGCGGTGGGCAAATTTGTGGGCTTGACTAAATATTCGGTGCGTGCAAGTGGCTACCAAACGTGCTCGGGCGAATATTAGCGCGTGCAAATATTTTAACACAGGCAAATTTGTGGGCCCGACTAAATATTCAGTGCATGCAAGTGGTTGCCAAACGTGGTGGGTTACCAAACAGGCCCTAATATGCAAATGGTTACATATTTATTCTTCTTATTAAAGAGCGAAGGCCCTTTCGTGGGTTGGGCAAGTTGGGTCGGGTGGGGGGTGTGTTGGATTGGACATTTACATGGGTTGATCCCAACTGTGGGAATTCAAGCAGTACTTGCGGTACAAAGATCCAAATGGTTGAAATCACTAATCAAGTTGATTTTTGGTTTGTAGGTCCACCTAGGGATTGGCCAAACATCCATACGGTCAGAGTCCTCTAAGAGTGTTCCACGTGGCTCATATTGTGTCCTGTAACATGAGCTGGTCTATGGAGCCTGACTCTTTAATTTATAGGGATGCTTTGGTCCTTCAACATTCTCACATTTTAACTTAATTTTGAAAACATTTATTGAACCTCCATAAAGCAAGGGAACTCTATCATTTGGGAAGAAAAATTAGATGATGAGGGAGGAATCGAGCTCCAGAAAGAGACTTAGCTTGAATCGACCCACCATGTTGACTAGGTCAAAAGTCAACATAGGCTAATGATAACAAATGTTTGCAATAGTAGATCACACTGATTTTGGACCTTACATCTCCTCTCTTTCAACGAGACACAACCCTTTAAGCCATAAGCCCGATCATTGAGCTGGCATTGTGGCCTTTTTGCCACTCTTTTCCAAAAGTAACCCTATTACTCTTACAATGAATAAGCATCTTATTCTTAACGTTTTTTTTTTTTTTTTTTTTCCGAAACCTCCACGGAGGGAGAGCAACACAAAACAAGGAAAATCAGAACTAGGTTCTAATGTAAGACATACACATCTTCTTCAGCCGAAGAATACCCGCAAGTCTAGGAGGGCCGTTGTCTATAAATTCCATATATAATCTAGTAAGTAAGCCATGTAATCTGCCACTGCATTCGACTCTCGGTAAATATGCATGATAGTGTAGTCAAATTCTTTCAACCAAGATAGGACTCTCGGTAAATATGCATGACTTTCCACCACCAAGATTTAAGATGCCAAGGTATGAGAGCATCTTATTCTTCACTTAGCCACACCTACACACAAAAAATAAAAAAAATCACTTAGCCACTATTTTTATGGGCAGTGTAGCCATCAATCCTAATGGGCCATGGACGAGCCTAGTAAGCTCTACCCAAGTTCCCAAGCCAGGTCACATTCAGGGCCCATCCTGAGCCTGGCCCGTCAATTAATTAGTCCGTGGGGATTTTACTTAATTTCCTACTCTAATTATAGGCAATATTATGGACACTATTTAAATATAGTAAACTATCCCTGCCATCTAATTGGGGTCCATTGGGCCTAGAATGAGCCCAGCTTGATTATTTATTAGGCTCTAAAATCAGCCCAATAAATTAATTTAAGCCCAGCCCATGATTTCTCAGGCATAAAAGCCCATCAGACCAACTCCTATGTCTCATGAGTCATGACTAAGATTCGCCTCGCACCTTAGGCCGGTGCTATATTCGTGAGGAAAGTGGCTCTAATGGATATAAATGCTATATGAAATACATGTAAACAATAAGTTAATCCAAGGTTTAAAAGAGGCCGTTTTAACGGTACAATGGACTGGGGGCGTTACTGATACACCGTTAAAATGGTCGTTAAAACAAATTGTAACGGACGGGTAAAAATGGGAATTAAACTGAAATTCAAAAATCAAATCAAATTTTCAAAAACGAAGAAAAAATGGGAATTAAACGGAAAATGTACAGGCTTTAGTGACCGAGATTTGTCACTAAAACAAGTGACCAATGATCTATAAAATGCCCAGCCTTGAGCACTCTCACATGCCACCAATGAATGTGGACCCCGCCTAGGAGATTTTCTCGGCCAACAAAAAAATTAGTATGAGCAAATCACAGCTGATCTACATTTTTTTTTTTTGGGTGTTTGCCGAAAAAAAATTCATGGCCCTGGGAATAGAGTAAAATGGAATGTTAAGAATCTTAAGATTATCTCATAATCTATAATAATTTTTTGAGATATATTTTTTATGTGGGATCTAATAATTTTTAAATTTTTTCTGGCGACGAGTTCTCCTACCGAAAGTAGATCCATGGATAGAAATAATTAATGATTATCGTAGAAATATGCATAAGAGGAAAGTTCACGTAGTGTAGTTCAATAACGTTGTGCGTTGCACTTTTGTTTGTTCCATGGTTGATTGTGTCACAAAGATGCGTAGCCAGCGTTGTGAGGAGTTGTATAAATCATGATGGACAATGAGTAAAACTTGCCTGACCACCGTCGGTCTGGTAGCTACCCGACGATAGGCGCAGTGCTCGGCACATGGATTTCGTACGGACTGACAAACGCAGCCTCACCAAAATATTTTTTATGATATAATGCCAAAATGTTTATTTATTTATTTTTTCTTTTTTAAGCATTATTTTAAAACTCGGAATTCGGGCTTGACTCAGAAGTCTATCGGGCCAAGTCACCTCAATGACTCAGGAGTCGACTCCGCGAGTCATGAAATTAATTATTAAATATTTAAACATAAAAAATAATTTTTATAAAAAACTTTAAAAAATCATAAAAAAAAATACAAAAAACATTTAGAAATCCAGAAGAAAAAAAATTGAATTACAAGTCGACTCGGCCTTTAAACGGTTGACTCGGCCGAATTTCTAAGTCAACTTGGCGAGGCTTGCAAATCCGAGTTTGTATGCCGAATCGACTCGAAATACAATCGAGTCAAATTCTACTCGGCCAACTTGGCGAGTTTTAAAACGTAGTTCTTAAGAGCTCATTTTGATGCACATCGCTTAACTTAAGAGAATAATTATAAACATTTATTTCTTATTCCACTAATGGAATGTGAAAAATAATTATATGTGGGAATCTAGTTCTTATTGATCACGTTTAATTAGCGCGCCTATTTATTTATTTATTTGCCACTACAGCTAAAATGTATGGGCCTTTAAGAGACATTAAATACACTAAGAGAAGTGAAACTTTATGAAAGGAAACCAGTGGAGGAGGATTCATGCAAAGAGGAAGCTGGTCAAAAAAACTACATATGAGTCTCTGTAACACTATTTATATGGCGTCTATCTTAATAGTGTAACGGCCAAAATAGTACTAAACGGTTACACGGCTGAGAGCTCAGCTTATTGTTTGTAACATGGTATTAGAGCATATGCTTCAGTTCACTAAAGCCAGATAGCTCCGACTTGTTTGAGCCATGGAACTAGAGAGCCGCTAAGGTGAAGGGTCATGACCTCGTTAGCTCCTCCAGCCAACTCACCGCCTATGAACACAGCTGGTACAGACGGGTTACACCCTAAACTCTGAAGCACCCTCCCTGTCTCTCTACCTCTTGGGTCCTCATCGAGCTCGTAAACTGCAGCATTGACCCCAAGATTGCTGAAGAGATTCTTGATGGAATGACACATGTAACAGGAGTTCTTACTGAAGATCACCACCGCCCTTTCCGACACCAATGCTGTTACCCTCTCCATCGTGATTACTAAAAACGTAATGAAACCCGATTGAAAGACAGAATTAGAAATGCCGAATTGGGATTGAAGGGGTTGGAAATTCCTCGATTTTGGATGGAAATTTGATTGTAAGAGAGCAAACTGAGCTTGAAGGTCTTGGTGCGATGAACTTAAGCTCCAATGGAGATTTATTTATAGATGCACGTGAGTGTGGCGGGTTGCATTGTTTTAAGAGAAAAGTGGTGAAATAGGGAATGTTCACTTTGATATTTCGGTGGATTTGCTGATCATTTGGTTGATAGCGATCCTTGTGCTTCACTACGCGCAGAATAAGAATTTGCATGTCAACAAATATCTAATGATGGACGTCCATCGGCAATGCTGGTGTCATCAAAGCTGATGTCAACAATGCTGATGATGGACCACAGTATGAGACACGTGGTACATTTTTCTGACCCCTCTTGGCGTCCACGTGTGTTCGGTCGTGGATTTCAAGAATCCAACGTGGTTGTCAGCGCCACGCTAGCATTACTTTTTTTCACTTTTGGGAGCCCTGACAACCACCGTTGGATTCGTGAAATCCACGGCCGAGCGCAAAAACACCAAGAGGGGTCACACGTCGTTAGCATTTTAGTTGTAATATTACGGTGATTTCAATTCATAGGTGCATTAACATGATGCATGTCACGTTTTAACATTAGTCAAATGACGGTTAAACTGGGCCAAGGGGCTAATCCTAAAGTTTGAAAGTATTAAGGAGGTATTACTAATTACTTTCAAATTTTGAGGGGGTGTTACTGAAATACCCTTATTTTTTTAAGAGCCCATTTTGATGCACAGCGCTTAGCTTCGAGGAACAAAAGGTCAGTTGTTAATGGAGTGTGAAAAGTGATTATGTGTCAGAATTTGATTGGGAATCACCCTAACGAATAAAGTTCTAATTGATCACGTTTAGCTTGTGTATTTATTTATTTATTTTGGATGGGCCTTTAAGAGATGTTTACGCTAAGAAAAGTGAAACTTTATTAAAGGAAACAGTAGGAGGATACATACAAAGAGTTTACCTAGGAATGGTGGGCCCACGGACAGTGTACCGTTATGTACATGTGGCATGTTTTCATTCGACCACAATACGTCCTAATGAGAGAGCAACTTCAGCAAGTAGGAGTGTTAGTGGGCCAGGCTTGAGCCTTGGCCCACAAACAATTTGCACCAGCCCAGGTCTAATAGGCTCTACCAATTCCTGATTCATGAATAGATCCATAAGTTCGGGTACAGCCCAAGCTCAGCCCACCAACTTATTAGTTTACATGGGTTTTTAGTAAATTTCTAACTCTTAAGGCCTGTTTGGATGGCCAAAAAACATGAGCGGAGCTCAGTTAAGGTCCAGTCGCTGTTTTAGGTGTTTGGTAACTGTGGGGGACCCACCTTTGCGGCTATGCTTTTGCCAATTTTCGCCAAAAAACGAGATCAATCTTGTAACTTCCAAAACTCCTTGCAGCTTCGAACTAGTTTTTTTTTAAGGGCATGTTTGAAAAGCCATTTTGTAGGCAAATCCAAATTAATATTTACCCGGCAAATCACATTTTTTTTGCTTTTGGCGTACCATTTTCTCACAAAAATATTTATCCAAACCCATACATTTGCCCGCCTAAACGTCGAAATAATCTATCACCCTCCCAGTGTTAAAATATTTTCACGCCATTTTAGCCTTGGTTGGCAAAAAATATTTGCCCATTAAGAAAATGTGAGAAAACAGTCCCACTCACTTGAAACCTACACGTGGCACACCTTTTTGGGCCCCCTTGCACTAAGAATATTGGGACCCCTCCTATATCTACCAATATGACACGTGGCACACTTTTTTGGGCCCACTTGCACTCTTAAATGTTGGGACCCCTCGTATATCTACCAATATGACATGTGGCACACCTTTTTGGGCCCACTTGCACTCTAACCCTCGTATATTTACCAATATGAAAAATGTTACACCGTTTTGTGCCATTGACTTATGGATGTTTGGCCCATCCCTGCTATGTGGATGTACATACCAAAAATCAGGCTGAATAGTGATTTGCAACCTTTGGATCTTTATAACCAAAATAATGTCGGTGATTGATCCATTAAGTATTGGATGGTCCAGGTCATGAACATATGCACAAAGATTAATCCCGGTGATATCACAATTTTTCTGTTTAACAAATACTAGAGTATGAGATGAACCGGTCTTACACACAGAGTTCTCGATGGTAAAATATTTTTTAAGGCCTGACACTATTTCGCTATTGTGCTTCTGCAGTGCGCATGATAACTTTCGTAAATTTGCCTACGCCATCCAAACACCATGAAAATTAGGATATCAGAAAATTACACAAGAAAATGACATGATTGCCAAATGCTTAAAAATATTTTCAGGCACGAATATTTAGCTGTGAAATTACTTGGTTGTGACAATATATTCTCTCAGAAGTAAATTGTTGACTAACCAAACATGCCCTAAAGGTTGAAAGTCACGTGGCAACCTTTAAGAGATAAAATACGCTAAGAAAAGTGAAACTTTATTAAAGGAAACAGTACGTAGGAGGATACAAGCAAAGAGGAAGCTAAAAGCAAAAAGTTTGCACTACCTCATGTACGTAGTGAAAACTACATAAGAGTCTCTATAACACTATTTGTACGGCGTCTACCTTAGTAGTGCTACGGCCAAAATAGTACCAAACGGTTACGCAGCTGAGAGCTCAGCTTATTGTTTGTAACATGGTATTAGAGCATATGCTTCAGTTCACTAGAGCCAGATAGCTCCGACTCGTCTGAGCTATGGAACTAGCTAGAGAGCTGCTAAGGTGAAGAGTCATGACCTCATTAGCTCCTCCCTGCCAACTCATCGCCTATGAACACGGCCGGTACAGCCAGGTTACACCCTAACCTCTGAAGCACCCTCTCCGTCTCTCTTCCTTGTGGATCCTCATCGAGCTCGTAAACTGTAGCATTGACCCCAAGATTGCTGAAGAGATTCTTGATGGAATGACACATGTAACATGAGTTCTTACTGAAGATCACCACCGCACTTTGCTACACCAATGTCGTTACCCTCTCCATCGTGATTAGGAATGTGCGTACTAAAAACGTAACGAAACTCGATTGAAAGATAGAATTAGACATGTCGAATTGGGATTGAAGGGTTGGAAATTTCTCAGTTTTGGATGGAAATTTGAGAGGGAAAATTGATTGTAAGAGAGCATGCTGAGCTAGAAGGCCTTGGTGTGATGAACTTGAGCTCCAATGGAAACTTATTTATAGAGGCCTGTGAGTGTGGCGGGTTGCATTCTTTCAGAGAAAAGTGGTGAAATAGAGAAATGTTCTCTTAGATATTGCGGTGGATTTGCTGATCATTTGGTTGATAGCGACCCTTATGCTTCACTACACGCAAAATAAGAACTTGCAATGTCAACAAATCTTTGATGATGGACGTCCGTCAGGAATGCTTATG
Source organism: Euptelea pleiosperma (assembly GCA_035048495.1). NCBI lineage: Eukaryota > Viridiplantae > Streptophyta > Magnoliopsida > Ranunculales > Eupteleaceae > Euptelea > Euptelea pleiosperma. The sequence goes on from CM068543.1 coordinate 52,574,669, forward strand.
TCATCAATGCTGATGACAAACCACAGTATGAGCCACGTGGAACACTCTTAGAGACCAATGACCATATGGATGTGGTGGACCAATGATTGCGAAGGAGGGATTAGGTTTTCTAGGACAAATGAACGATGATTGTGCAACAATGGCATTTCTGCTTCTTCACTAGTGATTTTGCAGTGCTAATTACTTCCGCAGAGGCCTAAAATTACTGCGAAATATCTAATCTGAACCCTAAAATTAATCGCTATCAACCCCATCTTTCTGACAACTCTGGTAATGACAAGTAATTTTATTTAAATTTTTTTTTTTTTTTTTTTAAGAGCCTATTTTGATGCACATCGCTCAGCTCAGCTTGTTATTTCGTTAATGGAGTGTGAAAAAGTGATTATGTGTGAGAATTTCATTGAGAATCATCCAAAGGAATCCAGTTCTTATTGATCACGTTTATGTAGTTTCCCCCAGAGTTAAAACTAGTGTTTGCCCCGTGCTATGCACGGGTATTCGGGTTTATAAAATAAATTTATTGTAAAAATTTAGGTTTTAAAATAACATGTTGTAATAATGTGTATTTCCAATTGTTGGTTATAGAGAGATTTTTGGAAAGAAGGTAAAAAAAATAAAATAAAAACTCATTTTTATTAGAAATATTTTACTTTATTTATGATATTTGTTATTTTATGATATTTGTTATTATCGAATAAAATGTTGAGGCATTAACAATCCATTTTAATGAGTAATTGAATTAGGATATATATAATCATGCACGCACATCAATCATGCAGGTCCATTTGATTATCAGCTAGTGGATGGCCTATAATCCCAATACCTCATATGCTTATGCTTTAGCAATATTTGAATTTTGGGATATATTCTGACTTTTATCGTATATATAAACAAAAGAAATTGGATCGACCAATCCAATTGATCTCTGCTCCACAACCGGATGTAAGAAATGGATGTAACTCGATGACACTTTCTTAAAAGCAGAGAGATACAAAAACGGCTTTTGAAGAACTAATGTCTTAATGAAAAATTAAAAACTAAAATCAATAAAACTGCTCAGTTTTTTAATCTTAACTGGTGAAAGGGGCATGCATTTCTGTAAATAGATCCACTCTGGATGAAAGCCTCCTCTTTCCAGGACGTGTAATCAAGCGAACGGACTACCTTGCGTATCGTTGCTCAAGTTTTAGCTAGACCATGTTCAATCTTCTCCAAACTACTATTCTCCTACCCATAGAAAAAAAGAAAGCCAAATTAATACAAAACCAACATCAACCATTAAATAGAAGATCAATTTCAGAGAGAGACTTCGGAAATTCAGCCTGCGATTGCTTCAAATCACCCATTGGAGTTTCCTGTTACGATGCCTCCATCACTTTAGCTTTTCTCTGCTTGCATCCATGACTCGGCTTCTTATAGCAGTAAAGGATATGAAAAGACGAAAATGTTATAGACCTTGGTTGGAAAAAGAAAATAGAAGACGTTTTGAATGGAATGACGTTTTGAAATTTAGAATTTTGGATGGAGAGAAGTTAGAAAACAAAGAGGTAATTAAGGAGAGGGCTATGGAAGAGACGTTTTAATTTAGAAATTTAGGAAACAATGAGGTAATTAAGGAGAGGAATGGAGAGGATCAGAGACGTTTTTGAAAATTTAGGAAACAATGAGGTAATTAAAGAGAGATAGAGATGAAGAAACGTTTTAATTTAGAAATTTAGGAAACAATAAGGTAATTAAGGAGAGGGATGGAGAGGAAGAAACGTTTTTGGAAATTTAGGAAACAATGAGGTAATTAAAGAGAGGGATGGAGAGGAAGAGACGTTTTTTAGAAATTTAAAGCGGTAAAGGTTTGTGCAAAGGTATTTTTGAATAGGTGAAAAAAGTTGGAGAGAGCGCCACCTCAGCAGGGTCGAACTTTAGTACAGATAATAGATGTATAGGCCTTTAAGAGGACATTAAATATATTAAGAAAAGTGAAACTTTATTAAAAGAAAGATGTCATACGTCCACCAAAAAGTCATTGTTAACTCAGGTCAGATTAGTTAATCTGAGTCAAGTTAGTTCTTTTACTTTTTGGTGTACACGTGGCATGTTTCCATTTGACCCATGATGCAGGTCACAACGAGAGGTGGAGCACATATTATAAGAGGCTACATCGGGCTAACTACACTAGCCCTGAGGCCTCGTTTGGCCAAAAACTATAATCCAAGTCCAGCCCCTGGCAGAAGTGGGCCTAAAATCCCATTGGCCCTCCTGATCCATTAACACTGGTGCAACAAAAGGCATTTCTGAATATTCTTAAGGTCTCCACTGACACCTCTAGAACGCCATATTAAGCTTTTTAGTTCCTAGTAATTTTAGAGCTCCCAAAATCTTATTTTAACCCTAAAATTAATCGCTGCAGACCCATCTGTCTGATGACTTTGCTAAAGATTACTTCAACAGAGGTCAATATTTATTTTTATTTTTTTAATTTTTACATTTTTATGACATATTGGGTCATAACAAGGTTGAAATTAATTTTTACATTTTTATGACATAATAACTGTCACATTGAATGAGCAATTCAATAAGAGATCTCGAATCGAATCAATATTGATACTATTGACACGACGTATTCCGGTGATCCCCACGATCTGAGTCGAGCTGTTGGAATAAGTTTGGCAGCGGATCATGAAATCTTGCAATCTTCTCCATCTAATGAATGGGCCCAAGTAGTCCACAACATAGCATGACTGAATAGTCTGAACATGATCTGTACCCTTTTCCTAATACCACTCATGCAGCCCTAAATTAATTACCGAAACTTTATCTACACCCCAAACTTATGGTGAAATCCTCCAAGTAGGGTAAATATTCACATTTGTGTAAATCAATGCACAACCCAGAAGCCACATCAAACCAACTTAAAACAAGACACCTGCCTGACCTTTCCACTAAATTTTAAACCATTGCACCATGTTAGTACCAACTCATTATATAAAAGTTGTTGTAATTACATGTTTCCAAACCTGGAAGGACTAGGACCTCTACCAAAAGCTTAGCACGTCAATAGTATTGGGGTACGATCTGATGTTGGTCTTAGGCGAGCTGGTTGAACTACATCGTAAAAGTGTTCCCTCCACTTGTTGTGTTATGTAGAGACTGATGATTCTTGAAGTACTGTACATGAAGGCATGATTCCGCATTTATCCTGAGGGCTTTTTCGTAATTCTCACATAGCCTTACGGAAACCCTAATTTTGTCTTAGGGTTATATATACCCCTATTGGTGAGAGACAAGAATCTCAATCTTGTACTATGTGTATTTTCTTTTGCCCTAGAGCATAGTGGAATCGGTGTGGATCCGTGAACGTACCTCAATCTAGAGGGAACCACATAAATCTTTGTATTGTGGTTTGTTTGCATCTTTTGTTTTATTGCTCGTTTATTGTTCTTTCTTCCCAATACCGCTTTGCAACTTTCACTTGGTCCAACCTCTTCAAAATCTTTACATAGATGAGAGGGAATCGAGTTCATGACTATATTCATTTTATATCCTAGCGAAAGAAGTAAAGTCGATTTTCAAAACTCGAGGGATCCCAAACCCAAGTCTCAAGGACAACGACCAACATTAAGAGACCTTACCAATCATGCTGGAGACCAAAACCTCATACCATTCTAAATTACACTTCATTCAAGAATGTTAGAAGGAAAATGAATGGCAATAACAAACTTATACTAAAAGTTCTAGAGAAATGACCCAAAGTTCAAATTTCAATTCATCACTCAAATAACATAAGAAAGGAAGAACGATTGATTCAAAAAGAACTTTCAACCAGTTTTATCTGCCAATACTATGTACAAGATTTTAGCTGAAATTCTAACATGAATATTAAGAAGTTGCAGTTTCTTGTGAAATATTTGACCCTGCCATTTGTTGGGGAACTTGAATATATAATCATTTGAAGACAGCCAAGAGCATTGCCTTTGCCAATGTGTGATGTGGTTTGTGTCACATGGTATATATTTGGGCCTTCTCACCCCAGAAATCGATCAATCACTCCTTGATGAATTTCCACACCAAAAAGTCAGGTTGGTCCCAGAGGTGTAGCTATGGAATTTTAGGTTTTTTCATCAGTTTTGTAACCAAGACCATAGATTGATGTTCATGATGAAAGTGCTTTTAAATTCACTGGTTAGGAATCAATGATTCAAGAGTGAGGACTGGTTCATTGCCACCGGTGACCCCTTAAGTAAAAGCACTTTTGGGCGATGGTTTTCTATCCTAGATGTCACTTGAAGAAAGAGACAATTTTGCTTATGTAAAATATTTTCAGAAATACCTAAACTTACTTCGCTACCTCAACTTTGATCTAATTCCTCAAGTCAAGGATGGATTAATGATCTAAGGGGTTAGTAGACCCACATACAAGTCATTAGGGACAAATCCAAATCTGCATCCCACATCAGAAACACTCCCATTGCTTCATGAATATATTATCTATCCGTCCAAACACACGGTTATATGTATACAAATACATACACATGTATATATACATAGGCAAAAGTTATTATGGTTTTTGGTAAATAAGTATTTAAATCTATAAATAAATATAGCAAAAATTCTAAAAACAAAGCATATTTCCAATTCTAAGTTCCAAGTTCCAACCACTCTAACAAAAAAGCAGAACACCAATCAAAGACTCCATCTTATACTAAATTAAATACATCTTCATCAATTATATGAACATCATCCACCTCTTGATAGTCCAAGTTGAAATTCTCCTCCTCATCATCAATCAATTGTAGATCAATCGATGTTAAGTCTATTTTTAATATAAAACTTAGGGTCTTTTTATTTTTATGTTGGCTCCCTTCGACACTTACTTTTTTTTTAAAATCTTGACATTCTTTTTTTTTTTTTTTTTTTAAAGTTAAAACAGCATGCCAAAAAAACACACATCTGAGGCGTACGCCCAGTCCAAGAGGAGTTGACGATGTGTGCGCCTCACTGAGAGGCGTAAACCTCGTCAATGCCTCTTGGAGTAAGGTGTACGCCTCAAATGTGTAAATGCCTTTTGAGAGCTTTCCCTGAGGCGCACCTCGAGGCGTAAGCCTCACACGCCTTTAAAAACACTAGTTTATTTAAATTTCAACTATTTCTTCTTTTTGTGCACTTCCGAAGTGTGAGAGAGACTAAGTTGTTAGTCTAGTATGTGGGTCCAGCGGAGAGAGAGAGAAAGTTGCAGGTGGTCGGTAGTCCAATGGGGAGAGAGAGAGAGTGGGAGAGAAGAGAAGTACTTGGTCGACAGACAGCGTCACTGTAGCTGTAGACTAGAGTTGCAGGTGGAGCCGTGGAGTCGGACCAGGTGGGTGAATGCAGATTCCAAACAAAGGTTAAAAAAACCAGGCAAAAAAAAAACGTGGGCAAAAAAAATCAAATGGGCTTGTTTAGTACCCAAAACGGTATTGAACTACCGAACTCCTATACCGGATTTCGATAAGCTCCTACCATTCCCCAATGCATTTCTTTCGACCCTGTCCTACCGTTTGAAATTACACAACCTAGTAGGTGCCAACGGTAGCCCCTTATCATTACTCTTGTAACAATTTTCGTAGGTACCTACCATTTTAATGTGAACGAACACGACCCAGTCTTACCGTTTTAATGTGGACGGACACGACCCTATCCTACCTAGACTGGTAGGTGCAAACGGTAGCCTCTTACCATTTCTTGTGTTCAAATATCGGGAGGTTCCTACCGTTTTAGTGAAAATGGACACGACCCTATCCTACCGTTTGAACCTACCTAGGCTAGTAGGTACAAATGGTAACCTATTACTGTTTCCCTTGTCCAAATATTGGTAGGTTCCTACCGTTTGAACCTACCCAGGCTGGTAGGTGCAAACGGTAGCCTCTTACCATTTCCCTTGTTCAAATTTCGGTTGGTTTCTACCGTTTTAGTGAAAATGGACACGATCACGTCCTACCGTTTGAACCAATCATGCCCACAAAATCATGTTACCTCATCAACCATGCCAACCACTATTAAACAACTCCATCAAACCTATGAACAAAGATATGTTTAGATAGATGAAAAATACATGAAATGCACAAGAATAAGCATAGATTGAAATAAATGATTTTACTAGAACGCCATCACAATATTGAAATACACTTTTACAGATCCAAGCCAAAGTATTTACAACCCCCAACAAGTTTTTCTCAAAAATCAATAAATGCCTATTTCTTTTTAGCTATTTTCTTCTTAGCTACTTTCTTAGCTTTTCCTCATGAAGCAGTCTGTGCTGAACTTTCAAGAACTTGATATGAAGCTCGAGGGACTGATCTTGGATTATTGGCACTCGAACTCCCGAAGCATAGATAGGCTTTGATTTGTTTAATTTTATCCAAGAGGGATGCCGCACCAGCACTTTCGCCTTCCTTTAGACTCCGATCGCATAACTCGATCACCGAGTCTACATTCCGTTTTTGCTTCACCACAAAGGTATTAGATAACAAAATTATATTAAACATTGTATCCTACAATATTAAACAATACATCAATTACCAGGTCGCCTTCTAAAGTAGTTGGGGTGATTTCTTGGGCATGGGAGCCAAACTTTTTTGCATGATTCTGGACCCATTTATACGTAACTGACAGGGCAACGAGAAATCACCTTTCGCTAATGTAGCCAGTTTATACATTTTAACAAACACGTGGTGTGCCAAAAAGGTAAAAAAGACATACACTCAACATTTGTAAAATGATTGGTAGAAAAATTGAATAAATGATACAAAAATTACTTACCTTCCTCGTTTGATGCTTTTGGTACGATGATTCAAAGTCTTTTTGGTGCAATCCTTGACTTGGATCTTCACAATCACCAAATGGGTATATGGAGAAGCGATTCCTGTCGAAGAAGGTGAATGATGTTTCGGTTTGACAAAGGAAAATAGTTCTTCAGCGCTTCGGTCCTTTGAAACGAGGAAGAAGATCGACTCACGAAGATGAAAGTCCAAGAAGAACTCTCGGTCTTATCCGTTGAAAGCCTCTAACGATTTCTCTTTTTTCACAATAGGGGGGTGGCATAATAAAATATTAGAATATGGGTGTCTTTCGTAAAAACCATTTACTATGGTGGGTGGTTTTAAAAAGTGGGTGCCTTCCAAAATTTGGTGTGTGGCAATATCCCAGCCCTTCCATTTTTGGTTCTAGCTAGCCCCTCTTATTTTTCCGTTATAACGACCCCCTTTAAACCTTGGAGAAAATAATAAATTTATAATAAAATAAAGGGTCAAGTTCGAGGGACAACCATTTTTGACAACCTTTTTTGACAACCATTTGGCGTACTCACATAAAATATGAATTACTGGCTGATTTTTTTGGTGAGGATGATCTCTATGGTGAGGAGATCATCCTCTCAAAAATTCAAATCATTCTGATATTCGTACACTGGTTTAGAAGTTGAAGAATTATGGACCGTCGATTATTACAGTGTAACTTGAAAACCACATTTGATGGGATTAGAAATTTCAAAATGGGCTGATTTTTTGTTGGGGTCATCTATATGGTGAGGAGATCATCCTCACCAAAAATCAGCCATTGATTCATCCTCTGTGTGGGTTCGCCAAAATGGTTGTCCCCTGAACCCGACCATAAAATAAAAGGGTGGCGTTAATTGCACACACATTTTTTTGTAGTGACACCCACAACTTATCTACACACATCATAAGTTGCATCTATCTTATCTACACCCACGATATAGTTACACCTACCTATAGTAGCAAAACAAAACGGTAGACGAAGAAACCCTTGAAGGAGATTCATCACTTCATGCTCCCTCCATTGAAGAGTCCAATGAAGGAGATTCATCATCCTCCATCGAAGACTACATTGAAGGAGATTCATCCCCATTCGCCTAACCATTTTGTTCCACTGACGGAGATTTTTAGGTATTAGGTATTTATCCACCGAAACCTATTGTTCTTAGCTCTACTATTTCGCTACCAAATCCGCAGTAAGTCATAAATGCAAGGTAAGTCATCATATTATTCTTATGTCTTCCTTTTTTCTTTTTTCTTTTTTTTTTTTTTTTTTTTTCTCTCTGTAATGCATCAAAAAATCTACATAAACTACTTAATTCATTAAATAGATCAGGTGGGATGACTTAAAAAAGGGCTACATTTTAAGTGAATCATAAAATTAAATCACTGAATTTTTTCGATAAAACAAATTGTCTGAAATTTCATTTAAATTCTGAAAAATTTTCTTTTCAATCTCAATTACTGAAATTTAAGTTTAACAAACAAGGCCTTAGTTATTATTATTTTTTTTTTACTTTTTAGTGTGCACGTGGCATGTTTTCATTCGACCCAGAATGCTACAAAGATAGAGCAACTTCAACAGAAAAAAAACTTCTATAGATGGGGCACAGATTTAAGGGTGTAAGGTTCTCATAGCACCTACAAGTAGGAGTGTTGGTGGGCCACGCTTGGGCCTAGCCCACAAATTATAGATACTAGTTGGAAATAGCGATCGAGTGTAATAGTCAACTAATTAGTATATGTGGGTTTCCTATTATAAGAGATTAAAGTCAAAATAGATAAGAATCCCATGAGAGGCTAAGTTGGGATAACTACACAACAAGGGTCTATCAGAGTCTAGCCCATAGCCCATCGGGCCCGAACCCCATTGGACCAAAAATTGTAATCCAAGTCAAGCGGCTGGAAGACTGGGCCTAAAAGCAAGTAGGCCCATGACCCATTAACAGCTCAACCTACAAGTTTGTTCCAGATAGACTTCCTGTTTAGTTCATAATTAACAACCACCGCTTTATTCTAAACACCATAAAAAAATACTTAATGAGCGACTATTGTAGAAATATGCAATGAGAGGAGAGTGCACGTAGTGTACTGCAATGCCGGCACGCCGGTGCACCGTTGTTCGTTCCACGATTGATTGTGTCACAAAAATGTGGAGCCAGAAAATAACGGTCGTTATTTTTATATATTTGATTTCGACCCTCGATTCCGTGAATGGTGAAATGAATCCAACAATGGCTAAGTGAAAATATTCAATTTTTTTTATTTCATTACTTAAAAAAAAAGTAGAAAAAAATGTAATTTAGTAATTTTAGAGCTCGAAAAAACTTATCCGAACCCTAAAATTTATCTCTTCAGACCGCATCTTTAAAATGCTGAAAAAATAACTGCCATTATTTTTGTTATAACGGCCTTATTTTTCCATTATAACAAAATAACGACCATGATTTTCTGGAATTTTTTGTGAAAAAAACGGCCATTTTTCCCGTTATTTTCTATTTTTTTTAAAACTTGAAATTCGCAAAATTTGAATTTCTGTGCCATTTTTTTTTCGTTATTTCCCATTTTTGCCCCTGAGCGTTACACTTGGTTATAACAGAAAAAACGGTAACGCCCCCAGTCCCTTATACCGTTACAACGGCCCTTTTTAAACCTTGGATGCCAAGGAATCGAGTTCTTATTGATCACGTTTAGCGCGTGTATTTATGGGAAAAATTTTAGATGCAGAGGGGTCTTGTGGCCCTACATGGCTCATTTTTTGGGCCCACTAACCGCATGGATGTTTACCCCACCCCTTGGGTGGATACGCATATCAAAAATCAGTCTTATTGATTTTATCTAGCCATAGATTTTAACACTTTTTTAGGATTGGTTGTAGCCGTTGGATTCAAGCATGTTTTTTTGCATATTTTTTGGGTACTTAATCCAACATGTAGAAATTATCAACCAAACTGATTTTTGGTACGGTAAACATCCATGCGGTTAGTGGGCCCAAAAAAATGAGCCGTGTAGGGTCACGAGACCCCTTTGCATCTAAAATTTTTCCGTATTTATGTATTTGCCGCCTCAATTAAAATGTATGGGCCTCTAAGAGACACTAAATACGCTAAAAAAAGTGAAACTTTATTAAAGGGAAATAGTAGGAGGATACTTGCAAAGAGGAAGCTAAAAGCAAAAAAGTTTTTACTACCTCAAGTACCTAGTGAAAACTACATAAGAGTCTCTATAACACTATATGTACGGCATCTATCTTAATAGCGTTACGGCCAAAATAATACTAAACGGTTACACAACTGAGCTCAGCTTATTGTTTGTAACATGGTATCAGAGCATATGCTTCAGTTCATTAAAGCCAGATAGCTCCGACTCGTCTGAGCCATGGGACTAGAGAGCCACCAAGGTGAAGGGTCATGATCTCATTAGCTCCTCCGGCCAACTCACCGCCTATGAACACAGCCGGTACAGCCGGGTTGCACCCTAACCTCTGAAGCACCCTCTCAGTCTCTTTTCCTCGCGGGTCCTCATCCAACTCGTGAACTTCAGTATTGACCCCAAGGTCATTGAAGAGACTCTTAATGGAATGACTCATATAACATGAGTTCTTACTGAAGATCACCACCGCCTTTTGCGACACCAACCTCGTTACCCTCTCCATCGCGATTATGAATATGTGTACTAAAGATGAAGAAAGGCTAAAAATGTAATGAAATCCGAGCGAAAGACAGAATTTGAAATGCCGAATTGCGATTTTTCTCGATTTTTTGATGGAAAATTGGGAGGAAAAAGTAATTGCAGGAGAGCAAATTGAGCTTGAAGCTTGGAAATGCTCGAAGGAAGGGCTTGGTGTGATATGAACTTGACCTCACATGGAGACTTATTTATAGAGGCCTGTGAGGATGGTGGATTGCATTTTTAAAGAGAAAAGTGAAGAAAAAAGAGAATGTTCGATTAGATATTTCGGTGGATTTGCAGATCGCCTCTGATCATTGGTTGATAGCGACCCTTGTGCTTCACTACACGCAGAATAACAAGTTGCATGTCATGGACGTCCGTCATCAATGCTGATGACAGACCACAGTATGAGACACGTGGTACACTATTACAGGTCCAAACTCATCCTGATTACTGATTAATAGCCGTTGGATTGGAGTCGTTTCATGGGTACTCAGATCCAAAGTCGGGAAATCACTAATCAGGCTGATATTTGGTATGTAGGTCCATCTAGGGATGGGCCAAACATCCGAGTATGCCATGTGTCTCATATTGTGGTCCATCATCAAAGCTTTACAACTTACGACCGTACGGCTGTACATTCTAGAATGACAAAAGATGCCTTAGTTTATTGTGAGGAAAAACTTCACGCAATATGGGCCATGTGGCACACTCTTATAGGACTCTGACCGTATGGATGGTTGGCCAATCCCTAGGTGGACCTACAAACCAAAAATCAGCCTTGATTAGTGATTTCAAACCTTTGTATCTTTGTACCTCAAATATTGGTCAATAATGTTCAAATTCCGATGTTTAAAATCACCCCATAAAAATAATTCCAATCCAACGCCTAGAAATCAAGTCCTCTAAGAATGTGCCACGTGGCTCATATTGCGCTCTGTCATCAAAGTTTTACTCAATTCTGATACTATGATACCATGGTCTCTCACGTATAATAAGGCATGAAATGGGTGGATCGATCTGACCCAAGGTTCGAATAAATAAATAAATAACCAAATTTAATCCCACCAAAATAAATAAATAACAAAATTAAAGAAAATAGTAGCACGGCTTCCGCATAAGGATGCGCTCGCATGATCAAGCAAATTTTCCCTACTTTAAAAATACAACAAATACATGAAAATTCGACCTTACGTCAAGATCAATGAGATCAAGCAAATATATGCGAGATCAAGACAATATACGCGCACCTAGATTTGCATCCATGTGCATATATATGACACACGTGTTGCACACCGATCGTGCACAAAAGGGCAAGCATATATGCAATAAAGAACCACGTGAATCGAAACAACGCGTGCATGTACGTAGATGCGAACACGGGGAATCGCATGACACCGAAATTGATCTTGTTGTTCCAATCATAATCAGGAAATTAAAAAAATAAATAAATAAATAAAGAGGAATTGAAGGTGAAGAGTGAAAATGGTAGAAGAGCTATTTTCACGTGGCCGGAGTAATATTTTGTTCGATATTTGAAAAGACTACGGTTGGAGAATTTTTTTTTTTGCTTTAGTATTGGATAGGGGCCATAGGCCATAGGGAGAGAGTATTCCTCTTTGGTATCTATAAAAGAAAAGCAATAGAGAGTAAAATACAAATGGTCGTCAACTTTTTTTTTGGCTCTCTTTCCTCTTTAAGGTTGAGAGAGGGAATAAGAGACCAATTTGTACCGACTCGTACCTCACCAACCCTAATCTGTGATGCCAGGATCCGATCACGCGTACTTCTTTATCTCATAAATATGTATAAAGTTGACATTCCCTCTCCCACTCACACCACCCACAACCCCTTATGCCCACCTTATCCTTCTCTCCATGTATCCATATGCATGTGTATGCATTGTTACATCATATGTTATCGTGTGCACGTACATATTACAAGATGTTATCATTATGTCCCGATCGTTCGATGTGGAGCTATCAAAGGCCCAGGACAGGGTAGGGCCTAGCCCTAGTCTCTAGAGGGCTTGAAATGGCTAGTCCATAGCCCTACCCTCAAGGTCCAGGATAGGGTTAGATTAGGGCTAAGGCCCAGAACAATCCAAAATTACAATAACGATAATTACTCAAATATAAGAGGAATTTGAAGACTAAAAAGTCAATATCCTCACAAATGAATTTTCTAAACAAGCTACAAAATCAACTTCACCACTCTTAAGAAGAACACCGAAGCACTATCACTGAGAAAGAGAAGGTTAAAGGGAAGATATTAGGGTTTAAATGGGGAAGCATATTTTGGTATTTATCAAGTGAGCAATATAATAGGAAGGGCCAGGCTTTACTAAGTGTTACCTTCGCTCGGTCCTTATTTAGAACGGCCTTACATATAATTGGGGCCAAGCCCAGCCTTAAGTGCCTGAAATTTATAAAAACAAACCCAACATTTTATTGTTTTCTAGGTGCCGGACTCAGAGCCGGCCTCTTAGAAGAGGGCCGGATTGACACCTCTAGTTGGAATATCTTCAGGAGTTGTGCGGTGTGAATTCTAAAGACCCCGTTACGATTCCACATTTTTGGGAACTAAGTAAACAAAAATCAGAATTAAATAGATAATAATAATTCCAATTTTGGGTAGTTTGATGTTGGAACTAAACCAAAACCGATACATAAATATAGGGTTAGTCCTGTTATCAAGATTGGAACCAATGTATACCCAGAGTTGAAACCGACTGGAACCAAACAATCGATCTAGTTTTCAAGATCCATCACTTTGCGAACCCGAACCGATATAAGAACCGACAATTTTGGTTCTAGTTTTGGGTACCTTGATAACCAAATGTATGACATTAAAATATGAGAAACGTCATGGATGGTTATATGCATGCATGGATGTGTATATTAATATCGATCAGTCACGCATACTATGAAGACTTGAAAAAATAGTACATTGGAGCATATATGCACCGATACGTACGAGAGACGTGTCAGGGTCCAAAGATCCTACAAACCGGCCCTTCGCTTTTGTTTGGGCCATTTATATGTGAAATAGGTTCCACATACTTTAGAAAAAAACAGGCTTTTTCTTGCTGGCCGATACGCGGCGATATATGAGGCGCATAAATGTGTGGATATGTATAATTTTAACGTTATCGGCACAAGACAAAGAAGAAAAAGAGATGCGTTCGTACCCATGACTCCATTTCGTGACGGCAATTCTGAAAAGTGGTTTTGCCTTTGAATGGATTAGCTTTTTCTAGAAATAAGCTGGTATCTAAGTTTTCTAGAAATAAATTAAAGCCATTGAACAGTTGTTTTCTCATGAACTGTAGATCTCTTGAATCCAATGGTTAATAGCCTCTACTGCAAATATTTTTGTCGAATTATCCGCCGGGTAGCACGGATTTTTGTCCGGGTTATCCATTGGGTAAATAGCACGACTCTTTCTAGAATTAGATGTCTCGAATTCTATCATTATTGTACTCTTAAGCCTTCGAAAGGTTCTAACCCTAGTTACCAATTCGGAGTACAGAAAATGTTCGAGTACAATTCGATTTTTCATTAAAAATGCTTCAAAATTTTGTAAAAATGATTTAAAAATAGAAAAAAAAAAGTAAAATATTGAGAATTTTATTTCTTACAAAATGATTTTCCATGTTCAAAACTGAATAATCCGGAAATAATTTGGAAAAGTTCGTGAATTATTCGAGAATAATTCGATCATGTTAAAACATGTGTGATTTTTTTCCAAACCTTTGTACGGTACACGAATTATTCACAGATAATTCGAGAATTTACTAACTAGCAGACCCAATTGAAGCAATGCCACTGATCAGGAGTCGAAGGGTCGAATGTTGATACCTAGACAAAGACAACCAGTTCGAACGTCAATCGGACCGTCCAGACTGCATTATATCCGTTCGATTGTCTTTTTGATGAAATAAAGTATGTTACATATCAAATAACCAACTGATTCTAGTATAAGGGCCCACCCTTGTCTATTGGACGGTAGGGATCGATCCACATGCATTAAGATCAATTAGTTAAAAAAAGAAAAAAGAAAATTGGTAACAATTTGTTCTTGAAATATATATTTTTGCTGATCTCCAATTTTCTTCTCCTCCTTTTGGCTTTTGGCTTTTGGCTTTTGGCTTTTGGCTTTTTTGAATTGAAATGGACGCGAATCTGGATACGGAAAAAGGGTCGTCCCAATTGGATAAACTCAACTTCTTCCCCAGCTCAGCAGATGCTCCAAGATAGATACTGCACAAAGTCACGAAAAGAAAATTTAAAAAGCTGAGTTTTACGAAAATGGCCTCAATCCACAAAAAGGAAATATACTTTTGATTAGCTGTGTAATGGGTCGGGTCAACCCGGTGATCCTATCCTGTAGCATTGGTTCCCGATCGAAGTATTCGGTCCATGAATCAGATTTCGACTTGGGAATCGTGACCATACTTAGCAATTCGGAGTGTGACAAATTAACGGGAATTGTTCGAGTACAATTCGGGTTTGTCATTATAAAATTCAGCAAAAATAATTTGAAAAATAAAATATTGACAATTTTTTACCTTATAAAATGATTTTTCATGTTCAAAACTTAATCCGAGAATTATTCGAAAATTTTGTAAATTTTTCGAGAATGATTTGTGAATTTTTTCTAACCTTCGAATATGATTTTTTTTTTACGTACGGTTCACAAATAATTCGAGAACTTACTAACTGTGATCGTGATTTGTATTGACCCTGATCCAATCCACCAAAGAACCTGGTCCGATATATGAAATAAATTATACCAATGAAATGTATGGTGGTAAAAAACCCATGGTCTAAAAACGGCCGTTATAAAAAATTCAGGCCTCTCCCATTACGTTATGTACCGTTTTAATGCTCTGTTACTGCAAAAATTGTAGAAAAAATCCTGTTATTTTCATTATTTTCCGTTATTGTTTTATTGAAAATTCAAAATTTGAATTTTGGCACCGTTATTTTCCATTTTTGCCCCTGAGCATTACAATTCATTATAACGGAAAAAGACGGTAACGCCCCGAGTCCATTATAGCGGACCCTTTTAAACCATGATAAAACCTTCACTATTTGTTAATTCAACTCGACAATTTTTGTAGCTCTTGTTATTTTTAAACACAAAATTCAAACGGTTTACGGATCAGATTGGCCCAATAGTGGGTCGCCCCGATTCGGTTCAACAAGCTCCAATGGACGACCCGATTCACCTCTTGATTGGATCGGTCTTGAATCGACGACCCGATCCGAATTACCCAATCCATTGACAACCCTACTCTTCCCATAAATATTCAGTATAAACCTAGCCCTAATTTAAGGCATTTTGGGTCATTCTAGAATGTACAACCGTACGGTCGAGTTATATTGACATGCAACTTGTTATTCTGCGTGTAGTGAAGCACAAGGGTCGCTATCTACCAAATGATCAGAGGAACTGATCTGCAAATCCACCGAAATATCTAATCGAACATTCTCTTTTTTCTTCACTTTTCTCTTTAAAAATGCAATCCACCATGCTCACAGGGCCTCTATAAATAAGCCTCCATTAGAGCTCAAGCTCATCACACCAAGCCCCTTCAAGCATTTTACAAGCTTCAAGCTCAATTTGCTCTCTTTCAATCACTCTTTCCCTCTCAAATTTCCATCCAAAAAATCGAGAAAAATCGCAATTCGGCATTTCTAATTCCATCTTTCCATTGGGTGATCGTGTTTCGTTACATTTCGACCAGTTAGTCTTTCTTCATCTTTAGTACACACGTTCCTAATCGCAATGGAGAGGGTGATGAGGTTGGTGTCGCAAAGGCCAGTGGTGATCTTCAGTAAGAACTCCTGTTGCATGTGTCATTCCATCAAGAGTCTCTTCTGCGACCTTGGGGTCAATGCTGCAGTTTACGAGCTCGATGAGGACCCAAGAGGGAGTAGGGAGACAGAAAGGGTGCTTCAAAGGTTGGGATGTAACCCTGCCGTACCGGCTGTGTTCATTGGCGGCGAGTTGGTGGGTGGAGCTAATGAGGTCATGACCCTTCACCTTAGTGGCTCTCTGATCCCGTTGCTCAAACGAGTGGGAGCGCTCTGGCTTTAGTTAATTGAATCATATGCTCTAATACCATGTTAAGAAAATAAGATAGGCCGGCGCCATACAAATAGTGTTATAGAGCCTCTTATGTAGTTTTCGCTAGGCACTGAGGTAGTAAAAACTTTTTGCTTTTAGCTTCCTCTTTGCATGTATCCTCCTCCCACTCTTTTCTTTAATAAAGTTTCACTTTTCTTGGTGTATTTTAATGTCTCTTTATAGTCCAAATATTTTAATTGTGGGAGCAAAATACATAAATACACGCGCTAAACGTGATCAATATTAAGAACCGGATTCGTCGGAGTTATTCCCAATGAAATTCCGACACATAATCACTTTTCACATTCCGTTGGTGGAATAATGAAGGAGTGTTTATTCCCTTAAGTTAAGCGATGTGCATCAAAATGAGCTCTTAAGAACTATGTTTTAAAACTCGCCAAGTTGATCATATTTCGAGTCGATTTGGCATACAAACTCAGATTTGCAAGCCTCGCCGAGTTGACTAAAAAAATGGCTTCTATTAAAGTAACCTTTAGCAGAGTCACCAGAAAGATGGGGTCTGAAGCGATTAATTTTAGGGTTCGGATAAGATTTTTCGAGCTCTAGAATTTCTAAATCTTATGGGTTTATTGTTTTCTTAATATTATCTATTTTGCTAAAGTTGCTCTCCCGTTGTGGCATTGTGGGTCGAATGAAAACATGCCAGATGCCCTTGTTAAACTTAATTTTCAGTACTTACGATTGAAAAGAACGATTTCCAGTCTTAAGTGAAAATCTAGACCGTTCGTATACCCCAAACAATTCAGTGATTAATTTTATGATTCACTTAAAATGTAGGTTTTTTTTTTTGAACTCATCCTACTTCTACTTAATGAATTAAGTGATTTATACTTAATGCAGTAAGTGGTGACATCTTTAAAAGGATTCAACGATTCTTTCAAAAATTTCAATATGCCCTCGTATTGAAAGCTTTCTACCAAAAGGTACAAAAAAATACCTCAAAAAATATTTCAAAATATCCAATATGCCCTTGTCTTAATTTTCAGACACGAGACTTTTTCAATTAAATTACCAAACGTCTAATTTGCGAAAGCTTAATTTTAACATTAATTTTTGAGTTTAAGAAACACGCTCTAACTAGACTCCAATTTTAGCTATTAATGAGTCAGGCTTTGGTAGCGCCTACTGGACCTGGGCCAATGTTAATAGTTTGTGGGCCAGGGCCCAAAACCTGCCCCACTAACACTCCTACTTGTATGTGCTATGTACGCTTAAATCTGTGCCCCACCTATATGGATTTTTTTGGCTGAAGTTGCTATCTTGTTGTGGCCGAATCGTGGGTCGAATGGAAACATGCCACGTGTACGCCAAAAAGTATAAATCTAATTTGACTCAGATTAACTAATCTGACCAGAGTTAAATAAGTCTTTTTGGGTGTGCACATGACATGTTTTCATTTGTCCTACAATGCAACAACAAGAGACACTTCCAGCCAAAAAATTTTCCCCCCACCCATGAGTTCATTTTTCGATTCTCTCGTGACATTTGAAAACTGTCTTTCGAAAAAGACTCATAACGGTACATTAACTGTGGGCCCACCACTCTTAGGTAATCTCTTTTATGGGTTCAGAAGAAGATGGAATGTAGGGTGCCTAAGAGTAGGGTGGGGAATGAGGCTTTTTATTTATTTTTATTTTAAGATAAACCTTTCTATGGGTGGCTATAGAATTTTAACGTTTACTTCCAAGTCGTTGCCTTCAAAGAAAGTGTTCAAAGAGAACCTACCAACTTTCGATAATTGTCGGGGAGTCCTCGGATGTATGAAAATTACCCAGAACCCCATAGAGGCTTGTAAATCACAATGAAACCCCTCTTACTTGGATATAGAGGAGTCTGTCTTTGCTCCAAGTGGGCCTGAACAAAAATGGGGACACAAATAAATATAATTCGTGTATAATATGATTTAGTATAAAGAGTCTGACACCAAAAAATCATGTGTAAATGTATATATGTGTGTGTGAGTGGTTTATTTTTAGGTGGGGTCCAGACGCCGGATAAAAATCGCCTAGATCAAAATTTTCTCACGTGGAACACTCTTCGGGTCTGTTTGGTACGTGAGAAAAAGAGTTCCGATGGCGAATATTTAGCCAGACGAATATTATCTTGGCTAATATTTGTTCATATCAATATTTAACAACGTTTGGTACGTGTATAAGCTATCTTACTTCAGCTTACTTCATTTTCTTTCAATTTAAGTGGGTCCCACATTTCAAAGTAAGTCAAAAATAGGTTAGGCAAGTGTGGGAACCACATATTATGTCAAAGGATTTAAAAAAAAAAACTCATTTTTATCTTTCTATATATTAAAAAAATTATTTTTTATTAAAAATAGTGATTTTCCTGCAAGAAAATAAAATTTTCCCACCAAGGCTTAATTGGCGTGAAAATATTACACAGGGGGAGGTGATCAAATGTTTTCCCGCTGCGGTGAGCAAATTTGTGGGCCTAGTTAAATATTCACCGGGGGAAGTGGCTGCCAAACACGCCCGGGCGAATATTAGCGCGAGCAAATATTTTATTTTCCCGCCGTGATGCATTACCAAACAGGCCCTTAGAGATCATTGATTGAATGGATGTTAGGCCCATCCCCAGGTAGACATACAGACCAAAAATTTGCATGATTAGTGCTTTATATCCGTCAGATTTTAGTCTTTTTCATAGGTGATTTTCAACAATGGGATTAGATCATTATTTTGGGGTTGCATACGAAGATCCAATGGCTAAAAGTCACTAACCAGGCTGATTTTCAAACGAGATTGGAGATCGCCCATATAAAAAAAAAAGTCAGGTCTTGATATCTAAGAACACATCAACGGACTTTTTCCAGTTGTGTCAAATTCAAAGTATTATTGAAAAGTTTTATTGAAAAAAAGGGAATTACGTGTCTAAAAATCTGTGCAGTTCAATGTTTACAGTCGTTTAAAATATTTAAAAAAAACTTACTAATCGGGTATAATACACGTATAGTACGCTGAATTACTAACTAGGGTTAGAGCTTGACCTCGAAAGCATGAAAAACCTACATATTATAAAAAAAAACGGACTTTTCTTCGGGGGTGCGCACAAAAACTACATTTCGATGCGTGAAATCAACATTTTCTATGGATCCACATAAAAAGTGTCGATCAACTGTTCAATTATGTTGATCAACTCCTTTTATAGTCAATCGACAGTTCCTATGGTAGTAACTTCTATGACGAAGAAGAGCCGTGGTAACTTTTTATAAATGCAAGATTCTTACGGGATAAACACGTCGAAAAGCTCAGTTGGTCAGGTATTTAGGGGGTTGTAGCCAAAGACCTGGGTTCAAGTCCCGTTATTACCCGTGGAAAGGGGGTTTAACCATTTTAAGGGTCACTAAAAAAGCACTTATCAAAAAAAAAAAAATTACCATAAAGAAATCTTTACTTATTGTAAAAAAAAAAAGCATGTCCAGGTCCAATCCAAGTCCAATCCTTCTGGCTGGTGTTTGTTAACCGTTTTGGCCTCACTTTTTTAGATTTGTCCTTTTAAATAGGATCAGAACTGGCCCCAAAAATCAAACTTTCCATCCTAAACTGGGCTAGGCCCGGAGAACGTGAGCTTTCTAATAGGCCCGTAGTGCCAAACAGTTGAGAAATCGAGGAAAAATAAAAAAAATAAAAGTAGATCTACACCGTCCAAATAGTTGAGAAATCGAGGGTCTGTAATGAAGCAATTCATCGATCCAAGTCAAATCTTTCAAAATTCGCGCGATTTCCATGGCGGCAAATATAAAACTTTCACCTCCTTCTCCTCTTTTAAACCGCCAAAACCTTCAATCCTGCAAAAAGGCTTTTCCATCTCCTTCTCCATCTCTCTCTCTCTCTCTCTCTGTAAAGCATAAAAAATGGCGGGAGCATCGTCCAATTCTAACGCTCCAAGAGCAAGAAAGAGGGTAGAAGTAGAGACAAGTTCGCTAAAACGCGCCAAGGATGGAAGCGCTTTCACCAGATGGTAAACCCTGATTCAGCATTCGATCACTCATAGTTTTACTTCTTTCGATTCTTTTCTGCGTATCTCTCCTTTGATCAAAAAAATGAAAAGAAATCCATGTGATGGGTTCTGATGTGAGGGTTTGTTTGGTTATTTCGTCAAGATTTCAATTTTGTTTATTGGGTTGTTTGGGCATTTTTGGTGATTCACAGTGAAGAGTGTAAAAAAGATGTTCCGGTGGTGCTCATCAATATGCACAATTGCAGCCTTGAATCTAAGATCAAGATGAATTTGGGTACATTCTTTCATCCCAATCTCTATTCACTGAGTCTATGCTTTGATGAATTTGGGTTTTTGATTTTTACTCTTTTATTTTTTCTCCAGAATCTCATGTCGTGGAAAAGGTTACAGAAGCAAAGAAACCAGCAGAAAGGCAAATCCCTTCATTTTTATTTTTAATTTATTTTCTAATGTTGATTTGGGTACGTGCTAAATTTGTTGATTTGCAAATTTTAATAGGAAGAAAGTTTTGTCATTAGAACCAAAAACAAAAAAGAGTAAGAAAGTGAAGGATCCCAACATGCCAAAGCGTCCTCCAACTGCCTTCTTCCTCTTCCTGTAATCCTCCTTCTCTTACCCTGTATGTGTGTGATTGGGTTGGTTGGTTTGAGGTTCTTGAGTAGAATCTCTGATAAGAGTTCTTATCATTGTAGGGATGACTTTAGAAAATCATACAAGGAAAAGAATCCAGACTCAAAGAGTGTTTCAGTGGTACAATCATTCTCTAATCTTGATTTCTTTGCTCTGTTAATGCTATGTTTGTTATTTATAATCTGTCTTTTTTTCTTTAATTGTAATGGAAATAAAAAAGGTTGCAAAGGAAGGTGGTGAGAAGTGGAAGTCTATGACAGATGAAGTATGTAAACCAACTCTTTTTTTTTTCAAATTCTTTTGTTTCATTGATTTTTTTGGTTTGGTTATTTGGTGGGTGATGGCTGAAATGCTATTGTATCAATATCAGGAGAAGAAGCCTTATTTGGATAGAGTTGCAGAGCTAAAAGCAGAGCATGTCAAAGCTTTGGAAAAATTTAATGCTGAAAATGGAGAAGTAATTAATTCCAATACCTGAATTTGAATTTTTTTTTTTTTTTTTTGGGGGTTATTATTTTATAATTGGTCTCTTATTTTGGTTTTTCTCTGATCATATTTAACAGGAAGAGGCTGGTTCAGAGAAAGAAGAGTGATGAGTAGTTTTGATCAACTCGAGAAAGGAATGGTTAGAGGTCATTTGTGTCCTTTTGTGAATGGGGTTTCACTGTGTATGCCCTTTGTAAATGCTGAATTTAGTTTTGAACAATTTTGGTTTTGTTTAGATGAAACATGAAAGATTTTTCCTAATAGCAATTGAAGTCTTTTCATTTTTGTTCTTCTCTTTCTTTTCTGTGTGTTTAATGCAAGGATTTAAATTTTGGTTTCGACCCATGTCTTGGCTAATGTCGAAACTTAAATTTAAGCTGAAAATTTGAAGTTCAGTGAAATTCCATAAAAAACTTCAAATTTTGGTGATTTGGGTGCAGCCTGAAACCAAACTTTAAAACCCTGTTCGAATGTAGTTGAACAATAATTCAATGAAAACTATGAATGCACCTAACAACGGGTGACCATGTTTCTTGGTAATCTGAATAAACCAGAAAGCAAGTTCCATGAAACTAAAAGACAGCAATGGAGAAAAATGAGATTATTCTAAGTAAAAATAAGAAAATAATGGGTTTCAATTGTTACAAATGGAAACAATACCCCCCTCCTTCCCATCTAATAATTAACTGAGTCAGCATCTTACTGGCTCACTTCAACTAGCTTCCTTCCCTTACAAGGTTGCATGGGCTTGCCACACAAGCACAGGTTGTGGGCATAAGCAGCTATGGGGAAGATGTTGAAGGGTCTTCCTTGTGGGATCTCCCCACACAATCTGTTTGCTCTCAAGTTGGCATGCCTGAGACCTACTAGCCCTAGAAAGCTATCTGGGATCTTTCCAGTGAGCCCATTGATTGACAAATCCAGCCATTGCAACTTCAGTAACTGCCCTAAAGTTGTAGGGATTGTGCCCTTGATCTGGTTCCTTGAAAAATCCAACCTTTCAAGATCAATCAGGTTTGAGATTGAAGTTGGGATTTGGCCTGTAATCTTGTTGCCTGATAAATTAATTGATTTCAACGCTGAACCTTCGCTGAATTCTGGAATCCCACCTGTAATTTGATTGTAAGAGATGTCCACAACCTCTAAAAAGCTGCTTGTCTTCTGTAATATCCTTGAGAGAGACCCATAGAGCTGATTTGAGTGGAAATCAAGAGAAGAAAGCCCTTCTGGTAATGCAATCAGTGAAACATCAGATCTCAATAGGTTGTTTGAGAACTTGACCTTCTGTAAATTTGACATGTTTGTGAAGAAATTTGAAATCCCATCTGTGAGGTAGTTATCAGAGAGATCTATAGAGGTCAAGGAATCTGGTTTTAAGAAGTTTGGAAGGACTCCTTTGAGGTAACAGCCAGCAAGGTGAACTTCTGAGAGTTCTCTGTTTCTGATCCAATCAGGAAGTATCCCTAAATGGAGGTTGTTGTAGGAGAAGTCTACTGACAAAAGAGAAGGAATGCCCTTTGCTAGGGTACCTGGCAAAGGATCTGAAAGCACATTTCTAGACAGATTAAGGTACCAAAGGTTCTGTAATCTTGAAATGGATTCTGGGATTTGACCTGTAAGACGATTAACACTCACAGAAAGTCTAGTAAGAGATTTTAGGTTCCCAATCTGATCTGGGATTCTTCCTGTCAGCTGGTTATGGTTCAAAGAGATGTCTGAAAGATTGGCTAAGTTACAGAGGGAGCTGGGTATCTGCCCTGAGAGTTGGTTATTGGAGAGGTCAATAAATGTCAGGTTCTGATGCTGTCCTACAAAATCTGGGATTAAGCCAGATAAAAGGTTGTAGCTAAGATCTAAATACTGCAAACTCTGGAGGTTTTTGAGGGTGGGGATTTGACCTGTCAGAGAGTTCTTAGCTAAATTTATCTGGAGAAGGTTTTGGAGGCTTCCTAAACTTGGAGGAATTTGTCCCTTCAAACGGTTCCCACTCAGTGAAATGGTCTTGAGTAAGGGCAACTGTCCTAGACTGGAAGGTATGGACCCTTCAAGGCTGTTGTCTTCAAGGACAAGTTGGGTGAGGTGAGCTAGCTTTGAGAAACTCTCAGGAATGGTTCCTCCGATCTGTTTCATCCCACTTATCACCAACATCTCCAAGAACTGGAGACTACCCAGAGAAGCGAACAGGGTGCCCTTCATGTAAATGGCATTGTCCCTATCTGAAGGTCTCTGCAACAGCAACCCAATTACCCTCCCTGTCTTGGGGTTACACTGAATACCCTCCCAATCTCCACCACAGCAATCTCCACCAGTCCATGACGAGAGAATATCTGTTGTGTCCTTCAAGATTCTTGCTTTGAAACTGAGAAGTGCAGCTCTGTCTGCTTCTGAACAAGCTAGGGTTTGGGAACCTGTTTGAGCTAGGGTTTCTGAGAACAAACCACAGAATGAAAAAACGAAGAAAAGCTTGAAAACCCATCTCAGATTCTGCATTTTCAGAGATGGGTTTTGATCTGTTTGAAAAGATTGTTGGAAAATATATGGGGTTTTTTGAATTGAAAGTCAGAACTCTGAGAGAAAAAATTGTTTAATAAAAGAAAGAACACAAAAAGCTAGAAAGCAGCAGACAAATCTGTTTCTTCTTCTCGTAGGGTGCAAAAAGTGGAGAATTATAATAAAATTGTGTGCAGGTTTGAACATTGTCCCTCTTATTTATAGGAGAGGAATTTTTTTTTTTCTTTTTTAAGGCATAATTTTGTAATTTTGTTCCTATGGTTTTTTGTGACCGTTAGATGGATCACGAGAATTCTTATTATTTTGAACGTTAGAGCGCGTCGTAATCAAATTCCCACCACTTTAAAAATCTTTCAAGTAAGTCCACACAACTTTATCTGCAATTATGTCTACCATGTACTATAGCTGTATGGGCTAAAGTAAGGGGCAAATTGTATATTGTTGCCACACCATCGTGATTGGTGGTGCCGCGTAATATATACCATACACGTGGCTCACAAATCCACAGCTTTTTTTTTTTTTTTTTTTTGTGTCTATGGCCCACTGCTTTAATGAATGGCCCAGCTTTTTGTTTATGTGGGGCATCATTAGGTTGCAGGACCACTAAACTTTAGGGTGTGGAAACCACCATATAATTACTCTAAAAAGTTAATATATAAAGTGATTTATTTTATTATTTTATCCTTTTTTTTCTTCTAAATTAGTTGAAAAAGCTGACAAATTGAATTGGGTATTTTAGTAATTCACCCCTCAAATTTGAAAGTAATTAGTAATACCCCCTTATACTTTCAAACTTTATGATTACCCCCCTTGACCTAGTTTAACCATCGTTTGATTAACATTAAAATGTGACATGCAGCTCAAATGGTTGGTGTGTATCCACCTCTTTCGGGAGGTCGTGGGGTCAAACCCACACAGGTAGATTTCCTCCTTTGAGCAGTGTGCCAAGAGTAGAAATCCTCTTTATCGGCTTGATCGGGTTCAGGTTTCACTTGACTTCATCCGCGGGGCCCTCCCACGATACACAATAAAAAAAAAACTAAATCAACCACTGTTAAACTAGGTCAAGGGGCAATCCTAATGTTTAAAAGTATAAGGAGGTATTACAAATTACTTTTAATATTCAGGGGGGTATTATTAAAATGCCCAATTGAATTTTTCTCTTTTGGATATGTTCTAGTCTTCTAGATAATCAAAGTTTTTTATCCTTTTCTTTTTCTCTTTGTGGGTGTAAAGCTGTAAATTATCTTTTTTTTTTTTTTTTTCTAGAATCAAATGGCGAAATAAGATTCATATTGCCGAGACCCCGATAACTGAGACGAGGCTTAGATGATAATGATGACAATGAAATCAGCCAATTATCTACAATTAATCTCACCATATTTTCGATATTCAGATATCTTTTGTGCCTTGTCGTCACAATCCCTTGGGTAGGATCCATTAGATGGTGCAATTTGCTAGTGCCTTGCCATTAGATTTATTACATAATTTATTTTTTGATAAATAATTCATTTACTTATTTTAGCATTTTTGTTTCTTTAAGAAAAATAAAGAAAAGGGGGTTATAATTTGTTATTATGTATTTGGAGCATAACTAAGCATGAAAATATTTATTAAATATATATTTTTAATACCTACTCTTATATTTTAAAAATAATTTAAGATATATTATATTATGTAAAAATAATATAATATTCAAATAAATAAAATAATATTTTGAAATGTCAAATTTTTTTTTTTTTGTAGTCACCATCTTGGGAGGGCCCCACGGATTAGCAGGTGAAACCTGTTCGGATCCGGTCAAGCCGGTAAAGGGGATTTCTACTCCTGGCACACCGCTGAAAGGAGGAAATCTACCTGTGTGGGTTTGACCCCACGACCTCCCGAAAGAGGAGGATACGCCATGTTGGGTGTTTTGAAATGTCAATTTGAAAACATTGGTTTTGGATAAAAAGGTTCAATTAGCTTACTTTATTTTTTAGGTTGAAAAGCAATATCTAATGCTCCTCAGGGGCATCGATGATGATGCTCTTTACATCCGAAAGATATGAATCACCTACCAGATAATCGATCGGAACTGTTCAATTGGTGGGCCTCCTTGTTGTTGAGGGATGACCCATCCAACGGTCGAGATTAATGAATTGTGGGGCCTGGTATACAGAGTTGAGTATTATAGATATCATCACATAATAATTACCTTTTCACTATTAAGTAATCACTACTTAAAATTGTCTTATATCTAATCACGGATTGAAAGAAGTTTCGGAAAAAAGGAGACAATAACCGCGTGAACTACGTGTGAGGATTTTGTGGGACCGGGACATACTTTACGGCCCTGATTTTCTTGATTTTTGGTCTGGCGATGAGCTGGAAGGAGAGAATATCCCCTAGTCAAACTTGGGGTGGTTTTAGTGGGGATTCAACTTGACTCTTTTCATAGATATGATGCTTGTTTTGTTGTTTCATGAGTTAGATCTGGCGTTAATCGCGGAAGGGAGGGGATTGGGCCACGTATGCTGACTTTGTCGAGAGGGGTCGGTTTTCTGGAGCTACACTTCAGAATCCTTCCCAACTGATAGGGTTTTCTTTACACCTGGCAGATCAGCACAAAGGGATCCATCCATGTTTTTGCCTAATAACAGTTCGCCATGTGGTGAAAAGATGTACGTGGCAGTGAAATTTTTTGACTTATAGTTACGCGCCAACTATCCTGGGGTTAAACTGTAATTTCCTTTTTGAAGCGGCGAGCATGCACCCAATGATTGCGCCCCACATATACCTGGGTTTAGGATTTGTTTTTAAAAAAAACTAAGAGATTTTAGGCTTGTTCCCCCTTACTTTATTGATGTAATTTGCATGTCATCCAATATTTTTAATATATTTGCTTCTCGCCTTTGACCATGGTCAACATCATTGACCATACATGCCTAAGAACGGTTCCCCATTTGACATCCCAAAAATGACCATAATAACCTTTAAAATTTAAAATACCATTATACCCTTAATTTTTATTTCTTAAGAAAATAGTTTACGATCCAACTGTCAATTATATACTTGATCCAACGGTAGGGTTTTCAAGGATAAAATATTTATTTGCTGGTAGATCAAGTATAAAATGGACGGCTGGACCGTAAAACATCTATTTTCCTAAGAAATAAAATTTAGAGGTATTATAGTACTGCAAATTTTTAATGGTTATTTTGGGATGTCAAGCGTGGAACCATGATTAGGCATCTATGGTCAATGACATTGACCATGGTCAAAGGGTGAGACGCAAATATACAAAAAATGTTGAGTGACATGCAAATTGAATCGATAAAGCATGGGGACAAGCCAAAAATCCCAAAAACTTTTTAAAAAGTAACCGTGGGTGTATGTGGCACGCAATCATTGGGGCATTATGGCCGATTCAAAATTTTTCTTTCCTCGTTATAGGGCATGATGTGAACAAGGACCACCATCCACCGGGACAAATCCAGAGAGGGTCAGCTCTCTGAACTCCCCGTCAAAATTTTTACTCAAATTTTCACCCATGTTCTCTTCCGTCGCAAGAAATCCAAAGGTAGTTTTGCATGCTGAACTGGCATTTGCTTTATCAAAGCGAAACCACCGTGAAATCGACGGCCGAGCATTTGGGTGAAAATTTGACTCAAAAGATTTGAGTCTTCGGAACCTCTTCGAGTAAAAGAAAATAAAGAGAGAGAGAGAGAGAGAGAGAGAGAGAGAGAGGCAATACATAGGAGATTTGAAGTGTAGCTCCAGAAAAAGTTTGGCCGATCCCCAATTGTACACTAACACTTTTGCTGATTTTGGTTTGTAAGTCCACTTAGGGATTGGCCAAACATCCAAATAATCAGTGTCCTCTAAGAGTGTGCCACGTGGCTCATATTGTGGGGACATGCATGTTCTCTTAGAAAATCCAAATACCAAATTAGATAAACTCAAATTCAACGTGCAAACAGACACTAAAAGACTTTGATTGATGCAGCGAGGACACATGAACAGATTTGATTGAGAAGCAGCAATGAGACATTGCGCGCTGCGAGACGACATCGGGAAAATGACATGGACATTTGTGTAGTCCAGATGTGCCATGTTGACGCCCTTGTTATGTGAATAGGCCTATCCTCAATGTACTCATGTCTTTACTTGTCAATAGGTCATATTGTCGAAGCATGCCGAGGTTAGGGACAATCTCTTCCACTCATGACAAGATTCTTTGTTGTTTGGTTGCCACTTAAAATCATGCTAAAGTTATTAATTGAATGAATCTAGCCACCCATTCTTCTCTGATGTAATTCCTACCTAACTTTGTCACATGTGTGATCATCATCATCATAAGCGTTTTACCAACGGTTTGGGATTGGCTGCACGAATTTTGTTCCTCCCTTCAATCTTCAGTCATCTCTTCTGTTAAGGCAAGTTTCTTAAAATCTTCTCTTAGAATCTAAGTAATCTCTACGACTATTTTGACATTTTTCTCATCCTTTTAGTCCTATAAACCTGAACTTGCCTTCTCATTAGTGTTGTCTTTGGTCTTCATTATATCTCATTTTGTCACTTATTGGAGCTACTCTTATATTTTCACGAATGTTTTCGTTTCTAATTTTGTCTTTCTTCATCCTATTATACATCTATCTAAACATTATTATCATATTCTATTCCATAAAGCATCGCCAGTCTTATTGTCGATTGATATAATTTTCCTTTTAGTCTGATTGGTATACATCAATTACATGGTACTCTGGAAGCACATCTCTATTTTAGCCGTCCTGCTCTAATTCATTTTTTGATAAGTCAAAGATAATATTAAGGAGATCGAGAAGATCTCAGACAGTACAAAGAGGAAATAACAAAAAAAAAACGGCCCCCACAAGGATGAAAAACAAAAACCAAAACCAAAACGGCAACATCCTCTGCTTGATTGTCAATTTTAATTGACAGATTATCTCTATGTGCATTCTTAATAAAATTGCATTCCATATACTCTATCTTAGTTTCCAGAACATAGTCTACGAGTCACAACACTTTTGCCGAGTAGCTAGGTACCCATAACAACCCTGTTTTGAGTTTGAATTTTAACTTTTTTGAAAACATTCACTGAACATTGCCTACGAGTCACACATTGTACTTGCTGAAGAGGCCCTTATCTCCGATGGGGAACTTTTCAGTGGATCTCACTTCTACTAGGCCAAAACTCGTCCCAATTGACTAATCTCGACCTTCCGATCCCAAGATATTGTCTAGGACTACCACATGCTTAATGACTTTGTAAGTTGGGAGGATCAGGGCCCCTTACGAGCATGGGACCATCCTTCAAATTGAAGTGAGGGATCATAGCCCCCGACCCAGCGAAGAATAATGCTCCACGCGTGTTGTTAAAAGTTAGTATTAAAATTACCAACAACGCGCATATATAAAGGTTTCGTGGATGAAAAAGGCTCGAATCCAATAGCTAGAAATTACCAATCTTGTTGATTTTTGGTGCGTAGGGTCCACCAATGGGGCCAATAGGCTGAAAAGAGTACAAAATGTTAGTTATTTTGGGTGTTGACAAAGTATTGTGGGGGCATGCATGTTTCCTTAGAAAAGCCAAATAGTTGATTGGACAGTGCCAAATTGGATAAACTCAAATTCAAGGTCCAAATAGGCACTTAAAGACTTGATCGATGTGGTGTCGAGGACACGTGGGCAGGCTAGATTGAGATGCCGCGATGAGACATGAACCTACGCACGATGCGTGATGGCATTCGTACACTCTAGAGGTGCCATGTCGACACCTTAGGACAAGATTATTCGTTGTTTGGTCGTTACTTAAAACCATGCTAATGTTTTAGTTGAATGAATCTCACAATAGAATTATTGTGTGATGTAACTCCCACTAAATTTTGAATTACTGTGTGCTTGTGGAACCTTATTCACTCTTGTGATGGAGTGAGAAAATTTGCTCCCTTAAAAAGCCTAAAAAAATGGAAGAGAAAGACAAAAATGGATATTTATTTATTTTTTATATAAATGAATAAATTGAATTCGAATTCGAATAATTAAATATTATCCAAAACTTTTGGACATCGGCTTCGGATTCAGATAATTTTTATATTCAGATATTTATCGGATACAGATTTGGACAATGATTTATCTGAGATATATCTGATTTGATAATATCCAATCCGATAAATTATATAAATATAATAATTATATTTATTGTATATATATATATATATATATAATCTATTATTTAATAAATATAATAATTTATTATATATATCCAATTTACTTATCAGATGAATCAAGTTAATCGGATTCGGATATCCCTATATTAGATTCAAATAATATCCGTCGACAGCCCTATTGCTTCTCCCCTTTTAAAAACTTTATTTAAACGAAAACTTTTCTTCACCCATTGCTTTGTGACATGTAGAGGGAAGGTTAAGGGTAATCGGGAGAATTAGTTTTGGTTCAAGCTATTTTTTCGGTAACACTTTTGTAGATGTATCCCTTCCCTCCACATGTCACAACATGATAGGGGGTTGACGCATCTCCTCAACCAAATGGGTGAGGCAAGCAGAACTGTTGTTTAAATGCATAGATGAGTAGGGAGCTTCCATAAATTAACAATACCCCATGATTTCGAAATGTATTAATGACATAACAAGGAGCGTACCTATTGAATCATGTTTTTATTGAAACCCTCTGAACCCTATACTATGTGCATGAACCTAGAGGGTGGTCCTACACTCAATGATCTCACCACTACAATGAACACAAGAATGGTTCATTAGGGTTTAATGGGTAGAAGCTAAATTGGCGAGTGTCTACATCATTCTTGTGGGCCACCACACCAATGGTAAGGAGGGGTGGGGTCACTTTAAAGTTCTTCAAATCATCCCCTGTAAGCAACTTTGGGTGGTCTACACAACTTGTACATGGCATGTCAGCTTCAACAGTCTAAATTGGCAACTTAAGCAAACCCATTCCCCGTAATAACTACTCATGCTTTGCTACTTTACATATAACAAATATTTCACCATCCAACCACAAGAGACCAATCCCCATCCATTTCTTCTCCACATCATTTTTCATGGAAAATGATGATATTCTGGTTGCCAAGCCTGATTTTGGTGAAAATGGCATGAACTAGTCGATGGTGAAGCTTTGGAGGCCGGTAGTCAGGCATGAAGCTGGAAATTTCATGACAGTTCAAAGGGATAATGGAGAAGCTAAAGTGGGGAAGAAGCGTTTGTTATTTAGGATGACAATCTGAATGGAGAAAATCCTTCGGACGGAAGAATAGTGACAGCTTAAGCTGGACGGGTGGCATTGCTGTCCGTCAGATAGGTGGTAGACGTAAAGTGGCAATCAAAAGAACACGTGTCGATGGATGACCCGCTCTGATACCATAATAGAAAATGCGTTTATTGATAAACTTAGAAACATTATATTGACTAACAAAGGGTGTTTATATATAGAAATAGATACAACCAAAGATAAAAATTAATCTACAAGATATTATCCTGATCTTCTGAATCTTGACAACCAGTGACAACCTAGAGAATATGTGATGAGATACACCAATAATGATATGGGGCATCTCACACAGCTTATTACCATACATTATCTAATAATGGGGTTGGCTGCACGAATCTTATTTCTTTGTTCAATCCTGAGTCATTTGTTCAGTTAGGTAAGTTTCTTAAAATCTTCTCTCAAAATCTCACTTCACGTTCGTTTTGGATTTTAATTTCCTCACCCTTTTAGGTCCTTCAACTTGTATATTCTTCATCATTCATGTTGTCTTTGGTCTTTGTTGTATATTACCAAATCATCTCAATCGACTTTTTTTCATTTTGTCACGTATTGGAACAATTTATGTATTTTTATACATACGTTCATTTTCAATTGTCTCTTCTCGTCCTACTGTACATCCATCTCAACATCCTCATCTCGACCATATTCATTTTATGAACAAGTTATGAACAAAGCAACTAGGCCAAAACTCATCGCAATTGACTAATCTCAACCTTCCAATCACATGATTTTGTCTAGGCCAACCACATGATTAATGACTCCTATAAGTTGGGAGGATCAGGGCCCCTTACCCGCAATGGACCAGCCTTCAAATTGAAGTGGGGGATCATAGCCCCTGACCTGGTGGAGAATAACGCTCCACGCGTGTTGTTAAAAGTTAGTATTAAAATTACCAACAACGCGCAAAAAAGTCTCGAATCCAATAGCTAGAAATTACCAATCTCGTTGATTTTTTGGGTGTGTAGGGTCCACCAATGGATGGGCCATGGGCCAATAGGCTGAAAAGAGGACAAAACGTTAGTTATTTTGGGTGTTGACAAGGAATTGTGGGGGCATGCATATTCTCTTAGAAAAGCCAAATAGTTGATTGGACAGTGCCAAATTGGATAAACTCGAATTCAACGTCCAAATAGGCACTGAAAGATATGATCGATGTTGCGACGACACATGGGCAGACTTGATTGAGATGCAGCGAGGAGACATGAACCTACGCAACGACGCAAGATGACATTTTGTATAATCTAGAGGTGCCATGTCGACGCCTTAGGACAAGATTATTTGTTGTTTGGTTGCTACTTAAAACCATTCTAAAGTTATTAGTTGAATGAATCTTGCAATCCAAAAGAAGTAGAATTCTTGTGTGATGCAACTCCCACCTAAACTTAGAATCAAGGTTTAAAAGGGACCGTTATAACGGTACAACAGACGGGTGTTACCATTTTTTCCGTTATAATGGCCGTACCAACATAGGCAAAATGAAAAAAAAAAAAAAAAAACGGTGCTAAAATTCAAAATTCGAATTTTCAATAAAATTTATAATGGAAATAACAGACCTTTTTTACAATTTTTTTTCGTTATTTTCTGAGCATTAAAACGGTACATAACGTAATGGGGAAGGTCCGAATCCATTATAACGGCCGTTTTTAAAACCATGCTTAGAATTACTATGTGGTTGTGGAAACTTATTCACTCAGTGATGGAGTGAGAAAATCATGCTCCCATAAAAAGCCTAAAAAAATGGAAGAGAAAGACAAAAATGGATAGTTATTTATTTTGATTGAAATGAATATATTGATAAAGATGGTGAGACCTTGCATGGCTTACACACATGTCACAGCATTATAGGGGGTTGAGGCATCTTGTCAACCAAATGGGTGAGGCAAGAGCCGAATTCTTTAACTGCATAGATGAGTAGGGCAATGTTTTTATACCCGGACCAGTTGAAACCTTCGGGTCAACTGAGTCAACCCGTCATATGGCAACTCTTTGGGGCCCACTGACCCATGAATGTTTTACCCGCCCCTATGTACTTATAACATAACGAGGAAGCATATCTATTGAATCATAGTTGTTACTTAAAACCCTAGGAAACCCGGCCTATACAATGTCATGAAAAACCTAGAGGGGTGGTCCTGCAGTACTCAATGATCGCACCACTACAATGAACACAAGAGTGGTTGATTAGGGTTCAATGGGTAGCAGCTAAATTGGCAAGTGTCCACATCATTCTTGTGGGTCACCACACCAATGATAAGGAAGGGTGGGGTCACTTTAAAAGTTCTTCAAATCATCCCCCTGTAAGCAACTTTGGATGGTCTACATAACTTGTACATGGCATGTCAACTTCAACAGTCTAAATTGGCAACTTAAGCAGACCCATTCCCCATAATAACTACTCATGCTTTGCTTATAACAAATATTTCAACACCCCCACCTCAAGAGACCAGTCCCCATCCATTTCTTCTTCACATCATCCTTCGAGTGGACCAATCATGACAACTGTTTTGATGGAAAAACAACAAAATATTTCTTTAGCTACCTAGAACAGACTTTGGAAAGGCTATCCCAATCAGGAAAATGAAAAAAAAATAAAAAATAAAAAATTTGCAAGTATGTACTGGAATCCAACTGGATGATACTGAAAGGTTCGATTAGATCGCTTGCGTTTCATATACTAATTAAAGTGCAAAACAAAGTTTGCGGGCCGAGTTTGTCGGCCAAATTTTGGTACATTATCCAATAAAATACAAATATTGAAGAATTATGATTCATGAACAAGGAGAATGTAAAATTGTTTAAGGGTGTGTTTGATTAATGCCAAATGAGAAAATTTACATTTTCCTTGGGAAAACACAATTTCTCCCTTGTTAGATAGCCATTTTAAATCTGTATAATTTTCCCTACCAAGCCATTTAAACTTGGACAATTTTCCCTACTATGCCCAGAATTCATTTCCCATCCAGATAGATGAGAATTCATTTTAACCTGAAAATATGCCTTAATTTTCTCGCATGATTGAAATATGTGTTCTCTGTTGCAATCAATCAGCCATTTAAGGTATTTCCCAGATGTATTTTCTCAGAAACATTTTCTGTGCAATCAAACATGCCCTAAGAGAATGGTCAAATTTCATGATTACGACATGAAACTATTTTGCTAAATTATCCAACAAAATACCATGATTAAAGAATTATGAAACAAAGAGCTGTAATTTTTTTTTTTTTTATAATCTTGTTTACGAGAATGGTCAAATTTCATGATTAAGATACGAAAGTCATAATTTTCAACATGCCGGGTTCTTTGGGTTCGTAATCAGTTTGATTGATGAAAAAGTTCGACATTTCACTAAAAACCCAAAATTTTACATGTAATTTCAAAAAAAAAAAATCGTAAATTTGAAATTTCAGTTGAAAATTTTGGAATTTCTGAAATATCGTTTTTATGGGTTTCGGCGTACCTTGAAGCAAAATTTCGAACATTTCGTCGAAATTTAAAACCTTGGTTTGGTGTTTTCAGAAACAGTTGCTTCGATCAGATTCAACTACGGGTAGTAAACTGATTGAAATCGATGGTTCGAAATAGATGGAAAAATCGCCGAACTTCATGAGATTTAACCAGAGAAATTTGCCGAAAAAGTAAGTGAAGTGGAAGTAGGGTGGACACTTTCAAGCTGGGCAACATACTCATTTCATAGAAAAATGATTCAAGGTCAAGGGCTAAGGGAGGCAAGTCTTTTATTTTTTAATCCAGGGAGATATGTCTAATATGCCACATTAACCTGGGAGGTAAGTAAAAAAAGGAAATTTTTGACATACTCCCTATGTTATCTTTAAAATTTGATATACCTCCGCATTTTTGAAAAAGCTGACATACCCCACTATGACCCGGTCTAACATCATAGACCGTTGACTCACATTGACTAACACTCATAGAGATACTATTCTGATTTTTTTTTTCTTGTTTTGTGGGGTGATAAGGTGGAAATTAAATAATTTAAACTTAGGGCGTGTTTGAATTCACAGAAATTTTTTCCGAGAAAATACATTTGGGAAATGCCTTAAATATCTGATTGATTGCAACTGAGAACACATATTTCAATCATGTGAGAAAATAAAGACATATTTTCAGGTGGAAATGAATTCCGGGCTTAGTAGGGAAAATTATCCTGATTTATATGGCCTGGTAGGGAAAATTATACAAATTTAAAATGGCTGTCTAACAATGGACAGTTGTGTTTTCCCAAGAAAAATACAATTTTTTCACTTGGCAATCAAACACGCCCTTATAATAACAAGTGACTCGTCGGGGTTGCAACTTTAATATAACGCCTTGGGTCACTACTTTTTTTTAAAATACCCATATATACATATTTTAATTAGTATAAAATTGAGTCGAGTTATTTTGAATCGAGTCGAGTTTTGCAAGTTGGGCTTGAGAATCCCAGCCTGAGCCTAGCCCAATTAGGTGTGGGCCGGGCTGAGACATTGACATCATACCTAAACAGAGCTTTAATGGAGACCACAAGACCGGGGAGGGGATTTCGATTTCGACTCCATGGCACCAACTGCGCTATGGAGGAAATCTGCCTTGAGCTAAGCAGGTAGGTGTAGAAACAAATTAAAATCAAAATCCGAGGTCTAACATACTTGTGGAAAATGAAATCTAACCTGCAAGAGTGTGAGTTTGCGGCAAGAGAGGGAATCTAAAAGGGATGGGCCGCAGATCGGGCTCAAGATCGGGCTTTTTGACGGTACATAACGTTGATAAATTTGTTATCCCCTAAGTGTAACAAACGTTATAACGGTACATAACGTAACGGGGTACATAATGTTGATAAATTTGTTATCCCTAAGTGTAGACTTTTTTACGGCCGTCATTATGTGTATTAAAAAAGAAATTACTAATTAATTAGGGATTAGACTATAGCTACATAAAACCATATGAGTATAACTTTCCAAATCTGAGTCGATCCACCAAGCTGCTGACTGACCAGAATATAAGCCACGTGTCATATTTTTAGAGATTTCTGACCATATGGATTCTTGCCCAACCCTAGATGGACATACAAACCCAAAATTGGTCTGATTTGTGATTCCTAAGCGTTGGATTGGAGTCATTTTCCCGTTGAATTTGAGCATTTTTTTAACACTAGGTGGCGGCATGTGGGCCACATCAACATTGATGAAAGCCCATAGTATGAGCCACATGGCACACTCTTAGAGACCACGTACTGGCCGTAAGGATGTTTGAACCATCCCAGCGTCGGAGCAAGGGGGCACAACAGATTTTATTCTATTAAGTGCCCCCTAAGGCATAGTAAGGGGGGATTGCCAGCGGCGAAGCCAGGCTCAGCCCTAGCTGGACTTACATACCAAAATTCAATCTAATTAGTAATTTCTATTTGTTGGATTAGCATTTTTTCCATGGTTTATTTTTTACCGTGGATTTCGATCATTGTTTGGAGTACTCGGATCCAAAGTTTAGAAATCACTAATCAGGCTGATTTTTGGTATGTAGGTCTACTTAGGGATGGACCAAACATCTATACGTTCAGAGTGTGCCATACGGCTCAAACTATTGCCCCTCGTCAATGTTGATGATGCACTTCTGTTATCAAACTTTTGCTCTTTAATAATACATAGGTGAGGATGGCGTGTGAAGGGCGTGCCCCAACCCTAGTTTGGCTTTAAAGTTGCAATATATTTTTTGGGGTACAAAGACCCAAAGGTTTGAAATTACTAATCAGACTAAGTTTTGGTTTATAGATCCACTTGGAGATTGGTCAAACATCCAAACGGTCAGTGTCCTCTAAGAGTATGCCACATGGCTCATATTGTGGTCGGTCATCAACTCTGCTAACCGCTGTCGCTCCGCAAAGTTCTACTCCCCTTTCAATACTTTTATATAATAAAATTTTCAAAAAAATCTATAATTTAATTAATTTTTAAAATAGAAACCTCATTTTTAAAAATTGTCAAAACGAATCTAAGACGCCATTTCAAGTGCCGTTTTGCTGCTAGATTTTTCTAAAAGGCCAAAATGCATTTACTTGTCGTTTGAGAGTCCCACACGAGAGTCTCTGGCATTCAATTTTTTTAATTAATTTAAACAAAGACGCACCAAGTGTGTGTTTTCTATAATAGTTACACATATGCTACTTTAAAGCCAAAACATGGGTTGGGGCACGACGTTCACCTATATATGCCATGTGGGCTTGAAAATTTGTTGCTCCTCTCCGAGAGATTTTTTTTTATCCTAGCAGTTTTTTTATTCAGGCGTCCAGGCCGCACCTATAAATGCCACATGGACCTCAAACAAAAAGTCCGCGGGATTGGTGGTTTCTAACTGTTGGATTTGAATCTTTTTCATGAGTTGATTTTCAACCTTTAGATTCGAGAATTATGTCAACCCTTATATAGGTGCGGCCTTATTTTCAACCAGCCTCTTCTAAAAAGACCCTACCATTCCGATCTTCAAAGTCTGGAGAGACCAGCCTCTTCTTGCAAAAGAGGAAAACAAGGTAGGAAAAGGGAAGCATATGAAACAATCCATAAGTATTTACATAAGGATCAGGTTCCGGGGACAACCACTTTGGATCGTACCCTCATAGAAGATGAATCAATGGCTGATTTTTGGTGAGGTTGATCTCCTCTTCATATAGATCACTCCAACAACAAATCAGCCCATTCTGAAATCTCTAACCTCATCAAATGTAGTTAAATGTAGTTTTCAAATTACACGGTCAAAATTGACAGTCTACGAATATTGGAATGATTTGAATTTTTGTGAGGATAATCTCCTCACCATAGAGATCATCCTCACCTAAAATCAGCCATTGATTCATCTTCTATGTGGGTCCACCAAATGGTTGTCCCCCGAACCAGACCCTTTACCTAATTCGGCAAGAAAAATCACTCGAAAAATGAGTAGAGAATATCAAAGGGAAACACATTTAGACCCAAATTCTATTGGAAAGCATATTTCCCATTAAATACTAGTTCTTGGTAGAAATGAAACTAATCATGCACTAAGTTTTTTAACATAAGGTTATACTTAGGCCGTGTTTGATTACCAAGTGAGAAAATTGCATTTTCCTTAGGAAAACACAACTGTCCATTGTTAGATAGCCAGTATAAATCTGTATAATTTTCCCTAACAAGCCATTTAAATCTGGATAATTTTCCTACTAAGCCAGGAATTCATTTCCCAACCAAATAGGTGAGAATTCATTTCCACCTGAAAATACATCTTTATTTTCGCACCTGATTAAAATGTGTTCTCAGTTGCAATCAATCAATCATTTAAGACATATCCCAGATGTATTTTCTCAAAAAAATTTCCGTGCAATCAAACACGGCCTTAGTAAACCAAGTAAATCCAAGTGTTTACTTGGTTTACTGTATAACCTTATGTTAAAAAAACTTTAACATTTTTCAAGTGATTTTTCTTCCCGAAATAGGTAAAAGGCCTATATTTAAGGAAAGTCCTTATTACAAGTGTTTCTTACTCTCATCAATTTGGACTGTCCAATCAGTATGATTCACCTCCGTTCCGCCGAAGGGAAGTGAAAATGACAAATCAAATGGGAAAACCACTGGAATAAGTAAATGGTCGGAAAACTCAAAAAACACTTAAGAATTAATGATTGAGTTTTGACTTTTAACATGACAAAACTTAAGAAAAACTCAAAAACAGAAAGACGAGTAAAACTTCAGTCACAAGCGGATTGCAAATCACACAATCACAGCCAATGAGTTCTTGGCACGTACATCTAAAAGTAAAAGCACATCGGTGCGTTGCAAAAACCACTTGTGTACACGCCGAGAACTCATTGGCTAGTGATTGTGTGATTTACAATTTCTTGTGATAGAAGTTTTACTCCAAAAAGACGAGTATGGGGAAAGGTTGGAAATCATCAAACTAAAGAGAAAGAAAAGAAAACAAGTTTAACTCACCAGAATGAGGGCCGGACTATAGAGTGTTGTTGATAGACGATATGTTGCTGGAGTAAGAAGTGTCAATGGACAATGTTGCCGGTGTCGACGGGATGGGAGAAGATGGGGTAGGAGTATGGCTTGGAGGAAGAAAGGGTTAGGCAGCCGAATAAGGTTGTGCTTTGCTTTTTGATGAGCGGGGTGCCTTTAAATATGGGCCCGCATGTTTGTTTAGCTACACATGAAAAATTGGACCTTTTTTAAGTGATTCTAGCCGTTGAATTCAATCACGTTTTTTAAAGTATGAAAGTCTCGGGCGAGATGGGCCGATCGGGATCGGTATGGGAACCCACAGATCCAGCCTCCGATCCCGAGACTTTCATACTGCTCCACGGAGGGAGGGACATTTATTAATAGAATAAAAAGGCGTGCACCTAATGAGGGAGGACGTATGTACCTTACCCCTCTAATTTAAGTGTTATGAGTAGTTAGAAGGGTTACACGCAGGGTTAAGGCTATGAGAATGATGATGTGGGTTGGGATAAAATGACTCATGCTTTTGTGATTAATAAAATGACACGGTTGTGAGCCCATATTTGATGAGTTAAGGGCTCTTTCTCTGCATGAGTTATATATCCACCAAGAGGTGGGCTAAACAATCATGCAGGCCCATAATAATTGCGTGACTTTGGATGCATCTAAAAATTTTCCATGAAAATAAGACACTTCCAATAAATTTACATGACACCAGGAAAAAAGAACTAGTCAAATGGGAATTTTCCAAAATTTTCAAAAATAATCCAACCCAAATCCTGCAAAACAAGTTAGAAATTATCATTTAAATCAACAAGACAGCTTAATTTAATTTCCCCATTTCTGCATCACACATGGTTAAAAATCTCTGGATCAAAGGGCGATCCCACTCCGGATCACCCAAATATCGGCACCCTGGTATCATTCGGATTGGTGGCTTCCGATCCCGATCCCGATCAGGATCGGCGAGACTTCGAACTATGTTATCATCTAGCAAGCAAAACAGAGACCCAGGTATCATACATATTTTTTTTTTCTGAATCCAAATAGCCAGAAGATGGGTTTCCCCATTTCAAACAAACTACAAAACATAATACCATAGATCTTCAAATTCCCAACATGGGGATTACCCATTTGGGTTTATTTTTCCAACCCTACAGATTACAGACCATAGACATTTATTTACCTAACAAGCCCCAAGTTAAGGATACCCCAGGAAGTCTGAGGCCATGACCTCTCCTTTGCCTTCATCAACAAAACCCTAGCCCAAGCAACCCACCCTTCCCAAGACATCCTCTTATCCCAAGGACTCCCCCACTCCAACAAAAGTGTCAACCCCTTTTCAGCCATTCTCTCAGCCTCTTCAAACCTTCCCTTTGTCAAATAAACCTGACCCAACACTACATGAGGCTCTCCAACAAATGGGTTCTTCTCAACAGACCTGACTAACAATTCCTCAGCTCTCTCCAACCCACTCTTACCACCATCACAAACAGCTTCCCAATACAAATCCCTAGCCACTATCTGCTCCCTTGCATCCAAAACCTTGGTGCAATTCTCAAAAACAGGTGGGATTACTAGCTCAATCTCTTCATCTCTACCTTCAGCACCAAATTTTGATAAACACCCACCAACCCTTTTTCTCTCTTCCATGAAAATCTCTTCTTCTCTCACTATCAGACTATATAATGCACCCATCCTTGATATCGAGTTCATCCAGAGACCTGGCTTTCCATCACCTGGCCATAGAGCAGCGTAATTGTTGCCAGAAAATTCAAGACGACCGTTTGAATTATCAAACAAGATATCTTGAAAACCGAATATCTGATCACTGAAATCAGCGATGGTCATTGAAAGAAAAACTGCAACAATCCGTCTCGAGACTAACACGTTTTCACCAGTCTTTATATGCTTGACAAGAACACCTTCAGCAGGGAGATGGGTTTGCAATTTCTTCCTCCAATCTTCTTCTTGATTGAAAACACCCTTTTCCTTTGCATTTCTTAACGAAATCTCGGAAAACTTAAGGTGTTTGATGAGTTCTTCATCGGTGTAATGGAAGAGGAGGTTTTCGTGAATAAGAGGTTGGCGAGGGACAATACAGAAGAGATGAATTAGACGCTCAGCAGCTTCACCGACGAGATTGCGAACGGTGTCACGGCCTGTGGATGGATCGAAGATGGCGAGGTTGACGTAAGAGTTGGAATAGGCGGAGTGGAAGAGACCGCAAAGGGAGATGGAGTCGGGGGAATTCCATAGTTTTAGGATTCGGTAGATGTCAAGGAGGTGATCGAGGAAGCTTCCATGCTTGTGCCAGCATTCGTTGGCACCGACGGAGCGGAGGACGGCTACGAGAGAAGGGAGGTTTGAGTCGATGGATTCGAGTTCTCCGCGGAGGAAAGGGCGTGCGGTTTCTAAGATGGTTTGGAGATGATTTTGAGATGGAGAAGACGGCTGCTCTGATGAAGGCATGATTTACGAAAAGAAGAAGAACAAGAAGAAGAGGAAGAGATGGATCTGTGTAGACTCTAGAGTTGTTGAAGAGAGGATATCTATAAGAGAGAGAGAGAGAGAGAGAGAGAGACGGAGAGCCGTAGAAGATTTGGTAACTGCCGCTGGTCAGCAACGTTACTGACCTCTTATACACCCCATTTCCTATCCCGGTGGACACCTAGTCGGGGCACACCCCAAAAAGAGAGATCTCTCTCCAAAACTGGCTGACCGGTGACAGTCACTGACAACACACCAAATGAGCCACGTGGCATTTTTTATAGGACACTAACCGTATGGGTGTTTGGCCAATCCCTAGGTGGACCTAAAAATAAAAAATCGGCTTGATTAGTGATTTCAAACCTTTTGATCTTGTACCTCAAATAACGGTTGACAATGCTCAAATTCCCACGGTTAGATCAACCCATGAAAATGGCTCCATTCAACACTTGGAAATCACTAATCAAGTTGAATTTTGGTTTGTAGGTCCACCTAGAGATTGGCCAAAAAATCCATACAGTCAGTGTCCTCTAATAATGTGCCACGAGGATCATTTTGTGGGCCGTCAGTGTGGTCACTCGTCAGCCGAGTTTTAGAGAGATCTCTCTTTTTGGGGTGTGCCCCGACTAGGAGTCCACCGGGATAGGAAATGGGGTGTGCAAATATGAGCCACTTCGCATACTTTTAGAGGACGCTGACCCTATGGATGTTTGGCCAATCCCTAGGTGGACCTACATACCAAAAATACCCTGATAGTGATTTCAAACCATTGGATCTTTGTATCCCACATATCTAGGTTAATATTGTTCAAATTCCCTTGGTTAAAATCAATCCATGAAAGTGGCTCCAATGAGTCCAATCAGGCTAATCTTTGGTTTGTAATTCAAGACCAGACATCCATTAGGTCAGTAATCTCTTAAGAAATATGGCACGTGGCTCATATTGTGAGCGATAAGTAACTTTGCTGACCAACAATGGTTAGCAAAGTTCTACTCTGAATGATAAGATTACTGAGTAGTGTTGAGATATGAGAAGGTGACAGTATGCCACGTGTATTTTAAGGTTTTTGTTTGTTTGTTTGTTGTATGGGTCGCTCTCTACGGGCACCCACATCTTTAAGCTGGGCACCCCGCTTGGACTAAAATACCCCCAACCCTTCCTCTTTTGTTTGGGCACCTACACCATCTATTCGTCTCCTCTCTCTCTCTCTCTCTCTAACACACGGTGGTTCACTATGTTGCCCGTGGCCAGTAGAGAAAATTACAGTAGAGAGGAGTGAGGAAGGGAGAGAGAGAGAGAAAGGAGGCGCAGAGATGGTGCCCAAGCAAAGGAGGAAGGATTGGGGGTATTTTGGTCCAAGTGGGGTGCCCGGTTTAAAGACGTGGGTGCCCGTAGAGCGACCCATGTTGTAATCTGACCATTTAAATTTGGATGTACCGAAAAGAAAAATATAAAATGGTCCCGGTATTGACTTTTGACCTTCTACTTACATTATCTATCTACATCGTCAGTGGACCCCAATTAGATCCGTTTGATTTTAGCCAAGATGGACTGATTCTTTTGTTGTTTTTGGTGGAGAGGACTTAAAAAGCATCCAAGATGATGAGTTGGGTTTTAGAATTTGCATTGAAGAGATATTGTAGGGGCTTTATTAGAAGGTACTTTTTGATCCACGAGTATCTCCGAGCCTCTTTATAGCACTGTAACGCCCCGGGCCCGCACTAGTCGAATATTGTCCGCTTTGGGGTCATCCCCCTTACGGTTTTGTTCTTGGTACGTGCCCTATGGCACGCCCGAAAGGCCTTCAACTAGTTTATGTCCGGCTTGCCCTTATAGCTCAGGCTCCGGACGTATCCTTATCCGATGTGAGACTAAACTCATGTACCCACCTGCCATTTCACCCAGTAACCCTGGCGTGGCGCACCGGCTAGGCCATGACAAGCACCCGACCCGGACACGCAAGTCACCCCTTCCAAATGTAAATCCCAGGGGGTATGGCCGCCTAAGGAGATTCGAACTCAGGGCTTGCTTACTGAGCAAGGTCGTGGCCATGTCCACCCACTGGCCTTGTTAAAAAAATTGCGGCACTTTAGTAACAACTCCCTGAAATTGGAAAGTAATTAATAATACCCCTTAATACTTTCAAACTTTAGGATTAAAACGTGACATGCATCATGTGCCCGTTAATGAACCTATAAAAGGACCATAATATTGCAAGTATAACCCTCAAGGAGGGTCAACCTAAAGTTTAAAAGTATAAGGGGGTATTACTAATTACTTTCAA
Source organism: Euptelea pleiosperma (assembly GCA_035048495.1). NCBI lineage: Eukaryota > Viridiplantae > Streptophyta > Magnoliopsida > Ranunculales > Eupteleaceae > Euptelea > Euptelea pleiosperma. Next base: position 52,618,954 of record CM068543.1, read on the forward strand.
ATTTCAGGAGTGCATGTTATTAAAATACCCAAAAGAAAAACATGAATTTTTAAAAATCAGACTTGCCCATGGGGTTTGATAAAATGAGGAACAGAGAAAGGAAAAAAAAAAAAGAAAAAAAAAAAAAAATGGCCTACTTGGACAATTTCGGGCTCCGGTTAGCGCCCTAAAATGACAGGCTCCAATTACAGGACACAATATGAGCCACATGGCACTCTTAGAGTACTCTGATCGTATGGATGTTTGGCCAATCCCTAGGTGGACCTACAAACCAAAAATCAGCATGCTTAATGATTTATAAGCATTGGGTCTTTGTACCTCAAATACTGCTCAAATTCTCACAGTTGAGATTAACCCGTGAAAGCAAGTCCAACCCAACTTCTAGAAATCACTAATCAGGCTGATTTTTTGGTTTATAAGTCCATTTAGGGATTGGCCAAACATCCATAGGATCAGAGTACTCTGTGTGTGACACGTGGCTCATATTGTGTCCCGTAACCGTTGCCTGTCATTTTAGGGCGTTAACCAGAGCCTGAGCCTTGCCTTAATAATAAAATGCACCCCTCTTGCAACTTCATGGAAGAGATGTCTTATTATAACTACTGATAGCGCGGCCAAGACGGTAGGGCCCGCGGTATGAAAACGCACTTGCATTCACTTTTAGAAAAGGTCTGTATACCGGGCCCCACCGATGGATAATCTTTTTCGTCATCTCGTGTTTTAGATTTTATGGTTGCAAGATGTGTCCTTAATTTATAGGGCTTTCCCTTTCAAAAAAACAAAAGAAGGGTCGTGATGTAACAAGGTATACCTGAGATCTTTTCATTTGCGGAAGCAGCATTTTTGGTAGTCACCACTTTCATCTTGGCCCACTGACCGCATGGATGTTTAGCCCACCCCTTAATAGACATTCATACAAAAAATCAGCTTGTTTAATGATCTTTAGCCGTTGGTTTTAGTACTCAAAAAATGGTTGCATTCAACGGCTATAAGAACACCTTAAAAGGTGCTAAAAAGTGTTAAAATCTAATGGTTAAAGATTACCAATCAAGGTGATTTTTGGTCTGTATATCCACCAAGGGGTGGGATAAACATCCATGCGGTCAGTGGGCCCAGTTGGAATAGGTCACTACCAAAAAATGCCGCTTCCGCAAATGAACAGTTTCAGGCATACCTTGTTACATCTTTTTCCAAAAAATAATCAAAGGGCTTTCAACGGGCCGAATAATCTGAGCGATCCATTGGTCAATCCCGGAGCTGGGTTCAATGAAATCCCATTCTCAGTGCACTTCCAAGTTCCAACATCTAACAGTAACCCTGCTCCAACAACAGACAGTGTGGGACCCACCAGCTGAACAGAAGATTGTTGCGCTCAAGCATTGGAGTTTGATAGTATTAGTTGTGTATGGGACCCACCCATACTAGGAGAAAGGCCAATCGAACTCTTACTATTAACCTAATACGTCCAACGTTGTAGATGACTTTCTCGTTTCCTCATTTTTCTACGCCCCAGCTTATCCACTGGGAGCAAAACAACCCCTCTAACGAGGTCCAAAGTTGGCCGATCCATTCAAGAGGTGATGATCCTAGCCGTCTGATTCATAGACCTTGGAATAATAGGCTACAAGAACTGGTCCCGATTATCTCAATTTCGGGAATAGTTATTTTAGAACCAAACCCAAAAATGACCCAGAACTGATAAGACCGGAACCAAAGTATGTAATAGGTCCTGGTTCTTGGTACACGTATCTGGACTGAACAAGAACAGAAAGGACCGGGATCCACATATATAGTAGTGATAAAGATATCATACATTTTCAAAAATTTAGTATAAAAATGATAATACCTCGGGCTTCTGAGAAACACCAGTCGCCCTGGATGCATATTTGAGGCGTCGGCCGGCTGCGCCATGAACGCCTTCTGGAAGATGCCTCCCGTTTTGAGGACAACCAGGTCAGTACAAGGGCTTGTCAGACCTCTACAACAAACTCTTGACATCCTAAGGATGGTGTATCATCCTCAAATATAAAGTGATGACCATGCAGAGTTGGGGAACACCTAGTAGATCTCCTATGTCAAAAGACACAAGAATAAAACTGATAATTATTCATTACAAACATTTCTTCTATAATGTTTGGCACATTTATCTGACATCCAAAAGAATGTGACAGACCACATGGCTGTCTACCTTCATCTGATCATATTGGTTTTTGGCCATATGAGATCTGTTAATGTAGACCATCTAATGATAGGTCCCAACCCATGCACATGTGACACATACTCGTACGAGGTTTGACAAAAAAATAACTTCGATTTCTCCATCACTGCATCTTGCATATATAAATGTCAATAAACTATGCGAGTAATGGCCCAATGGGCCTGCCTTTTTAAAGCCTCATCCAAGTACAATTTAGGGAATTACAAAACTAATCGCCTTCCTGGCCACAGTGAACCACGGAGTGAATCCTAAAAATGCAACTTTAGAGAGCTCATGACATCATGGCAATTTTCTTTTCTTTGCATTCATTTCCAGTGTTTTACCTGTCTTTTTAAGCAGATAAAAAGTAGATTGATGAGATTAAATACCTCCCTCACGGTCAGTTCACACAGCTTTTACAAGCCTTGCACGAATTGACTCCAGATCTGATACTCTTCTGATGCTGCACATGCCCAGGAAACATCATAAAATAACAACAAAAACATGCTAAGCAAAAACAGAATTCAGCAGTCAGCAGCAATATTATTTCAGAAACCACCCAAACTACTTGCAATTTATCATAGGTCATCAGTTTCTGATCATTTTTCAATTACCCCAAGGCCAATCAAATTACTATTTACACATTTTGGACTGTTGCCCATCTAAAAGGTTGGCCATCGTTGGAGAGTTGGGATTAAGAAGGTGGACCATGTGTTAGGTAGAAGTGGAAGGCTACATGGCACAGCATGCAGTCAGCTGCATCACATGTTTGCCAATGTTACAATATAGTTCAGTTGGCCAAATGTATTTACTTTTTTTCTGCATTTTCAAGAACAATTTATATTTCCATTACATATCTAAAACAATAGCTTACAATCCAATATGATCTGGTCCTTAGTTGCAGAAAACTCCTATGTTGGAGGATGCTCCCGCTCGAGAACCACGCTTCTACAATTCTGACTTAAGAGCACATAGGACTCACGGTTCTAAGATGATATAAACGCAAACTTATTTGAGATAGACTTTTGATTCATTAAACAAGTATTTGATAGGAATTTTGGAAACAAAGCTCAATGATTTTCTCATATTGTGAAGAACTTAAGTTATGAAGATGATATACTACCACAAAAATAACATTATAAATTTCAAGAAGAATTTAGCAATCATCATATTATTCGAACCTGTGACAAATAATATGTATACATATATATGGACCCTTTCCAGGTGTTCCAAACCCTAGCGCTTCCTTAAAACACCCGTTCACACTTCAGGCAACTAAGATCTGGTCCTCTTACAAGTTGATGAATTATGATCGGTTCAATTTTCAGCACACAATTTATCCATGAGGCAGCATCTGATAATACGGGTGCCACATTCTTACGTCTCCAATGAACAAAATAAATATATAAATAAAGTACCGCATGAAACTTCAGAACCTCCATCCACCCAGCGTCCACAAGGCACACATGCAAAGGGTTATGGACCATTCAATCAGTGCACCCTATCTAGGGTATCTTCTAGCCCAAACATCAGCCTGTTTGGATGAATTCAACCCTGGTTGGATGAATCCAACCAACCAACCAACTCGACAATTTTGGGTAATGGTCAATCCAATTGGTGGTAGAGCCACTGATTTGAAATGCTCGACATCCCTCCCCCTACCTGTGGTGCCGGAATCCTTCAAATCTCCCAGGATATCAATGTCAGCAGAACAGGTGCGGAAGCATGAAGTTCCATGCAGCCACGTTACTTAAACCCACTCCATCCATAAGATAAAAATGATGTACCAACCTGAAGCAAAGATCCCCACTAGGTACTAATCTACTGCAAATCCAATCTGGAACTAACTCTTCCAATAGCTCAAGCTGTTCTTCAACTTCTCCTACACAGTAGATTAAACAACATGCAGTAACAAACTATTTATAAGATATAAAACCTCATTCATCTAATTCAATGGCATGAACACATACTTATCTCAACAATGTCACAATTATTTAAGATTATCTTGTGAACAAGCTCCTGTTTTGTGATTGGCAAGCAGTTAGCAGACTGAAATATATGGTGAATCAGATTGAAGAGTTCAGGCAAGGAAGCAAGCATCTGTCGGCGCTCTACTAAACCTATTTGACTCATCATGCAATCCTTATTTTCCTCTACCTGTAAAAGCAAGAATTCTGAGGTCATCAGGAGCAGCAAGGAAAATAATAAGAATAGAGAAATCTGAGATACTCATTCCGTAGAATATAAATGACAGCCTGCGAATGGCATGGCAGTACACTCTGTGCATATGCAAGGACAGATCCACCATTCATACATGTCCCCACCGGTTGACCTGTGGATAATAGTCTCACATAGGTTAAATTATGTTTTGGAATAATCCCTTATAGTTCTTTCTTTTGTTTTGTGCATGATGTAGTCCCACATTAAATTATGTTTTGGAATAAACCCTTATAGTTCTTTCTTTTGTTTTGTGCATGATTTAGTCCCACATTGGTTGTTGAAAAGACCATGGAGTAGCTTAAAAATGCCAACTCCTCTCCACTAGCTGGTCCACATGAGCATGTCACATATATGGTCATGTGTGTGAGAGGCACAAGTGAAAATCAACTTCTTTTATTAATTTAAAATTCAACCACATGCCCAACCACTGCACCCTTTGGGATAAGTACCTCAAACGCCATGCAAGTCAAAACCTTCCAACATCCCAACATTTTGGAAGATCCAAATTGTGTCCGCATCTCTTTAACTTGTTACTATCCTGAGAACTGTTTCCCTTCATTCGCAATATTCAGTGTCCATTTGAATGGTCACAAAAGCCCATTCGAAAAGATATTGAAATTTATAAAATGGCATTGTCATTGTGATGTTCTCTGTACCATCAGGAATTACCCAGTGGAGGCATCAAGTATCTTTTTTTTTAATAAGTATGTCATTAAGAAGGGGAAAACCCCAAAAAGAACAACCTAAGGCGGAACTAACTCCTAGAGACTGGAGGAAGTTCCCCGAGTATCTCATCCCATCTAAATACAAAAGATTCAAAAAAACATCCTCTAGAAAGAGGAGAAACCAAGGCCCAAAGGTACAACAGGGCTTTCACATGTTATATCAACTCATGGAGACCATCCACCTTCCCTTCAAATATCCTTCTATTCCTCTCCTTCCAGGTGGCCCACTAGCGAAGGGGAGGAACCACCACAATAGCCACCCTTTCCTGGAGGACTCTGTCACCACGCCTTGGCCCTTGGAACAGACCACAAACGTGCAACGAACAACATAAGGGATACCAAATAAGGCAAAGATCGTTTGCCAAACTGCTAATGAGAACCTACAGTGGATAAACACATGGTCTACTGACTTTGCTTCAAATTTACAAAGCACACATCTATTAGGCAGCGCCATTCCTCTCATTAAATGATCCACCGTGAGAATTTTGTCCTGGATAGCTGTCCAAACGAAGAATTTAACTTTAGACGAAATAGGAGGCTTCCAAGCAACATGGACTGGAAAATCGTCCTGACTCCCCAAAAAGCTCTCCCGATACAGGGATCGAACAGAATAGGATCCTTGGGGTTCCCATATCCAAATTCTCTTGTCAGGTTCTTCATTAGAACTTGGGTTAGCACCAACCCTATCTAGAAGAGCAATAAGGTTGTCTATCTCCTAATCGTTTAGGTTGCATCTGAAACCAAAATTCCAAGAGAATTGGCCCTTGCTGCTAACAATGCAATCCTGAATGAGAGCTCCCTGGCGATTGGACAAAGAAAACAAGTTCGGGAAAGCCTCTTGTAAAGGAATTTCCCCACACGATTTGTCTTCCCAAAAACGAATTTTGTCTCCTTTGCCCACTTGACAAGCTCTCCGGTTTCAAAGATGTGACGAGAGCTAACAATCCCTCTTCATATACTGACCCCATAAATGGATTGGAAGGGTAAGCAGTCCCACTCGTGCTCCATGACACCATACTTGCAATCGATCACTTTCCTCCATACACTATTCTCCTCTACACCAAATCTTCATAGCCATTTGGCAAGGAGTGCCATATTCATATTTCTGAAGTGTCTGACACCAAGCCCTCCTGCTTCTTTAGGAGTGCAAATTCTCTCCCAATTAACCAGGTGAAACTTATGACTGTCCTTTTGCCCTACCCACAGGAAGTCTCTCATGATCTTTTCCAACCTAAGACCCACAGCAAATGGGATAGAAAATAGAGACAAGATATGAATAGGCGGGATAGAGAGGGTGCTCTTAATAAGAGTGACACTACCTCCTTTGGATAAATATCTCTTCTTCCAACCCGCTTATCGGCTACTGAATCTCTCCACCACAGGGTCCCAAATCGATTTATCTTTGTATCTTGCTCCTAATGGCAATCCGAGATAGGTAGAGGGCAAACACGCAATGCTGCATCCCAAACTATTAGCCAGGATCGACAAATTAGGAACGTCTCCCACACCAAAGACTTTGCTCTTCTGAAGGTTAACCCGAAGACCTGAGACCGCCTCAAAACATCTAAGAAAGCATCTGAGATACCTGAGCTGACTAATGGATGCATCAGAGAAGAATATCGTGTCGTCCGCAAACGGAAGATGGGTAATCGAGGGTCCTCCACTGCCCATTTGGAGACCCTCAATAAATCCCCCTACTCCCGCCTTACTCGTCATTATCCCTAATGCTTCCACCACTATTACAAACAGGTATGGGGATAGCAGGTCTCCTTGCCTAAGGCCCCTCGAGCTCCTGAAGAAACCTGTTGGAGATCCATTGACTAAGATTGAGAATGAGGCAGAAGAGATGCATAATCTAATCCAGGAGTGACATTTGACTCCAAACCCCATCTTATCTAGCATATGATCCTGGAAAGCCCAGTTGACATGATCACAGGCTTTCTCCATATCAACCTTACAAAGGATACCTCCTTTCCTATCACTCATCCTCGAGTCAATACATTCGTTAGTAATCAACACGCCATCTATCAATTGCCTCCCCTCCACGAAAGCACCTTGAACCGGAGATATAACCGAGCCAACCACTTGCTTCATTCTGGTAGCTAGAATCTTGGCAATGATCTTGTAAGAGCTGCCAACTAAGCTGATAGGATGGAAGTCTCGAAGTTCCAATTTTTTTTTCCTAAATTATTTTTAAAAATGCCTCCTTACTCAGATCAACATCAACTTTCTTTATTTCCCGCAACTTCTCATTAAAATTCTCAACACCAAAAAGGAGATTATTTGGCCATTGGATGATCTAAACATCTAACCCATTGACTTTGGACCATTAGCCATATTTCTTATCAAGGTTTAAAAGAGGCCGTTTTAACAGTATAACGGACTAGGGGCTTTACCATTAAAACAATCGTTAAAACGAATTGTAAAGGACATGGGCAAAAATGGAAAAAACGAGAAAAATATGAATTTAACAGATTTTTACGAATTTAACAGGAAAAAACGGAAAAACAATGGCGATGAAATTCAAAATTTTCAAAAACAGAAATTTAACGAAAAATAACTGCCATTTTCCCACAAATTTTTTCAATTATTTTCGCTTTAATGGCAGTTATTTTCCAAGCGTCAAAACGGTTCACAACGTAACAGGCTTGGGGCGTTACCATTTTAACGGTCGTTAAAACTGTTTAAATGGCGTTATTTTAAACCATGTTTCTTATAACAATCCAAAAGAACATTATAGATTGTTTTGTCAATGTCAAACAATTGGGTCAATTTTTGTCCCACCAGATCTCCTAGGTTGGACTTGTTGGACAGTGGATCTCAACCCTTTGACGTGCACATTATATTGTGTATGTGCCATCAGTGAACTGTCTGTTCAAATTTAGGGTCCGTTTGGCAAACCTAAAAAAAGCAACTTTTTTGCTTTCAAAAGCTAAAAAGTGGAAAAGTTAGCATGGTTGTCCACTAGAAAATTACTTTTCTGAAGCAAGAAAGCCGCTGTTTGTTGAAGCAAAAAAAATTTGCTTCTTGCTTTCGGTTGAGGCAGAAGCAAAAAAAATCTTGCGGAACCGGCGCTTCTAAATTTTAAATATGGCACTTTTACCCTCAGGTCATATAAAAGACAAAAAAAAACATTACATTAAGAGTCATTTCCCCATTCGACAATTAGGGGTTTCAGCCTCTCCTCTATCTCTTCAACTGTGAGAAGTTGGTGTCGTATCTATGCCTCCGTCTCCCTCGTTACCCACGAGCAGAAATCCATGTTCTTCTTTTGTTGCAAACGGAGTATGGGGATATATTTAAGGTTACTTTGGAACATGATAATGACCGTGTTACTGAGTTGAAGATCAAGTATTTTGATACAATGTCTGTTACAGGCTTACAGCGGCAATGTGCGTTTTGAAGACAGGCTTTCTGTTTGCTGCATCAAAATTTGGGAATCATGCTTTGTATCAGTTCAAGACTCTTGGAGATGATGCCGATGTGGAGTATTCGTCTGCTACATTGATGGAAGCGGATGAAGGTTTTCAGCCTGTCTTTTTCCAACCTAGGAGCCGTAAGAACCTTGTTAGGATTTACCAAGTCGAGAGTTTGATGCCAATCATGGACGTGGAAGTTTTAAATCTGTTTAATTTTTTGTTTGATGGTGTCAACACTCAAACGGGGGCAATGTCCAAACAAGCCACATCTCCCGACATTTCATGCTTTTCAACCTCCAACCGGCATGTCATGTCCATCTCAAAATATATAAGCTTCCCTCCACTCATAGCAACAACCACTTGAAGCCTATTAGAGGCCGGCAACCTTTACAATCGTCCTCTCCCCAGGAGTTTTCCACTCATTAATACGTCCATCTTCCCTTATATGCCTAATACCATTTGGGTGGACTTGCATCAAACAATCATCTCCTAACAAAGAAACAACAAGGAAAGCGTGGTATCGAGAAATCCACTATCACTAACTACTTCGACCGTCTCACTGATTGAAAGCACTAGGGGTTGCATTCGCAAAAGACACAACGATGTAAGCACCAAAGTCATCACTCCGTTCTTTTTCACTATCCAAATAGCACTCGGAATAGGGCTCACTTAGCTCCCCTGAGCCTTTTAGGAAATGGGTTTACAGTTTCATGAAGCTTAAACAACTTTTGTTGTTGTTGTTGTTGTTGTTGTTGTGTGTGTGTGTGGGTGGGTGGGGGGGGGGGGAGGGGGGGTCATATTTCGCTTATAAAATAGTAAAACAAGATTTTGGCTATACCTCGATTCTTTCTTATATACTATTATTGCAATTTAATGAATTTAGTGAAGATTATTACTTCGAGTTGAGTTTTTCCACTCAACATCCTCATCTCTGCTACATGGTGATGTATTTATTTAGTACAGACGTGCGTGTGAGCTTATTAATGCTATTGCTTTCCTATTTATTTTGTCTTTTCTTATAATTGGCTCTTGGGAGGCATACTTGTAATTTGTGTCAAACCAAAATGAACAAATTAGGAGAGATTGTGCACTTCATTGAGTTTTATCACTCAACATCCTCATCTCTACTACATGATGTATTTATTTAGTACAGAGTGCATGTGAGGGTATTTCTGCTTTCCTATTTATTTTGTCTTTTCTTCTAATTGGCTCTTGGGAGGGCATACTTGTAATTTGTGTCAAACCAAAATGAAATTTAGGAGAGATTGTGCGCTTTTAACGAAGTGCACTTTCTCTCCCCTCTTTCTCGTGTCACCTCTTCTTCTTCTTTCTCTTCTCTGCATCACTTCTCTCTTCCTTATTTTCTTCCTTTGTTGTTGGTATATGCCGAAACCCTAGATAAATCTACATGGTATCAAAATAGCAGTCACACAACTCACACCTTAAAAGAAAGCAAAGCAGCTGCTCAAACTCTTCATTCAATTCCATAATAAGCAAAGGGCGAATGGGTATAAATAGATGTAGGGGAAGCACCTCTTTCCTTCTCTTATGACAACTCTACTTGCTAAAAATTCGAAAATAAAAGCTCCTCTCATACTCTTTAACCATTATTTCCTGAACTCAATGCACATACCAAATAATAACTGCACTACAATTAAAACTATAAAGGAAACATCAAAACCTTCTAGACTAATAACAATAGGAACCAAATAATCATACTTCCCCAAACTAACCAAAAGACGTAAGACTTACTTTATTTTCATAAATCGTAAGACTTACTAAAACACTTATTTTACGCAACTCTAACAAAAACAAACCAACTAAACTAATAATACCCGTCATAGTTCTGCAACTGATCGTATTTCAGCAATAAAAATCATGTTTGGAATGTGTAATCTTGTACTCATTGGATAGCTGATTAAATAAGCTTTCTTCTAACAGTAGCAAACTTGAGGCATTCAGACCTTAATGTATATCAGCTTATCTAACCTAAATTCTTTCTATATTGTATATTTAAAGTGAATTAAATAAAACATTTTGAAAAATACATCTCTCAACATATGAATAAACTGAACAGACGTGTATCAGGTTGTGGTGGTCAGTATTCCTACACTTCGTATCATACTACCATCACCTAACACTGACACACGCCCGTGTCTTTGATTCAATGCATACTGTTAGCTTGAAAAAATTAACTTGATCAATAGATTGACTCAGGCTGAGTCAAGGGTTTCTACTTTTACGACTTCCTGAGCTTATAAGAGCGACATTGCTCACAGACACCTATCCAAACCCTTCCCTGGCAGAATCAGGCAGGTCATAAGCAAGTTACTGAATTTTCAAGACTATGATGGGCATAACTTAGTAGAAAGATCTTACCATTTGGACAAGCGCAGAAGGATAGGTGGTGACATCGTCTTCCAGAAGAATCCTCTTTGTTGCTGCAGTCTGAAGGCTGTTATCCCTGTACTGTTTTGACTCATCTATAATAGAGCTTGAAGAACTTTCATCACCTTTCAAGGGCGAGATGAAGTTTAACGACTTCTTTGCAGTTGCATGGCTTGACGTCCTAGTCTTGGTGTTTATCTTGTCATCAGAATTGGGCACTTGTCTCCTTGGAGGTGTTGGCTGCACTGGTGTTTCTAACATCAATTGATGTGAAACGGAAACATCCTTCACAGGAGAGTTTGCACAAGCACCTGAATTTATGAAGCTTTGGGAACTGAAGATCAGTTCAGCAGGGGACTCAATGCTGGTGGATTTGGAAACTAAAGAAGAAGATTCTTTTTGCTGCGGGCATTTGATATCTTGCTTAGTTTCAACACCAGAGTTTACAGGTAAGAGAAGGACTGGGGATGCTAAGAGTCGAGTCTTTTCGGTTTCTGGAACAATAATCTTTTGAGAAAAGCGTCTGCTGAAAGATGGAGATAAATGGGATGAGTTTGATAAAGGCTCACGCTCAATGGAAGTTGGATGAGATTTTATGGATGATCTGACAAGCAACGGCTCTGGAAGAACAGCCTGATTTCTTTGGCTAAATGGCTCCGGTAACGTGGCCTCTGGGATGTCACAGCCCTATTCCCCAAAACACATAAACATGATTTCAGTCCATTTTAATTTTCTTAAAAGAGCAAGGGGAATTTCCATGAAGGTAAATTTATGGTCTAAGTACTATAGATTGTTAATTACAGTGTTCACGCCGATATAAGGACACTTGGCATACATGCAGAGCATTGAGGCCCACCATTTTATAGACCACATCTACCATGAGATACCCTAGATCAAGAGTGAACCTGATCAGATCATAGATTTTAACCATCAGATCTAACATGGCCTTTTTGGATGTCCATTGTTTAACCAACTTTTGGAAGACAATCCAAAAAAAAATTTGCATAAAGATCGGATGGTATTATCCAATTGGTGTGATTACTTACCCAGGAAATCTCCTAGATGGGACCCATTTGTGGGTCTCATCCTGCCATCCACCTGCATGCACAGCAAGAATACTGATATTCTGTGTTTATTGACTCTAATTACCAACTATAAACTTACCATTAGCCAAATAAAGCTCAATTTGAAGCCAAAGATTAAAAATTTGCAAACATACAAGAAATCCTCCTTGAAGCCTAAGGGCCAAATAGAGACATCCAAAACCAAAATTCAGTTGTTCTATCTTTCAATTTGTACCAACTGCATTCTGGATCACATGCATTCGAACAGCCCCACTATGCGCCTTGTAATTCACACTATCTGCAAAATGACCTCAATGCAGTATTGAGGCAAATTTAGCAAGTAGATATTTTTTGTCTTATCATTGTTTTTTCAGGCAATAGGAATCCCTCGAGTGGGATGAACACATGTGAAGCCTAGGAGATAATTTATTTATTATACCATAAGAAGAAGGTTTTGTATGTACATATATTTTTTAGTTTTTCTAATGTGTGACATTAAACATTGATTTTATATGTCTAACCTAAGAGAACACTCGAACACCTTAATGCCTAGGTGCACCCAGGCGACTGCTTCTGTACTAGTCTACTAGAGCTTGCCTAATCCCTGTTTTAGGCATTAGGTATCCCAGCTAAGTGAAGCTTTGACTGCACTATATTTTAACCTTAGTTCGTTTACGGAATCTAGTCAGTGCTGATTCCATAGGGGCCCTAACATTTCAAGAAAGCACTTAGATAGAACAATATTACGAAGAAAGAGCAATACCTCAGGATGGCTGTTGAAGAAATTTAAGAGCCTTGCATGGAAAACTTGGCGTAGAGCCATAAATGCAGATTGTTCCGGATTAGCTTCTACGGCATCCAATAGTAGAGTAACTTTCATGTCTGACTCCATGCACAAGGTTTTCTCGTCGTGTGTGAGGATCTTCTCAATCTGAATGGCTTCTGGAAGTATGTATTTTATTTGTGCGAGATGGTTATATGACAACTTCCTGAAAGAACAAAGAGTTTACTTTCAATACTAAAAGGAAGGTATTGTTCAAAAAACTGAAGTTAAATGGGATCCTTAGGCAATGTGCAATACATCTCACCACCAAATGCACGCCGGAGAGAGAGAGAGAGAGAGAGATCCAATGTCCTTAATGAATCCCACCCACAGATGTCTGATAACATTCAATGGTGGGCAAGATCTTGAAAGTATTACAGCCCAAAAATCTAACTGACCAAAAGATCTTAACATTTTAAAATATATCTGAAACTAGCCAACCAAAAAATATAAAGAGGTTGGACAAATGAACACATCCAAGGAAATCTAGAGTAGTCCAATCGATTGAGATGGTTTGGGCATGTATAACAAAGACCAATGACAGCACCAGTGTGAAGGATCTCTTTGGTGCAGCTTGAAGGCTCAAAAAGGGCAAGAGGAAGGACGAAAATGACATGCGATCTAAAGACGTGTCTCAACTCTGAATAAAAGATACAGCTCTCAATAGAATGGCATGTGGAAGTCAATTAGTGGAATGTGCCCCATCCAAGAGGTGGCCCCCTGATCAACAGTATACATCAACAAGTCAGTGGCCTCTGTGTGTGTGTTGTGTGTTGTGTGTGTGTGTGGGTGGGGGGGGGAACCTTTAGGGTATGTGTGGAGAGAGAGAGTAGCGTTGAATGAAATTACAACAATGACCTTTAGGTGTAATTGCTTAACAGTAAAACTGGAAACAAAAACTTGAAGTAATGAATGCACATAAAAAACAAACCATGAAACAGAAACAACAAGTAAAGATTATTATCCCAACTCAATAAATTCACCTACAATCTATCGGTTACCTTTTGGTCAGTACTTCCACCTGAGTGCAAATATTTTGGAAAGTAGGCAACTTCTTACGCAAACTGAGCAACCTAACAGAACTCCCTATACGATCAAAGAACTCAGCTATTGTCTTGTATCTGGAGGAGAATACCCATTGTTAGTTTGAAGTCCTAGATGATCTTAAATAGAAATCAAGGAACTATACCCACTTGTCAGGAAGTTCGACTGCTGCACCTTCGGTGATGCCATCTTCATTCTGAAAATCCTTCGAAAGTTGTTTGACTACCTTTACAGGTAAGGCAATTCCTTTCTTCTTACTCCTTGAAGGCTGGATTGTCCTCTCCGGAGTCGGAGATGCAAGGTTACTCACTGAATCTTGGTCTTCAACAATATCCATGCTTTGGACAAGGGCAGCAAATGAAGCACTTGATTTCTTCATTGCAGGAGGAATACTTCCACTCGTGAAATCCGGTATACTTTCCTCACATCTTTCTTGTTCCATGCTTTGTGGTGATAACAGGGTAACAGACTGGAATTGAAAACAAACATTATTACGGTCAAAATATTTTTAAAGAATTAGAAAGGACAGTAACAATGATTACAAAATGCCTAAAACTGGAAATAGAGTAAAACCGTTGTTTTTAAGAACTGAGCAGCGAAAGCATAGCTTAATATGGTTTAACTACCATGTTCCAAGGCAAGGCTTTATAGTTTGGCTTGTTATTCATAATCATCTCCAAACCCAAGAAAGGTTGGCAAAGCATCAAGTAATATCTAGCTCTTCCTGTATTCTTTGCAGGAAAGATTATGAGAACATCAATCATTTGTTCTTTGCTTGCGATTATTCCAAACAGGTTTGGGGCTATATTCTTATGTTATGTGGATTCAATAGAAGTTGTAGAGAAAGGGCTTCATAAATTCAAGGGTTCGTATTTAATGGCGGTTGTTAGGAAGGTGGCCTTATCTGCTACTGTTTACCACATCTGGGTAGCGGAGGTCGCAGGAAAGGGAGAAAAGATGGTGGTGGATAATGAGTAACAAAATCATATCGTGGAATGTGAGAGGTTTAGAGAGCCGTGGTTAAGAGTGCTATAAGTAGATGGGATGCTAAAGTGGTGACTCTCCAAGAAACTAAACTAGAGAAAATGGAAGTTCGGGACATTAAAGAGTTGTGCAATTTCAGAGAGACAGAGACGTTGAGTGGCACGATCTTCTGGCAGACGGATCGTCTGGCGGTATTGTTATTTTCTGGGACAAAAATTTTTTGGATGTCAGCGATGTGGTGGTGGGAGCATTTTCAGTGTCGATTTTGTGCAAGTGTGTAGGAGAGCAGTTTCAATGGCTATTATCTGGAGCGTATGGGCCTACTGAGAAGAGATTTCGAAATCAATTTTGGGAAGAGTTGGATGACGTGGCATAACTTTTGGGGGGTTACCATGGTGCATAGGTGGGGATTTCAATGTGATCAGACATCCTCATGAGAAGAATTGAGGTGATAGGAAGACTAGCAGTATGAGGGAGTTTGATGCTTTTATTGATCGAAATTTTCTTTTGGATCTTCCGATGGGGGGAGCATTTTCCGGGTTTAAATCAGATGGCTATTCCAAGAGCGGCATCAGATCATGTGCCTCTTTTTGTTAGATGGAGGTGGAATACGCAATCGTCCTTCTCCATTCAGGTTCGAGAATATGTGGCTGCAATGTCCTAAGTTTAAAGAAAAGGTGAATGAATAGTGGAACGGGTTTGTTTTTCATGGAAAAGCATGGGGGTCTTTAGGATGAAGCTAATGGCTCTGAAAATCATGATTAAACTGTGGAATAAAGAAGAATTCTGCAGAATTGATTAGAAGAAGGGTTCCATTCTCGATGAGATTGCTTTGTTGGACAAAGAGAAGGAGCATCCATTGTCTACAGATGATCGATGCAAGAGAGTCAACCTGAAAGCGGCATACTCTCATGCAGTATACCTGGAAGAGATTAGTTGGAAACAGAAATCAAGGATAAGATGGTTGAAAGAAGGGAATAACAACACAAAAAAAATTCACAGAATGGCTAATGTTCATAGGAGAGGAAACTTCCTATCTAGACTTCATATAGGGGTGTGCTTTTAGAGGACGAGGAGAGTATCAAGAAAGGAGTTGTGTGGATTTCTATTCTGAGTTATATTCAGAACCGGAGAGTTTTAGACCTGGATTGGATGGGCATCATTTTGACCGCAATTGTTCAGAGGATAGAGACTGAGCGGAGAGAGCATTTTAGGAGGAGGAAATTTGTAGTGCTATATCGGAGTTCGTAAGGGATAAGGCTCCAGGACCTGATGGTTTCACCCTTGAATTCTTCAAGCAGTGTTGGGAGGTGGTGGAGATGGATCTTATGAAGGTGGTGGCAGAGTTCCAAGAGAAAGAGTTTCTAGATTACTCGTCGAATAGCACCTTTACGGTCTTGATTCCAAAGGCTCAAGGGGTGGACGATATATCTGGGTTGAGACCTATTAATCTTGTGGGTAGTGCGTATAGGATTTTGGCCAAGATTCTTGCGTCTAGGATTTGCAGAGTTCTAGGTGTTGTTATCTCGCCCTGTCAGGGTGCTTTTGTGAGAGGAAGACAGATTATGGATGGTGTTCTGTTAGCTAATGAGTATATTGATTCCGGAGTAAAGGCAGGGATCACTGGGATTATATGCAAGATTGACATGGAAAAGGCGTATGATTGAGTTAGTTGGAGGTGTTGGGATTACTTGCTCGGCAAAATGGGTTTTGGTATGAAGTGGATTTGGAAGTGTATATCATCAACATCCTTTTCCATTTTAGTTAACGGTGCACCGACAGGATAATTTTTGAGTTCTAGGGGGGTAGACAAGAGAATCCACTATCGCCTTATTTGTTCATAGTGGTAGCAGAAGCTTTAAGGAGGATGGTTTCCAAAGTAGTGGAAGTGGGGGAGTTGGCTAGTTTTGAGGTGCCTCCTTCTGTTTCGCCGATATCATATCTTCAATTTGCGGATGATACTCCCATTTTCCTAAGATCCGACCCGACTCAGGTGGGATTTCTAAAAGGTTTGTTGATCTGTTTTGAGGCTTTTTTTGGTTTACAGATTAATATGGGGAAGAGTAAGATCTTTGGAGTGAGTGAAATGGAGAATTTGCCTGTTCTGGCTTCTATGTTAGGGTGCGGATTGGATTCTTTACCGACTCGGTATCTGAGTCTACCTTTGGGCGCGAGCTACAGATCGAAGTCCTTGTGGGATCCTATTTATGAGAGATTTCAGAGTCGTTTGGCCTTGTGGAGACTAAATACCTATCTAAAGGGGGCAAATTAGTTCTGATTAAGCATTGTTTCTTTAGTTTACCCATTTATTACATGTCCTTAATTGCAACCCCGAGTAGCGCGGCTAAGGGGTTGGAAAAGATTATGAGGGATTTCTTGTGGCACGACAGGGAGAATAAAGGAAAGTTTTAGCTTGTTGACTGGGGGTGTGAGCAGTTCTAAGTCTCTAGGTGGATTAAGGATCAGGAAGATTTTTGTTATAAACGAGGCTTTGCTGGGGAAATGGCTTTGGAGTTCGAAGAGGAGGATACGAGTTTATGGAGGAAAGGAATAGAGGGGAAGTACGGGGTGTTGGAATTCGGCTGGGATGGGAGACCAGTAGTGGCGACTTATGGGTATAGCGTTTGGAGGGGAATAATGAAGGTAGCTTCAAAATTCTCTCGTAGAGTAAAGTTCAAGGTAGGCATCAACGACAGGGTTAGATTCTAGGAAGAAAAATGGTGTGGAAATGTGCCACTAATGGATGAATTGCCGAATCTGTTTATGATATCTGACAGGAAGAATTGTTCCATTCAGTCATGCTCTGTTCCGAAGAGGGACGAGGGGGGTTGGAGTTTCGAATTCAAGAGAAGCCTCAACGATTGGGAGATAGATGATATGTCCCATTTACTGTCTCATTTGCAGGGTTGTGGTATTAGTTCCCCAGAACCGGATAGGCGTATATGGAGGTAGACAAGGAATATTTGTTTCTCAATTAGCTCTTTCTACGAGTCACTTTCTACATCAAATAGAGAATCATATCATGTCTATTTCGTGTGGGGATCTAAAGTGCCATCAAAGATCGCTTTTTTCATGTGGACAGCATCATTAGATAAGATCCTAACGGTGGATCATATGATTGCTAGGAGGGTCATCATTGTTGATTATTGCTCGATGTGCAAGCAGAGTGGAGAATCGGTTAACCATCTCCTAATTCACTGCGAAGTGGTTTGCGAAGTTTGGTCAACCTTTTTATCGGATTTCAAGATGAGTTGGGTATTCCTCAAACAACGTTTGATCTAATTTCCAGTTGGCGTACTGCAGCATTATCTTCTAGAGCAAAGGTGTTATGGCAGGTACTGCCTTTTGCCATTTGTTGGGGCATCTGGAAAGAGAGGAATCTCGAAGTGTTCGAGGGGAGGGAGGAAGATCTGCATAGCATCATTCTTAACATCAAGGGATTGCTATTTTTTTGGTCGAAAATCTTTGTTGAGTATCGAGGTTTGTTCTTCAAAGACTGTCTTTCGTTGGGATCTTTTGTGCTCAAGAGAGGGGACTTAATGTACGACCGGATGTAGTTTGTTTTTGTTTTCTTCTTTGAGGATGTTTTGATTAGATGGTTGATCGACCTCTAAGCATCCTAATGGTAACCTATCGGCTTTTCGGCTATGTGGCCCTTTATAAAATTTTATACTTATCAAAAAAAAATAGCCTCATGTTCTGTGAGGAAAACAATGAGGTCAATTATTCACTCACTTTCCTTGCTTCAAAGGTGGTCATCTATTCATGTGTTCAGAGAAAAATTTTCTTGCTTCTTTTTGTAATACTCCTAATGATTTGATTTTCTTGTATCCTTCAGATATTCCTGGTGATCTCTCTAGATTCCTTTCCGAAGATGCTAGAGGTCGTACATATTACAGATTGTAATTGTGTTGTTATTACTAAGGTCAGGTAGGGGTCCACCTAACCCCAGCTTACTTACCAAAAAAAAATGGTTGGGCCATGAAAGAAGCAACTGTAACCCCCCTTGTGAAAAAGATATAGCAGCTAGAAGAAGAGGATAAATTATAGTGGTGTAAGAAAGACTATGATGGAAATTACAGCATATAAAATAAAAAGACAATAATTAGAAAAGACTTAAAAATAAATAAAACTAGAAACATTCATTGCTTTCAACAACCAGCAAACAAAATCAAGATAAAATAGAACCATAACTAACACCCTAAAAAATAGTAACCATAAATAAGTAGAAATGAACAACAGACCTTAAATAAATATAATGGAAGTAGCAAAATACATCTTCTAAGTTTTTTTCCGGTAAAAAAAACTAACCGTAAAAATGTATGCTTTTCATTAAGCTTTGGTGCAGAGTGTGATAAAGCTTACTTCAAAGCATGGTTTTTACAACGGGAAACATAATAACAGCCGTGGGTCATTTTCCACTTTATATTTAAGACCTTTGCAACATCTTAATATTATTTCACTATTTTTTTTTCCAAAATAAACTAAATGATACATCAGATTTAATAATAAAAATATCGGAAAAAAGTTAGTAAAAGCTAGAAAAAAAAAAGTATCCACCATCGTAAATTCGTAATGGCTGTTATAATAATGGTGAATATCAAGGTCCACAAAAGATATTTTTAATTTGATCAGTTCGAAGAAATTAAAACTCATTCCAATTACCAATTGGACTCGCTTAATCATAATTTTCACGTCAAGCAAACAGATTTTAAACGGCCTAAATACAGATAATGTAGAACATTGGGAAAAAAAAAAAAGGAACCGATTAAATGTTGTGAACAATTACAATAAAAAGAGAACCTGGATCGTTGCAGAAACAGAGATGCCTTTGTCTGCTCTTCCAAGAATCTGAAAACCCTAGATTTTGGGGAAGGAAAAAAGAGTGGATGTTACACTAAAGACACACAAATGCAGCTGAGCGGTAAGTGCCCGAGGACCTGGAGGGAAAACGGTCTTTAAAAACGTTTAAAAGACTTTAATACCCCTCTTCGTGCCTACTTTTTAACGAAATAATTAAAGTACGAGCAAGACTTGCCTGACCACCCACAATATAAGCCACGTGGAAATTTATTAGAGGACACTGACCGTATAGATGTTTGGCCAATCCCTAGGTGGACCTACAAACCCAAAATCAACCTGATCAGTGATTTCTAAGCGTTAGTTGAAGTCATTTTCGTTGGTTGATTTTAACCATAGGAATTTGAGCATTATTTACCATTATTTCCGTATAAAGATCCAACAGTTTGAAATCACTAATCAGTCTGATTTTTGGTTTGTAGGTCCACTTACAGATTGGTCAAACATCTATATGGTCAGTGTCCTCTAATAAATTTCCACTGGCTTATATTGTGGGTGGTCAGGTAGCTACCTGACCATTGGTGGTCAAGCAAGTCTTGCTCCTAAAGCACGAGTAAATCTTACCTGACCAGGGACAATATAAGGTACGTGGCAATTTCTTAGAGGACACTGACCGTATAGATGTTTGGCCAATCCCTAAGTGGACCTATAAACCCAAAATTAACCCGATGAATGATTTCTAATCGTTTGTTGTGATTTACATGGGTTGATTTTAATCATAGGAATTTGAGCATTATTTACAATTATTTGAGTACAAGGATCCAAAGGTTTGAAATCACTAATCGGGCTGATTTTTGGTTTGTAGTTCTACTTAGAGATTGGCCAAACATCCATACGGTCAACATCCTCTAAGAGTGTACC
The DNA here is from genome assembly GCA_035048495.1 of Euptelea pleiosperma. Classification (NCBI taxonomy): domain Eukaryota; kingdom Viridiplantae; phylum Streptophyta; class Magnoliopsida; order Ranunculales; family Eupteleaceae; genus Euptelea; species Euptelea pleiosperma. Next base: position 52,639,539 of record CM068543.1, read on the forward strand.
ACGTGGCTCATATTATGGGCGGTCAGGGCTTCCCTGATCATCGGTGGTACAACTGCAACTTGGGTGGGCCTAACCCGAGCCAGACAGGCTCAACCCAACTTTGAGTCGGGTTGGGTTGGATTCTGCAGTACTCGAGCTCAGGTTTGGGCCTAAGCATTAGAACCCCATCAAAACTTGGGATTGAGGCCTTGGACAACCTGACTCAACCCGAATCCGATAATCTTATATATATACACGAATTATTCTCGAATTATTAAAAACCTTGATTTAAATTGTTAAAAAATGTAAAAAAAAATTCATATTTTGAATTATTTTATTTTATTCTTTGCCGAATCTTTAAAATGTATTTTTGAATGACTAATTTTAATTATACTCAAACTTTTCCCATACCATATCTACTGTCGAATGGCGAATTATGATAAATAGATTGGGCCTGGACTTAATTAAGACAAATTTATCTTGGGCCTGGCCCGTTAGAGGTGTAATGAGCAGGACTCACCCAAATTACTTCATTGCTAGATTTAAGCTGCCTACGACTCCAAGAACTAAGGGGGCATTTGAAAACGAGAAGTAAAAGCACCTCTATTTGTAGTAGAAGTTACTAGTTGATTTTTTACCTCCAAAAAAGTCATAGAAATTAAAAGCGGGCGGCCTTCTAATTTTTGAGAAGTAATTTCTCTTAGAAGTTAAAAGCTAAAAAATTTAGCTTCAGTTTTAAGTTAGTTTTTAACTTTTCAAAGGTTAAAATATGAAACACAATCCAAACTATTTTTTTTTTTTACTTTTTGGCTTATAAAAATCAATAAGTTACTTATTTTTGTGTTGCCAAATGCCCCCTAAGTCGAGCTTAAAAGAAGCGTAATAGAAGAGGGTGTGAATCGTGTGATACGTAGGCGATGAATGGGGTGGGTAGGACCCAATATTTAACCTAATCTGATGCCATATTTTGTGGGTTTGGATCCTTAAATAGGATTTGAATAAAATAAAATAAAAAAATTGTCGAATACAGAACCAAGTAGTCTGACCCAAGTCGCATCCAGGCTAGATCAGATCATGTTTTTAGGTTCGATCTGATTGGAACCTTAGCATAAGCCACTATTTTGCGGCGGATCTGACTTGTTGTTAATACACTGCCAAATCTATTAAAACCATGTTAATGAGTCATGGGTCCTAACCGACCCCGTTTCAATCCATTTTTGGATAATTGTATATCCATGTATGGGTTCGGATCTAAATCTAGGGTTATGGATCTGAGTCAGATATGGGCCTTTTCATGCCCAACCCATAAGATGCTCGCATTACCCAAAAAATGAAGAAGGTATTTTAGTAACACCACCCTGAAATTTGAAAGTAATTAGTAATACCCTCTTATATTTTCAAACTTTAGGACTACACCCCTTGACCTAGTTTACGATGGTTGACTTAAGTTAAAACGGACTTGAATCACACTCCGTTAGCATTGTACTTACAATATTATGGTCCATCTAGCCATGGTTTAAAAAACGGCCATTATAACGGATTCAGACCTCACCCGTTACGTTATGTACCGTTAAAATGCCCAAAAAATAACGGCCATTATTTTCCGTTACTTTCCGTTATAATGAAAATAGCGACCATTATTTTATGGAAAAAAATGGCAATTATTTTCGTTTTTTTCTGTTATATTCCGTTCTTGAAATTCAAAATTTGAATTTCAGCGCCACTTTTTCCGCTATTTCCCATTATTTTCCATTTTTGCCCCTGAGCATTTTTTCCGTTATAACAAAAAACGGTAATGCCCCCAGTCCGTTATAACGGCCCCCTTTAAACCTTGCATCTAGCTACGTCCATGACCAGCCCGGTTATCCCTAGTCCATTTTTGGTCACTTGTGCAAGTGACCCATCTCTTAAATTGTACACTTGACACGTACCCTTAAAAACATGACAAGACTGTTTTCTGAAAAATATCAAATTTCAAAGTTTAAAACAGGGGTGTACACTTGACACGTACCCTTAAAAAATGACAAGACTTTTCTAAAAAAAGTATCAAAATTTAAAAGTTAAAAACAGGGGTGTAATCAAAGCTAGTTGTCACAAGTGTTAGTGATTTGAGATGGGTCACTTGCACAAGTGGCAAAAAATGGACTAGATCAGCCCGACCAACCCATGAACTTGCAGGAGACTTTTTTTTTTTTTTGGACTAAAATTATAGGAGACTTTTTTGTATAGACAAAAATTTTCCTTTTTAAGTTTAGAACAACAAGGAGAGTCCAATCCAACCACCAATTCATGGTTGCAAGATAGGATCCATGTCGGGTCGGGCCTTGCAACGCAATTAATAAGGAGGAAAACTTTGCTCTCCATAAATACCCCATTTTACCCGGGTTGGAAAAAAAAAACCATATGTTCTCGTGTTCCATGGAGTCGGGGCACTTTACAGAGTTGACACCATTTTGCTCTCTCACTTTAAGATCAAACTCTATCTTCTAGGCATTAGAGAACTCCACGTGGTAACTCTTTTTGACACAATGACCCATGAATGTTTAGCCCACCACATCACAATGATCAATTAACACCATTCACACCCAACCAATTAGATAGCTGGTGTGTACCCTTTTCTTGTCAAAGGTCATGGGTTCAAACCTACATAGACTGGTTTCCTCCATACTTTGGCGGTTGTATTGTTTTAAAAATTGACCTTTCACAAACCAGCAAAAATAGAAAGAGCCGAAAAAAAAAAAAAAAACCAATTATATAGACACAACTAATTTATGTGGCTAGGTGGGTGCATGTGCTTACGTTCAGAGTGAGAAGAACCAAGGTTTAAAGGAGGCTGTTCTAACGGTTTAACGGACTGGGGGCGTTACCGTTAAAACGGATTGAAACTGGCAGGGGCAAAAATGGAAAATTTTTGGAAACAACGGAATTTAATGGAAAAAGTAGCACTAAAATTCAAAAAAAAAACAGAATTTAACAGAAATCAGCGGATTTAACGGCCGTTTTTTTTACAAAATTTTTCAGATTTTAACGGTCGTTAAATTAAAAGCGTCAAAACATGTTTAAACGGTTTTAACAGAAACGGGCTTGGGGCGTTACCGTATAAACAACCGTTTTTAAAACCACGAGAAGAACCTTTTCACAATCTCAAAAGAAATAGAGTTATAATAATTTCTCTCATTCTCTTAATGTACAAATACAACCCTAAGGTCGCTTTATAGATACATATATTCTCTGGTACAAAGAAATATCCAATGTACACTAGTACAAACTTTAGAAGTCCATCTGCTACCTACTACAACTTGTAGTCGCATATTTACAGGTCCAAGGAACCGTATGAACTACATTGGCGAAAGAAAATTCTATTGAAAATTGAGTTTTATGGTATGAGTCAATAAATTAGACGTCAAAACCAGATTTTCCGGCACTATGGAGTGGTTTCTAAGCCTATTATACGTAAAATATTATATATGTACTACTTTAAAGCGAAAACCGGGGTTGGGGTTGGAGCACGCCCCCCTCACACAGGCTTCACAAGACACTCACGTGCAGCGCACGTGCCACCCCTAGTTAAGTGTAATACTAATATGCAACGCACGTGCAAGCCCTGGTCAACTTAATAATATTAACATGATAACCATTCAATTTACTAATCATTTTGGCCTGTATTTGGTTACTGTGTGTGTATCATCGTAGCATTGTATGTCCACTCTTCTAGGGGGCTTTTGGCTGACGTGTTTTTTTTATTGAGAATGAGGGCATGTTCGGTAGGCTACTGTGACGGGAAAATATAATATTTGTGCGCTCTAATATTCACCTGGGCGTGTTTGGCACGCATTTGCCTGTACCGAATATTTAGCTGGGCCCACAAATTTGTCCGCCGTGGTGGGAAAACATTTGATCACCTCCCCTGGAATAAATATTTTCACACCAAATAAGCCTTTGTGGGAAAATTTTATTTCTAGCAGGAAAATTACTATTTTCAATAAAAATAAGGTTTTTAATATATAAAAATGAGTTTTTTTAATCTTGTGACCTAAGATGTGGGTCCCACACTCATCTAACTATTTGACTTACTTTGATATGTGGGACCCACACAAATTGAAAGAAAATGAAGTGATTAGTTAGCTAATACGTGTACCAAACGTTGTTAAATACTGATATGCACATACATTTAACCAGTATAATGTCTGGCAAAATATTCGCAATTAGAACTCTTTTTCTCACGTCCATTTAAATAAGCCTCAATTAAAGTTTGTGCCTTAGGCATCAACGTCTATTGAGACGGCCCTGGCAGGGTCTCACATTTTCTCGAGCAAGGCAGCCCAAGATAGAATTGGAAATTAATTGGAATAGGCCAACCTGGATTGGGTTCATTGACGGCGACCACCGATTCGGTCAGCCGTGAGTGAAACCGCTGATAAGCTTTCATTTTGGATTTAGTCTATCCAAGATAGAGCTATCCCCGAACACAAAAACCATGGAGCCACTTGGAAGCAGATCCGTAGCTCGATCAATCTTATAACACCATAGATTGGTAACAAATGGCACAACCCTGGTTCTTATGAAGACCGGCCACAAGAAAGAATGCGCCTCAAAAAGGCCCCCAACTTGGAAAGACTCTTGTGAGTCCTGTCTCCTGTGGCCGCTGAAGGAACGTTAAACCTAAACGGCAAAATCACGTGGGGTAGGAGAATCCACGTGGCTATTCAAACGTGTCGCATTCACGAGCGAGCTTTTGATTTTGATCTCTTCCGTGATGAGGTTGGAATGACGTCACCCCAACGTATGATTTGTCTAACACGTGGAATGCGGAGGATTGGTGGACGGTGGGTTTGCTGGCTTTACTCGACTACTTGTCCTGGTAGGTCTTTTCTTTTTGAATAAATCCTGTTAGGTCATTAACTCCAAGTTTGTACCCCACAAGTGAAGTACTAACTACTAAACTAGAATTTTATTAGATTTCTACTCCCAATTTAATTCCTTATCTTGGGTCAACGTCCAATCAAACTTGAAATAAATAATAATAAGAAATAAGAAAATAAATATATAAATAATTAAAATATACTTAGAGAAACAAAAATGGCGAAACAAGATTCATGTCGCCGACGCTAATTTCTTTTTTTTATGCGCGCGTGTGTTGATTGAGAGTAAACAACACAAATAATTTATTTATTTATTTATTTAATTTACGATGCAGATAAGACATTGTGAATGATTGAACAAATCCATTATGCCAGGTGTATGGACGGAATTGCTTCATCTCTTAAGGGTCGGACTCCAGGGACCCCCATTGTTGACCCCTACTTTGGTGTACCCACATAGAAGATTAATCAATGGCTGATTTTGGTGAGGATGATCTCTATGGTGACAAAAATTCAAATCATTCTGATATTCATAGACTGGTTTAGAAGGGTTAGAAATTTTAGAATGGGCTGTTTTTTGTAGGGGTGATCTATATGATGAGGAGATCATCCTCACCAAAAATCAGCCATTGATTCATCTTCTATGTGGGTACGCCAAAGTGGGGGTCAAAAATGGGGGTCCCTCGAGTCCGACCCAAATATCAATTAGCCACATTTTTTTAAAAACTTTGGTTCCATATGCAAAATATCCGTAAAGTCAAATTAATGCTTTTTAAAAAAAAAAAAAAACGTGGGCATGTTTACGTCCTTGGTGAGAAGAGCTCTTTCACTATCTCTAAGGGCGTGTTTGATTGCAGAGAAAAAATTTCTAATAAAATATATATGGGAAATGCCTTAAATGGTTGATTGATTGCAACTGAGAACACATATTTCAATCATGTGAGAAAATAAATACGTCTTTTTAGGTGGAAATAAATTCTCACCTACTTGGATGGAAAAGGAATTCTGGGCTTAGTAGGAAAAATTACCTAAATTTAAGTAGCCTGGTAAGGAAAATTATACAGATTTAAAATGGCTATCTAACAAGGGACAGTTGTGTTTTCTCACGGAAAATGCAATTTTCTTGCTTAGCAATCAAACACGGCCTAAAGAATTAATGTTACAATATTTTCCTCTCTCTCAATGTATAAGAGAAACCCTAAGGTCCAGAATATATATAATCTATGGTACAATGAAATACTTAAAGTACCTTCAGTAAAACAACACCATTGGCTCCGATTGCCTTAATGAACGGTAAAATCCTTGCATAATAGTACAGTAAAATCCTTGCATAATAGTACTCCTTGCAAAAATATAAGAGATGTAACGACAACACTAGAGATGGGGTCTGAGACACATGTTATTCATGTTGCTTTTTGAAATATTCTTCTGTCCAAAATCATATGAGATCCAACACCCCGTGTACCAATTTGCAGCCTTAATCATGTGGGGAGCGGTTTCCATGCAGGCAGTACGGACCAAACAAAACAGCCCTGCTCATGTTGTGCCACGTAAGCAAAAAGAACTAAAAGTAACTGCAATTACAAACACAACCGCAACCCAGGTTAGTCGATTACATCAGAGGCACGGTTAATTTTAGCTTTTTTTGCTTACGTGGCACATCATGAGCATGGCCGTTTTGTTTGGTCCGTATGACCCTGGTGCATGGAAGCCGCGCCATAATCTTGCGAAACAGTTTTTTTTTTCCTCGCATGAATGAAAATTTTCTTTCTATGACCTAGCGGATAGAATGCAAGAGTTACTAATTACCAGTGGAAGGCATGTGTGATGCACGTGACTTAAGAAGAAGAGAATATCACGGTTCGAAGTCTCTGCCAATCCCATTCTGGTTCGGGTGATCCGGATCGGGATCTAGGGGGAGCTTCGTTACAACGATAGAGATCAGGAGAACAATCTAAGCGTTTGTTTATGCCTGCAAACATTTTAGGAGATTTGTTCACGTACTTTTTTATTTTTTAAATATGGCAGGCTTCTTGGTCTAGTCCAATGAGGTATTTCTGAAAATTTTAATTTTTTATATTTTTAATACAATTTTTTTTTATGAGTATATATAGTTATACAATTAATTAATCAATCCAACAAAGTTGTTACACATGGCATGATATGCGCTCCAACGTTCCCGACATTTTATCCCTTAATTTATTGGATTAATTTAAATATAACTGCATATATACATTAGATTAAGGCTTACATTTTATTTAGGTTACCAAGAAAAAAAATTTTAAAAAAAATCTTTATAATATTGTAAAATAATTCACAGTACCAAACATATATGAGATTGCACACCGGCGCCACAATTATCCGATAACATTAAGTTTTAATTTGGATAAAGCTAAAATTGTAATATTAAACCACAGAAATGCATTTTAATATGGGTCCGGCTCTCAGCGGACACATATTTTCACACACAATATCACAAAAAAAAAAAAAATCGTCAGGGGCCAATATATAAATTAGAAGTTTTGGAATGGGATGATTTTTGGTGAGGATGGTCTTTATGGTGAGGAGATCACCCTAACAAAAATTCAAATCATTCTGATATTCGTAACATGATTTACAAGTTGAAGAATTATGGACTGTCTATTTTTTATCATTAACTTGAAACCCACATTGATGGTGTTAGAAATTTCAGAATGGGCTGGTTTTTTTGTAGGGGTGATCTATGTGGTGAGGAGATCATCCTCACCAAAAACCAGCCATTGATTTATCTTCCATGTGGGTACACCAAAATTGTGTGTGAAAAATATGTGTCTGCTAAGCCTGACCCTTTTAATATACCCTTGAATTTGCTGGATACGACCTTTATGCATCCTCTTGAAAGTCAGTTCTTGACCAAGCCGGCAGTTAGTGGGAAAGGTCTTTTTTTGGGGGGTCGGTTCCAGTGACCACCATTTTTGACACCCATTTTGGTGTACCCTCGTAGAAGATGAATCAATGGCTGATTTGTTTTGAGGATGATCTCTGTGGTGAGTAGATCACTCCAACAAAAAATCATCCCATTCTAATATTTCTAACCCCGTCAAATGTGGTTTTCAAGTTACAAAATCAACGGTTCATAATTCTTCAACTTCTAAACCAGTCTATGAATATCAGAATGATTTGAATTTTTGTGAGGATGATCTCCTCACCATAGAGTTTATCCTCACCAAAAATCAGCCATTGATTCATCTTCTATGTGGGTACACCAAAATGGGGGTCAAAAATGGCAGTCACTGGAATCTGAACTTTTTTTATTTAACCTCATAAGGGTCTGTTTGGGAAGCTCATGCTTTCCAGGCTTCTAGTGGCTAGTAATTAGCCTAGTCTCTTAGCCATTTTAGTGATGGAAGAACAGGTTTGATGTTTCAATTTCTTTTGAAAAATTCAACTCTGAACTTACTTTTAAAGCAAAATCTTGACAGATGCTACAAAAAGTGGGCCCACATGGCTACCAAACACAAGCCAGAACGACTGGACCTGGATTGACTTTGGCTGGCCCCAATTTTTAGGTAAACTGAGCCCTCCCACTATGGCATTTGTGTACAAATAATGGTTTAAAAACTGAACCCTCCCACTCTCGATTTCAGAACAATCTCTCTTTTTGGGGTGTACCCTGACCAGAGTCTGCCCCGACAGAAAATGGGGTGTGCGAATATGCACTCTCGATTTTTTTAATTTTTTTTAAAATTATGTGCTTGACAAACAATGCCAAAAATTCATGATGGGTGTACTGTCAGGTTCCACATCCCGTCACCATCCGATGAGGATTGAGTGGTGATGAAGACTCGCAAAGCGACCGGATCTTTCGTCCTTCACGAAATATATTTAAAAATCTTACCCACTATTTAAAAAAGAAGAGTATCCAAGCCATAATTAGTTTACTTATAATATGAGCTAATCATGTTAACTCACCTTAATGAATGCAAAACGACAATAACCTAAATACTAGTTATTTAAATCAATCCCAATTATGGTTATTTTTTAGGGAGAACATATTTGCACACCCCATTTCCTGTCAGGACGGACTCCTGGTCAGAGCACACCCCAAAATAGTGATCTCTCTAAAATTTGGCTGACTGGCGACAATCACTGACCGCCCAACATACGAGCCACGTGGCACTTTTTTAGAGGACACTTACTGCATGGTTGTTTGGCCAATCCCTAGGTGGTTGTATAAACCAAAAAATCAACCTGATCAGTGATTTCTAAGTGTTGGATTGGAGTCATTTTCATGGGTTGGTTTTAAGCTTGGGAATTTGAGCACTATTGACCAGTATTTGGGGTACAAGATCGAAAGGTTTGAAATCATTGATCAGACTAATTTTTGGTTTGTAGGTCCACCTAGGGATTGGCCAAACATCCATACAGTTAGTGTCCTCTGAAAATGTGCTTATAGGCCGTCAGTGACCGTCGTCTATCTGCCAAGTTTTACTTATTCTAGAGATCTCTCTTTTGGGGTGTGCCCAGACCAGGAATCCGCTCCCACAAGAAATGGGGTGTGCAAAAATAGCAATCTCTCTAAAATTTGGCTGACCGGCAACAATCACTGACTGCCCACAATATGAGCCACGTGGCACATTTTAGAGGACACTCACCGTATGGATGTTAATTTGGCCAATCCCTAGGTGGTCATACAAACCAAAAATCAACCTGGTTAGTCATTTCTAAGTGCTGGATTGGAGCCATTTTCATGGGTTGATTTTAACCGGGGGAATTTGAGCATTATCGACCATTATTTGGGGTACAAGATCCTGGATTGGCCAAACATCCATACGGTCAGTGTCCTCTAAAAATGAGCTCATATTGTGGGTGGTCAGTGACCGACAGTCTGCCAAGTTTTACTCATTTTAGAGAAATCTCTCTTTTTGGGGTGTGCCCCGAAAAGGAGTCCGCTCCAACAGGAAATGGGGTGTGCAAATACGCGCTCCTGAGCTGGTCAGGGATTGGTATATCAGTACATCGATGTATAGGTGGCAGTCCCTGAATGCACAGTTAGATCAAATTGGTCAGGGCCAGCACTACCTTAAGGCCATTAAGACGATCGCCTAAGGTCCCTTGGTGAGAGAAGGCCCCCAGCCAAGGTCCCACCAACCACATGGATTTTTAGCCCACCCCTTATCGGATATACAAATTAAAAACAACCTGATTGATTATCTCTAACCATAGATTTTAGTACTTTCTAGCCATTGCATTTAAGCATGGTTTTTTTTTTTGGTAGTAGATTCGATGGCTAGAAAATCAAGCCGACTTTTAGTGTGTTTTTAGCATTTTCGCCTTAGGCCTCAAATTGCATCGAGACGGCCCTGGACCGTGGCCGTCTCGCTGAGATATGGACTACATCATTTTCTTTTAATAAAATCCACGTGCTTGGAAATCGTTTTGTTTTTTTCGATAAGTACTTGCTTTGGAGGCTTATGTTAGCGTTTCTTAGATTATTTTGTTGTGTCGGCTTAAAAGCCCCCACATAAAATTAAACCCTCATGATTTTTCAGTCGGTAGAAAATTACATTATTATACATACTTTTTTGTATCTAAATCATCCATTAATATGTTATAATAGTTACTTAATGTTCGACCATTATAACGGGTCACATCTGTAGTAACCTCGATAACGACCGTTGTAATACTAAGCTTGTTTTCAAAATAACGTAACGGGGTTGGGGCATTACTGTTACAATGGTCATTATCTTCGTTATAACGGCTTTTTTTCATGATTTAAAAATAAAAAATAAATGTATTTAGAAGCATTTTAATTAAAAAAATCTTGTTATGTTTTAAAGAATGATTTAATCCTTTCGTAAACCTTTTAGCAACCGACCGGAAGGTGGCCGTTTTGCTCAGATGGAATTGAACCCGATTGCCTCGAGAAATATATATTTTTAACTATGAGCAAAAAGGAATAGAAGAAACACTAGGTGGTCCTATACCATCATGCGATAGTATACCTTTATATTACACAAATGATGCATATTCTTATCAACCTGAACTTTTCAATCAATAGACCTCATATAAGATACCCAGGCCGGCTCTACTTTAAGGCCATTAAGGCGGTCACCTAAGGCCCCTTGGTGAGAGAAGGCCACCCCCAAACCAGGTCCCACTAACCACATAGATTTTTAGCCCATCCCTTATTGGATGTACAAACTAAAAATCAATCTGATTGATTATCTCTAGCCATAGATTTGGGTACTTTTGAAGATATGATTCTAATTGTTGGATTCAAGCATGCTTTTTGGGAAGTAAATCCAATGGCTAAAAATCACCAATCAAGCTGAGTTTTAGTGTGTTTATCACCAGTAGGTGTGCTGAACATCTACGCTGTCATGGGGCCCAAAAAATGATCTATATATGTAGGGCCAAGAGAATCCTCTACATCTAATTTTTTTCCGTAGTTTTTTATTATCAATAGTAATTTTTATATAAATATTTCCAATAATATAGAATTAAAATTTTTTATTAATATCATATATATTAATATACTAAATATAAAAAAGCCTTATATAGAATTTTCGCCTTAGGCCTCAACTTGTATGAAGACCTCCCTAAAGATACCTATTTGATAAAAAATTGGTTTGATCCGGTCCGTTTAACCATATGATAAGTACGAAGATTTTATACACACGGCCTGTTTTTTTTGCCGTACATAAACAAAACAATTGATCATATGGTTAGGAATCAAGATCATACATAAACAGTACAATTGATCATAAGGTTAGAAATTAAGATCATCCAAAGAAGCTAAATTTCAATCTAGAAACATTCCCTATTAGTAAGGTGCCAGCCTGTTCAATTGGTTAAGTTTGTGGTGATGATACCATAGACCTGGGTTCAAAACCCGCCTTCACCCCGAGTTACTGATCTCTACAAAACAGGCTTACCTTGCAAAAATAAAATAAAAAAACATTCTTTGGTGGGATTGGAACCACAAACTCCTGCTAGGGGAAGCACCCGGCGGAGTGAGTCGTGTTATCGGGCCATGAAATCCGAGAATCCAACTGCGGTTGATAGCGCTGAGCTGGCTCACGTTTTGCAGCGCTATCAACCACCGTTGGTTTCTCGAAATACACGCTGAAAACATGACTCCGAGGGCGCAGAAAAAGGTGGGCTCCTCAGCCTGACCCAAAAAAGGAAAGTGCCTGCCCACCCTTTGTGCTGGCACTTTCCATATAAGGGTGCTTTGATAATTTAAATGCAATCGGTTCAAGGTGTTTTGAAATTTGAATTACTTAAAAAAAAAAGCCTTTTCTCAGACGCTTAAGGTTTGATTTTTCAACTTGCCCAAGTAATAAGTCTTGCATTCCAAGGTTTAAAGGGGACCGTTATAACGGTATAACGGACTGGGGGCGATAACGCTCAGGGGCAAAAACGGAAAAAACATGGGAAAATAACAAAAAATAATGGAAATAACGGAAAATAATGGAAAATACGGAAAATACGAAAAAAATGGTGCTGAAATTCAAATTTTGAATTTCATAATTGAAAAATAAGGGAATATAACGGAAAAAATTGAAAATAACCGCCGTTTTTTTTTTTTCACAAAATTTTCTAGAAAATAACGGTCGTTATTTTCTGGGCGTTTTAACGGTCCATAATGTAACGGGGTAGGTCAGAATCCATTATAACAGCCATTTTTTAAACCTTGTTGCATTCTACTTTACATAATAATAAATATATGCGTCAGGCTCTAGTTACCGCCCTATAATGACAGGCTCCGGGCATATAACACAATGAGCCACGTGCCACATTCTTAGAGGACTCTGGCCTTATGGATGTTTGGCCAATCCCTAAGTAGACCTACAAATCAAAAATCTAGCCTCTGACCGAATGGGAGGAGAAAATCTAGCCTGAGGCCAATTTATCATGGGGCGCTGTGGGGAGCATAAAAATGAGCTATTTGGCACACTATTTTGTGCCCATAATGATATGTTTTTCCCTTGATAGACCTTTACTTAAATGCAATGTAAAAATTATCCCATGAAAAATGTTTGAATCCAATGGCTATAAATCACCAATTAGGCTGATTTTTGGTGTGTGGGTCCAACAAGAGTGGGCCAATCATTTTGAGTCGGTGGGCTTGAAAAAAGTACTGCATGGTGCAGTTTTATACTCCGCGCCATGGTTTTAAAAACGGCAGTTTAAACGGTTTTAACGGCCGTTTAAACGGTAATGTCCCAAGCCCATTTCCGTTAAAACCGTTTGAACACATTTTATCGGTTTTGAAAAAAACGGCCTTTTTTTTTGTTTTAACGGCAGTTAAAATCGTTTAAACAGCCGTTTAATTCTGAAAATTTTGTGGAAAAAAACAGCCGTTAAATCTATTTAATTTCCATTAAAATCTGTTAAATTCCATTTTTTTTTATTTTTAAAATTTCAAAATTCGAATTTCAGCGCCATTTTTTCCATTTTTTTTTCGTTAAAATCCGTTAAAACCGTTTAATTCCGTTTTTTCTATTTTTTTTTCATTTTTGCCCCTGGCCGTTTCAATCCGTTTTAACGGTAACGCCCAAGTCCGTTTAACCATTAAAACGGCCTCCTTTAAACCTTGCTCCGCGCCACATCAAAATTATTCGTGGTATGATTGTATCTTTTTAAATAGATTAAAAAGTGGTTAAAGAAACTTGAGTCCTTTTGCCATCGGGTCGTCATGTAACATGGTATACCTGAGATTTTTTCAAATGCAGAAGCATATTTTTGGTACTCATCGCTGCCATATGGGCCCACTGACCTTATGGATGTTTAGCCGACTCCTTAGTAGACATTCATACACAAAAACAGCTTGTTTGATGATTTTTAGCCGTTGGTTTTAGTACTCAAACAAATGGTTGAATTCAACGGCTATAAACACGCCTTCAAGACTACTAAAATCTAAGGGTTAGAGATTACCAATCAGGGTGATTTTTAGTATGTATATCCATCAAGGGGTGTGATAAACATCCATGCAGTCAATGGGCCAAGATGACAGCGGTGTGTAAAAAAACAATCGTGCTTCCGCATTTGAAAAAGTCTCATCTTTACCGTGTTACATCTTTTTCCTTGGCATTTGATGGACAACTAGGATGGGTAGTCTACTTCAGTTGGTGAGGTGGCCATGTGTGAAATTTTTTGCTAGCCCACTGTGCCATCAAAAAAGTGATAGTGCAATAGGTAGAACAACGTGAATGTGGGACCTGCATGATTTGAAAGGAGAATAATCCAAAGTGATGCGGACCTCACCTTCGTGGTTCGAAAAAAAAACGGCCGTTATAATAGTAACGCCCCAACTCCGTTATGTTTTTCTCATTGTAATGCCCGAGATTGAAAAAAACGAGATAGTTGCTACCAAGGTTTAAAGCAAGCCGTTTTAACGGTTTAATGGACTGGGGGCGTTACCGTTAAAACGGATTGAAACAGCCAAGGGCAAAAATGAATTTTAACGGAAAAACAGAAAAGTGGTGCTGAAATTCAAATTTTGAAATTTCAAAAACAAAACAAAAAGGGATTTTGACGACAATTTAATGGATTTAATGGCCGTTTTTTTTTTCCATAAATTTTTAGAATTTAACGGCTGTTAAAATAAAAGCGTCAAAATGTGTTTAAACAGTTTTAATGGCTTGGGGCGTTACCGTTTAAATGGCCCTTAAAACCGTTTAAATGGCCGTTTTTAAAACATGGTTGCTAAAACAGAAATAATAGTGGTTATTTTGAAAAGAAATTTTTTTTACTATTATCAAGGTTTTTTAAATATAATAAAATAATAATTTTTTACCCTTTTTTACTTAGATATGACTGATGTGACCCATTATAACTGTCATAATGTAAATTTAGAAAGGACCATTATACCCTTAAATGCAATGTTAAGAGCAACTCCAAGGGAGATCTCCATTTTAGAGCGGAAAAATAATATCTTTTAATACAAAGTGCTTTTACAGCACCTTGGTTACCGTGTGAACTCCAACCACAATCTCCATTTTTATCTTTAAAAACATATTTTCTTTCAAAAGTATAGGACACAACTGAAATTAAAATTTTACATAACACAGAAAAATGTTAAAATATGAATTTTATTTTTTGAACAGTAATGGAAACCACTTTTACTGACCCACAAGGCTCCCCAGATCTCCAGATTTAGAGACTCAAAATGGGGTCTCTAGAACAAGAACAGAGACCCTTTTTAGAGTACAATTGGAGGGTGCCAACTCACCATTTTGGAGAAATAGAGCACAGTTGGAGATGCTCTAAGGGATCCTTGTACCATTACAATGGACCATTCAAAACATTGCTGACCTTTCCCACGCGGTCCTGAATAACGATTATACTTATTAAAGGTGGAGGCCTTAGAGCATCTCTAAGAGGGCTCCCTATTCTTTCCTTATCTTTTAGAGAAAAGTAGTAAAAGTTATTTTATGGTAACGAGCCATTGGAAGATGACTCCATCAGATTCTCTATACTCCTTAGGAGTAAAACTTCAACGATAGACAGAGATAATCGTCCAACCCACAATATGACCCACGTGGCACATTTTTGTAGGACGTTGACCACATGGATGTTTGGCCAATCCCTAGATGGACCTACAAACCAAAAATCAGCCTGATTAGTGATTTCAAGCCTTTAGATCCTTGTACATCAAATTCCCACGGTTGAAATCAACCCATGAGAATGACTCCAATTCAACGCTTAGAAATCACTTCAGGCTGATTTTTGAAAAAGAATAAATATTTAAAAAAAAAAAAAAAAATGGGAAAAAAGGCAATAGGACCCATGTCAGTAGTTTGGTGAGCCTTCCTGGCTCCCTACATGTAGCGCGGCTGTTGAGGAGCCCCTAAACTAGCGAATAAAGTGGCGAGTCTCTTAGAGGTATTTTTTTCTTTCCACGGCTCCCTATTCCGACGAAAAAGGCAGAGTAGGGAGCTTGTTGGAGATGCTCTTAGTTGTGTTACTTAGGTGACTTCCCAAAAATACCCATCTTTTGTTTCTTTGATTCATTTGAATTATTAACGTGGCAGGAACTTTTCAGTCTTTTTGGTTTTAAACACGTGACCCTAGCTATAGCTCATTCAATGCCCTTCTCTTTTAAAAAAAAATCAAAAAATTCCTATATGACTCTCAAATTCTTTAAAATGACAAACATTCCTTATTTCATTTTTAAATTTTTTTTAATTTATAAGGGTACTTTAGTCATTTGATATTTTCACATTTCAACTCAACTGAAAACATATATTGAACATCCATGTGTACTCTATCCTGGGAAAAGAAATTACACAATAGTGTCCATCATGGACACAGTATGAGTCATGTGACACACTGTTAGAGGCTACTGACCGTATGAATGTTTGGCACATCCCTAGATGGACTTATGAAAACAAAAATCGGCATGAGTAGTTATTTCTAACCTTTGAATTTGAGTACCCTTAATACTGCTAAAAATCCACGGGTAAATATAAACCATGAAAAAAATTCTAATCCAACGGATAGAAATTAACAATCGTGATGAATTTTGGTGTGTATGTCCAACTATAGATGAGTCAAACATCTATAAGGTTAGTGGTCTCTAAGGGTGTGCCGCGAGTAAGGTGCCATCACACGTAAGGTGCATGTGGCGTCCCCCAAGTTGAGATAACATGTTTTGTTTGCAAAATGTGCAGACAAAAGTTTTCTCCAAATACACTTCTTGTCTGTTTGTGGAGAACACATTTTACCTTACATAATTTTTATACTTGAATTATAGACAAGTCTACTCGAGGTGAAAAAGACCTCTGATCAAAAGAAAAAAAAAACGACCTCAACGCTTGCCCAAGCAAAGTAAAATTACTCAAATTACCCTTATTAGTCAAGTGAGGCTTACAGATTGAATTTTATTTGCACCCCACAAATTGTGAAAGCACCCTGAGTAAAACTTCGCTTACCATCTCTCATGATGCCTACAATAAGTGCCACGTGGCACACTTTTAGAGGATACTGACTTATGAATTCTTGGCCAATCCATAGATGGGCCTACAAATCAAAAATCAACCTGATCAATGATTTCTACGCATTGGATTGGTGTCATTTTCATGGGTTGACTTTAACCGTAGGGATTTGAGCATTATTGACCATTATTTGGATGCAAGGATCCAAATCTTTGAAATCGCCAAGCAAGCTGATTTTTGGTTTGTAGACTCGTCTAGGGATTGGCCAAACATCCGTACGGTCAACATCCTCTAAAAATGTACCACGTGGCTCCTATTGTAGGTATCATATAGGGATTGGCCAAACATCCATACGGTCAGCACACTCGAATACTGCAAATGTTTGTGTGGTAGTGCCACCAAACAAGGCCTCTTAGAGTAGAACTTTTGCTGACCGGCTACAATATGAGCCAGGAGGCATACTGATGCTGACCGTATGGATGTTTGGTCAATCCTTAGGTGGACCCACAAACCAGAAATCAGTCTGATTAGTGATTTCAAACCTTTGGATCTTTACACCTCAATAACGGTCAATAACGATCAAATTCCACGTTTTAAAATTAATACATGAAAACGACTCCAATCTTGATTACAAAAGAACAAAAAAAAAAAAAAAAGCACACCCTCCTGTCCAACGCTTAGAAATCAGTTATCACACTAATTTTTGATTTACTTGTCCGGCGGCCAGCCAAACATCCCTACGGTCGGTATCAACTAAGAGTATGACACGTGGCTCATATTGTGGCCGGTTTGCTGACCGGCGACGGTCAACCTACTCCTTCATTGCGTAAGTGGACTCAAGGGAATCAGCCCATGATTGGCATAAATTGACAGTTTTGCCCTTCAAGTCCAATGAGGAGCGGATACGTAAACTTTCTTTTTTGAAAGGAATTAAAAAAAGGAAAATGCTATCCCACCGGAGTAGAACTTCGGTCACAGACTCACAACCCACAATATGAGCCACGTGGCACACTATTAGAGGGCACTGACCGTATGGATGTTTGGTGAAAATCAGCCAATTTACGACCTTTGGATCTTTGCACCCAAATAACTCTCAATAATGCTCAAATTCCTACTGATAAAATCAATCCATGAAAATAACTTCAATCCAATGCTTAGAAATCACTGATCAGGTTTATTTTGGTATGTAGGTCCACTAAACATCCATATGATCAGCGCCCTCTAATAATATGCCACGTGGCTCGCACTGTGGGCTGTAACGGAAGTTTTACTCATCCCGCGGGAATAAAACTCTGATGACAGGGCTTGTCATGGAGGCCGATGACAGGGCGCAATATGAGCCCCGTGGCACACTCTTAGAGGACGCTGGCCGTATGGATGTTTTTCCAATTCGTAGATGGCCCTACAAACCAAAAATCAGCTTGATTAGGGATTTCAAACCTTTGGATCTTTACTTCAAATAATGGTCAATAATGCTCAAATTCTCACGGTTAGTATCAATACATGAAAATAATTCCAATCCAATACCTCGGAATCACTAATCTGGCTGATTTTTGGTTTGTAAGTCCACCTAAGGATTGGCCAAACATCCATACTGTCAGAATTCTCTAATAGTGTACCATGTGGCTCATATGGCGCCCTGTCATCAAAGTTTTACTCATCCCGCGGATAACCGGACTAAAAAAAAAATCTGCTGTTTCAGACCATTTGATTTGACCATTGGATTCAAGAGATCCACAGTGTACGAAGCAACAATTGTGTGGATCCTTGATACCGCACAGTTTTTTATTCCGGTTATCCGTGGGATAGCACGACTCCAAAGAAAAAGAAAAAAGCGAGACGGAGTACACATAACGGACTACTGGTGTGGAAGAAAATTATTCTTGTCCTTGCTCCGTGTCAATGTAGAGAGAGAGAGAGAGGTTAGAGCTTAGACGAAGCTTCTTGGGCGGCGAGAGATCTGAAAAAAAAATCTCTCTTTAAAAAAGCTCAATATAGGCGCCATTTGGATGCGTTTTTTATAGCTGAAGACGTAAGAAAGAAAGAAAATCTATTAATCAAATTCAATTCTATTTCTACGTTGTTGAGACTTCGAGGACTCGCTCTGTTTTCTGTCTGTAAATCTTCATTTGTTGGGTTTTTGAGGATCGATTCTGCGGAGGAATTCTCGGTTTCTAGGGTTTGGGAGTTCGAAATCTTTTCGGAAGTTGATAATCTGAGGGAATTCTGCATTTTTTCTAGGTTTTAAAGGAGTGTTAGTTCGACTGCGCACCGGAATGTATATCTGAAGCACAGGTTTTGATGAGAAGTTTCGGTTCCAGCGTCTTAGAGAAAGTAAGAGATGGTTTCATGGCGGAATTCTATGAGTTGAATTTCGGTAGCAGGGAAATTTCAGATCAATCGATTTTTTCTTGATTGAATTTTCTGATTTTTTTTTAAAGTTTTCTAAGAATTTCGTATTCTGCTTTCAGTGGTAGTTGAAGTCGTGAATTTTCAGATCTTATAGCGGTTTGCTTACGGTGTTTATGTTTAAGTTTGTTTAATCTCTTCTACTTGCTGTCAACTGCGAGATATAGGCTCTGTTTGGATCGCCATTTTTAAGTTTTTTTTATTCTTTGGCGCAAAAAATGGCAAGCTTTTTTTATTCTTAGTCTTCTGTTTTATGCATATTCGTGCTTCCAGGTTTTTTAGTTAAAATTCAGTGATCTTCACTCTGATTGATGAAAAGTTCGTACGATCTGTGGTTCAGAGAAAAAGAAATTCACACACATAGCTTTAAGACCTGTTTGGACTGGACCGCCATATTGTTTAAGGCTATTCTCTTTTTCTGGTCTAAGGCCTTTGAACTGTAAAGGCCGACCTGGTTTTCAGATGGGATTCTGTCATGTTAAGGGGTAGTTAGAGTCTTCCTTTTGTTTGGAGGTCATCTCGACCTCCTTCTAGTTTTTTCTATTCCCTTTCTTCCTTTAATTTATCTTTACCTTATAAAAAACAATCGTAGAATATTTTTTTTTATTTGGCTCAGTTAATGGCGTTCCAAACAGACCTTTAATCTTCAATTTTGATTGCTTATTTGATTGTATTCGTTTTACTTGCATTCCTCTGTAACTGTTCTTGCGCTGTGTTTTTTTTTTTTCTTTTCCAAATCGTGTTTGTAGAAAAAAGAAATACAATACTCTTCTTCTGATCTGTCAGTATTCTCTTTTGTTTAACCTACTTTTGGGGGGTTCTCCCTTTTTGCTTGACCTTCCTTTACTTCTACGTTTCTCCTCCTCGTGTTCTGTTCTGAGGGGTGGGATATATGTTCGAAGAACCTGTACATTTGGGGTCATGGGGTCAATATGCAAACTACTTTTACCTTTTTGATTTCCAGAAAGCAAGGATAAAATAAAAAAAAGTCTCTCTTCACGGTTTCCGTGTGATTACGTTGCTTTAATTTAAATTTTTTGTTTGTTCTTTTTCTTGTTCTGGTTCTGACTCGTGGGATATTTACTTATGCAGAGATTAAGAGAAGTTCCAACGACGCTTCCATTTACCTTCTGATTGGGAGACAAGGTGAGGAGATTTAATCTACTATCTCTAGCGTATTTTGGATTTCTGTTCTTGTTTAGTACAGAAAAGAGTTAAGAAAGGGAAAAGAAAAGAAACCCGGATGAGAAAATTGAATACATTTTCAATTTTGGAAGTTATAGCAACATTACTCGTGAATTGTCCACTGTCCTGTTGGTTGGTTGGTTGGTTGGTTGGCATTTCTACTTTCCTCGTGATTGCTGCCTACTTCTTTCCAAATTTCAACATTTCAACATTTTGAAATTTGAATTTCAGTTTTCCTTTTACCAGCATATCTTCTTAATTACATACCCCAACTTACTTTCTTAAATCACCACCTGTTCATGTGAGTGAGCTTCATTTGCTGTCAACAATTTTTTTTGTGTAATCGCTGTTTTATATATTATACTCTAATGGGTATGGCCGTACTCCCAGGAGCAATCCGTATTTATCTGGAAATTTTACATTTGTTTGAATAGTGTTGGCGTAAATAAGTCCCAGGATATGGGATGCCTCGTGTCGACACCAAAGGATGCCGGTGGGAATAGAAGAAGGCCTGGAAATGTGGGAGAGGTGGCTGTGTTCGTGCCTGGATTACGGATCCCTAAGCCCGTGGACTTTTCTCAGCCGCTTGGTGATAGCTTGTCTAAGAGTATAGTGGAGCGCCTCTCTGCTCTTAGAACTCGAATAGTTGTCATGGCCGGCCAAGAAGCACCGACAGCTGCAAAGCCAAGGAGGAAAACAGCTACACAACACGGTTCGTTGAGTTGTATAGAAGCCTAGGGTTGCTTTTATTAATAGCGAACTTGATGTTTATGGATCGGAGATGGAATTGCTGAATGCAGGAGGTTCAACATTGGCTGATCTTCAGCAGGCTCTTGAAGACTACTTACCAGTTCTGATGGGATTGGTTAATGATGGTAACCAAAACTTTCTTACATGAAAAGAGGAAGCGTTTACTGCTTTATATACTGTTAGCAAAGGAGAAATGAAATTATACTTGATGCATAGAAAAATATTATTTATATGTACACGGTGATTGACTGGAGACAAGGGAGTCCAATGCTGGCTGTCAATGTTCCTCTCCTGAAAAGGAGACCAACATCATACATCCCTATTCTTTGAGCCAATTTACTATGCATATAGATCTAAGTATAATAATTTTCCATGCATAACATGGATAGTATCAATCTTCTTATCATGTATGCTTCGTTAGTTTAAATCAAGATAGTTGCTTGACTGTATTGTACAGGAAGCCAGCTACAACACAAAGTACAATTTCTTTGGGTTAATCAGGAGGATGATGCAGAGGTGGGGATCAGCATTTCTATCCATTCATTGATACCATACTTCTTTATTTTTATTTATTTTGTCTAGTCATATGAGACCTGTATCTGATACCAATCACTGCCTTCGCAGGAAACAGTCATATCAAATGCTTGGTATGAGGTATTGTCAGTTTTACACTTGATGGGCATGCTCTCCTTATCACAGGCCAATTTATTGCTTCTTCCTAAAACAGCTGCTGATGGTTATCAGCCAAAAGTATCAGAAGGTGGGTATTTACTGCAAGGCTATCTGCTGCAGACACTGTTCTCTGTTTAATTTCTATTATGCTTGGTATACTGAACTGAAGAAGGACAAAATCGGTTCCCATAATTAGTTTGACTCTTTTGATGAATATAAAGTGCTACCTCTCCTTAGTTTAAACTTTGAATCTTCTTAACTTTATGGAAGAGTGAAATCTGACATTCGGCACCTTCTCCATCAGCTGGATTCACAATCTTCTTATGGTGAATTTGTTCCTAATTAAGCCACAATCTTTTAGGACCTCAACTGCTTTTTGGGATTCCTTCTATTTGGAAGGATCTCTTTTTGTGCCTCAAAATTCTCATAAACCCAAAACAAGGCCATAATACAGCATTGGTGCAATTGGGATGGGAGTTGGGGACTGTTTTTCTGCTATCAACGTTTTCCCGCTGTCTGAAGTTCTGTAAGCCTGATATCGCACCCATGCATACCCATAGAGATTATATGTGTCAGATGGTTGGAAACTAAGTACCCGTCCTCCCTGCCTCTGTTGCACACGTGGCACACTTAAAACACATGTTTATTATAGAGGAACATGTGTGTGAGGATGGTTTTCGTACTGATCCTCCTTGCCCCTGTTGCACATTTGGCTTTTATAAGGTGGCTGGGGACCCACCATTTGATAGGTACCAACTACCACCAAAAAGTTTTCCTGGGCCAAAACATGGCCCAGTTGAATAATCCTAACCACCCAATCTTTTAGTTACTTATGATTGTTGAGAAAAGACACATAGACTAGTCTAGAAAAATATCGATTGATTGGATGGTGAGAATCATTTTTCTTTGGTAAGTGGGTTACAGACATATCCTAGGTAGGAACTGTTGAATAGTGGATCCCAACAGCCTACATGTGTGCCACAGATGGCAGATATAGGGAGGATGGCTTCTTCAAGTCTTGTTGTTTTGACAAAAGTACTCATTCATATCGTTTCAATATTTATTTTTACCACTGACTAGGATTTGCTTCTCCTTTGTTCTAGTGTGATGATGTCACGTTTGGCAAATTATCATTGTTGATTTTTTTTTTTTTTGTATATGAGTGCTGTTAATCTTTTCTGCAATATGGGTTTATTTTAATTTTTGCGATGAGTCTCTAAGTGTATCTGCAAGCTTATGTGTGTTTGGGTGCATAGTATCATTGCAATGGGTTTCTTGCTGTAACTGCATGCTCTAACACTGACAAGAAAATCTCACAATAAGTGTCTTATGGATATAAACGTCTAGTGCAAGGATGTTTGACTGGTGTAGAGTTTGGAACTCTGTTTTGGAAGTCAAAGTCTATTCAACTTGTACTGATGCCATGAATTTGTGTTGAATTTTAGTTACTGTTTGTCATTTCCTTTTATTTTAAACTGACTCACATTTTTCATTTTTTGGCAATACATACTGTAAATGGTCATTCCCTCCCATTATCAATGTCTTGGTCCTAAGAGATATGTCCTTGCTAATCTAGCTATTTGTTGTGCTGGCCAATGGAACTTATAATTTGCTTTTTTAGCTATATTTTTCATTTTATACCTTTGTTCTTCGTGCAGTGAGAAATCGAGTTCTTTGCTCTCTTACTTCCATTGATCCTCAAGTTGTCATTTTTCTTTGTTCTTTTGTAGCAGAGGGCAGGCGAGCTTCTATTGATGTTTTATTGAAGGGAGCAGGATATTTGGATTATGCTCTCCAGCATGTGCTCCCTCAGTTGCCCCTCGAACTCAGGTTTGTGGATTGCTATTACCATCATCCTCATTAACTTATCGACGAAAAGAAAAAAAATGACTATCATCCTTAGTATCAACCTGTAGTCAATAGGATTACCTTTTCTTAATTGTTATTACCATCATCCTCAGATTTGACATTAGTGCTTGTTAATTCCGTATGATGTTTGGAGACTTGGAATCATCGAACCATCATATTCATGTTTCACAAGGTTGTACTGACTCCTCTGACTACTGTAAATGTAGGAGAGATCTTCCAGTAGACCTAGCAGAAGGAGTGCTCCGAGCGCTTTGTCTGCAAGCGCTAGCACAGGTATTTACTTAATCATTAACATCCATTGATATCTGCCATTTTTTTAGTTAATTTTTTCCGAGTCTATGCCATCATCGATTTGATCCCTATCCGTATAATTTGTTTTTTTTTATTCTACCATGTTGTTCACTTTCTTTTATTTGCTCGATGAACTGACCCTGCCTATGGATCATAATGGCTGTACTTGGAAGTACTCTTTTTTATTCAGGTTTCATGTTATGGCAGGTGTTTATGTTGTTGATTTGTTTTTAAATTGAATGTTAGCATAGTAAGACAATTATTATGTAACAAACGCATTATCATATCACTTCGAGAATGCTAAATCATATACCATATAAAATTAAAACATATTCATATGGTGAACTATGGTAAAGTTGATAGAGAGGACATTCTGAAGTCAATGGCTACTTCTTAGACACAGAGGATTCATTATTATGTTATTCATCTTAGCACAGTTATTCTATTGTTCATATGCATTTCGGCATAGTAAGACAACTTTGGAACAGAGTTGCTAACAGTAGTTGTGAAAACTAAAGGATACACAATAGAAAATGAACAAATGCACACATATGTATATATTTATGTATGTGTATGCATGTGGATTAAAGTGGTATTCCAATAAGATGTTTTTTTAGAAATTACTAAATGAAGACTATATAGGGAGCTCAGAACTAGAAGGATACGGTACTCCTAGAGGGACCAGAGGGCATATAGACTTAAGTAAAATTAGGGTTGTAGAAGTAAAAGAAACTTTCGCTAAGATGAAAATAGGAGAGGCTCCAGGCTGCATAAACTGAATTGCACTTGTTCATTATGTAGTTCAACAAGATTTTGCCTTTGGCGACCAAGAAAATGCTGGATGAATAGAGAAGTATAATGGTACCTATTTATAAGTGTTAGAATACGTCTTATTTATTCAAATGAGGGTGACCCAAACTATAATGCCACTGAATAGGGGAGACATTAGCATTCAAGGCTGATTTTCTAGATGAAGGTGGAGACTCAAAGTCATTAGATTACCCTTATGATATCCTCCACCAATCTTCCTCTTCGTCTTTAGATCCTGAAAACACAATGGGACGAATAAAAGGTTACATAATAGTTTAGAGACTTGGTAATGTGGCTAACAGGCATGAGATTAAAAGGACACTGAAGTACATAGAGGATAAAAGACAGATAACGAAGAATAAGGTTGTACGGTACCTGATCTTGGATTTGGTATCGTTAACAAGTGTAACAATAAATTAGGAACAACACTTTTGAGGTTAACAAATAGATCAGGATTACTTGTCATATGATCTGAGGCTCTAGAGTCAAGGACCCATGGAGTGGATGAATTAGTGTGAAGACAAAGGCTACCTGAATTGGGCATTGTGGCTGCAGAAGAGGAAGAAAGATTCCACAATTGCATCTTCTTCATTAATTTTTCCAACTCATCTTGAATTTGGGCAACTTGGTCACTGTGTCTTTTGTCTTCAAAGGTAGTCGCTTGATTAGCTCAGGCTAGTTTCCCATGCGGATCCCAGTAGAACTCAATAGTGTGATTGGTCAAGGCACAATGAGTACAACTCCGGTTACCACGTCCTCTACTATGGCTTCCCTCTGAATCTCCACCAGCACAAGAAGATCTACCACCTCGACCCCCACAGACACCATTATGATAACCACCACAGTAATTATCTCCATGGTCAAATGGGACGACCAAAGCGGATTTTTCCCTTTATCAGTAGTGGGGGCAGCAAGTGCAACTCTCTGCAATTGTGCATATACTTCATTCAAAGAAGGAAGTTCACGGATTCCTAAAATCTGAGATCGAACAAGTTCATACTCGGGCTTCAAACCAGGTGGGAATTTGGCTACCCTAAATTCCTCATGTTGTCTCCTCATAGTTTCGAGATCTATAGTCTAGGGTTGTTACACATTCAACTCTTCCCACATACCACGCAGCTCAGAGTAATATTCTCCCAATGATCTGTTTCCTTGTTGAAGAGAGAGAATTTGTTGGAACAGTTCATGAGTACGGGATATATTTTCTTCAGTTGAGTACACATCCCATAGAGTATGCCAATTTTTTTTGGTTATGTAGAGAAAAATGACATTCATGCTAACATTGCGTTCTATGTTATTCCACGACCAAGTTCCGCACGTGGCAAACTGTAGTGTCGCGTCCTCCATCCTCCGTTTGCTGCAACCTGACACGTTGCGGCTCCCTTGGGGAGCATTTTCTTGAATCCATTCATCATACGCATTTGACCCCTACTGGGGTTTTACTGATGTCAAATACTTCAATTTTCCTTTTCCTTTAGGAAGATTGCCACGGATTTGACCCATTGAAGGTAATTAATACCATTCAATTTAACTGCGGTCATAAGCATTCCATAAAGATTTGAGGAAGGAAATCAAAGTTACTCTTTTCTTCCTTTTTCTTATTTTAAAGCCAACAAAATAAAGTGATCACAATAGCCAAGCAGAAAAATACCTCACAAAGAGCTTGGGATTTCACACCTAACACCACCGGACATATCAATAAGCTTCACAAAACAACACTATACAGCATGTCTACGGCTTGCGGTTGGACCAAACAGCAATCCTCAACAGATCTATGGCACCAAATGATCGGTTCCAACACTTCTAGAAAACTCCCAACACCATACGATCTGTCCTCGTTCGACTTTTCAGCACATATACAATTAGCAACTATGAGAAACATTTTCTCAACACACTACTTGATTTCTAGTAACTGCACAATTAAACTTCAAGAGAAACACGTCATACCCTCTTCGTTTCTTGACATAAAGAGGGGTATTACTTCACTTTGTCACGAAGAACATAATGTGGGATCGAAATCCCATAAAAAATGGAACACATACTTTAGATAATATTAGGGTTTTAGATGAATAGTACCCCTGAATAGTAACAGGAATCGTAATATGGGAAGAGTGAATAGTACCTATGAATAGTAACATGAGAATAGTACCCGTGAAAGAAGAAGGAAATATAGATGGAATGAAACCCTATAAATTATTGCTCTAATACCATGTGAATTTTCTAGGGTTTCGGTGAAATAAGATAAACGGAAAAGAGAAAGAAGAGGGGAGAACAAAGAGAGAGTGGGATAGATGTTCTTTAGCCCACACGTCCCATATTTTATTAATAGGTATTTTGAGTATTTACGACCAGGTCGCTGAACTATCAGAGAAATTACAAAGGCACCCTTAACCTCATATGAACCAGAAAATAAGATATATTCTAACAATAAGAACAAGGGGGTGTGAAAAATTGCACTAATTGTGGGATAAAACTTATGAGTCACACTACAAAATTATGATAGATTGGTGAATTGAAAATTGAGAAAAGAAAGGACGTTATCTGAGAAGCAGTTTGACTTCATTTAGGGAGGTCAAATGTTGTCGGACAACTAGAATTGAGTATGGGGTATGAATTAAGGACTTCTAGGGTTTGCCTTTATGGACTGGTTTTGAATAAACAAGGAACTGATATGGTTCAAAATTCTGGGTTTAAGATTAAGAGGAATAGTTCTGAAGTTTGGATTTATATAGGCATGATATAGGGTCTATGATTAGGGATTTAGGATAGAATGGATTATCACTGGTTAGGGTCTTATGGGATTGATGGAAAGGACTGGTTCTTATGGGCTGATAAGTGTTGGTAGAACTAGAGAAAGCAAAAATATAGGACTAAAATTCTGCTAAGAAATAAAGAATACAAAAAAAAAGGAGAAAAAAGTGGAGTCTCACCATTTAGGGTTCCACTAGTATGGTCACACCGCACAAAAGGAGCTGTTGATGGAATAACACCCCTAAACAAAACACAACAACAAGCAAACAATTTCTTTTTCTCATATCTCATAAAATAAAGTGGCTACATGTATTTACAGAGGTATAGGGCCTCTCCTCGAACTTCTAAAATGAATAAAAAAAACTCTCCATATAAGACACTTGGACTGTTTTACTGTATCCATGAAACTTTCCAAGAAAAAACAAAGTTCTAGAAGACTAAACTAAAATCAAACTAAAGCCCTACTAAATTGAAGTTGTTGGAGAGATCAATGGGCCCCACTTGAAATGGTAAACTTCTACGCTCCACTTTCGATCGTTCGGTTTTTGTCTGACGGTCTTCCGCCGGTGTTATTGTTTTGATTGTGTATGTAGATGACATCATTATCACAGGAATTGACTCCCGTGATATTTTAGACTTGAAGACTCATTTGTCTAGGCTGTTTCATACTAAGGATCTGGGTCTTCTCTGTTACTTTTTTGGCATCGAGGTTGCTCGTTCCAAAATTGGTATTAGCCTTTCTCAGTGCAAGTATGTGTTGGACCTATTATCTAAGACAGGTACGCTAGGCTCTAAGCCAGTTGATACTCTTATGGATCCCACTGTTAAGCTTGATGCTGGACAAGGGGAGGTTTTTGCTAATGGTCGTTGTTAATGTTGGTTAGTTGGTAAGCTGATTTACTTACTGTCACTCGTCTAGATATCTCCTTTGATGTTGGCGTAGTTGGTCAGTTTGTGCATGCCCCACGACCGCCACATTGGGATGCAGTTTTCCGGATTCTGCGTTATTTGAAGGGGTCACCAGGCAAAGGGTTGTTGTATCATCACAGACTTTAGCTATTATCGGTTTCTCCGATGCTAATTGGCCTAGTAGTCGTACATATTGTCGGTCTACTTCAGGTTACTGTATATTTGTTGGTGGTAATTTGGTGATTTGGCGTAGTAAGAAACATAATGTTGTTGCTCGCTCCAGTGCTGAAGCAAAATATAGGGCTATGGCCCACACTGCATGTGAGATGTTATGGGTTCAGTCCCTTCTTAAGGAGATGGAATTTGAGGTTCCTTCTCCTATGCCTGTGTATTGTGACAATCAGGTTGCTAGCTTTATTGCTAACAATCCAGTGTTTCATGTATGGACAAAGCACATCGAGGTTGTCATTTTATCCGTGACATGGTGTTACACAAACAGATCATCACTCCATATATCAAGTCATCAGATCAGTTCGGAGATGTTCTTACAAAGGCCTTGCCTAGGAATCCCTTTTCTCCTCTATGTACCAAGCTGGGCATGTTTGATTTGTATGCTCCAGCTTGAGGGAGAGTGTTAGTTCTTGGTTTATTTCCTTTATATTTGTATTACATAGTTGGGCTTTATGTAGAGTGTTGGGCCCATATCTTCTATTAATGTAAGTGGGCCCACACCACTTAAGTGACTAGTATATATATCACAATGAGGAGGCTAAACTACTCGAGTTTGTGACTCTTTCTCTCTTGTCTTCTCTTTTCTTTCTTCTCGCAAACCCTAGGACTTTGCTTCTAACAAGCACATTAACACATTCAAGGGAATCTAGGAATAGCCCCAATAGGGGATAAAGTAAAAGAAAGTCAATTGAGATGGTTTGGGCATATACAACGAAGACCATCGACGGCACTAGTGATACGAAGAACCTTGGTGCAAGTTGAAGGCTCTAAAAGGGAGAGGAGAAGGCCAAAAATGACATGGATGGATGTAACAAGGAAAGATTGCAAGACACATGCCTTGACAAATGATATGGCTCTAAATAGAGTTGAATGCCGAAACATGATTCATGTTGCCGAACCCCAAATATTTGGGATAAGGGTATGATGATGATGGTGATGTGCGTGTGCATTAAAGCATGAATATATCTGGTACCAATGGCATACTTTCAATTTCAAGTATTGTGTTGTCTAAGAAGGAAGGTGTTTCAATATGATAGTTATCATTGTGAAATTTAAGGGTTACTTTTGGACACAACAGAGTGATTTCAACCTATGATGCCCAGATACAGATACGGACACGGATACGAGAAGCGGGGATACGACTCGACATTCTCCGAAATCAAGGACACGGATACGAATACGAGTATCCTATTTTGTAGTTCAAAATTTTTAATTTTTCTAATTTTTTAACTTTTTATGAAGGATGCGTGGGGATACATGTCGGTAGCATGTCTGGTGTCCGTATCTGTGTCGACACGACACGACACTGGTGCAAGGCACTAGTACAGGTATCCAGGTATCATAGATTGCAATAGCTCATATCGAAGGTATGATCAATTCGTATAAGAATGGGTTATTTCCTAATTGTTTGACAATGCTTTGATCTAATAGAGTCATCAAGAGAGATATTGATGATTGATGAGAATTCTTTTGAAGGAGAAATAAAGAAAATAAATAGGAAATGAACTTTCCAATGTACGAAGATTGGAGGAGAGCTCTATTTTTAGCTATGAAGTTGGAAACCTCATTAGCACTTCTAATGGCTCCACACATTACCTTTTTTGATGATTTTAGCACATCATTTTCGCCGCTCAAGGAGTTCAACAAATGATTTATGTCACCAAAATTATGGAAGATAGCTGAAATTTAAATTGATATAAGCACCACACCTGCATAATGGGCAAGGTATGGCTAGCGCAAGGATATTGTATAAACTTTGATAGATGAAAGGTTTTAAATTAGTTCAATATATAGCTGTAATAAATTATCATGTTGATGTACCTGTTTAGAAATACCCAGGCTGGTATTCACATGCTTGGCCTTTGATTATGAGTTGATTCTATCATTTGTTTCCTTTTCTTTTTGAATTGGAACATTTGAACTTTTGGAGTCACAAGTTAGGGGTGGAAATTGCGTTTACATATTTATAGACAGCCAATTTTTTACATAGGACCACATGGAGAGATTAGGCTAAGAGAGAAAAGCTATTTTGAAAATCAGAGAACTAGAGGCATGAATACATTTAAAAGCAAAAATTCTACAATGAGTTGATAATGAAAAGATTGCTATGGATCAAAGATTACCGGCCCACTTAATTGCATTTGTTGAGTCACTTTCTACGACCACCGTTGGGCCCTCAAAGTGTTGTGATTATTGAATCATTGGTTGTGCAATGATATTTTTTTGACTGTTTTGTGTTGGCAAACGTTTTGAAGCATCAGGAGTCATTTCTTTTCTCCTATGATTCTCAGAGTACAATTTGAAGACAGCTTTGGTAAATCTTCACAGTTGAGCAGGTTTTTATTTGTGAAAATCAGGAACCAAGTCTCACCCCGTGGTAGTGTAGGTTTCTCCAAAGAATTACTTTTATTTGGTTAGCATATTCCGACATCAATAATTGCGTAAAATTTCTTGCCATACTTCTATATTTGATTGCAATAAGCCACACTTTGATTGAACTTGATGCTCTCGAGAAATGTGATGCAGTTACCATTTAAGTAGTGATTCTTGATTTGTTTTATTCCTTGCAAATTCTTTTAATTTTAGACTAGGGAGTATTTTTCATGTTCTCCTTCGCTGATTCATTGTTGCGATTCCATAGGATTTTGTCAGTTTATAATATTAGAGATGATTATTTCTTGTCAATGGGTAAACTTCTGAAATTTAGTTTCACCTATATTTATTTTAATTCATAATATCTATATCATCCTTGAAGTCTGCTTTTTGAGAGGCGGTGTTAATGCAACTTTCTTGCTTTTTCAGAACAATATAAATTGTCAATTTTGTCTTGCAAATAGTCAAATCAGTTATTACTTGGAAACTCTTTCACCTTTTCTTTCTTTTTCTTTTTTTCAACATCTGATGTAGGTTGTTGATATTCAACTTGGAATAGCAATTGATAGCACTAAGGCCACACTGGCAGTGAAACGAAGGCTTGCATGTGAGATGGTTAAATACTGGCATCAGGTAATGATATTTTTTTTGTACTTGTTTGTTGATTCTTCCATTCTTCACTACCCTTAATGATATCACTTGTTGACTTTTGAAGTTGCTAGTTAGTTGCATCTGTATCGAGACTCACGGTGCCTAGTAATTATGCCAGTTACCAACTTTATGTTCCTCATTGTTATATACATTCCTGATTGTTACATATAAAGTTGTTACTGTTGTAATAAGAGATTAGGGTTAGAGATGGAAGAGAGGAGAGGAAAAGAGAATTGGGGGAAGAGGAGAAATCGTGTAGAGCTTAGAATAGCCTACACGATTTCACCCAATATATATATTAAGTGAAGTTTTACAATATTACAAGGGCCCCCTGTAGAATATAAGATATTACAAGTAGGTCCCTGACAACACTCCCCCTCAAGCTGGTGCGACGATATCTATCATGCCCAGCTTGGATAACAGGTGCTCTAAGATCCCTTTAGTAATACCTTTAGTTAACACATCTGCAACTTGATCAGCAGTATGGACATACAGTGTGCAAATAAGTCCCTGACCAAGTTTCTCTTTGATGAAGTGACGGTCTACCTCAATGTGCTTTGTCCTGTCGTGTTGAACTGGATTATGAGCAATGCTGATGGCTGCTTTATTGTCACAATACAGTTGCATAGACCCTTTGACAGGATATCCGAGCTCACTGAGCATAGTCTTCAATCATAGAAGCTCACATACACCATGAGCCATAGAACGGTACTCTGCTTCGGCACTGGAGCGGGCGACAACTGGTTGCTTCTTGCTGCGCCAAGACACCAGATTACCTCCCACATACGTGCAGTACCCTGATGTGGAACGTCTGTCAGTGATTGAACCTACCCAGTCAGCGTCTGTATAAGCTTCAACTCGCAGGTGTCCATTCTTACTAAACAGGAGACCCTTCCCTGGAGCTCCCTTAAGATAGCGTAACACTCGGTGTGCTGCCTCAAGATGTGGATAGCGAGGGGCATGCATAAACTGACTGATGACACTGACTGTGTATGCAATATCTGGTCGTGTCAGCGAAAGGTAGATGAGACGCCCAACAAGTGTCTGGAACTAGCCTGCATCAGCAATGGGATCCCCATCAACAGGATTCAGCTGATGTTGCTGCTCTATAGGCGTATCGGCTGGTTTAGCTCCCAAGTTTCCTGACTCTCGAAGGAGATCAAGTACATACTTTCTCTGTGAGATAAACACACCCTGTTTTGACCTAGCAACCTCAATGCCCAGAAAGTATCTCAAGGTTCCCAGATCCTTGATTTCGAACTCTGTGCCGAGGTATTTTTTCAATCTGCAAACCTCATCTGGGTCATCTCCTGTGACCACGATATCATCCACATATAAAATAAGAGCAGTAAGACGACTTTGACTTCTCTTAATGAAGAGAGTGTGGTCCGCCTGACTCTGCGAGTAGCCAATCTTCTTGACTGCGGAACTGAACCTCTCGAACCAAGCCCTTGGTGACTGTTTAAGCCCATACAAGGCTTTCTTCAGTGTGCACACAAGTTCCTTACTCCCAGTCGGACTGAACCCCGGAGGACCTGTCATGTAGACCTCTTCCTCTAGATCACCATGGAGGAAGGCATTCTTGACATCCAACTGGTGGAGGGCCAAGAAAAATTTGCTGCGAGAGATAACAGAACTCGAACTAAGTTCATCTTGGCCATTGGAGCAAACGTCTCCTGGTAGTCAATCCCATAAGTCTGTGTGTACCCTTTTGCAACGAGACGGGCCTTATACTTGTCGATGCTTCCATCTGCTTTGTATTTCACTGTATATACCCACTTGCACCCCACGGGTTTCTTTCCTCTAGGCAATGGAACCAAATCCCAAATACCATTCTTTTCTAGAGCTGTCATCTCCTTTAGCATGGCTGCTTTCCACTGAGGCTGGCTGAGGGCATCTGAGACACCAGATGGCAGAGCGACACTGGATAGGGAAGTAGCAAATGCCCTGTAGGATGATGAGAGCTGTTGATAGCAAACAAAGTGAGAGATAGGGTGCTTGGTAATACAGTTCCGAACACCCTTCCGATGAGTAATAGGTACATCAATGTCTATAGGAAAGATAGTAGAAGGAGCAACAGACATATCATCATGAGGATCACTGAGGACACGATTACCTGGATCGAGTTGGATTTCCTGGCGGTGAGCTTGGATGGTGGACTGTTTCTCTTTTTGACGTCGTCTGGCATATGTCTTCAGCTGCGGATCCTGTGGCACAGTGTCAGTAGGAGATAAGGACAAGGGTACAGGAGACTCATCAGGCAAATCAAGGGGTACTGGTTGAGGAATCTCCCCCTGTGGAGGTATCGGACTCTCGTCAATACTCCCAAGCTCCCCCTGA
Source organism: Euptelea pleiosperma (assembly GCA_035048495.1). Lineage (NCBI taxonomy): Eukaryota > Viridiplantae > Streptophyta > Magnoliopsida > Ranunculales > Eupteleaceae > Euptelea > Euptelea pleiosperma. Next base: position 52,673,545 of record CM068543.1, read on the forward strand.
AGAGAAGTCCGATCAACTGAGAAGAAGGGAAGACTCTAAAAAAATGTAACATCTAGAGAAACAAACCGACGACGGGTAGAGGGATGGAAACACCGATATCCCTTCTGAGTGGACGAATAGCCAAGGAATACACATCGAACGGCTTTCGGATCTAACTTGTCATTCCTTTGATGGGCGTGAACATAGCAAACACAACCAAAGACCTTAGGTGGAATGGAGAACACAGGACAGGAAGGAAATAGGAGTGAAAGGGGAGACTTTGACCCCAAGACACGAGAGGGCATCCGATTTATCAAGTAGGATGCCGTCAACACAGCGTCAGCCCAATAACCCTTGGGTACCCGAGTACCAAGAAGAAGTGCTCTAGCAACCTCCAGGACATGGCGATCGATGCTTTCGCTCAGCGGTCCCATTTTGTTGAGGTGTATCGGCACATGAAGTCTGATGAAGAATTACATGCTCTTCAAAGTAGGAGGCAAGGCCACTGTACATGTATTCCCCCCCATTGTCATTGCGTAGGACTTTTAGGGTGGTGCCCAATTGATTGCACACCATTTTATGGAAGGTCTGAAAGATAGTATGCACCTCACTTTTTGATTTCATAAGGTAGATCCAAGTGTAACGACTGTAGTCATCCACAAAAACCACAAAGTAGCGAAAACCAACGATAGAAGTGGTGGGATTGGGTCCCCAAACATCAGAGTGGACAAGCTGTAAAGGAAACGTACTTTTTTTATTACTGGTCGGAAAAGACACCCGACATTGTTTTGCAAGTACACAAGTTTCACAGTTGAACTCAAAAAATGGAATAGACGCAAACTGAGGTAACAGACTCTTCATGACTGAAAGTGGTAAATGACCTAGTCTGTTATGCCATCGCATTAATAGGTCTTTATTAACGCTAGAACTACTGACATTGGCACTAGACTGATGTGCGACAGAATATGAAGTCGGCTGGCTATCGAGCAGGTACAATCCACCATCCTCATGACCATTGCCAATCATCCGCCTCATCTCCAAGTCCTGAAAAACACAGTGAGTAGGAAAAAAGGTAACACTGCAGTTTAGGCTCTTAGTAAGATGGCTAACAAAAAGCAGGTTAGTAGTGAATTTAGGAACATGAAGTACAGAGGATAAAGACAAAGTAGGTGTGGCAGAGATAGTGCCCTTCCCTAAGATAGAGGAGAAGGTGCCATCGGCCACGCGGACCTTGTCCTTACCCGAGTAGATATTATAGGTGGAGAAAAGGGATGGCATACCAGTCATATGATCGGAGGCACCAGAATCAATGATCCAGGAAGGACCAATGGGTGCCGTAGACACATGGTGGGCTGAATGGGATGTACCTGTCTGAGCAAAGGATGATGTAGGTGGGGAAGGGCCATCAAACTGAGTAAGTAATTGTCGAAGCCTGTCAATGCTCATGCTAGAGAAGGTGTTGGACTGCCCAGAGGAAGGGGTCACATCAGAGGAATCTTGACTGGTGGCATGAGCGGATGAGGTTCCATGTTTGCTACCAGAGGGTTTCTTTGAGGAGCCTTGCTTCCCCCTAGAGAACTATGCGGGACGACCATGAAGACTCCAGCAGGTCTCCCGAGTGTGGCGACGCTTGCCACAGTGATCACATCTGAGTTGATCACGATCATCAAGATCCCCATCCTTCTTGGATGTGGGTTTGCTCAATTTTTGAGTGGCCAAGGCAGATTTCTCAGATAAAGGAACGTCAGCATCTGTCTTAGAGCTCATGGCTCTCCTCCTGCTGTCCTTGCTCTGGATGTAGGAGTAGACCTGTGCAATGGTCGACGGCGGTGGATCTCTGCCCAAGATGTTGGCTCGAACCTGCTCATAGCTCTGGTTCAAGCCGCCAAGAAACTCGAATATGCGTCCGCGCACAATCATCTTTCGGAACTCCGTAGCATCCTTGGTACATGCAAGGGTGTAGGTCTGGTAGTGATCTACCTCTTCCCACTTGCTGCGTAACGCAGCGTAGTATAATCCCAAAGGAAGATCGCCTTGCTTTAGCTATCTCCTGCTGAAGTTCATACATCCTAGCAAAATTCCCATCTTGGGAGTAGGTCTGAGATGCAGTGTCCCATATATCCTTGGCAGTCGGGAGAAAGAGGAAGCCTGTGCTGATCGATGGATGCATGGAGTAAAGCAGCCATGACATGACTATCGAGTTTTCCGCTTCCCACTTCTCAAACGCAGCATCGGAGGAATCAGGTGCAGTGACGCGTCCAGTGATATAGCCGACTTTGCCTCGTCCGGTGATGTACATCTTGGCAGATTGAGACCATTCGAGGTAGTTGGTCCCGTCGAGTTTCACCGTAGTGATCTGTAGGCCTGGGCTGTGATCACCATGACTTCCCAGACTTGGTGGGGCAACAATGATCTTTGACTTGGCAGAAGATGACTCCTCAGATGTACTCATGGTAGTAGAGAAAACTTTTCTGATAAGAAATCACCCGAACTGTTGCCGCGGAGGTGCAAATCACCTTCGTTGCTCGCAGGATTCAGGCCTTTTTGGAACAACTCCTTTATAGATTTTCTATTGGAGAAAAAACCACCCGCGGGAAACTTGTGAATGGTTCCAAGGACCTAAAAAAGGTTCCTGGATAGGTGCGGTAGCACTAGGGAGAGGTTCTGGACTCCTCTGAGACCTGCGGCTAGGTCTAGAGGGTCTTCTCTGACCTTTCGGGAGGGGCGGCTAGGCTTGGTGGCTCTTCTCCAGGCTTCTGGAGTGGGCGGCTATGCCTGATAGCTCTTCTTCAGACTTCTGGAGTGGGCGGCTAGGCCTGGGAGAACTTCTCCAACCTTTTGGAGTGGGCGGCTAGGGTTTTAGACTCTTCTAAAGCCTGCGGCTATCCATGGGAGATGATCTCCTTCTTTGGAAAGCCCTTCGCATCGAATTTCACAATCCCTAGGGTTCTTCAGACCTCTAGGATTGAGCCATGGTTACATAACCATGCTCTGATACCATGTTGTAATCTTGGATCGTAAACAGGATAAGAGATTAGGGTTAGAAATGGAAGAGAGGAGAGGAGAAGAGAATTGGGGGAAGATGAGAAATCGTGTAGAGCTTAGAATAGCCTATACGATTTCACCAAATATATATATTAAGTTAAGTTTTACAATATTACAAGTAGGTATATAAGATATTACAAGTAGGTCCCTGACAACAGTTACTGGCATTTTGTCATGTTGAGAATGGACTGCTGTGCCAACTGTTCTTTTTTCATTGGAATTCCTAACATATCCCCCAACCATTATGCTGTCATTTTCTGAACTTCATGTTCATTGTCTTGTATGAACCCCATGATCGTTCAGTTTGTTTATATTTCGCTTGTTCTCTGGTATACAAGTGTCAACCTGTCCTATTGTAGCTGCCCATTGATCTTTATCTAATGGAAGCCATTCATCACCACCACCACCTTGATCTTGCATTCTTACGAGTTAAGTTTCTCTTTCTTGCAGTCTCTCCTTATGTATGAAAATTGTGTATCCTGGAAAACAATACCAGTATCTTTAAAGATTTTACAATTTGACTTGGAAACCATAACTAACCTAATCTTTGTCACTATTTACCACAGACATTAGTATTACTCATGCAGAAAATGTATTTGTGAGGGTTTTGTCGAAAAAATGCAAATAATTCAATTGTTTCCATATGAAACTTAATGATGGTAATGTTGACTTTCAGATTTTCCTGAGATCTTGTTTGGAATTGTGATTTTTTGGTACTAACTGTTAAAAAACCATTTACCCCAAAAGATTGACCTGTTGAGGAAAGGCGAAACAACTATGTACCAACGGTTCGTCGGGCCAACCCAAGACGTGCGCGGGAACACACTATCCGCTAACACTAACTTCCGTTTGGGATGATGAAAAAAGAGTAAATTACCAAACTGAGATGATAAGTCTCAATTATTGAAATCCCTAATGGTATTTTCCTCTTCTTAGTGTCTCAAAAAAATTAACACTAGCAACATACTTCGAAGGGGAAGGAGAAAGGCCATCTCTCCCCACATATGCTTGATGTGCACGAAGGATGGCAAACCGGTTAATTATCTCTTCATCTATTGTAAAATGGCTACAGAGATTTGGCACAATTATCTCAACCTTTTCGGCTTTATTGGGTTTTTCCTTCCGGCATTATGGACTTCGTCTTCCCACGGATTGCAGGTCTTTTTGGTTTATGTGGCTGTGTTCTTTGGAAAGTTTCTTTTCATGTTGTTATTTGGGGAATCTGGGAGGAAAGAACTCTTGGTCGAAGATTTCTACTTGGATCACATCATCTAAAGATTTTAAAGGAGTTAGTTGTAGTGACATCTTTAGAGATTGGACCTTGGTGGCTCAGTCGTTGTCCCTTTCACCTCACATCCATAAGAAGTGATGCCCTCCTAAAGAGGAAGACATCCAATTATAAGCTTTAATGTTTGTTCACTTGGCAATTTGTGCCCATCCAGAATTGGCAGTGCTTTCTAAAATTTTGAATGTAGAATCATCAATATAGTTTTGGGCTCGATTGGGAGTAATTCTGATAATCCTGAAGATCTTTTTGTCCTTCGACGTTAAATGTGCTAAGAGCCTCAACTTGGAAAAAATTGTAGTTGAAGGCGACTCCTCAAACGCCATTTGTTCGGCTTTTGGGAATAAGATGGGTACATGGAGAATATTCCATGTGATTAAGGATATCTGGGATTTCGCATCAACCTGGAACATCTTGTTCTCTCATGTGCCAAGATCGCCGAACAAGTTGGCGGAATGTCTGACAAAGGAAGGTGTTTCTAGAGTTGACTTCATTGTGGTTTAAGCCTTTGTAGAGAGCTCTTCTTGTATTTTGTCCTTTCGGCTCTCCTCCCCTTTCTTCCATCCCCACATTTTCTTGTATTTTTTACTTTTATTTTTTCAATATAATTTTATTGTTATTGATCAAAACAAAAGAGACACGTCTAATTGCCTTTAACATCAACCGCTACTTTGTCTGTCTTGTATAGCTTATTGCAAGGAACTTATTGTTTTTCTTTCCTTTTTCCCCTTTATTGGCAATAAACACTAGGATACTGTCCCTTCCATTGCCCGTTTGAACTTTCTCTGAATAACCATAACTTCGTTGATTCACTTTGGGTTTTCTTATTGCCCAATCTAGATGGAACTAATAGATATTGTAAATTTGATCTCTCTAATTCACCACCCGTCCTCTGTAATTTTCATTAAGATTGATTTGTCGTCTCAGAGTGTTCCTCAGCCTCCCACTCATATCAGCTATCGAACCTCAATGGCTCTTTTTTTTTGTTAAATCAATAAAAAAATTATTGATAGAAAGAAGGGTGGGAGGAGTACAAGAGAAGGAAAAGAGAAATACAAGGGGGTAAAAACAATTGCACCTTCTCATTAGTCGACTTTGGCACACAAGAGAATGAGATGTTCAAAGAAGACACTGTTAAACAACCATTTTACCCCGAAAGATCGACCTGTTGGGGGAAGGTGAAACAACTATGTATACCAACTGGTTGTCGGGCTAACACAACACGTGCGCGGGAACACACCATCCGCTAACACGCCCCCTCAGCGGGAATACACTCCGCTAGAGACTTGAACCCATGACCTCCCAGGCCTTAAGGCTCTGATACCATGTTAAACAACCATTTACCCCAAAAGATCGACCTGTTGGGGAAATGTGTAACAACTATGTATACCAACGGGTTGTTGGGCCAACACAACACATGAGCGGGAAAGCACCATCCGCTAACACGCCCCCTCAGTGGGAATATACTCCCGCTGGAGACTTGAACCCGTGACCTCCCAGGCCTTAAGGCTCTGATACCATGTTAAACAATCATTTACCCCGAAAGATCGACCTGTTGGGGAAAGGTGAAACAACTATGTATAACAACAGGGTCGTCGGGGCAACACAACACGTGCGCTGGGAACACATCATCCGCTAACACTCCCCCTTAGTGGGAATACAATCCGCTGGAGACTTGATCCCGCGACCTCCCAGGCCTTAAGGCTCTGATACCATGTGAAATAACCATTTACCCTAAAAGATCGATCTGTTAGGGAAAGGTGAAACAACTATGTATACCACGGGTTGTCGGGCCAACACAACATGTGCACGGGAACACATCATATGCTAACAGACACCAAATGTTAGATCTTTTTGACTAAATGGAAGATTCTCCACGAACCGTTGTTCTTACCGGTGGCCCAACAAATAGAATTACTAGTCACCTTCAAGCACAATTTTGTCTAATTGTGACCTTTGACTAATTTTAATCTGTGGAGAGAGAGCTTCAACCTTATTTGAATCGTTTTCCCCAATGGGGAGGACTCCACCCATACCTGATGGACCCAGGTTTCCCAAAGAGCTGCCATCAAAGTTAAGCTTAATTTCATCTTCACTTTGAAGTCACCATTCCACTTGAAAGTCATTGGACAAGGGGAGGACCAAGCTACCACCTTCCAATCTCTCAAGATGTTGCTGCAACTTAGGCCTTTAAATTCCTTCAATACAAGGGCCCAACGGAAAAAAAAACATTACCTTAATCTTCTCTGAGGATATAAAAATCAAAGGAATTTTTTCAAAGATTCTTCTATTTTTTTCTTCCCAAATTCCCTACAAGACAACATTAATAGAACTTCTCCAAAGTACACGGCCTTGGCTGCCAAAAGGACCCACTATCTACTTGAAAGTCATTGGACCTCAACTGTTAATTTTGTTAGCTGGTTATCCACCTGTCTTATATCTCAAGATTTTTGCAATTGCCTTCATATGTCAAATTGCAAAAATATCCCTAGTTGAAAAGTACAAATACTCCTTACTACTCCCAAAATAGAAATGCCTCCAGGTGCAAAATGTTACAATGTCATTGCCCTCTGAAAAGGCAAATGATTCACTGATTATACTTTTTTGAAAATTCTTTACGCTTACTTTGTTTATTCGTTAATCTCTAAATAGAATTTTGTTTCTTAATCATCTTTATGGGTTTGTAGATACTAAAGCATTGTAAATTCACTCTGTTTTCTGATGCTTGCTTGAACCTCTTGCCTAGCATCTCACTAAGGATCGGAACACACATAATTTCTTGGGAAAATTATTTCATGGTACTCCCTTTGACTTCATTAAGGTAAAATATATGGTTTCATATTTGAAGAATGGGGAATTCAAATAGGTAGTTGGTCGTATTTATGCTTCCCTCCTTGCAGCCTGCAGGCTTCGGAGCCTCCTCTTTTTTGCGGTTTGGTGGGGTCTTTGGAAGGAGAGAAACAGAGTGTCTTTGGAGGAAATGAGGCATCTACCTTTGATATAGTGTTATCTATCAAGGCTTCTCTCTTCTTCTGGTCAAAGTTGTTTGAGGAGTGTAAAGTGCTGGCCTTTGAGGATCTAGTCTTTAGATGGGAGTCTATTATGCATAGGGCTAGTTAGGCTCTCTTGCTTTTGTGGAGGTTCTCTCGACCTCCTTTTTGTGTTGTAGCCCCTTCTTCTTATATATAAAATTTCACCTTATCAAAAAATAAAATATTAAATATGTATAGTTTGATGGTGTATTTAATGTTATCAAGCTCATGTTCATCGACATCTCTATTTAGATTTGGTTTGTCTTCACCATGGTTTAAAAGTCTCGGTCTTGGTTATGTCTTAGTCGGTTGAAAAAATGATACATCTCAACCAAGATGGTACGATACAAACCATAGCAATATGAGACAAACTGAGACAAAGCCCCAATGCATTGTTCCACTCACCCCAAGATTGAGACGTCTCAGTTGAGACATTTGGAGACGGAATGATACTTTTAAGTTTCAACCATGGTCTTTTTATGTACTCTGTCCTCTTGCCATAATCTAGTCTTGGACCATGTTTTCATCTATGAAGTAATCCGGTTACACTCCTGGTTGCAAGTTTAGGCAGTATACATAATATATTATTGGAGCATTATGATTTGGGGCATATGGGATCTGGTGGTAGAGCGCTTCCAGACTAGGTTGGCTTCGTGGAAAAGAGGTTTTCTCTCTAAAGGTGGCAGACTTATCTTAGTGAAAAACACCATTTCCAACTTGTCTATCTACTATTTGTCTCTCTTCTCCATTCCAATGGGTGTCGCCAAGAGGATTGAATGCATCATCAGGAAATTCTTATGGGATGATCATGCGGAACATCATAAGTTCCATCTAGTCAGCTGGCCGACTATCTGCAAGGACAAGAAAGAGGGAGGTCTCGGAATCCGCTGCATCAAGCTCATGAATAACGCTTTGCTCGGCAAATGGGCTTGGAGATTTGGAGTTGAGAGGGATAGCTTGTGGATAAGCGTTATTTCGGCCAAGCAGGGGGTCGAGCCCTATGGATGGGATAGCAGAATTCCATCTTCTTCTTATGGGACGGGGGTATGGAAAGGAATTTCCAAGATGATCGGGATCATCAGAGACGGTAGCACTTTCAAAGTGGGTAACGGTTGTAAAGTTAGATTCTGGGAAGACAGGTGGTGCGGGGATGTCCCTCTTAGCGAAGAGTTTCCTTCGATCTACGCTATCTCAAACAGGAAAGGAGAATCAATTCGGGCCGTTTCGACTTACGAAGATGGCGTCTTCTCTTGGGACCTGGGTCTTAGAAGGCGGTTCAATGACTGGGAGGTGGATTCAGTGGCAGCCTTAACGACTCGTCTTAAAGGAGTTAAGCTATCGGATAGCGTGGACGATAGTAGATGGTGGATTGATGACCCTAAGGGCAGATTCTCCGTCAAATCCCTTTATCACTTGCTATTGGGTTGATCCCCAAGTGCCTTTCCAGCCAACCGCATATGGAAAAACCCTATCCCTTCGAAAGTCACCTTCTTTGTTTGGTGCTCCATGTTGGACAAGGTTTATCGGTGGAGAACCTTAAAAAGCGAGGCTTTCACATGCCCAACAGATGCTTTCTTTGCTATCACGACGAGGAAACGAGTGACCATTTATTCATCTACTGCAGTGTGACCAGGAGGTTATGGGAAAGATTCTTGTGTCTTTTCGGTATGTCATGGGTGCTTCCCAAATCGGTGTTCACCCTATTTACAGGATGGTTCTCTAAAGCCTTTTCTGCTAGAGGTGGTATTCTATGGAGGCTCATTCCTTTCGCTATTTGCTGGGAGGTATGGAAAGAGAGAAATCTCCGTATTTTTAAAGATAAGAAGATAGAGGTGGAGAAGATCATCTTGAAGATCAAAGCTTCAGTGTATTATTGGAGGTCTATCATCCCCGAGCTTCAGCGATTCAGATTTGAAGATTTTGTATTTCGTTGGGATCTTTTGATTTCCTAGTGTAGGCTTCCTTGTTGGGATGCGCTTTTGGCTTTTCGGGGCTTCTGCCCCTTTCGTTGCTTCTTTTGTACAGCTTTTGAAGGCCTTCTCAGCCCCGCTTTAATACATATCTTTTACCAATCAAAAAAAAAAAAAGATTGCCGCATATGTTATAATTTCCCTGGCTGGATATTTATAAGGCTGTTCCTTTGGTGAAACTTAATTTCTCTTCATTCACAGCCACTTTATAATTCCCATCATGAGGTTCCCACGTGTATCTGTAAGTATGAAGACTTTTTTTTTTTCTTGATCGAATTTGAAGGCATATTTGTAGCTACCCTGAAACATTTTGTCCTTTACTCATCTAGCTATTTTATGCAGGCTCAAGATATCATTTTGAACCTTCCCTTGGCAAATGGATGGGGGGAAAAACATCAGCTTTTCATCAAGTGGAAATATGTTGAAGCAAAGGTATCTTATGTGATTTTTTGTTATTCCCCTTTTGTTCTAATGATACACTATTCTCAATATCTTTTTGTTCTTATTCATCGTTCCTCATTCCTTTTATTTTCTTGATTTCGTGACCATTACTTCTGTTGTATATTGGCATCTCTTCTAATGGGTTGAGAAATTTTGTGTTCCTTTTCTTCTGTTGTATGGAAACTCCATTAATAGCAGATTATGCCATCCACACAAACAAGATTGAATACTTTAACTTTGGTAGGTAGGACATGGGGAAAAGGACATGGTGTTGAAGCAGCATTATTAGACCTTGTTGAACAGGTGACTGGCGAACCAGTGAACCGGTCCCGTAAACGGTACCCGGTGAAATGGCCAGTCCTGGTTTTAAACATTGATTGAAAGCCCATGGCTACATGGGCCACATCATGTGTGCACTCTTCATAGGAGAGGATATAGGATAACTTAGGCAAGGTTCCTATATATAAGTATGAAACATAATAATGCATGTGGGTAACATATCCACTTACACAAGTATACATATCTGCTTAATAACCAACTCTGAAGTGTCAGTCATTGCCTTCGATGCTACCCACAAACAGCATTGTTCAAGGTTTTGAATCTTCCATGGAAAAATGTGGACTTAATGTCGATGGATCTGTAAGCAGTGTGGTTGAGAACTCATGGCCTATAGACTTAACAACTCGAGGAGAGTGCGTAAAGGTGAATTCATATGAAGGGAAGACGAAAGAGAATGCTAGTGCTGCACATGCATTTCCTCTTTATTAGTCTTCAAGGTCCAGAAAATTCAGACGCATTTGGTTATGATGTTATATCATGTTATTAAAACGGTGGAAAGAGACGTTTCACAATTTTTGAACCACGATAATCTCGAACCCTGGTCCGTTCGAGAAATCAAACAACTCAGCCATTTATGCATAATTTGGAACTTGTGATCCCCAGTATATGCTTTCTTTCATCTTATTGCTTTTAGTTAATTTTCTGCGCTGGAATAGTTAACCTATAATTTGAGGGAAAGAAATAGAGGGAACTCTTATAAGTGATTGGAAAGGAAACTCCTTTCAAAACCCCTGCTTTTGTCATTGCCGACCACAAGGCAAACTCCTTTCAAGAGAACATGATGTGAGAGCATTCAACCACTATGGTCCGCCACTACACTGAATCGGTGCCCCAGTAAGCAAGTGAACCCCACGAAGATTTATTAGGATTTTGATTGCAATAGTTGACTTGTATTAGGACTTTCTTATTTCAGTTTGATTAGAATTAGGAATGTTAGGTCAAGGAGTTTATAAATAGTGATGTAGTCCTTTGATTTAAAAAAAATGAATTATTATGAAGATTGAAGATGCTTTTGTGCATGATTTCCCCGTGATGGGTTTGGCGTGAGGCCAAGGGAGTGATTCCCACCATTAATCCCTCTCTCTCTCTCACTAGTGAAGTATTGTTTTCCTAGAGACATTCATTTGAAACTGCCTGTAAACAGTAATTTGGATTCAAAATTTGAAGACTTCCCATGATAAACTGAAGTTCTAGAGTATTCTTATCAGGCATTGAGACATGAATACAATGAATAGAGTTTTCCATAAATACCTGTTACGTGAAACTTAAGTGTATTAGAACCCTATTATGTGAACAAATATCAAGAAATAAAAAAGATCAGATTATAATTTAACATTCCTCCACCAGTCAAAATGCCTGATTGATGGGTTAAAAGCTTGCTTGAGATGAAGTTGATGTGTCACCCCTTGCTGGTAGGTGAAGAACTTGGCCAAGGATGGAAGGGTCAAAGGTTAGTGCATCTGGACAATGATCTACAGACTTGTCTTTTATATGTCAGAACAGTAAGCTGTTTTATTGAAACTTTCCTGGTGTGTAAGGTGCTGGGATTGAACCCCTTAACCTCACATGAGTTTCAAGCACAAGGATAAAAGACCCAGCCTCGCTGTTTATGTTCCTTATTTGTATCTATGGATTTTCTTTTTCTTTTTTCACCATAATAAGTTAATATTAAATTCCTTATTTGCTTTACCATGTGTTATATTTGTGCATCTTAATTGAGTTGGTGTATTAAAGAATGCTTCAATTTATTTTCCAGGCTGCAGCATATTATTACCATGGTTTAATCCTTGACGAGGGCAACACAGAGAAATCTCACGGGATGGCTGTGGCTGCTCTGCAAGCGGCAGAAGAGTTTCTCAAAGAAAGTAAGAAGGCTTGTGAAGCCTTCAACATGGCTCCTCCTATGTCAAGGTAATTCAGTGAGGCCTCTGTATGTAGAATTTTGATGGATGACGTCTCTCCTTATGATAGCTAGCCAATCCTTTCATCTAGATAAGTTTTCTAAATGCTAGCATATAATTGTTGTGCAATTTTATAAATTTGCAATTGTAATAGAGCATATAGATAAATTAAGAGAAAATATATGATGCTTATAGAAGTAATGAGGATCATCATCGTAAGCCTTATCCCAACTACATGGAGTTGTTTAGCCAAAAAATAATAATAATAATAACTCTATGAAGTCGGCTGCGTGAATCCTGTTTATCCATTCAATTCTATCTATGGCCATTTCCTCTGTTAAAGCATGTGTCTTCAAATACTACTTTCAAGACCTTTAATCTGCGTCCTTTTTGGCCTTTCCCTCGCTGCTTTAGAGCCTTCAAGCTCGAATTTCCTTCTCACTGGCATTGTCGTCGGTCTTCGTTGTACATTAACAAACCATCTCAATCGACTCTTTCTTATTGTATCACCTATTAAGGATACTCATCTCTTTTCTTGAATGCATTCATTTCTGATTTTGTCTTTCTTAGTCTTTCCACTCATCAATCTCAACGCCGTATGGCTACAGTTCCATACTTTACATGTGGCCCACAAACTCGTTGATCTAGATTGTTCAACTGGTGGGCCACCTCTTGGTTGCAGTGCAACTCAAACATTAGACTGACCAAAGGATCTTAACCATCCAAGTTAGAGCCAAAACTTGGATGCTTAGATGGGGGATGTTGGGGGCATCTTCCTCAAAGCTTCTAGGGAGCATCATATTCTTATAAAGTAAGCAATGTTTAAAAACTTGGAAACTCAACTTGCTCTTCAGTTGAATAGAATTATGCAGCAACTTGGGCGAGTTGACTTGCAAGTCAATACTAAATTACTTAAAAAAATAAAAATGCATAAAATAAACATTTAATGAATAGGAAAAATTAGGGAAAAAGTAAAACAAAAACAAAAAAAATATTTGACCTTCGTAAAATTATAAAAGATTTTTGACTGAGTTTCTTAGTGAGTTGTCTTGGCCTAAGTTTACTAACGAAGTCAAAAACCAAGTTACATAAGGCGAATTATACGGCAAAGCGACCAGGAATCATGTCAGTCTGAGTGACTCACCTGATTCTCGAGTCTCAGCTCATCAAGTTCTAAAAACTGACAGTAATTTCTTTCCTAGTTTATAATGGCTTGCTACTTCAACCAATTATTTTGTAAATAAATATATTGCAGTTTCCTGGAAGGCACTAATGGGCGCTGACACTGGTGTGACCAGTCTTCCATTTAAAGACATCCATCTCCCTTTGAAGTCTCATGGTGCCAAGATGCTTTGGGACTTGACATATGCATATTGGATACACTGCGCTACAAGGAAAAAGAAAGGGTATTTTTGTAATACCCCCCTGAAATTTGAAAGTAATTAGTAATACCCCCTTGTACTTTCAAACTTTAGGATTACTCCCCTTGACCTAATTTAACAGTGGTTGACTTAAGTTAAAATGGACTTGAATCACATGTCGTTAGCATTGTACTTGCAATATTATGGTCCTTTCATAGGTGCATTAACAAGCGCATGATGCATGTCACATTTTAACGTTAGTCCAACGATGGTTAAACTAGGTCAAGGGGGGTAATCCTAAAGTTTAGAAGTACAAGGGGTTATTACTAATTACTTTCAAATTTCAGGGGGATGTTACTAAAATACCCAATAAAAATTATGTTTCCTCACCCATCTGCCCTCTACATGGTCCACGTGCAGCGAGCATCTGAAGTATTTTAGTGGTGGGCCACCTCTTCTAATGCCATCTGAAAATGAATTTTATTTTCTTCTTTTCCAACTGCGCAATCAAAGTCTAGGAGAAGTACATTGATTGGATGGTTAGGATCTTCTCATTGGTATAATTTTGGGTTATGAGGTCTCTTAGTAGTGGCCTACCTATATGATGTTATGGTTCTTGTTGCTTGCACGTTGATGGTGAATGGGTGAGAAAGCCTAAGTCTCGTGCGGCATCGCTTTATCAAGTACCACGTTGCGTCTAAAGTAGCTTATTCTTCTAATTTTTGTTTCTGCTCCTATTGCCCACCCGCCAATGGTTCCTGCCACTTCTAGCTATTAAGGCATAGACTACGTGCATCTACCATCTTTTGGGGTTAAAACTTTATACAGGACAGAACTTAATCTTATACTTTTCTTCGTAATTTTTTCTTAAAAAAGTAATTTCAAGTATTTTACAGGTGGAATGGTTGTTAAAAAATGTTTGAAACCATGCATCACCTTTTCCATCCTTTTATATTATTGGGACGGTTAAGGTGCCTGCTGAGTAGACCACAATGGTGGCTGGCATATTGGTTAACATAGCGAACATACAGTGTGGGATCCACCAATTAATGTGGGTACCAACCCCATGCATGTTTTGCTCATCCGACAATGTCAACTTTTGACAGATCCAAAATAATGCGACAGATCACATGCTTATTCTCATCCGATCAGATCAATTTTTGGCCGAGGAAATTTCCTATGTGGAACCCATCAAATGTGTGTACCAACCCCATGCATGTGCGCTATTTGTACTGGTATACCATTAGTGTTGGTAAACCTGATGGGTTTGTTAGATGAATCTTTAAAAATGCATGGATAGTCATTCTACTGTTTAGTGTAGTGAACTTATGCTGGGTTGGAAACTCAACTAAATGAGAGGCTCTTCGAGTTTTTTTTACCAAGACTCCAATCGAATTTAGGGATGAAAAATGCCTTCTGAAAGCAAAAATTAAATGATTTGAGTACTTGAAAAATTCCTTAAACCCTAGGTTTTGATCCTTTTGGAGCAGCCGATCATGATGTTTTGGTCCCTCGGTTGTATTTTCTGCATTTGCTTTAAATTTTAAACTACCATTTCCCGTGCAGGAATCCACCTCTTTGGGGTACCATGAAATATATATGTGAGAAGATCCCAAGAGACACTTCTAGCAAGGTGCGGATCAACCGGGATCTCTACAGTCATGAAAAGTAAGTAGGTCCTGGTTTGGAATTTTTTGTTTTATTTCTTAGTTCATTCTTCATTATTTCCTTTCCAATCTGGGTGGCTGTCTTGGTGACTCCATTCAGATTGTTTGGTGGGCAACCATTTTCTGAAATTTGATTTGACATGACTGATTGGAGTCCCTACAGGATCTTTAATTCACAGGGACACAAATCACTCATCTTAGTTCTCAAAGCCCTAGCTTCTCTTAATTTATTCTGTAATCTGCACTGTTTGACATGCCACCATTTCATCATACCTTTTGTCTGACAACAAACAAATTGTGCTCACTTGCCACATAAGTACATAAACAAATGTATATAATGTGAATCCGGACATCCAAGATACACGCATACATGTATGCAGTATACATGCCGCAATTGCATTTATGTGTCTGTATATTGTTTGGTATAATGTGGTTCCACCATTCTTTTATGAAAGTTATCATTTCCCATACCCGTACTTCTATAACCTGAACATGGTTGTTCAATTGCCTGTCATTCATATGTACTTGGATGTACTTATAAATGGCTTATTTTAAAACTGAATTGATTATCAACTATGTAACCACATGGCGCTTTTAGGGTTTTTTGCTGTTTTAACATATATCGACACACATATCACACATCCCAACACACATCCTAACACCTGTAGCAGCGTCACCACAAGAGAGCTAAGCGTGGTTCATTCTCCATATACTGCTTTATTAAGTTGTTGGACACAATTATAATTGTTTGATAGTCTTCTCTCTTATAAATCTACTTGTCTGATCGAGATGTTAGATAGCTCTATGGTGTATGGAAATGTTTCTTTTACTTTCTTTATTTTTATTTAAAAAAGAACTTTCTGATTTAATTATAATTAAAATATTATATTATAATCAAGGTATTAAATTTCGATTTTGGGATTTATTTCCACCAATCTAGGAATAGAAAGATTTTGACCAGTGTAGAAATGGTGGTAGAATTGTAAAAAAAATTGTTTAAACTTCAAGAAATGATAAAACAAGCATAAAAACATACTCAAAGAATAAACAACCACGTAGAGCATGGAAATAAATGACCAGCAATCTGTAGCATGCTGAGGAAAGTATTTAAGAGCTTGTCAGCTAAAAACAGCTATAATTACACTCGGGAATCATTATAACCATCAAATCATGTTACATTAAGTACATTATATCAAAATAGAATTTTACATTACACATAGGACGATCACAACCACCTAGACCTCTGGCCCCATCATCTACATTGTGGCTAGTGTTAGCGGATGGTATGTTCCCGCGCATGTGTTGTGTTAGCCCAACGACCCGTTGGTATACATAGTTGTCTCGCATTTCCCCAACAGGTCAATCTTTTGGGGTAGATGGTTGTTTAACATGGTATCAAAGCCTTAAGCTTGGGAGGTCGCGGGTTCGTGTATTCCTGCTAAGGGGGCGTATTAGCAGATGGTGTGTTCCCGCGCATGTGTTGTGTTGGCCTGACGACCCATTGGTATACATAGTTGTTTCACCTTTCCCCAAAAAGGTCGATCTTCTGGGGGTAAATGGTTGTTTAATAGCTAGCACTCTTGAGAGTATAGATGCCTTGTGTAATTACAATACTAGACCTACGACATGATGTGGTGGTACCAGTAGGTCGCGAGTTCGAGTCTCGGCAAACTACTGAGGGGGTGTGTTATTGGAGTGTGTTTGATTGTATGGCTAGCACTCCGCCTCTGTTAGACCTGTGGACCCTTTGATATACATAGTTACGCCTCCTCTAACAACTTAAGCTTTTAGAGTAAAGTGATTGTCTAACATGGTATCAGTATATCAGAGCCTTAAGGCTTGGGAGGTCACGGGTTCAAGTCTCCAGCAGAGTATATTGATGCTGAGGGGGCTAGTGGATGGTGTGTTCCCACGCATGTGTTGTGTTAGCCCGACGACCCGTTGGTATACATAGTTGTCTCGCCTTTCCCCAACAGGTCGATCTTTTGGGGTAAATGGTTCTTTAACAGCTAGTACTCTTGAGCAAGGAAATAAATTTCGGTTTCGAGGTTTATTTCAACCAGTCTAAAAATGGTGTGGAAATAATACATTTTTTGTGGAAATGATGGAAATAATGTGGAAATGATGGAAATATTGTGGAAATGTTTGTGGAAAGTTTGGGAAATTATGAAACAAGCACAAAAACACACTCATAAACTTTCAAACCATAATATACAACCATATGTAGTGTGGAAATGAATGACTATAATGGTCTATAATATGTCGCGGCAAGTATCTTTAATTAGTCAAGGTTTAATTTAATTATATAACTATTATTTAATTGCTAATTATAAAAAAGTCATAAAGTAATATATTAACAAATCCTTATTCACTTACATTAATTTCTTAACATTATATGTAATTTTAGAAAACCTACTTACTATTAACTTATAATATTTATTTAATTTTTTGAACGTTTAATTTTTTATTTGAAAAAAAAAATTAGGGATAATTTTTTTTCAACCCAACCAACTTGTAGAACGGGCTAAGTTATGCAACATATAATCAATTTATGCACAATCATGGATGTTTAGGGTAAAAACCAATGAAATTTGAGTTTTTCCCAAATTCTAAATTTTCACCTTAAACGATTTTCAATCCATGCACAAATCTAGTATAAATGCATCATAGATTCATAAATTTAATGAATTTATACCTAACCTATTTATTTGTAGCAAGAAATTTTATCTTTATGTATATTTTGAATTTGAAAAAACTCTCAATGTTTTCATGAACCAAAAAATCCACGAAAACCAAAAAATCTACAATGGAATGATCATTTGTATAAACAAAATGTATGGAAAGGGATTAAATGGATCAAATATGAGATTTATAGCGGTTTTGAGCTCAAATGAGATGTTTCCTACCTACGATTGAAATGTTTCCATACATGTCGAAACATTTCGACCGAAATAATACATATTTACATTGTCAACTGATCGAAATTTATTGTTCACGCGAAATATTTCGACATGAATGGAAATATTTCGGGAAATTTAACATTATTTCGACGTAAGTATTATTTCTTGTCGGTAACCTAGAAAATGGAAATCTTTCGCGAAATATTTCGATAATTTCGTGAAATTTATTTCCTTGCTCTTGAGAGTATAGATGCCTTGTGTAATTACAATACTAGACCTACGACATGATGTTGTGGTACCAATTCTAGTAATCTTGCGAGAGTAGACTATTAAAAGGTTAACTACCCTAAAAAGCACATAATATGTAAATCACGTGCCTAAACAACATATATTAACTACTACGTTCATGTATATTAGTATAAAATATTTTGTATAGTTGAAAATCATATCTATTGTTAACTTATTAACATTTGCCTAATTTTGTACTTTTTAATTTTTTAAAATATTTTTTACTTTTTGATTTTTTTTAAATAATTGCTTTTTGAAAAAAACTAAAAAAATATTTAGGAAATTGTTTTTAACCCGACCACATTTTATATCAGGGTAAATTATACAATATATAATTTATTCATGCACACCTAAGGTTGTTAAGGGTGAAAACAAAAGAAATTGGAGTTTTTCCCATATTTCAAAGATTTTTCCCAAAAAATCCCTATCTGTATGATCAAATCATAGATCCAATGCATTTACATCTCTAAATTTATTTCTAAGAAGAAACTAGAACAAATTTGAGTTTAATTGAAAGGTTTTGTTGTTACTTTGAAATTTTGAAAAATCCCCAAATTCTACTTTAATCCGTTGTATCTAAAGTGTGAGTGGTCATTTTTTGTCTTAAATTAGTTGAAGATAGAGAGATTTACAAAATAAAATAAAATAATAATAAACTAAAATAAAATTTTGAGAAGAGTTTGATGGGTTTTTTAGGCTTCGGGTCAAAATATTTCAGTATGTCGAAATGTTTTCATTGAAACATTATAGATTTAAATCAAATAAGTACTGTAACGCAACATAAACGAAATATTCAATCCTGTCACCTTTACCAATTCTTTCCTGTTAGATAGGGTCATAAATGGGCCTGGGCCTTGATTTGGTAAATTTTGAATAGGCCCGATCCTAATCTAATTCAATTCAAATTCAGGCCCGAAACCTCTAGTGGACTGGCCTGTTTACACCCCTGTTGTCAGACAGACTCAAAATGGGAAATTTTGCAACTTTCACAACGAAATTTAGTACCTTGATTATGATGTGTTTATGTTGCGAGCTTCTTGACGGTGACATTTCAGACACCTCACATGCATGTGCATGCAGGTATAAATGCACATATTTTTATATACTTCACATGGACGTGCACATTGAACACATGCTTCTAGTTTGCTTACGGCATGCATTTAGATCTAAACTTGACCTTGCCGACTTGAGCCACTGGATCTTATCCATAATATTTGTGATTTAAGGTCTATATCTTGGGTATACATGTTTCATGCATAAATACATACCCGCACATACATTTTACGCATGTACATTTGTACAGAGAGACATACAAATTAGCAGGAATTGCCTGCTCCAGACCATTTATGTGGGTAGTCTTTGTTGCAGGATCATGGAGACGGCTCCACCTTTGCCAGATTTTGCTCTGGCCTTGAAACCCGATGAGTATCAGCTTCCCCAAGTGGACCCCTCGTGGAACGAAGGCGCTCTGGTTTAAACCAGTTAAAGCCTGAGAGAACATGAAGTTGTTGATTTCACATCTTTCAGAGATGGGGGCCAATGTCAAGAATGGGGAAAGTCCGGTGGAAACAGGCGAAAGAGTATACCTATGCCATGTGCATTGATATCCATGTCGGCAGTCTTTTTCTTTTGTTCTTGTTTTCTTTTTTTCCTTTCTATGAGATAAAT
Organism: Euptelea pleiosperma; assembly: GCA_035048495.1. NCBI lineage: Eukaryota > Viridiplantae > Streptophyta > Magnoliopsida > Ranunculales > Eupteleaceae > Euptelea > Euptelea pleiosperma. Next base: position 52,693,421 of record CM068543.1, read on the forward strand.
AGTTTGCATGTCTTGTTTTTTCCTTTTTTCTAAGAGTACAAGTTCACCGTTTTGTGTAAGAAAAAAGAAAAAGAAAAGAGATCCCACATTTTCTTCACCTGTTGAGGAATAAAATACATGCCCTTTGTTCATGAAAAGAAAGAAGATACTCGAAAGGAAAATTGTTCTGAAATTATTCTACGCGTACTTGTTTTAAGCCTCTCTCTCATCCCAATTTTAGATTTTTACTGAACTTTTTTCAGTTTCAGAATCGTTCTAACATTTTTCCGAGATGGGGCCCACCAGGAAACGGGACTGGCAAGGTTCAAGCTAACCCTAGGGTACCTGCTGGAAAACGTATATAACTTCTTTCCAACATTTGATGGGAACTCCAGATAATTTCATGGCGGTTTCTCACATATGAAGCTTCCTTGCTCGAGCACTCACCATGTGGCACAGGATACAATTGGCAGTCGATCAGAGGATATCAGACATTAGGAAAGGACCGACAGCTCAGTTGGTCAGGTTGTACCCAAAGACCTGGGTTCAAGTTCCGTTCTTACCTGGGGATGTGGGGTTTAAGGGTTATTACTAAAAAAAAAAAATGGACTTATTAAATAGGTGAGATTATAGTTCTCACAGGATTCAGTTTGCCAAGGTCTTGTTTTATTGCAAAGAAAATTTTCCCGAGAAAATACATCTGGGAAATGCCTTCAATGGCTGACTGATTGCAACAGAGAACACATTTCAATCATGTGAGAAAAGAAGGGCGAATTTTAAGGTGAAAATTTCACCTATCTGGATGGGAAATGAATACCGGGTTTACTAGGGAAAATCATCCAGATTTAAATGGCTTGGTTGCGAAAATTATACAGATTTAAAATCGCTATCTGACAATGGACAGTTGTGTTTTCCCAAGAAAAATGCAATTTTTCCACTTGGCAATCAAACACGCCCTAAATTAAAGGAGAAAAAACTAAATTCAGTTTTCTTAGTTCATGGATAGCTAGAGGAAAAAAACCATTACCTCTTTCAGGCTTAAGCTTCCCTTCTCGGTTCAAATGTACAAACAGCACTTTTACAAGCCTTCTAAGCAACTTTGCCTTTCCCTACCATTCCCTCCATGGTCGATTCTAATTGGACCCGTTTTGATGAAAAATAACAAATGGTAAAATATCTGTCTTCTCGCTTATAAATTGTCTGCAAGTTGATTCATTCCTTTGAGAATGAAAATCTTCAAACAATGGAACACTCGTACTAATCTCCAGAAGCATTTCCACCATTTTCTTCAGCTTGGTTCTGCTTTTCTTGTTCCTCTGCAGTAACAAGCAAATCATATACATTTTAAGGAAATTGAAGGTGAACTCTATAATCAATCAAGGTGACTTCTTGGGACTACCATCATCTGACCTCAAGGATCAGTTATTCACCATGCCTTAAGATGGATGGAAAGGAAGATGAAACCTACCTGTGCCGCGTAGCTGGCACACATCAGGGGAGTTGGGACCCACCATTCAATGGGTTCTCCCGCAAAAATCTCCACCAAAAAAGACCCAATCTGATCACTCTTAACCATCCAACCTATCACATTCTTTCAGGTTGCCAATAAAATATGACAAACAGTCTCCAGAGATAATCCATAGGTTGGCTCTTCATGATCATCTGATTAAGAATTTTTTGGCCTAGAAAATCTAAGTGGGACCATCGAAAGGTAGGTAGGTCACAACATCATGATTATGAGCCACATGCACAGCTCAGGGAGAGAGAAAGCTTCTTCCCATCCATGCATCATGATGCAATTACTCCCTGAAATGTTTCTCTTCTTTTCCAGCTATATTAAATGCTAAAAGATTGATTTATGATCTAGGTAGAGTACTGATATTTAATAATTACATTCAATTTTAAAAAGAATAAACTTAGAAAAAGGAAAATAAACAATAGATACTCGTTTTCAATTAAGAAGTGGTCAACATTGTCTAACACACAAGATAGCGAGTTTTTTGTACATTTTTATTTAGAAAAACCAAACATATACGCTTCGTTTGGTTAACCAGAACAAGTTTTCTAGAAATGATTTTTGCATGTAAATGTAGTAAAACAGTTTCTAATGTACAAATCAATTTTCTATTAAACTTTTTGTTGACTACCATACAGAGCCATAAAGTAAAGAGAAAATAGCTGAAATAAGAAATTTAGAGAATAGAGGGTAAACGAAATTAATTTACGTAATAAGAAGACAAGAAGGTGAAAGGAACAAAGAAAGTAACAAGGGAGAAGTTTCTTGTCCCCCTTTTTGGTTGCAAGTGTTGTTGTTGCTGTTAGGCAACAATGGAGAAGGTTAATGGCAAAAGGGAGAAAAGGTAAAAATAGTCCTAGACTACAACGGATTGACCATTTTTCTTGAAGATGAAAATGGAGTCAACTGATTCCCAAGAAACGTTCAATTCCTTTCACAAACTACCACTCTAGGAAATTTTTTTCAGTCAGACTATTCCATTTTGACCATGAAAAGATACTGGGGGCCTACGAAAAGTAACACAACCATCAATCTTTACCATTAAAATAGGTAGAAGCCTATCAATAAAACCGAAATACTTACCCATAAGTTGAAATATTGCCTTCTGAGTGCGTCTTTCGAGCTTGTCAAGCTTCTTCTGTACATCCCTCCGAAGGTCCCAGTTCGGCTTCTTTGGAGCAATATTTACAAATGGGTCCTGCAACACTCTTCAAATTAGGGCGAAGGCCTCTAGATGATAAGACAAAAAGACTATCAAGGGGATATAGTGCTGCAGGTGAATCAACACCTCGATCTTCTCTGATTGCGGAGGTGCAGCAGCGATTGGGTCTTCAAACTTTGGTAGGACAGGCGGAGCTACCTTACCCTCCTGAAGCTGCTTATCATGAGGAAGGTAGTTCCTAAATTTCATGTTCAGATTCCTGTAAAAAGATGGTAGTTGTATTTATATAGTTGTTGAGGCAAACAATTGGCAAAGCAGACTCACCAAATATAAATGTACATATTAATCCGGCTCAGTGTCTCACATATACGTTGGGATGATCAATAATACAAATATTATGGACTCTACCTACAGTCTATAAACATCAGCGTATCATTCCATAATTTTTCCTTTTTAATATATGGTACTACCTCTCATAACCAATACTCTTGGTGGACCAAATTTCTATCGATTTTGATAGGTTATCTGGTATGAAAGTTAGCTTATATTTGGGGTTCTCTTCTCTCTCTATCCGCATTCCTCTATTTAGAAAAGGACAAATCCCTAATTCTCTTTTTCAAGCCAAGTTGAAGTTGCAAACAGAACTAATGAAGGAAAAAAAAGAGAAAGTGCAAAAAAAGACAACTCTTCGGGTAGTTTTAGGGGAATTGTTTTTCCTTCTATTTACATGTTCTTATTTCTTAGCCCAACGTGTTTTGGAAATTTCCCTTTCAGAGTTGATACTCTATTCTTTCTTTCCTTTTTCTATAGGAAAGGACATGGTAGACAAATTTAACCAATTTTGGGAGTATCTGTTTTCATTTTCAGTAATCTTTTAAAGGTATAACTGTATGTCACTTTTTAATCGTAGCAAAAGCTATTGACAAATAAAACATGTAATAAGTTAAAAACTGGCCAAAAAACAACTCCAAGCTAACAAACTTGCAAAAATGACAAAGGATAAAAAGGCTCACTTGTCTTCATTAATTTCATCAGCATCTTCTGTCTTATCTTCACTTTGAACTGAATCTTCATCTGGGTTGCTTAAAAGCTCCTGAGCTGCTCTAAGAGCTTTCAGCCTCTCACGTCGAGCTGCAGCAGCATGTTCAATGGAATCCTCTTCGGTAGTCATGACTTTGCCTAGTATACAGACAAGGAAGCAAAAAAATTAGAAAAAAGGACAATTCTCTTGTGTATCCATTCCTTACATTCTTTATATTCAATGTATGTGCTTCTTATAATTAAATCACATCTATCTAGCGTACTTAGAACTTTAGGGTTGAACTTTTATCAATTTTTAGCTTCAACATGGATATACTCCACAAAACGAACGTCACCACAACCCATTGGAGCAAATGAAGAAAGATTATGAAACAGCTAACATGGAGTTTTTCTTAGCTCAAATAAGATCCATGACTTTTAAAGTGGTGAATGCAGAATAATACAATACAATAATGATTGGAACTGAGTCTTGCTCAAGAAATTATGCTTCCAAGAATCTTTGAAGATCTAAACAGAAAAGAGAAATGAAACCATGTAAGAACTCCTTATTGGGAAGTCCCTTATTTTGATGAAGAGCTAGCATGATTAATATTAATGCAGTAAATAAATAGAAGAACCAAGATTGGCCAGATAAGGAATAAAAATTATGAGCTTTTATCAGGGTAAGTGGTAGGATTAAGAAGATTTTGTTTCCATTTCAGATTTTGTTGAGAGTTAAAAAGGGTAATCCTGTTTGTTCTTCTTTTCCTTCCCTCTTTAATGCTTAAACAAAAACATCATTTTTTTTTTCATCGTTAACAATAAATTTATAAAAAAAATACACGGAAGAAAATAAAAATAATGTTACAAAGGCCAAGATCCATCAGATTACATAAATGTCCTATTAACTCCATTTTTTTCTACGACAATTTGTCTTCTAATTGACCGGTCTTGGCCCCCAAGATAACAAGATGTTCAAAGAAGAAGCCAAGATCTGGATCTCTTTGACTATATGAAAAATTCTCCCCAAACCCTTCGTACGATCCCCAACTGATGGCATTAGTCAAGCCGCCTTTAATCACAATTTTGTTAAAATTTAACTTTTAACTAATTTTGAGCCATAAAGCAATGAAAAACTTAGCCTTGTTTGAATTACTCCCCAGTGGGACCTCATTATGCAAAAATGATCTCCCCCCTTGCAAGGAAACAATCAAGAAAAATCCACAAGATGGAGGAAGTGGTACCATAATTTTGCAGTTGCCTCACAATGAATAAGAAGCCGATCAACCATTTCACTATCTTTCATATGCACGGGAGATATGGCATTATTTTTTCTTTTCTAAGACATCACGTGTATTTATCCTTCTGAGTCGTCGTCCACACAGAGGCTTTGATCAAAAGAGGGACATCTGGATTTCAAATCTTTTTAGTGGAAGTGGGCAAGAACAATGGAGAGGGGTTGACCATAGCTGTGAAAAAGAATTTTAAATAAAAGACTCCATTAGACTCGAGAGACCAAATCCTAGTATCCTTACTTGAGAAAGGGATTAAAACTTCTAATTTTTTAGTGAGAGAGGCCACTAACTTAATCTCGACCTCTCTAAGGTTGTGTTTGGGTCGCAATACTTCGGAGTCGCGAGAGTTCCAAAGTTACGCGACTCCTAAGTATTTAGTATTAGGTTGGTCAATGAGATCTCTGAGAGAGAGAATAACAAAGAAAGAAATTTGAAAGAGTGAATGACAAAGAAAGAAAAATCTAAGGGAGAGAGAGAGAGATGGAAAGAAACATAAGAAATGCCCAGAAGAAAGAGAAAGACATAAGGAGAGATCTAAGAAAGAGGATGCCGAGGGAGAGAGTTGCGATTGAGAGCTCGACGGGTATGACTATGTTCATGATGATGTCGAAGGCCTTCTAAGAGGATTTGCTAAGGGAGTCAGAAATGATAGTGAGATGGATGCCCTTTGTGAAAGGAGAGAGACACCATTTGAGGAGAGCGTCTAGAATGATGACAATAATGGATATGCTGTCTCCAACGACGACATCTTGAGATTTGGAGAGCTTGACGAACATCTTAGTGTTGGATGGGGGTACAAGGTATAAAGGAAGGGTGAGAGACAAAGGGGGGAGATTCAATTGTAGGGAGTTTGAGCTCGCACCAAGTGAGTTTCAAGTCACAGGGAGTGAGAAAATATATTCTAAAGAGAGTAACTTTTTGCTCCCGCACAACTTTGAAGTCGCAGGATTTGTATTGAACCAAACGAATGTAATCGACCTGTCGCGTGACTTCGGTAATTCTCACCTCCAAGTCATGCGACCCAAATGCACTCGAAGGCTATATTTGTATACTGAGTATTCAATTCGCGCGAATCCAACAAGGTGTGCAAGTTATTTCTTGCGCAACATGGTCGCGCAATAGCCGTAATGGGGCATTTGGACGTACAATGAATTGTAATTGACACGTAGCATGACTTGTCAACATATTGGCAATGTATTGAACTTGATGCACAATACTCTAAAATACACATGTGACTTACTCTTATAGGCACCAAGTATATCAAGTGGGTCCCATGTGTTAGGTGAGCCCCACACAATCAATGCCTCATAGTATGTGGCCGTATATATGGTCCCCATGTATCATGCAAACCAAATATCAAGTGGGTTACATATGCCAAGTGGACCCCATGTGTCATGTAATCCATTATCAGGTTGATAATGCCCCCTACATGCCAGGTGTTGACTTATGAAGGCCCACGTGTGATCCCCACGTGTAATATGGTCCATATATCATACCACAATCAATGTGTCATGTGATCAACATATCATGCAGGCCACACCTGACGGGTGGGCTCCCACTTGACACGTGTCATTGTATTAAGGTCCGACAAGGTTTGGTACATAACAATACAATGTGTGCATATACACCGAATCAACATTAGAGTTGCACCACCATGCAATTTCACAAGTTTCAGCCTTTCAGGGGGGGGAAGGGAGTGTGAGTCATTTTTCCCGCCTTGGTGCAACTTTTAGGGCTGACACAACCCATCTCATTGTGCGACTTGGTCATGCAAAACACACGTTTTGGGTCGAAGTCGCGCAAAAAGACAAGTCACGTGCGTTCATGGTAAAAAAAACGCAACCTATGGTCCCTTCAATATTTAATGTTCCAAGAGAGCACAAAGGAGAGAAAGATCACAAGTTATCCAAACATCTGTTAGAGAAGATAAGTTATAGTGATGGGAGTACTCCCCACGAAGAGGGCGCTGCTCCTCTCACCAATGGTCTAAGCAAATTTTACTCTATCATATCATAAAATATAAGGAATAAAGGATGGAAAAATATAAACAATGTACTTCCAAGGACTAATAGTGATAATCCTAGAATTGAGATTGCACTCCCACCCATTTTGGTGCATACCATATTTTCCATGAAAAACTGAAAACCAAAGGCTATTCACTTCAAATAGGAATGAGCAGTAGAACGGTTAAAACCCGGTCTCCTTATAGGGGTTTTGCCTGCCAAAACCCATCTAAATAAAGTCCAAGGGAAAAGGTTCCCTTGATTGGGATAGGAAACTCCTGCTTAAACATCTCGTTATTTCATCCCGGACTCTACCTGGTAAAGCCAATTCCGGTATCATCCAGTCAGTGCCTTCTTGTGAGTGCTAGTCGGCTACCATCCATTGGAATTGCTTTCGTCCAGTGTTCCTGTAAGGAGTACTCCCCACTTACCAGATCGCTTTTTATCAATTAACAGTCTTGCAAAACTCGTGATCCAAAAGTAAATCTTTTACTCGATCTATAGGGGGTTTGGGGTCTTTCACCTTAGGGCTCCGGGCCCTTCTTAATTATTTACCATTCAGGCCTTCGCCTAGAAGCACTCCTACTAAAAAGATCGAGCCTTTGCCTAAAAGCACTCCTATTAAAAAGATCGGGCATTTGCCTAGAAGCACTCCCGCTAAAAGAAATCGGGCCTTCGCATAGAAGCACTCCCGCTAAAAAGTAATCGGGCTTCGCATAGAAGTACTTCCGCTAAAAAATAATCGGGCCTTCGCCTAAAAACACTCCCGCTAAATTCCCAACGCAATGAGATTGCTTCATTATGATGATGAACAACATAAAAATTTAACGAAAAGAATAAAAAACATATATCAAAAATATTTAAACTCATAAAATCGTATGACAAGAATTTAAACTAAATGAATCGCAAACAAAAAATAGAAGATCCGTACCAATTTTGTCATAGAATTTTGAACTAGCACTTCCACCACCAAGAACTAGAACTAGAACTAAAATAAGAAGAATTCTAGAGAGTTTAAAGAGCAAGAGAGAGCTTAAGAGAATAGGTGAATTGGTATGGGGGTGGGGGGTCCTATTTATAATGGTTCATGGGGGAAGAACTTCTAAATATGTGCTTAATGAAACTTTCTATTTTGTTTTAAAAGGGTTCTCTTTCTAAATTTTTTGTGATTTTCATCACTTTAAAAATGGTATATTTTACAACCCACTAAAAAACTTATTTCAAGATGGGTATGGGCTAAAAATGGACCAAAGGCCTTTGGGTATCAAATAGGCTTTAAATAAGATTATTTTTGGATCTTAAAGGTCTCTAAATTGGTCTAAAGGCCCGCCCAATTAAATTAAAACACCTAGCATGCAAACAAGCATTAATACTAAACACTTACTCATTAAATTTATATAAGACAATAAAAATTCTTTAAAATGTCTTTAATTTAAATCTCTTTTAGGGATTATATTACTTTTATTTATTTATTATTATTTTTTTTAATGTCAAAATGTGATGGGAATCTCGATGGGTTCAATGTTAAAAACGTGTTGATTAAAATGCCTAAGTGGCATCCCTCATTTAAAAAAGACCATTATTATTTTTAAATAACCATTTATTTGAAATCAATTCCAATTAATGTTATTATGGTATAATTATGGTCTTAGTTAATTAAGTTGGTTATAAAAAATGTCCCTACATTACTATAATAAAAGTAAATTTTAATGTCCTATGTGTCATGATATAAATGTTCTGACTAAATTCTCAAAATTATTCCTACGTGTCATAATAAAATGTTGTAAGCAAGAACAAAAGTTTTAAAAAATTTAAGATGTCAATTTTTACCATTTTATAGTTAATTTACACTAATACCCCTGAATAAAAGTTCAGAGTATTACAGAGACTCTTCAACGCTTGCTTGCACAGTTGGATGGTTTCTCTGCCACCTCGTCTACCTCCTTCACACAGTCAAGTACAACTAGTACTGCTCTTCATGTGTCTACTCCTTCATCCAATCCCAACGATTCAAGTGCCTCAGAGCACATGATGGGTATGTCTTCTTTGTTTTCCACATATTCTATTTGTTCTGGTAGGGATAAAGTCAAGATTGCTAATGGACTTTATCTTCTGTATCAGGGAAGGAGAATATCATTCTCTCTTCCCAACTTCCTTTGTCTTCTGTTTTACATGTACCCAAATTTACTTCAAATCTTCTTTCTGTTAGTGCTTTAACTCGAAAATTGAACTGTAGCGTCACCTTCTTCCCTTCGACTTATGTCTTTCGAGACCTGGAAACGAGGACGATCGGCACTGGACATGAGGCTGATGGCCTCTACCTTCTGGATGGACGACCATCTGAACTTGCAGTCACGTAGTAGTAGTCGTAGTAATGTCCAATCCGTCTTGTGTTGGCATGCCCGTTTGGGGCATGTCTCCTTTCAGTACTTGAAAATATTGTTTCCTACTTTATTTCTGTATGTTTCTTTATCCGAACTGCATTGTGAAACCTGCGAGCTTTCTAAACATTGTCGGAATAATTTCCCTTCCAGAGGTAATAGGTGTTCAGTTCTTTTTGATATTGTGCACTCTGATGTTTGGGGTCCTGCCTATGTTACTTCTATATTTGGATTTCGATATTTTGTTACCTTCGTCCAAGGTTACTCTCGTATACTTAGGTCTATCTTATGAAGATCAAAGATGAAGTTCATTCTATCTTTAAGGGTTTTCATAAGATGATCCAGACTCAGTATGGGGCCTCCATCAAGGTCCTTCGTTCTGACCAAGGAGGAGAATATATGTATGGAGGCTTCCAACATTACTTTCTAGACCATAGGATTTGTCATCAGAACTCTTGCAGCTACACCCCTCAGCAGAATGGTGTCACTGAGAGGAAGATTCGCCATCTATCTAAGGTAGCTCGTTCCCTTTTGATCGGCTCCCATATGCCCAAGTCCTATTGGTTGCTTACTTGACTAATTGAATGACTTCCCTGTTTTACACCTGAGGTCCCGCTATCAAGTTCTTTCCCGCAACTCTTCTCACAAATCGACCAAATAGGAGATCTACTTTGACAATGTCACATAGCTCTAAAGACCACAAATACAAGTCTTCAGCTCTCTAATATTCTTAGTAAACAAATCTATGAGCTATGTTTTTACTTCTAGTTTAGATTTTGTGGCTAAGTTTTTTTTTTTTTAATTGTAGCACTAGTATATATACTGCTACCAAGTTCTTTCCTTCCCACCCGACGATCGGGGCTCATTGTATATGGGAAGGAATGTCTCCTTTTCACTCATCCTATTTCATTTAACCTAACATTCTTGCCAAATAAAAATAATTATAGGCAATACACATCAAATTTTCACATTTTCTTGGGTTCTAGTGCAACGCTTTTTTTCCTTTCCTTACTAGCAAGTTATTAAACATTTACCATAGGTTATGAGTTTTACCTTCTCCAGTTGAAGCATTATACGTAGAAATATACCATCACATATATGTATTCTCTTTTCTACAAGTATATGATAAAAATTATATGATATCCCTCACATTATCCATTTTTGTCCTCATTATATATTTTTTTTTGATAAGTATAGTTATCATTAAAAAAGGCTAAAGCCAAGAATTGCCATCAATACAGCTAAAAAGGTCGAGGGACCAACTTTAGACTGCTTCAAAGCAAACAATACAACTATAAGACATCCCAAAAAACCCAAAGGAAGTACAACTATCAAACATCTCTAGAACATAGAATATCCCATCGAAAAACAATGTCTTCAAAAAAGGTTCCTCTACACTCTTTGAACACCTTCGACCAAAGAAATAACCATCCCTTGATACTGAGAATAATCGCACCCGTATCCCCCTTTTTGTCTTAAAAAATTCTCTGATTTCTCTCTTACCAGATGCCCCAAGCGATCGCAAAGGGAAGCAACCTCCAGAGGATACGGCCTCTAGCCGAGAACGCCAACTAAAAAGAAGCTCCATGAAAGAACCTGGCATCACCCAAGACATTCCAAACTCCGAAAGAAATGATAACCATACCTTCCTAGCTTATACGCAGTGTATCAAAAGGTGATTAATAGATTCCCCGTGACGCATGCACATCGTACAATAATCAATAATAATAAAACCTCTAGTAATCAAGTGATCCCTTGTCAATAGTTTCTCCAAGATGCCAGCCAAATAAAGAAAGAGATCTTCTTCGGAACTTTCGAACTCCATACCAAAGAGACAGGGAAGCAAATACCCATTGATCGATCAAGATCCTCGTAAAATGAGCGAACGAAAAACTTGCCTCCCTCTGTCAATAGCTTCTCTAAGGATGCCAGCCAAATAAAGAAAGCGATCTTTTTCGGAGCTTTCGAACTCCATACCAAAGAGACAGGGAAGCAAATACCCATTGATCTATCAAGATCCTCGTAAAATGAGCGAACGGAAAACTTGCCTGCCACTGTCAATAGTTTCTCCAAGGATGCCAGCCAAATAAAGAAAGCGATCTTTTTCGGTGCTTTCGAACTCCATACCAAAGAGGAGGGGAAGCAAATACCCATTCATCTATAAAGATCCTCATAAAATGAGCGAACAGAAAACTTGCCTCCCTTGGTCCAGATCCATATCCATGTATCATGAACCAAAGGGCGAACTTTGAAATCTTGTAGCCGAGATAGCAGTCTAGTAAGACGTTCAATTTCCCAATCAATTAGATTCCTCCTGAAACCAAAGTTCGACTCCAGTTCCTCCTCCCCCGAATCAGCACATTCCCGAATAGACCAAGACTTTCTCTCAGAGAGTGAGAATAGTTCTGGGAATTCAGTGCCATTTTGAATGAATCAGAATCTTTCAAACCTCAAAATATACTTGTGTAGAATATGGATTCAGTTCAGTGCTGAAATCAACTGGGACTATTTTATGCTCTGACACCACCGGCTGCTTCAATTGGACTTCAAGAAAATACGACCTATTGATGTAAAAGGCTATAAAATTCAGTTGAATCGTGAGAAACATCTCATCATCCCTCCAAAACAAATGTAGTTAATGGCAGTTCGGAGCAAGAAGAAAAAGAAGTTACTAATGATGGTGAATGCTGTTGGATCCCAAGGGAATGAAAATAGCACGTATATTAGATATGCAATATCATCATCCTTCATTCAGATGCTGGATCTCATCAATCTCTCTCAGATTCAATGGTCCCTACCCCTAATTCTATACATGAGACCCACCCACGTGGCTCAGTCGATCAACACCATTGAACTTCTTTGATGTTCATCAATCAGTCCTTGTGGGATGTTTGGCACACAATTACATCATCCCACGCCCATCTCCCGCCTTATATATCCATTACTTTTTTTGTCCTTTTTTTCATTTTAAACCTTAATTCAGTTGATGGTTACAAAGTGGGACTCAAAATGGCCTTTCAGATTACATAATTAACTAAGACCATACTCGACAAACACTATTTGATCAACACAGACCCAAAGAAAATTATCCTTCCATAATAATTCATGACCTTTATAACTTTTAACACTATAAAATCCCCACCTCAAGATGGGTCCTCAAGATACCCATCTTTTTCAATTATCAAGAACACCCTAGCAGTAAAAACACCACTTTAGAGTGATAGCATTTGATAAAAACAAATTTTAAATGAAAAGAAAAACTTTGAACTACTAATAGCACTGTCAATAGGATCCTAACAGTAAACCTAACATTTTTCTTCTTCTTTTTCGTAGTTTCTACCTTCGTCCTTCTTTTATATCGAAGAGAGGAAGCAAGGTGGGAGCCCCTGAAATCCAAAATATAGTCCACAAACCTTAATTTCTAAGCGAGGAACCTAATGACGAGGGTTTCCAAACATTAGATTCGTGGTCGTACTGTATTGCACGGACGTCCATGAAGAACCATCAAAAATTACAAGAGTAAAATAGGAATTGAAGAGATCAGAAATGGAAGTCTTATAGATTTGGAAGGTTAAAGTATACCTACATCCATGAAAAAACATCAAAAGCTACACATAAACACGAAAAGTCTAAGAAATTAGATTGAAATCTTACAGAATTGGAGACGCCGCGACTGGTTTTCAGATTTTTCTTCACAAACCGCTTCGTTCTCACTAACGAAGCCACAGTAGTTGCTCCATCAAAACCCCCACACGGTTAGGCTTTATATTTTTCTCTAAAAATATTTTTTATTGAGGCGGCACGTGAGTAATGCCTCGGAAGAAGTTGGAAAATAACGGGAAATACTTCCATGCGCCGGGCCGCACAGACCTAATAGAATAAAACTTTGATGACAGGGTACGATATGAGCCACGTGGAACACTCTAAGAGTACTCTGACCGTATGGATGTTTGTCCAATCATTAGGTGGACGTATGAACCAAAAATTAAATCAGCCCGATTAGTGATTTCTAGGCGTTGGATTGGAATTGTTTTCATGGGTTGATTTTAACCGTGGGAAATTTTAGCATTATTGACCATTATTTGAGGTACAAAGATCCAAAGGTTTGAAATCACAAATCAAGCTGATTTTTTGTTTGCAGGTCCATATAGGGATTGGAAAAACATCCATACGGTCAGAGTCCTCTAAGAGTATACCACGTGGCTCTTATTGCCTTGATGACAGGGCCCTGTCATCAAAGTCTTACTCGACCAAACAGGAGTAAAACTTCTATCACAAGAAATTGTAAATCACACAATCACACGCCAATGAGTTCTCGGAACGTACACAAGTGCTTTTGCTTTTTGCAACGTACCCATGTGCTTTTGCTTTTAGGGTACGTGCCGAGAACTCATTAGCTGTAATTGTGTGATTTGCAACTTTGTTGTGACAGAAGTTTTACTCACCAAACAGAACGGCCCTGCTCAAGCTGTGACACGAGCGAAAAAGCCAAAATTAACAGCTCTGTGGGGTATACTTACAAAAAAAAAAAATATATTTGGGTTTTTGTAGACGTGGCACAACTTGATAGGGGCGTTTTGTTTAGTCTGTACAGCTCTGGCGCCAAAAAGCCACGCGAAGTTCTCTAACCCAACGGTAGTTTTGGAAGATCAGTTTGGAGGGAAAATCTGTAGATTGCAACTATAGGTGCCCAGATGAACGTCGTCTGCATTCTCAAGCTTTCGCTTTAAAGTATACTAAGGCGGCACAGGTGTTGCACGTGAGTAAGTGTCTTGTGAAGCCCCTCGAGTGGTCCGTGGTCATGCCCCAACTCAGGTTTTGGCTTTAAAATAGTAATAGATATAGTTCGAATTAAGAATCCGAGAATCCAACGGTTGTTGATAGCTCTGAGCTGGAATTTACTTTTTTCATTAACTGAATGCCAACTCAACGCTATCAACTACCGTTGGATTCTTGAAATCCTTGGCCCTGACATCAAGTCTCGTCTTCAGGAGAACCATGCTGCATTACAACAGCAATTTCAAGGAGAAATAGAGAGTAGAGCCCAGCCTAAATCCCAAAAACCCCTAGGGCCTTTGGCCAGGTTGGCTTTTAGGCCCCTAACCCCGTCCAGTTCTATTTATACCCCTAGATTGGGACAGATTTAAAGACACGTGTCATACAAGAGGAAGAGGAGGGGTTATAAATAGGGTATGAAATGGGTTGGATCTTCCCACACGCATCGTGGTTCGTATTTGGATGATGTGCGCCATGGATCCGAGTCGAATTCAAATTGTATATGGGTCGTGCTATATAAATGTGGACCTGGATTAGAATTTACCTAGAACTTGATTTTCAACCCATTTGGTACCCTTGTCAACACTCTTGAAGTCGAGTCTTTCTTTCTTCCCTGAATATACTTAATTGGGCAATTTTTTAATACCCCCATGTGATTCAGGGGTCATTTGGCAACAGAAAAAAATAACTTATTGACTTTTTTTAAGCCAAAAGGTCAAAAAGATAGTTTGGGTGTGTAATATTTTGCTTCATAAAAGTTAAGAATAACTTAAAACAATAACCGAAATATTTAGCTTTTAATGGTGTTAGAACTCTGTTGGGATAATTGATGGGACACACATGAGTGCATATGTGCTAGCAGGCAAGACAAAAAGATCTTGACCACTCAAAAATGTCATGGGTGGATGCAATTTTGATATGCGTTTCACGTTTGTCCTAGTTGGTTGAGAAGACACAACAAACGATTCAAGGGTGTTTGCAGAGGCCATTACAAATCCAAGCTTGAGGTTCTTGCATCATCTAGAAGGTGATTTTTTCACTTTTAATTTTTAAGTTTTTTTCATACACAATAGCTAATTACAGTATCATTTGTAAAGGGAAAATACTTTTTAGTTGATTTTGGATACAATAACACGCGAGGATTTTTTGCACCATATAAATGAGAACGGTACTATCTAAATGATTATAGATGAAGTAATAGATAACTATGATTTATAAGGGAGTAGTTCAATTATGCTCACTCATCATTGCGTAATGTGATCGAGAGATGTTTTGGGGTATTAAAAGCTCATTTTCCTATTTTGAAGTTCATGTCACCTTATAGCCTTCGCAAAAAAATAATATATTGTTATAGTTGAATGTACATACTATATAATTTAATTAGAAATTACGTCCTTGAATATAATATGTTCATAGCATATAGGAGTGATAACATGGTTGTTTCTGGTGAGGGTGGTAATGATCCATGTCAAAGTTCTATACAAGTAATATATGGGAGTTGTTGGAGATGAGATATGCGGTGTTATGGCCACACATTATCAATTGTCTATATAGATTGCCAATATGCAATTTTTTTTTAGTTGTTCACTGGTGATTTTCAGAATGACTTTACGATTTTGTATTACTCTGATATTACGTTAAAATATGGTCGTGGACTTCTAAAAATTATTAAATTGTGTGCGGTATTATATAATGTTTTGATTGGTTTTCATACTCAAGTGATTTAAAATATTAATTTTTTTTTTAATCTAAAACATGCCAGATTGAAATCAAGACTCCCCATGTGCATATGGCAAGGGTCACTTAGAACTATACAAAGCAAAGACGTAGTGGGCGTTATTTCTATAAATGTCTACTATCCAATTGCCAAATGGAGGTCATGAGCCAATCAGGTCAATTGCTGCCTAATGGGGTATCACCATCCAACCCATCAAACTATACATCTACCAAACCTAGGAGGGCGAGTGCTAATGTGTACCCTATTACCCGATTGACAAGCTCGAATCAAATTATTCGGGCTTGGGTCCATCCACTTGGACCCAAATAACAATTGGACCAACTTTAAGTACCCTAATATGCAAATTTTTTAACTAATTACCTGGACATGACACCGACACTATGAACCAAATTAATTCCGGGATGTCTTGTCCATCTTTCAAACCTGACTAATATTCTAGTGCAGACCTGAGAGATCTGCAGGAAGGGATAGGTTAAATAATTTAAATGAGAAATTTACCTTAAGAAGTTTAAAATCAGAAAAACCAATATCACCCCCTTGACAAACTCTCTCTCATTCAATTTTAGATGGATTGAACTTGTGAGAGGAGATTTTAAGAAACTTACCTTAATGGAAGAAATGGTTCCATTAATGGCTTTAGACATGACTGGAGGAGTAAGATTCGTGCAGCGGATCCCATATCGTTAAAAAAAAAAAAAAAGCTTATAATGATGATGAGGATGAACTAGCAAAATCCCAAGTGCGTATTTTAATTATAAAAATTTTATAATTATTTTTTCTCCAAATCATTCTAGGTTTTGCTGTATTGCCGCCTCACTCAATCTTGTAAAAATTCTGCATAGTGCAGACCCTCCCCTTCGAAGGATTTTTTTTTTTTTTAATAATCTTTTTCTGAGACGCCTGAGATATGAAAGACAAGTGAGAAAACAACTCATAAAAACAGTCCATGCTTGTTTTGAACAATTGATTGAGGATTTATACCTGATTTTGTAAATATTTATCTAGTTAGATGAAAAATATGTTTACATTAAGGCTCTGTACGGTTGCCCTGAATTAAGTTTTCTAAAAATGATTTTTTGCATATAAGGCCGTGTTTGATTACCAAGTGGGAAAATTGCATTTTCCTTCGGAAAACACAACTGTCCATTGTTTGATAGCCAGTATAAATCTGTATAATTTTCCCTAACAAGCCATTCAACTCTGGATAATTTTTCCTACTAAGCTCGGAATTCATTTCCCATCCGGATAGGTGAGAATTCATTTCCACCAGAAAATACACCTTTATTTTCTCACATGATTGAAATATGTGTTCTCAGTTGCAATCAATCAGCCATTTAAGGCATAACCCAGATGTATTTTCTCGGGAAAATTTTCCGTGCAATCAAACACGACCTAAATGTAACATTTTTCTGTATTAACACTTTCTGACTTACAAATCTGTTTTCTGTAGAACTTTTTGTTTATCACCATACAGAGCCTAAGAAAATTAGTTTTTCCACCACCCCAAGTAAAAGTCACAAATACCCATTTGGTACCCTTGTCTACATTCTTGAGGGGTTGTTTAGCTATTTATTACTGTTTAAAAAGACGATGATAAAAATAACAATTAAGGGGACCAAAAGTTCTCATACTGCCAAAATATCAACAAGATATATATGTATTAATCTTGTATATACAAGCAAAGGCATTCTACAGTAATAGCTACTTAGGCAGAAGTAATTTCAGACTTCGGAATAAATAGAACACCGTTAAGGTTCATAGACCAAGGACTCTGTAGTAACAACAAAGAAGAAACTCTTGCAAACCCACCCCCTCGTTGGGGAGTGGGGAGAACACCTTCACTCAAAACTGCTGTAGATAAGAGTCCAAAGGAAAAAAAAAAAGAAAGAAAATAGTATACCCCGATTAAAGTCTTTCAAGCCACCGAAGGATTAAAAAGGATTAAAGAAGTCTAGTCATCCTCTGGATCAAAATCCTTGACCTTTACATCCGCATCTTCTCCATACTGAATGCAGTTGTCGATTTGAGACAATACATACTGTATACTGTAAAAGTAAACAAAGGCAACTACTGTCACTGTTTGCCTTACTTTTAAGAAAGAATAGAAATAAGGTCTGTTGTCCACTTACTCTCCCCAACCAAGAGGTTTTACTTATTGTCCCGATGATGATGATGATGATGATGGTGTGCGTGTGTGTGTGTGTGTGTGTGTGAGAGAGAGAGAGAGAGAGAGAGAGATACCTGCTCTCCTTCCTCAAGTCAAGAGGCACAAAGCTCACCATGCTATACTCGTCAACCTATCATAACACAATAGTTTGACATAGAAGCTATTCAGAAGCCAAGAGAAAACGAATATTATTTATGAAAAGCAACTGAATATTGTAGTACTGGGTAGAAACTGAAGATCAGTTCCTCTGCTGAAAAATGAACATATTATTGGTAAAAAAGGATAGATTTTTAAGAATATCTTCAAATGCCAGGTATTGAGGTTTTGAAAATTTATTTCCAATCAAGGCCAAAAAAGAACACTGCAAATCATAATCCAAAAGGACAATTAAACTACAATAAATGAATCATACAGGTGAATAATCTGCCCCCTCCCTACCTCCCTCTTTTAAACTGCATAAATGAATCATTCATAAGGGTGAATCGTTTAATCTTCTAAAATGAATATATACTTTTCTATACAGGTCGCACTCTTCCTCAAGAAAACTAAAAAAACAGCTTCTAAACGGGGGATGATTCTTCCTTCACAATGATATTTTACAACGTAAAAGTGCAAAGCATTGCAAATTGCTATAAATGTTCTTCAATATAATTTGGTACTACCAAGAAATCATCACTACTCAAAACAGAAAAATCAATCATAAAGTGATGACCATTTCCCCCTGACATAACCAGCATATCATGATTAATGAATTCCTACACATACTTGATCTGTAGATTACAAAGAAAAAAGAAAGACCCTGGACTATGAATTGCTTCATAACTTACCAATTCAATCAAAGCTTTATTTAGCTTTTCAAACTGAGGTGCCATACGTTGATTTAACTCTGATAGTAAAACTCGTGGCTCTGGATTTAGGTAACTAAGCAGTAGATAAACAAAAAGAACGATTAGGACATCCATAGATACAAATATGCATGTATAGGTGGAAAGATGGTAGTGCAGAGAGCAAGAAAACCCACTCTTCGATACCCCTTTTGTTCGTCACTAGATCCATTTTGGAGAGAATATTGACATGGGGTAGTTCAAGCTGAACCATTGCAGAAAGTGATGCCATGCAGCCACTTATGAACTTGGTCACATCCGTCATGAACTGATATATAAAAAAATAAATTAATTAATTAAAGTGAGTAAAGGTCCGATGCCAACCCCAAACATTTGGGATAAGGCACAGTTGATGGTGATAACAGTCTGATGCATTTCCATGGATAGAAGTGATAAAACTCTAGTTAAGACTGAGACAAACCTGTGAATCAAGCAAGTATACAACACAAACATTGAAATTCTTGCGCTTCAAATGGTCTACAAAGTTCCGAAGCACCGGGACATGCGAAAAGAGTTCTATCTGGCCTGTACATTATTTAAAGAAATCAATAAGAGTTTATTTGGTACATGAACAGAAGAAAACACGTGTACAAATACTTTCACTCCCCTTAAAAATGCCTCGTATTGTTATTGAATAATAGTTTAATATAGCAAGAAACTATATAATATGACTGAACGACTGTGATAATTCATTGTAGAGAAGCAAATTACTGTGTAGAAAGAATCTAAGGAAAAATACTTCAAATAACGGGTTCTATGATTCTATAACCATTAACCAAAGATAGTATGGCATAAGACCAATAAGTATTCGTTGCACAATAATCAAAGAAATAGCATAAACCATGCCGCACAAACACTTTTAAAAGGATGACAAATGCAGTACAAAGAGATGCTTACAGTTACCAATAAACTGAAGCAATTTTTACAAGAAAAATACTGTACTATCTGACATTTACTAAAAAAGCTCCATTATTAAAACTTTTTACAGCATAGGGTTTCAGTAACATATGCAGTACAGTTCGTGAAGGGCGACTTGGATGGAAAATGATGCATTTTCCATTAGATTTTTTTCCTTATAAATTAATAAAAACAGTACTTGACATGTCACTTAACCTGATTAGCATATAATTCAGGTGGTGTTTGGTAAAACTATTTTTCTCAGACCTTAAGTCTGAATGAACTGAAATAAAGTGATTTTGGCGATTACTTATTTTGTTCTTCGATATACAATTCAGATGTCTACCTAGTAGAATTGAATGACAATTGCTAGAATTCACATCAACCATTAATTCATTAACTTGAAGTAGAGTATGGTTTGATTTTGTGCATCACAACAACAAAAAGCAGTACCCATACCAAAAAGTTAAAAAATGGAAAGAAATAAATGTCATAGTGAAGCTCTAATCTTAATAAACAACAAATCATAAATTATCGAACCAAAAAATGCAGATTAGAAACCTCAGCTGCTGCATAAAGGTCAAAATTCGTAGGAAAATATAATCAAAGCACAACAGAAGATGGATACTACATATGCATGTATGAATGAATACTGGTGGATTTTTTTCTTCTTCTTTTTCTTTTTCGATAAGTACATTGGTGGGATAACCTTGTAAAAACGGACCAAACAATCCAAACCATATATTACTGCAGTGACAGAGTTCAAAAGTATCAAGTTGGAAGTATAATACCTGGGCAGTCAAAAACAAGATAGTCATCGTCCAAGTAATTGTCCAATTCATCAGTCAACCAATCATCCAAATTTTCTTCAAGGTGTCTGGGCGTGGTTGTTAAGGCAATTCAAATTGAATCAAAGGCAAGGAAAATATAACAATATTCAATGCCTTTCATTGAATCATGTTAACGAGTAAAAGATCATTTTTTAATGAGTAAATGATCATCAAAACATACAAAAGAAGGGGAGAGGATGCCAAAGAAATTGAGTAAATTTCTTACTGCACCAGTGTGATGACACTAGAACTATAGCCTATAGTCCAATTTCTACCTTTCATTCTTGGAATTAAGCCACTAAGTGCATGTACAACAATAATAAAAAGGAAGGGTTTCAGTGCTCAAAGAAACTGATTAAGGAGTCATCAGTAAGATTCAAACATGTAGCCACAGACACACAAGATCAAATCAACCTCCTCCATAACGTGCATGATTGAATTTGGAAAGAAAAATTCAAAATCTTCCATATGAAAAATAAAGAGACAATCTTTAACCCTATTTATGTTTTAAGTAAAATAATTCACAACATTGTGGAGGGGAGAGGCCCCATGAATGGTCAAAGGGGGTAATTAAGGATGTGACGAGGGTTAACAGTCAAGGTAGACGCAACAAATAGGCAAAGTTGACAATCGTGTTAGAGTAATGGGATCGTAGTGGAAGCAACAGCTCAAGTCAGTGGTGGGAAGGTCAATGGTGAGAGCTGGGACATGCCAATAAAGTCAAGATCAGTCTATAGTATTAAGGCTGCAACAATTTGGAGAGCAGGAGCTGAATCTTATGCGTGAATCTATTCTGGTAAGATCAAGGGTACCAGGCAAGAATGGGTAAAGGCAGACTTGAATGCAGTCCACTCCGATGATAATATTGTAATTCCAGTAATAACGATGTTCACCTAAGCGCGACCCAGTGATCACCATGAAAGACCGACAGTTGTGTCACTGGCAAGTGGAAACTTAATGCAAGTCCACTAAGGCAGACCTCTGACCAGAACAACATAAGATTCTTCAAGTGGATCATTATAAATCTATGAGAAATTTGACGAGGAAAAGCCCAAGTCGTCAGTAGAAGGCAAAGAGTGTATATCCAACACACACCAGTGTGTAACAAAATGGGTGTCAATATAATATCATAATTTATAACAATGATGATGTATAGTAGTAGAACTGGTCGAGAACCAAGCTAGAGATATGAATGGTTTAAACATGTCTTCCAACATCGGTAAAAAAAATGTCTTCCAATAGCACAGAGCACCTCCCGATCAGGTTCATCGAAGACCAAATAGAAGTGAGGTCCCAACAGGCCTGCAATTCTGAAAAGAAAAATCCAACATTTTTGTCGTCAAACCGGTGACTTTCTCACAAGTCTATTATGTAACCACAGTCCAATTTAGTAGCTATGTGAGAAAGGGAAGTTTAACGAAAAGCTACACATTTTTTGGAAGTTTAATAAAGGATTTGATATCGTGTGAGAAGATACTTTCCAGTGAAATGTGTTCTGGTAACCAAGCAAGTACAAGCTAAGCTACCCTTAATAGGAAAAGTAGCAAAATATACAATATGGCATAACATAAGAAAAATACACTAAGAGAGAGAGAGAGAGAGAGAGAGAGGGACTAGCCCAATAAAACTCCAAGCAAGCATGAAGCTGAACAACTAAAGTATGGTGAACTTATATGTGAGGCTGGAGTAGATGTTGAAGGGGTCTTATTACTCTACATTGCTCTTTCAGTTATTTAATTGTTTTTTTACCCACCAAACGAAAAATCGTCTTTCAGCTGTTTTGCAGTTTAGCAGTTAATGATGGATGGTTAATGTTAATTCCACCCTCCAGTTTCTTGACTGTGTGTGCTCGCGTGCGCGCGTGTGTGTGTGTATTGTTAACTGGACCTCAACACAGTTGGTAGTAACAGCTTCTCAATATAAAATAGATGTAAACACAAATAAAAACCGAATGAGCGGATACTCCATGCAGTAAATAAGGCCACCATTTGGACCTAAACCAAGTTCCTCCATAACATCATCCAGTGATATGAGTTCTCTAATATCTACACACAAACAATGCTTGATAAGATATAAAACAATTCACATTAAATAAAAAAACGAGTGAAAATTGAAGTAAAAATTACTAGCAAGGGAAATTTTCAATTACCCATGGCTACAGGATAGTTAAAACTTTCAGCTGCAGGATCTAGGTTCACAATATGCATAGTCCTTCGGACAGTTTCACAGTGTTGGTACAAACTAGAACAATAGGTTGACTGATTGAAAAATGGAAGAAAAAGAAAACCCATTAAATTGCAGAACGATATATGCCACAAAGAAAATAAGTAGAAATAAAGAAAACTGACCTTTCCACTGCCCGCTGGACCAATAACTAACTGTGCAAAACCCATGATAGATGTATTGAAATCGATTTACCAGTTCAAAATAGAAGAACGGATAAAATTAAAAATCCGAAACGACCCAAGAACTGCAACAGCTGCGTATGCACTACACCAAACAACGGCCGCAAACAGTAAGCTCGGGAAGGTTGAGTAAGGCATATCCTTACAAGCAAGAGGTACGCATAGAACCAGCCCTTGACTGCTCGAATTATATCCGAAACTTTCATAGTTAGTCACAGAAATCTTAATCTAAGCAATATACAATCATGAATCATGAATCAGTTATTTTACTGGAAATGAAAAGCAATAGTAGACCCCACATATTCATACCCACAATCCCTCTTCACGCAAGCAAAAACTCCTAAAAAATCATTCTCTACTACCCACTACCCTGAAATGAGAACTCATGGAGAAGACAAAAACCCCGAACTATCACGAACCGAGAGAGAGAGAGAGAGAGAGAGAGAGAGATTACCTCACTGAATGATCAAGAATCTTCACCTTCACCGTTGACGCTCACCGAACGACCAGAAACGTAGAGCTTCACCGTTAGCTAGGGTTTTAGGTAGAGGGAGAGAGAAAAATATCGAGAGTAGTCCTAATTTTGGAGAAGTAATTCTCTCAAAAGTTAGAACTGATTATAGAAGTAATTTTGGACTCTACAAGTGATTTTTAACTTCTTAAACTGATGATATGAGCCACGTGGAATTTGAGCCCTTCTAGTTACAGCCCTAAAATGACATTAAATATGAGCCACGTGGAATTTGAGCATTAGCATAGGATGATTTTTAACCGTGGAATTTGAGCATTATTTTGGGTACAAAGATCC